>CM031858.1:130123764-130179892 GCA_018697195.1 Certhia americana | reverse complement strand
CCGGGGCACGGCTGGCGGTGTCAGTACCGATTGTCCCGGGGCACGGCGGGCGGTGTCAGGGCTCCCCAGCAGGAGCTCTGCCCTCCATCGCCCGCCCCGCCGCCAGCCCCGCTGCAGCGGCACCGGGCACCTTCAGAGAGACCGCGGGGCCTGAGGTCAGCTTGGACAAGAGGAGGCTCGGGGTGACCTTATCGCTCCCTATCGTTACCTGATGAAAGGTGGCTGTAGCCAGGGGAGGGTCTTTGCCAGGGAACCGGAGATAGGACGGGAGGACGTGGCCTCAAGCTGTGCCAGGGAAGGTTTAGGTTGGACATCAGGAGGAGTGTTTTCACAGAAAGGCTGCTTAGGCATTCGAACAGGCTGCCCAGGACGTGGTGGAGTCACTGTCCCTGGAGGTGTTTAAGGAAAGACTGGACGTGGTGCTTTGTGCCAGGGTCTAGTTGACATGGTGGTGTTCAAACAGAGGTTGGTCTCGATGATGTCAGGGGCTTTTTCAAACCTAATTACTTCTGTGATTACAGAACTGGTAACTCTTCTATGGAAGAGACTTATGGGAATTGCCCCTTGGAGGTTTATGGGAATTGCCCCTTGGAGGCTGCATGTCTCCTGACCTGCAGTCAGGCCAACAGCAGATCAGGAGAACTGATTGCTAGTCTGGCAGCTGCAAGGAAAAACAAAACCAGTATGTGTGTCCTGTTGGAGTGTAAAATGAGATTTATGAGTTTCCTGGACTTTTTAATAAAATCTGAAATTCTTCTGCAGTTGTTGATTTATTGGATAGTGAAAGGAGTTGCTTATGTTTTTAATGATCCACAAATTATCCATTGCATTTCTAATGCATTGTGTTTGATCTGTTTTGGTTTTTTGGTTTTTTTTTTTTTTTTTTTTGTTAGCTAGTTTGGGTTTTTTTAAAGTTACTGGAATAAGCAACAATAATCATTGCAATGAAAAGAATAGTGATTGTTTTAAATATTTGTGCTCAAACCATCAGTACATAAACAGACATAATTGCTCAGTTGTGCTCTAGACGTTGTTTTTTCTTAAGCCTTCTTTGTATCTGCTGTTTTATAGTGTACCTTGTTGCATTTATTGTGCAACTTCAGTTTTCTACATCCGATATGGATCATCCCACACCTTGATTTCAGTAAAATTATAAATGCACATCAAATTATTTACATGCATAACTGTATAGTTATGTATAGTTAGCAGAGAAGTGAAAAATCCAGCCTGCTCAATTTTCATTTTTTCATAAGGAAAAAAATTGCACATTTGAAGGTGGGAGAACCAAAAGTCATTTTTCATGCAAGATTCTTTTTTCCAGAATGAATATGCTGAAATGATTATTAAGGTAATGTTGAAAATGTTATTACTGTTGCTCTTCAATCTTCAAAATGCTTTCTGTAACTAATATTATATGAAAGCTATTACATTTGACTGCCTATTATGTGCCCTAAACGTTGTGCTGTAATACATTACAATGAATAAATACAGGGATGTTGTGTTCTTTTTCGGAGCTTTCTCTGTACAAACATGCATCACGTATCTGCATGGTGGCATTTGTTCTCTATTTACATATTATATCTAAGCCCTGCAGATGTAACTTTCCTTTTTATTTACAAGTTCATGGTACTGATGCTTTCCAGTTTAACCATCATTCTTTCTCTCCTTTAGAGATTGTTGTCAGGAGACAGAAACAGACCTTAGTATAATGCAATAATAGTGGGCATGTTTGTCATTACACAAAACTTAAAAAAATATGCAGTTGTTTATTTAGTAAACAAACCAAGTTATATTTTTTCTATGTTAAAAAATCCCATGCCTAAAAATATCTGTAATGTTTCAATAATCAGGTAGTGACTGTGGATATTTCACCCATTCTCCTAATTTCAGCTTTTTGTAGGGATAATTTTCAGGTTACAAACTTATCGTTCTGGATTGTCAGTATCCAGAGGTTTTGCTTATTTTAATTATTTCAGATTCTTCCCTCCCCAAAGCTGTGTATCTTCTACCAAAGTGTAAAAAAACAGTGCCTACAAAAGTGTATGTGTTAACAAAATTCTTCTTAAAGTTGGAAAGGTGTGATCTCCCACCTGATATGAGGAACTGCAAGGAAGTAAGTGGGGGGATAATGGTATTGTGGAAGCATTACTTAAAACTGGAGCTAAGAAGTCCTAAGAAAATTAAATTACACAAAATATATGGAACCTTTGGAATTTTTTCCCATCTATTTAATTCTTTTCATGTCTTATTTTTGCACAGTTTCCAGTGGTTTTGATTGCTTCAGCTCATACCTGCCTTGCCTAGGCTATAGGTGAGCCAGGTTCTATTGTCATCTGCTGTATTGTAAAACAGGAAAAATACACATTAAGTCGAGGGAGCTGATTTAGATTTTCACTCTGAAACTGAGCTGGGGACATGGAAACATGCTTTGGCTCTTCTCTCTTTGCTTCAATCCTCTGGTGGTAAATCTGTGTTTTGATTCCTCCTGAGCTCAGCATTTGGAATTTCTTTAAACTGAGGTCCTCCGCAGACAGAAGACACTACAGATGTGATTGCCATGACCGTTTTCCTGTTCTTTCTACCCTGCCTCTTGTATTTACTGTCCTTGAAGCAGCATGAGATCCTGCATATTCATTTTCTTTGCTTCTTCCTGTCACTCCTCGTGCTTCCCTGTAATCTAGAATGAACTCATGTCACTATGTTTAGATGTGTGATGCTTGACAGGTTCTCATCCTGCACTTTCTCTTCTATGTCCTTCTAACCATCTCATCATCTTCTCCATCCCTTTTTTTTCTCTCTCCATCCCACCTGAAAGAATTCCTTCTTTGTGTTTTCACCCTCTTAAATGGCATTGATCCTTATCACATTTGCCTTTATCTGACCTGTAATTTTCTCTGTTAGTTTCTTGCTTTTCATCTTAACCTCTTAAGACCAAGCCATGTCAGCTGACTAATTACTGTATTGCTCCTTCAGCCCAAGTGCCTGCAGAGCACTGTGTCAGTAATAAAGTCATGTTAAATGGACTACAGGAGAAGAATCATGATAAATGTTTGTTCATTTAAACACACACCCACAAACACACACCCATAGTGATGTAACTTGCTTTCTGTACCACTTCCCTCTTTCTGCTCTTACCCTAGTTCTTGTTTGTGCTACAGGAGAAGTTCCCCAGAGCAGGAGGCTGCCCCTTGTATTTGTGAAACGTGCAGACTATTGCATACCTGGCCAGAAATAACAGTAAGGGAGCATAAGTGACCAAAAGCTGCCTTGCCCTCCATATGGCCTCTGCTCTGTGAGGAGGTCCACTGCTCTGCTATTGTCTCTGTTCTTTCCTACACTCCTTTTTTCTCCCTGAGCTGTCTCTGACTTTTATCCAAGGATAAAGCCCTTTGAGGTGGATGACTCACAGCTCTGCACTTGCTTTGACTCACACTTTGCCACCGAGTATATTGGTCAGCTCTTACTAAACTGCAATTTAGTTTTTTTATTGCTAATGACGACAACCCTTGCAGCCCACATCTTTGATTTCACTGTCATTTCTGCTGGGTCAGAACTGTGCTTATTTTCTCTGTGGTTGGTAAAAGCTGTATTTCCCCTTTCTCCCACTTCCTGTGTTTGATACCATTTGGTTTTTCAGATGTCCCCTGCAGATTTCTGGAGGCTCTTTTGTCTCTGATGCCCAGCTGTTTGGTCTGCATTTGTGAGGATGAAGGTGCTGGTCCCCACACAACCTGCCCTGCCAGCATGGAAGGACAGCCTCTTCCTTTGCCTTCCCATGCAGCATCCTCACCATCCATCACCAGTTGACCAGGAGCAACACATTCCCCAGCTTCCAATGGCATTCCCAGTAACACACCTTGAGTAATGACAGAGAGATTGTGTCATCCCACAGGTGCTGATGATGAGGGCTTAGCAAACACTTCAGCTGGAGCAAAACAAGCACCAGAATTTATGTCTCTTTTCAGGCCCTGTGTTGTCCCTGAAGGGCAGGCCTAGCATGACTGGAGTCACTGAAACCCCATCCCTGGCGCTGATATCAGCAGGAATGACTGATTGCATTCTAGGAAATTGCTCTTGGAATATTGTGCTGGCCTTTTTTATATAAGTATTTTTCAGAGAAGTGGAGCAATGTGATCTTTAATGTGTCTTAATGTCTTCCCAAATACACTAGTCAGGCACACCTCCCATCCCAACATAGCAACCAGCAGTCTTAGCCCCACATGCTTGTCTGACCATGTTACAGCTGGCAGAAGAAAGGGCGATATCACTGCTTTTGATGGGTTTCCAACTTTGAGCAGGAAGCAATTTGGCCTGATACTTGAAGATTATAAATCAGTAATACAAGTCATAGCCTAAACACTAAGCAGGCATGAGATCCCTTCTCAAAAGCTGCATCTAGTGTTATTAAAACATCTTAGGCTGAAGCAGCCCTCTGCAGCTGGTGCTGCTTTTCACTGGAGTGAGTAGAAACAGACTCCAGCAGGAAAAATGCACTCCAACCAGGCAGATTAGCTATTACCAAGCTACTGCTTGTCTGCTAGGATTTCCTAGACAGCAGGAAAAGAAGTGAATGGGACTATACTTGGCAGTAGGGTGCAACTTCCATCTGGGATGCAGATTCTTGACTCTGAAGCAGCTCTGATAATCCCAGCTGTAATTTTCCAAGGAGGAAACATAAGCCAGGCAGTTTTTTACAGGGAAGTGTGCAGATTCCTCTAGGAAGGGTAGTTCTGTTTCCTGCCAGCATTGCCAGGCTTTGACTTCATTTCCAGAACTAATGGTCTCCAAACCTGGAGTTGTCCGAGCTGAATGGCCTCATTTGAAGTGATTAATTTTACTGGCACCAGTATCAGCCTGTATAACTGCTTTTATGAGACACAGGGCATTATGAAAAATGCAAAGAACAAACAGACCTAGTGTGTAAGCAGGATGCCTATCACCGTGTAATTATGTATAACTGTACAGTTACATAAATGCTTTTCTTGAGGAATCACCAGTGACGGCAGCAAGCTTTGCCTGTCATGTTTTGGCTAGTTAAAGCACTGATTCATCATACTTTGAATACTCTGTTTCCTGCTTGTTCTATGGTAAATGGATTACTGCCTGCAATTTCAATAGTAATTAATGAAGATGAGAGATAGATCCACTGATAAAACTGGGTTGTCTGAAGAAGTGAAATAATTTACTCCACTTGTCAAATCTCATAGTGTTACTAGAATAGCACTAGCTTGTTTGCAGACTGATTCTTCCTCTTCTTGACAGATGCATTTTTATCAGTTGGGGTAACAAATCTAAGCATACAAACAATGATTTGGCTCTTTTGTTCCTCCCCCATGTGAAGTATCCCTTCCCTTTATGCCATTCGCCTTGGGCTCATTTTTGCAGTTGCGTATTTCTTCTTGAGCTGTCCCACCATCTGTTATACATCAAGTTTGTCAAACTTTGAGTGCAGAAAGCAGCAAATCTGTGCTCAGCTCCCAGTGGGTGTCATTGTACTACTTCTGGTAACCCCTCTAGCTTGTTAGCTCATTCAGCTCTGGATGAAACCTTACTGCTCAGATGGAGAGCAATCCACCAAAGGAGCAATGCCCTGAGAGAGGAGCTGGCTAGGCAGGGATCTGAGCTTCTTCCATGTAGATGTAGATCATCCAGAGGAGATGCCCACATTGAAGATTTTAAAGCACAGTGTGATCCCCAGAAGAAAGACACTATATTAGTTCAAGGTAGTTATTGTTAGTGAT
Organism: Certhia americana; assembly: GCA_018697195.1. NCBI lineage: Eukaryota > Metazoa > Chordata > Aves > Passeriformes > Certhiidae > Certhia > Certhia americana. The sequence goes on along the minus strand of CM031858.1, from coordinate 130,174,151 downwards.
ATCATTGACACTGTTATAGTGACTGTAACTGTAATACCTTATTGTAATACTTACCCAAAAAGAAATATGCATTGGCAGGTGAAAGGAGGGAAGGAAAGTGATGGCTTTGCTCAAGCAAAAAGTGGCTAAATTTGACGTTTGATTGGAATACAGTCGTCTTTCTGATGTTAGCTCAGTTGGTTAGAGCATGGTGCAATAACACCAAGGTTGTGGGTTCAACCCCCTCCGATGAGTCACTGACTCAAGAGTTGGACTCTTAAGTCCATTCTACCTCAGAGTATTCTATGACTCTCAAAACAAAAGCAGATTCTTTGCTTGTAAATCTGTGTGGTTTTGAGTTAATGCAAGTGCAATCTGCACATATAAAACAGACAACCTGGATGGCAGGTAGATACAAGATCTATCATTAAGAAACTTATGGAGAAGTTGATTTATATACAGTTCAGATGAGCAAAGAGTCAATGTGTTGGCGCACAGTGCTAGTGAAAGTTTTGTTTAGACAATTTGTCAGCCAAATGTTTATATGTTTTTTTTTTGTGATGGAAGAATCTGAGGAAACCAGGTTTTGTGGTTGGCCTTAGCTGGCTGCACTGTTTTTTCCTGTGTACATCATGTTAGAGTAATTTCTTCCCAACTTTATGTAACTCTGACCTTACAGGTGAAGAGTTGGTCCTGCCCTAGGAATTGCAAGAAGAATGATGTTTGTTGACAGAGATAGATAATATCTTCCTCTTCAGTGAGTCAGGATGTCAGCAGCAAGGACTTGGACAGGAATTGACAGGAAATTTACGCTTAGTCCTTGAACTCCAAGGTTTTGGCAAAGATATGATTGAATGAAACACAAAGTGACAGAGGGAGAAACCTGGATTCCCTCCCAGAGAGGGAGTTTACTTGAATTGCTTGGTCATGGACTAGCTTGTTTCATTCACAGAAAAAAATATCTGGATCTTAAGAGAGACTACTATAGTATCCATCCCATTGACATCAGGGACCCTGAAAAGTGGCTATCATGTAACCATTCTCTGCAATATACTTAGCAGGGTGTAATTAATTTCTGAAAATCTCCAGTGTGGCTTCACTGAATTCAATCAGCCCCACAAATATCACTGAAACCTCTCTGGTGTATTTTGTAAACAGGATTTTCCTATAAAATAAACCCAAGCATCGGTGTTTTTCATTCAAAATGTCAGTTAATTTTATCCTAAAACAATTTCTTTTAAGCTAGAGTTTAAATTTTCATTATTTCAAAGAATGGACATTCTTTTAGGGTCATGTCTTCCAGATGTGCAGGGTTGCAAATCAATAACCAGTCCCTGCAATAAATTTTCGTTTAGACACTTTATGACCTAGGCAAAGAGTACATATATAAATAGGGAGAAAACTGACAGACTGCTAGAAAACAAGAGTGCCTGCCTTTTCCTGGAAAGGTTAATGGAACTATTGGCCTGCAGGTATCACAGTTGTGGAGTTTTCTTCCCTCCTCCTCCTCCTCCGCCTTGTTTTTGCAGTTGGCATTTGGAGAAGTACCAAATTAAATCCAAGTTAATGTGTACATCGTGAAATTCTGCTGAACTGAGTGGAGGGGCAAGAGGTTTTTGAGACCAGTCCTGGGAGATTCTGGCTGCTGCTTGTGTCTGCAATAGGGAGCAGTGGAGGGAAGTCAGGGTCTTATGAGGGCAGAGTCTAAATTAAGTCAGGCTCTGCATGCACAGTGGCAAGGAATGCAATTTGGTATAAGCGTTGGGGCTCCAAAGTGAGTGAATGCCACCTACACTGCTCCCAGGAGGCTCCTGTTCCTCAAGAATGTTCTGGCAACATATTGCAACCTAGATATTAGTTGTACTTTTCAGTTTGCTTTGTAATTTTCAGCAGCAGCCTTTCGTCTGTAAAAACCATACTAATATGTGGTAGTGTATAAAGGAGAATGCACATTTTCATTTGCTCTGAAGAAGTGGGCAGCATTCTGGTATGCACCCTTGCAGTTTCCAGACTTGATTTCAGTGAACAGTTCCTACCCTAAACACTGAATTTCCATCATTACAAAGGAAGGATTCTCAGCAAATACAAAATTGCTGACTGCCAAAATAATACAATGCTTTTCTGTTGAACTAAACATACAGATTGACAGAACTTACTACTTGCTGACCAGGTTCAAAGGTAATAAGCTAAAAAAGCAAATTTAGAGAGAGAGAGAAAAAAAATCGTGCTTGTGCAACACTGCCCAATGAACATTTCTTGCCCAGTGAAATGTTCAGTGATAAGGTAGATATTTTCCCTCAATGGACCCTACTTAACAGACATGTGTCAGAAGGCTTATTGATAGCTCCCATGTGCATAAGATCTGCTCTCCTGTTAGCCAGTGCTCTGCTGCTCTCACTTGACCTCATCCCTAGAAGGCTGAAACTTTATTACTGTAATGAATCTTTGTTTCTCCTTCCTTGCACCTGGGGGATTTAAACGTGCTTGTGCCAAGACACCATCTCCTTGCTTGGCTGTATATAATCTGGGATACATGCAAGTTGATTTCACATGGAAATTAGAGAGGATGGAAGAGATTTGTCACCAGACATTTGTGACCTATGTTACATCAGCCTTTGGGAATACAGTATGTCAGCCAAAATAAAGGCTTGCCTTGTGAAATAGGTTGTTAGCACTGATAAACAAAGCTTCAATAGGAGCTGAGGATCAGGCTAATGGCCTGAAATACTGAAGTCATTTGGGACCTTGAATTAACATGTTTGTCCACAAACTGGTTCCTGGTGGAGAAGGGCAGGGCAGTCTTTCCCACCTAGTAAACACCATGCCCCATCTGATGCCAGCCATTGTGGGAGAACTTTGCTCTTGTTTGATTGCTTGTCAGCTCTCAAACTGCCACTATCTTTTATTAAATTGATCAGTACAGAATTCGTCCATTTCTGTGCTCCCTTCTGATTCCCAATAGCACCGGCCTTCAGTTTTGTAATTTCCCAATTTAATGACTCTTGACATACCTGAGCCAAATCACAAAATGTGTTTCCCATGGAAGCTCTGCTCTGAAGGTCAGCAGATCCCTTCGCTTTCACACTGCTTTATTGATGTGTGTCACCTGAAGTGAGACACAAGTGAGTATTTCTGCCTCCCTTTTAGAGCTGTGCCTAAATGCTTTTCATCAACAGCTCCCACTGGAATCAGATTTCTCCTTTGTTGTTGTGTTTCCTTTTTTTCCCTCTGGGGCCAAACAGTGTTTAATCCTGGGAAAACCAGGAAATGAGAGTTACTGGGAAGAGGGGTAGGATTCCTGTCGCCTATCTTGAGATGAGTGCCTGTGTGCTGCTCCAGCTCATCATCCCGGCTCCAACTGAGCAAACGGGGAGAGAGAGGAGTCTCCTGTGGGCCATTCACCCCGTTCTGAGAGAGCTGGCTGGGGAAGGTGTGAGGAACCACATGAATTGTGCCTGAGGAGCACAACTGTGGCGCTTAGAAAGAAAGAAAAAGACTTAACAACAGGAAGCAGAGATTGATGCTCAAGGATACATAGGGCAAACGTAGTGGACAAAGGAGATTATACAGCTTGGATTGTCTAGTATGTTGTTGATGAAGAAGTTCACAAAGATGTTCTATGAACATCTTCTCAGTAGTTTATTTTTAAGGGTTTTATTTTATTATATTTTACTTAATATAGAATGTAAAAAAATATAAATTTATAAAACTGTAGTATTATTTTTCATTAAGCTGGTATTTGTTTCACTTGAAACCTTTCTCTCACTTTGCTTTCTGTGAAACTTTAAAAAAATTTTTTTGTTTTCAAACAACAAACCAACAAACCCCAGAAAAATCTCACAGGTAACAGTTAAATCCACATGACCCCCTTTACATCTCAGCAGAGGCCAAGCTTCCACCTCTACCCTGGGCACCCTTCATGCATTATTAACTCTCAAAACACATTACTGTGCACATTCAGTGTATGTAAATACAGAGTTTGATATTTATTTACTCCACATAGTACAGCAGAGTTAAAGAGCTTTTAAAGTGCATGTATATAAAACACTGTTTTTCAGAAAACTAGTTTATGTTTAAAAATCTGGGCCAAGCCTAGAATTTTTACAGTGTAGATTATCTGTCACAATCATTATTTGCTATGTGAACTCAGAATTTATTTACTTTTATTAATTATCTACTGTGTAACACAATGAAAGTAATCCAAAAATTATTCTCCGCAGTGGTTCTGCTTCTCTTGAACTTCTAAAGCATTATATTCATTTTATGTTTTGCTTTTAACTCACATTCCAGAAGTGCCTGATGAATAATCTCAGTTATACTTCTTCTTTTGGTTAAAAAAAAAAAAAAAAAAAAAAAAAAAAAAAAAAATTGCAAACGAATTCCCAACCTTCATGATTAGATAGAAACATGGAAAGGCTTGAAACCACGAAAGCAAATGCCTCCCCATTATCTTACACTCGTGACTTCTAAGTCAATCCCCGGATGTGAGGTTTGTTAGTGCATGGGAGGCTCCTGCTGTGCTGTAAGTTGTGAGAGCCAGACTGGCACGTGAGTAAAGGAAAAAACAGCAATCTCAGTCAGGGTTTGGGGTAGAGGGGGCAGATTGCTGTCTATGAAGGCTGTGAGATTGCTTTAAATGTGGAAAAGGGAAGGGATATGAGAGTCAAGAAGCAGAACTGATAAAGGGAACAGGGGCTGGAACAAGGTTCCTTTGTGCAAAAGGATGCTCAGGGCTTGTCAGTGGATGAAGTACTGACCAGTACAAATGCAAGGTTGTCCTCTGTGTGTTCCAGCCTCACTCCAGGAAAGGTACTGGTATACCAATGAGCATCCCATTGCACAACAAAGAAATGTTTAAATCCTCTGATCACATCTGAAAGATCAGTAGCTGCTTTGTTATTAGAAAGAAGAAAATTAAAACAATATAATTCAAGCTGTAAATTAAAAGCCCACTGCAGATGTAGATTTCATGAGCCAAGTTATTAAGAACATTAGCATGCATATTAGAAGTAATTAAAAGCAAGCAAACAGGAAGAATGCCAGGTGAGAACATGCAGGTTGGAGGAAAATTCTCTGCTTGGTTACACAAGTGTAAATGAATATCTTGTAAATAAATCCACAATCATTTTCCTGGATGAAGTTACAGTCATGCTGCTTGTAAGTAACTTAGCCATAAGCACTGAAAACCAAAACAACAGCATCCAATTTATAGCAACAAGAAAACAGAACTTAAATGTAAAACAGAACCAACTTGTTTGTCTGTTCTCAGTGGTGCCCTGGAAATGAGGTTATCCTCTCTGAGGATGCTGATAATTTGCTGGGCTGGGACTGGTCCATTTTTTTCTGACTAATGTCATAATTAGTCAATTGCTTGAAGATATTTGTCTGAGAAACCTCTGATACTGTTACTTGTTTTTAAAATGTTGTTTACAGTTGTTTACAATTTACAGTTGTTCATACTATTTTATTGACATACTTCTTCCCAATTGTGTATGCACAGTTGTCCCTATTTTCTCTACACAAATTCCTTATTTGTGAGTATTCAGTAAATAATTCAAACAATAACTTCTCATTTTATGTGACATTCAGAAATTATTTATTCCTTATATTTCATAGTGAAGCTGTAAAATGCATCATTGTACTTGCTCCTGACCAAAACATGAAAAGCTTTTAAAACCAGGTATAGTCAACAACAGTTCTCTTTGGATTAAAATAAGTCAAGGGTTTAGAATTATTTTCAAGATGTATTTTAATATCTGAAAATTCTCTGACTTGTCAAATAAAAGATGATTCATAGATCCCCCTAGGAAAAAAAAAAATCCTTCTTGTTTGCTCAAATGCCAACCAATCTTTTAATCCTCTTCAGATTAGTTTACGTGTGTGAAATTGATATTTCAAGGTACTTACAGTACCTCCCAGAGCACATGAGTTACTAACCAAGCTGGGCTCCATAGAGTTTCTGCATTCCATCAGGTGTCACAAGGAGCCTTGGCTGGTCTGAGCCTGGGCTGGGGGAATTAAGGCCAGGTGAAGTGCCAAGCTCCTTAGCTCATCTGCTGCAGAGAACAGGTCTGTGGTGTGCCTGCTCGAGTCTTGTTACGGGAATAAATCTGACGTGCCTCACTTACTAGGTCAGAGACAGTCTGCAGTGTCTCAATATGCAGTGTGCCATGATATCAAATGTATCACAGAAGCATGCTTAGGTTGCAAAGGCAAATACTGAAAATTTAAGAAATGCCAGAATTAGGATGCTTACTCAACTGACATTTGTTTCCAGGTGGCAAATGATTCATGATACATTTATCTCTAGCCACTTGATCACCCAGTGGTGTTTTCTCCTGCCCTGGTGCTCAGGATGAGCAGTTTGTTTACTCTGTGCTGAGTGTGCCCAATCCTTGGTTACTGTACATTCTTCAAACCCTGCTTTGGAGACAGCTATTTATTCTTACTCAGGATTTTTCATATGATTGTATTGCTAGAGTAGCTCTGCAAAATAGAAGATGTGCAGAATCCTCAACATTTCCCATCTGCAGATGTTTGACCTTACAATTGCAATAACACTCCCAAGAGGTAGGAGAGGGGGTGTTTTACCCACACAAGGGAGTGGGGAGGACAAACCAAGGGTAGTTCCCTCAGGTCTACTGCAGAGAAGCCCATCCAACTCACCTGCAAACTAAAAGCCTCCTGCAGTTTTATCTGTCTCCATCTCAATTTCCATTTCCATCTGCATCCACAATTTCTTGCCTTGATGTAAACTTCCTCTCCCTCTTCCCACAGTTTATCCTGCCTATATTCTATAAATCAGGCCCTACATCTCTCACAGCTCTGCATTCATACTGGGCAACTTCTTCTTTATGGCAACACACTTCTTCTTTATTCACAGCTCCTATTAGGGGACCTAAAATTGCAATCTCCCCTTAGATTGACATCTAGCCCTTGCTGGACTGACATTCTGTCCTGTAACTGCATCTAAGGTTATGGCCACCTTGGGCTGGAGCACCCAGGAAATAGGATGCCATGTACTGCATCTTGACTGATTATGTTGATTTTTTCAACTGCCGAAGAACATAATTTAACGGATTTCCCTAACTTACCTGTGAAATTGCAAAAAAGCAGATAACTGAAAAGAAATCATGCTGTCCTGACAGACTTCTGAGTACAGAGAAATTAGCCTTCCTCGAAGAAAAAGTCACCAGTGTCTTACTTTAACACAGACAAAATGATGTCTTTTCCTCTAGCCTCACAGCTGTACTGTTCTACCTAAAATGTTCCACAGTAATTCAGCAGGAGAGAGAGATTCAGAATGAAAAAATTTCAGTTCAAGTTTGACAAAATCATAAACAGAAAACAAGGCTCCTAAGGGACGTGCTTAAGAAGGAAGACCCTAATAACAGATGCTTTCAGCAGCTCTGCTAATAATAAGCTATGGGAATTGATGGCGTTCATTTAAGAATGATTTTCACATTTAAATTTTGATGGGACTTAGACGGTGTGTGCAGAGCAGGTAAAGCAAATAGCTGGCAGACCTGCGAGGATATTTAAAAAAAACTCCCTTTGCATTTAAGAGGAGGATGAGGCTTGTCTGCATCAGAGGTGCAGATTTGGGGCATGTAGGTCTGTTCCTCCACACGAGTGTTTTAGTGCCTTTCTCTGAACAGTCCCTGGTGCTGTATCACATATGACACACCCCTGTGCCTCATGCCTGCCCTTTCAGAGACCAGTCCCTACATGGTACAGAGACTTATTCTGCAGGCTTGGGCTTTTGCAGGATGCTTGTCAATCAGGTGCTGCTTAGGAAGCTCCAGGAGCTCAGCTCAGAGTGGCTGATGGGAATTTTCAGTTGCCTGGCTGGACAAACCCAGATTTCTCTTCAGTGTTTAGAAGAGGGTTCTAAACTATTAGGAAGTGACCTCAGCTGACGGGTATATCATGTTCTTTCATTCTATTCACTTACAGCATTTACAACATCTCCCCATTATCGTTTAGACTTTTACAACTCTTAATGACCCTTTTATCAGAGCAGCAATAACCAATAAATCCCCTTTGGCATTTATTGCCCTGTCTCTAATGCATAAAGGAGCCAATTTATAACATCTCATGAATGATGGAGATTATTTTTCAAACTACTTCTTCAACTCTCACTACAAAAATAAGTGCTCTGATGGAGGCCCTGTTTCTGTGGTTCGCTCAGCATCAGGCCTAAATTAAATTCGCCAACAATATGCAATAACCTTTGTGGTCTGGATTCTGTATGGCAGAAAGAAATGAGAAACCAGAAACCCAAAGTGTCTTCTCTATAGGGGAGTGTTCCTTCCTCTGCCTATCTCCTTCCAGTGTCAGTTTTAGCTGATGCTGCGAGGAGGAGTTCCAGGCCTGGGCACAATCAGCAGGAGCTCTGGGGACAGGAGACGCTACTCTGTCAACAGCCATCACAGAAAGTACAGGTGGACCTTGTACATTTGACATGGTGCACTCAGCAGTCAGATAACTAAAATCAGTTTGCTGGGCTTTGTCTGAAAATGGTGGAGAGAAATAGGCACCACCAGGAGAGGCTTTATCCCATCCTACAAGAGGTGCCCAGGAGGGACAGCTCCAAGGTGTGCAGTCCTGGCTGCCCTCCTCTCTATGCCTCTGGCTGGCAACAGTCATCTAACTTCCAAACACCTAAAATTAGATGTCACAAATCTCTATGCCTTCGTTTGCAGTGAGTACAACTTAACTTTGAAGTTATCTCTGTTATTGCAAACAGAAACAGAACTCCAAAAATACCTTGTTTACTCATTTTTGTAATTTTTGCCCAATATGCAGTAATGTCCTGCTCTCCCTGTAGAACCTTCAATAGATTGCCATTAGTACTTTTGGAAAGTGTGTTTTGTCATGGTTTATCTATCTATCAGGTAGAACACATGCAGCCGTGGGACTCTGCAGAGAAACTTTCCCCTGCCCTTCCAAACCCCATCAATCAGAACACAAGAGAGTCCTTAGGAATCATTTCAAAGTGAGCTGGTAACGAAGGCAACTTAAGGATTCCATGTGTTCCTGGCAGCGATTTCAGTTTTGCTAACTGTATCTAGACACCAGACTTGGACTTGAGTCAAAGCCCAGCACTGGAAAAACTTGACATCAGCAGATTTTGGACAGGGATGTAGATATTTCTGTGGGGGTGAATGAAACGCTGTACAAAGATGCCCAGTGCTAAGTGAGCCACTGTCTGGGCTGGAGGCCAATACTGCTGTGCAGCTTAGACACTGTATCCCAGCTAAGTAGCCATGATGAGAAACTGCCTATTTTGACCTGGGCAGAGAAGCTCAGTTAGGGCAGCAGTTTTGCCCCAAGAACCTCTGTGCCACATTTAGTGCCATTATAGCAGGGTCTGTGCCACAAAGACCAGATGTGCTCAGTTCATCTGATTTCCCATCTTCTCAGTTGCCTGTTCATTGCTCCACTGAGGTCTACTGCCAGGTCCTCCCATTTTTCTCTTTGCTCCTGCTGACCCTCTTCTCCTCTGCAGAACTACAAACCCAACAGCTCCCGAAAGAACTTTTCATTACTATAATTTATTAGCTAAATCGTTCCTCTGACCTATTTCTTGTTCAACTAGCATATCTCCCCATCCACTCAATATAATTGGCACAGCACCTGAACTCTGCTGCTGGGGTTTAAATGGCCTGACATATATCACTGAGTCCCAGGATATTAAGAGAAAGGTGAGAGGATTATTGGCGCCCTGCCGCTGGGATCAGATTGGGTTTCTTGTCCCACCACTGAAACATGTGGTTGTATAAAGAGGGTTTACACAGGCTTGGTTTAGTCCTTGCTCGGAGCTTGACTACTCAAAAACAGCATGGGACTTTCAGTAAGGACTGAGGACTTGGCCATGTAAAGAAGCCTTTCTTGCATACATTATCCTGTTAATTCTTGGAAGGGAATGATCTGCATGAGGCTCTGCAGGATGGGGCTGGCCAAGAGTGCTGTGTTGGAGCTCTCTGGAGCTGGAGTTACATCAACACTTTTCTCCTGCCTGGCTGCAATGGTCCATTGCAAAAGCCATTACCAGCAGCCTGGCCTTGCCTGCCAGTCTACACATGGTCCCAGGTACTCCCATGGCTGTGATTTCTTATTTTGCATCATGGTTCTCTCGCCAATGATCCTCTTGCTTCTAAGTTTGAGGAAGTATTAAACACTGGGCCGTACGTTTTCACTGGTGATTAATTCTGTTGTATAATCTTCTCCCCCTTTTGAATTATAAAACATCAAAGGGTACAAAACACGGCCACCGTCCTTGCCGAGAAACACTCATTCAGTCTTTTTGTTCTTTTTCCCCAGAAAAAAAGGCCTGCTGACGTCATCTGCCTTGCTCAGGATCTTTGTAATTGGCCCCTGTCTTTTTTTGGCTCCTCCTTCCCTCCCCTCATCGCTCATCCCCTACTCCCATACTGAGAGGTAACCAGGGAAACCAGGAACCATGGCAACCCAAAGCAGCATGATTTTTCTCTGAGGAAAAAAATACAAGCATGCAAAATCCCTTTAATGTTTATACCAGACAACTGGGTCCGAATCTTCTCTTTCCCTCCTCTTTGGAGTGAGGAAGCCATAGGCCTGTCTCCTCTTGCTGGGGCTGTCCTTGCCATGAGTCCTGGGTGAAGCACACCTCCAGCCCCTTGCTTCACCCAGCCAAAGCCCTCTGCTCCCCATGCCCTCACAAAGCCAGTGTGGCAGCAGGGGCTCAGTTTCCGCCAGTGTGGGTGGTCCTGACCCACCAAGAGCAATCAGACATGCCAAGACAATAATCCCCAGGTTACAGGGAGCATCTATCCCCATCACTAAGTGCTTCCCAGTTTTGAATACATTTCTCAACAGGACACAGGGAAGTGCTTCTTACACTAACTGGGGATGGAGAGCTTGGGCACAGAAGGTTTAGGGTCTGGTTTTCAAAGGATGAGCCAACTGGGCACTTCTCTGTAGCTCTTTTTCTTGTCACAAAATGAGTCTGTGATGGAAGATAGAAAATTGGGTCTTCCCACACCCACTCAATTATTCACCCTCAGATTCCAAGCTGTCTGGATGAGAGACAAGGATTCTGCCCTGTCAGGCAAGGCCAAGAATGTAGGATTCCAGAACCCAGAATATACATTTTTTATTACTATTTAGTATAATGACAGCATCAGAGTGGTACTATCATCACTGCTCCTCCAAAATATGGGAAAGAAGAGCAGCCAGCTGTGGAGGGGAAAACATAACAGCTCCGTTCTCTCCACTTTTCCTTAAAAAGGGGCACAGGGTGACACTGCCTCACTGCTGCTCAGTGCCCATCAGCATGGTGGTGCACATGAATAGAAAGCATCACCCTCAGGCAAAGCTCTCAGGGCTCAGCCCCTGCTCCCTGTCTTGCCGTTCAGCCAGGGCAGTCTCCTGGGGGATGGTAGTAAAATCCCAGCCTCTTGGAAACCCCAAAATCACTCCTGCAAGCTTTACTGCAAGTACTGCTCTTGGTGGGGTACAGGAGGTTTTGGAATCAGCTGTGGAAGCTTCAGGCAGCATGCCCAACACTGCTCAGAGGCTAAGTCAGCAAAGAAATAACTAGCAAGTTTTACTACTCTAAAAGTGTACAAGAGACAAACTACTTGACTTCTAGCTTATTTCCAAAATAGAAAGCTGACTGCAAGTTGCCTTCTTTAGGAGAAGAATGATGACAGAAATAATAAATTGTACACGTTTATTTTTGAGTTTGCAGATGAGGGAATGTCAAGCAGCGGTTGGGAAGAAAACAAACAAACCCTGGCAAGCAGCTATTTTTATAGAATAGTTCTGTGTTGAAATTTCTATAAGTTGGCAGCAGAGTCATTATGAGACCTTTTATCCAGATAAGACTATGCCAAAATCTTCAGGAAACATCTTGCATGTTAATTTTTTTACTTACAAAGCAGGGGAGAGGGAGGGAAATGAAGGCTTAGGGAAATGTTTGCAGATGTGCAGTGTCTGCTCTATAAGGCACCATATACTTTTCATTCTGTGGATGTAAATGGGACTTTTCCCAAACCTGCCACTTGCCAAGTTCAAATCTGGGGTAGTCCCAATCAGTCCTTGCAGCAGATTTGCTTGCAGCCTGGGGAGGGAGAGGTCACCTGGCCGAGTCAGCAAAGTTCATGAACCCTTAGGACCAGTCTGGGATGTCTCACCTTTAAGGTCAGTGAGACTGTTGAGAGAAGACTGGCTCTCCAGTTCCCCCAAGTACAGTTGTTTTACAGAGACATTGTCAAAACTCTCTGTTGTCCCTGTCTTCTGCTTCCCAGCCAGCGCCCAAACAAAGTCTGTGCAGAAGAAGCATTGAGCCAAGAGGACATCTGCTGCGTCTGCAACTGCAGCTCCAGGCCCAGTCCTCTGGGAAGTGGCTTCTTTATCGATGTTTGCTGTTTGTGTTTGACGTCTAGGAAATGTCTGGGCTTTCTTGGACTTCACTCTATGCCATGTGTGCACGCATGCATGTGTCTGTCCCTAGAATCTCTACTCTGAATAAAATATTTTAGATTTAAATGTTGGCTCATAAAGAAAAATTATTTTGTGCTAAAAGAGCCCTTGCTGTTGCCCCAAATAATTTCTGGCTAATAAGACTTGTCAAAATTCTGTTTTCTGTAGAAATGAGTTGTCTGTTTCTGAGTTGTTCTGTTGAAATCTCTCATCTGTTGGAATCTGCCTGCAGAGGGGAGGAAAGGGTTACCTACAATGTGAGAACGGAAATCTAAGAAGGGAGCTTTATAACTGGCTCTGTGATGTGAACATTAGATAGTAATGTCTCAAAAGTAAACTATTTAGGCAGCTCCAGTTTCTATGCTAAATTGGCTCTAGTGTGTTTGTAACCAAAGGGACAGCTGCTTCCTGAAGAGCCTCTCTTAACACTTAAAAGGATTAACTGGTTTTGTGTTGAAATTATTGGGATCATCTTGATGCACTTACTTTATTCTGATTTGTTTTCTCATTTTATTTATTGTTAATAACTTCACTTTAGAAACATCTTTTCCTTGATTTTACTTCCTTTTTTTGAACTCGATTTCTTTTAGTAAATAGGGCCAGAGAGGGGGTGAGAAATGGATGCCATCTGAAAGTTTGACCAACTCCTCCAAATCTGCCTATAGATCCCTTTCTAAAGATTCATAGTGAATTTTTCACTTTTCACAGTTGAGCACTGAGGGAAGTTTTCAAAGCACTGTGTGAATAGCACCCAGGAAGTCTTCTGAGTATTTGAGAGATTTTTTGCAGCGGTCACACCTGGCCTGAGCAGCAGGTTGGTCTCCTCTGAAGTGCTCTCAAAGGACCTCACATATTCACCCAGAAGCACGTGCCTTATTTACATCCAAGGCATGGCTGCACCATTGCATCAGTCACTAATTAGCATCTGTGCCCATTGCATACCCATGGAGCCCACACCAGGTGGAAGAAAGACATATGCCAAGCACTTTGGAGACTGAAGGATGGGGAGAGAAGATAGAAGAAAATCTGGGGCAAGATGTGAAGAAGGAACATCATTTATAGTCACATCCAGGATGGGGCAGGGTCAGAAACATTGAGGGAGCTAAAAAGTCTGTCTGAAATGATCAGCAGCAACCAGCAACCACCAGAACCCTGCCCAGAGTGAAGGGCCATAGAGAGCAGGTGAGGAAAAAGACAAGAACAAGACAAAGAGCCTTAGGAGGTGCTCATGTGTGCCACCAAGGAGCCAAAGAGGGACCTACTTGAGCCTACTGGTGCTGGAGAGTCTTGCAGGATGGCTCCCTTCCAGACAACAAGATTCATATGCATGGCACTGGGCTAGCATTCATCCTGTGGTTTTTTTCTCAGGACAAGTCCTTTGACAACATGGCTTCCAGCCTTCACAATGGATCTTCAGGTGAATCATCATAGCTCTCATAGAATGACACCAAAAGATCATCTTATTCTGTGACATGGGACTCAGCTACCTCTGATAAACTTGTGTTTAGGCTTAATATTCATCTTTCTAAGTACCTCTGCTTGTTGTCTTCAGGATGTCTGAACTTCTTCCTTTGAGGTTCCATTTCCCTTACAATCTCTTTATTCCATTATAAAATATATATAATAATTCCTTGATAGTGCTTGCAGCTGGGGATAATATGTCTGCATTCTGTACCTAGGCAGAACTGGCTGGGATATGTGTCCATCCATTAGCTGATGGGTGTAATCATTGGCTGGGTGTTTCTGCCACATGGAGATGTGTCTATTTCCCACGCAGAGGGCTCAAGTGCATGCTCCTGATGAAGATGAGAAGGAGGAATTAATCCCCTGATGAGAACTTGGAGGTTTGATGCTGGGGCTGGAAGGCGTGAGAAATGATAAGACATTGATTAGGTCTCTGAGTCAGCAGCGGACGCACCCTCACCACGCTACCAACTGGTCTATTAGCTCTCCCACTTGTTTGTTACCTAACTTATCTTCCTGACTCATCCCAAACCCAGCTGACACCAGAGATAAGCAAACTGCACACCACTGCCCCTTCGGCAGCCTCGGATACACCTTCTGCTGCCCTGTAACTCCCATGAGGTTTAACAACTTTTCTTTGCCAAACAGGGAGGAAAAAAAATAAAATCATTGTGAGTATATAGAGGAGAGGGTTTCTTGGAGAGAAAAAATGAGATAGGATTGCTCCTGAGAGAGGAAGAGGGTTTTTAAAAAGAGATTATTCCCTTTTGTGCACTTCTGGTAAAAGTGTATCATGTTGGCACCAGTCCCATATTTCAGTGGTGGTGATGTACTCACCATGAGTGAAGCAGCAACCTCTGTAGCAGCAAGGTACAGGTGATGTGCAGTCTTTCATCTCTTTCTGGATATGACAGGGTTCTGGCAATACTTAAATTTTTGTTTTGTTTTAAGGACGGGTTGACATTTCACAGTGCCAGATCAGAGCCAAAGGACCAGCATGGGGTTCATAGTCACCCCAGTTCTGGAGGTCTGTGAGCATCACCACTGCAGCCAATCTCTGCTCCCCACTGGTTCTGAGCTCGTTTGGACCCAAAATAGTCTCCTAAGCTCCTCTGCAAATTCCTCTGCAATTCCTTTTTAGCTAATATGCTCTTAAGTTTGGTGCAGCAGTAATGGGCATGGGGATACAAAGGAAAATGGGAAAGGCTACAGAACACTTCCATCTTCTTCCCTGGGATCAGGTAGCCTCAAGCAGTCCTAGGCACCTTTGAAAGTATCAAATAATTTCCTTCTTTTTCTGAATTTGCAAGGGGAAAACAAGAGGTACTGTGCTGCTGGTTGAGAATAGCACAGGGCCCAGATCTCACCTTCCAGCACAGACTGTGGGAGCCCAATGGGAATCTAGTCAGGCTCAAGGACACAGCAAACGGTGATTATATGGGCTCTGGTGGGACTTTACAGCAGGTGGAGTTGGGGATGGGTTGATCCAGGATTGATGGGCATGGTCTCCTCTGCCTTCAGACAAGTGAGTCCACTCTGCAGGAAGGGGACAGGTTCTGCTGGAGTGGGGTGCATCATCCCATAAGTGCAGCAGGATGGCATCTCTGGCCTGGAGATCTGGATTATACTTAATCTGCCTTTTCAATGTTCAGGTTAGTCTTGCTGGTTGTTGTAAATTCAGCAGCTCCAGGATTTAATTTTTGGTGAACTATTCCCACCTGCTTTGTGAAGTCCCAATACCCTGCCTGAGAAAGGCATCTGGTCAGCTTCAGAATGGTGTCCCAGTGCTTACAAGGAGCTTTGTTGGTGACTTCTGGTATCAGAAGCAAGGAGATCTGCCAGCAGACCTCCCTGTTGTAATGAGCAACTGTCAGAATTTCATATCAGGAAGAGCAAGCTCTTTATGACCATAATTTTTCTTGCCTGGGACAGAAGTCCACAAGTGTCTTTTAGTTTTGGCAAGGAGATCCTCAGCAGCCTCTGTGTGAGGCAGCTCCCCTTTTCTTTTGAGAATGTGGCCACAGTGATGATTCAAAGTGTGTGTGAAAGGTTTAGCCTGAGAGCATGTGCTGCTGCTTTTGCACATGTGAAAACTGAATTCATTGCAAAGGAGACAGACTTTTGGGGAGAGACACATTTTCAGGTTTGCCCTACACTGCTGCTCTTGGAGGCAGAGACATTCACCTGAGCTGAATCATTTGCAGGAGGTGTAGCTGGAAGCAGACTATTCTTCTTACCAACTCACAAATATGGGGATGAGATTTCATGTCACAGGCTCTGCCTGGGCTGGCAGAAGTTGGTGCTGGCTGAGCACAGGTGAAATTTCAACTTCACCTCCTATCAAGGAACATGAAGTCTGCTCTATGTTTTGTAGCTTCTAAAATCTAAGGGAAATCTCTTGTTCAATGTCATTTCTGCTGCAGGGGAGGCTGAACACCCCTGACTAAACTGCTGTGAGGGTGTTGTAGGCATGTGATCCTAGACCCTTGAGTTTTCCATCCTGAATTTTCAAACTTTGCCTCTACTTTTTATTTAGCCCACATTTTCCCCCTCTTTCTACAGCTGAAGTGACATGGAATTTCTTATGGATAAATATTCAGGACACTATTTAAATAGGCAGCTATATCTTGCAGATCATCCACTTTACTATGTTGCAAATGTTGCATTTGGTATTGTGTAGTGTGAATATGGATATGTGTTTCATATAGTCTGGGATAGGCCCATACTTGTCAAGAGATGGCAAGATATAATTGAACTTGCCCAGATTCACAGTTCTCCCAATTCCTCAGCAGGGCTTATTTCTTTGTGAAAGCAAAGAATTCCATTATTCCCAATTATGGGGGGATCTGACCTTGCAAGAGAAGCACTTAGATGGCTGTAGCATACTCTATTCCTTATCACTTGCTCAGCTGTATTGGTAAATAAAACAGATGGATCCAAACTATCCTACAGCCTAGTGTGAAGGAATATGCAAAACTTCAAATCCAGATTCCAATCTGTTAGAAAACAACAAATTTCTGTAGCAAAATGCCAAGCTAAACCCTTGTCTTCAAAACAGTCTTCCACTTGGATGTTCCAAATCCTGGGCCAAGCTGGGGCTGAGTGCTGGGACACTGAGCAGTACTGAGGTGTTTCCAGAAGCTGCTCATGGAAGCTTTCTCCAGAGACTGAACCCACTAGGTGCCAGATGATGCTGGGATCTGCATCTGTTTGGCCAACTCTTGATGTAAACCCGTGCGGTGGGATGAATTAGGCCCTTAATGGCTACAGAAAGACATTGGAAATAAAAGTTTATATTTACATAGTACATTTCATCCCAAAGGACCCTAAATCACACTGCACAAACTTTACATAAACAGCAGAACTGAAATGCAGCTGCGTCAGGAATGGAGGGTGGCAGCCAGCTGGCATGTGTTAGCAGGACAAAAATAAGCCACTATTTTTGGCCAAGGACATCAGGGCAAACCCCTCTATTGCGAAAGTGCCTTCCAAACTTCAAAGTGCAGTTTTACTCTAAATAGTGATGGTGGATAAATAGATCTTTTGTAGTCAGTTGACTTGCTCCCAGACACATCTGGGGAATTCACTCACTAAAATAAAGATTTGCTACATTTTATGCCAGCTAAGGCTGCAGAACTTCCTCACCCAAGATAGCACATTTCTACTCCAACTCCAGTCACATTTGCAGAATTGGAAGCCTCTTTTACACAGCCCGTACTACTGAGGCTGAGACACAGAACAAGCTGCTCTGGCTTTCTCTGCTGAACTTACCCTGAACTGGCACATCTGAAAATTAATGTTTTCTGTTGTCAGCTGGGCAAATTTGTTGATTAGAAAGACAAATTTTCACTATGCCTATCCAGGTAACTTTTCAGAATACAACTGACCTTTAAATATCAGCGTGGAGAGGCCAGGACATTTGAAGATCTTGCCACAAAGGCCCTCACAGAGCAGACTGTGCAGCATCTCTCAGGTCTCTGGGCTATCCAAGCACTGCACAACACTGAAAGGCACAGTTCCTTACAGCAACCTCAGCTATGAAATGCACAGTGTTTTTTACAGATACATATTTACTTTGGGGCCAGGAGGGTATCTGTACTTACAGAGTGCACTGCATCTCAGAGAACCCTGAATAACCCTCCAGGGGGTTATAACCTGTGGCAACTGGTGATTCCTTGTGGAAGGAACTCCCATACTTCTATGTTGTGTTGCAGCTGAATCCTGCACTCTGGCATTCACCCTCCTGAGCCATCTCATTGCCCTGTCATGCCATTTACCTGCTACTAGAGCACTCTCCAGCATGATTTTGGTTCCATGCTACAGTCCAGTTTGATAATATGGATATGAAAAATCCAGGTACCATTCCTCAAAAGGCAGGATGGATGAGGAGAGTTTAGCTATGCCACCTGCCCTTAGGGCCAAGGGAGAAGCCTACAGCCATCTGAGTTATTAACATCCTGTTGCCTTTGGGAACTGAGCACCCCTCTGGCACTTCACTGCACTTTGGATGGACAAGGAAGGAAGAAGTCGACCAGGAGGAGTCTTCTAAGCTGGGACACCACCCTGCTGGTGTAATCTGGGGCTCCAGCCACCCTTGCTGTCTCCCACACCAGCACTAGCACTGGCACCAGTGCAATGACACAATGGCTGGGTAAGGAGGGGGCTTGTTTTTCTGAAGATAAGTAGTGTTAGCTTTCAGCCAGCTCAGCTCCCTGCAGTCCCAGGGTGCAAGGCCAGTACAGCTGTGGCTGGAGAGGAGGATGCACCCCATGGCAGCTCCACCTGAGACTGGTTTGTAGCACTGAGGAACAACACATTACAGTGTCCCTTCCTACAAACATGGAGTGAAGAGGGAGTCTGCATGCCTCACAGCCAGCCCTTCATCGTCTTCCCTGCCTCTCTCCCAGCACCTCATCACCATGCACAGTCCTCATATAGTCCATTTTCCTGTCAGCCAGCACACCTTGGCTAGTGCAAGACCCTATAATACTCACACAAGCATTTTCTATTGCTAACCATTTTTAAGTGACATTTCTCTCTCAGAAGTGTAGGCAGTCCGAGTAGGACACACTGCAGAGTTCTGTTAGTGAAGCTTTGATAAGGTTACTTCCGTGAGCCTTCAGATCTATTGAAAATCAGCATTAAAGACTGTTTGGACTCAGAGCAGAGCTGTAAGGGAGGTAGGCAGCATTTCAGGTGCCCAAAGCATAGTGCCTTCTCTGGGATCCCAAATTTTTGACTATCTCCTACCTGCTGAGGGAGAACATCAGCCTGTCTTGGTAGTAGAGGTACTGCATTCCTCTGACCATATTCATGGCCCTTCTCCAGACCCACTCTAACAGGCCTGTATCTTTCTTGTACTAAAGCTTTCAGACCTGGATACACTACTGTAGGTGGTGACCTTGTGGGCCAGGGTACAGGGGGAGAACAGCCTCCCTTGATGTGCTGGCCGTATCTCTTTTGACAGAGCCCAGGATGTTGTTGGCCTTCTGGGCTGTGAGCACACACTCTTGGCTTATGCCCAGCTTTCCATCCCTGAGAATATCCAAGTCCTTTGCTGTAGGACTGATCTCAGTGACTCCTTCCAGTCTGTGCTTTTATCTGGTATTGCTCTGAACCAGGTGCAGCACTTTGCACTTAGACTCATTGAATTTCAGGAATTTCTCATGGGCCACTTCTTGAGTCTGTCCAGGTCCCCACAGAAATGATCATGTCCTTCTTTTGTGTCAACTGTACCACTCAGCTTCAGGTCATCTGCAAACATGATGAAGGTGCACTTGATCTCACTGTCAGTGTCACTGATGAAGATATTGAAGAGCATTGGTCCCAAGACAGGGCCCTGAGGGACACAACTCATTGCTGGCCTCCACTTAGACATAAAGCCATTGATCACAACTCTCTGGCTGCATTCATTCATCCAATTCCTTATTCACTGGAAGGTCCACCCATTGAATCCATGTCTCCTCAATTTGGAGATAAGGAAATCATGTTGGACCATACCACAGGCCTAACAGACGACTGGATAACTGATGTCTTTTGGTATTCTCTTATCAACTCTTGCCATCCAGCAACACAGGCCACCAAATTGGTCAGGCATGATTTGCTCTCAGTAGAGATGTGCTGGCTGACACCTCCTTGTCTTTTATGCACTTTAGCAGGTCTTCTGGGAGGTTCTGCGCCATGGTTCTCCCAGCCTTAGCTGGTATGTAGTTCCCTGGATCTTCTTTTTTCACATTTTTAAAAATGGGAGTGATGTCTCCAGTTTTCTGATCATCAAGGACTTCACCTGATGACCATGACTTTTCATATATGATGGAGAGTGGCTTAGCAACAACATTGACCAGTTCCCTCAGGACCCTGGGATGCATCTCCTCAGGTCCCATAGACTTGTGGCTATCCAGCTTCATCAAGTGATCCTGAACCTGCTCTTCACTTATAGAGGGAGGGGCTTCATTCCCCCCATACCCACCCAGAGGATCAGGAACATAAGAGAAGTGGGAAGCCTGACTGTTAGTGAAGACTGAAACAAAGAACTCATTGACTATCTCAGACTTTTCCATATCAGTGTTCCCATTCTTGTTTATCACAGGGGCTGCACTCTCCTTGGCCTTTTCTTTTCTGACCTATGTCCTTATGGAATCCCTTCTTGTAATTCCTTACATCTCTTGCCAAATCCTGTTCTAGCTTTGCCTTGGCTTTCCTGACCCCATTCCTAGACATATGAACTGTGTCCCTGTAGTCTCCCCAGGTCACCTGTCTCTGCTTCCACTGGCAGTGTATTTCTTCCTTACTCCTCAGTCTGAGGAGCAAATCCATGTCACTTTCTGGCCTGCCTTGCTTCATTTCCTACACACTGGAAGAGCACTCTTGCACTCTAAGAAAAGAGGCCTTAAAGAGCTGCCAGGGCTGGTCATCACCTCTGTCCTTAAGGTTAGTTTCCCAGTGAATCTTATTTACCAACTTCTTAAAGAGCTGGAAGTTTGCTCTTGCAAAGTTCAGGGTTTTGACTTTGCTTCTTTCCAGGCTCACACTCCTTGAGATCACAGATACCAAGATCTGGGCCTGAGAAAACCTGAGAGCAAAGAAAGGGGAAAAAAAGAAAGAAATGTTTGGTGACCTTATCTGAGCCCTGAGAAATGTGGAAATGTCCAGGCCAGGGGTGTGATGCTCTGGGAGGAGCAGAGTTCAGGGAATGCAAGACAGACCTCTCCCTTATCAAAGAACCAGTGCAAAAATTTGTTCATGGAGGTGGATCCACCTTTGATGTTGTGAGCTGATTACAGAGCCATGTCACACCAGTTCCCAAGATTCTTGGAAAGGAAAGCTAGTCACACACACTGGAAGACTCTCCACAGCATGCCAAGAGCACTAGGCACTGTATACCAGACTCTCCCTTGTCCTTTATTAAGCCCCTTGCCTTTGTTCTGTTTGCACAGCATTAAAGCACTGCACTTTCCAGGCAGAAAAAAACCTTTTGTCTAATATTTATAATTTTAAAGCTGAATTTTACTTTTTTTTAATGCACCAGCATTATCCAACATGTAGTCCAATACATAAAATTGATCATGACCTAGAAAGGAACATAAGCTTTTGGAATGATGCTGCAGGCAGGAAGAGAGGCCCCATAGGCCAGCACTCAAGCACTCAAACTGATTATGCACAAGTTGCACAGTTTTATACACTCATGAGTGTACTCAGGCACTTTGAAAATCTTACTGAGCAATAACAGAGGGCCTCCCCCTCTTCTCCACTCCCTGCCTGCCAACACAGGACCCTGCAGGGAAATGCACTGTGTATGACTGGCATTTCCCCCAAGCAGACTTGCATCCATGGCAGTATGAAAAATTAATAAAGGAGTACAAAGTGCATTAACAAAGGCTGACATACTTCCCACAGTTAATTGACATCCCCTATTTTATTTAAAATTAATAAAAGCTTGCCAAGCATGCAGAGCTTGCACATCATAGCAAAGGAGATGTCTCACAGAGCTCATCAGGTCATGTCACTGTATCAGTGATACTGCATACCATAAATCATGACAAATATTCCTAGTATAATATCAGGCCTTTATCCAAGGTGTTGCTCTCAGCATCAGTGTGGGAGGGCTGTCTGACACATGCTCTGGAAATTACCACTCTGATGGACGAACAATACAGGCTGCTAAGCCAGCCTTATAACATCTAAACCCTGGTCTCCAGCTGTCCCTCTCTCTGGTGCAGTGAGGGGACCAATGGCTCTCAGCTCATGGAACCTGGCTAGTGTCTCCACACAGCTTGTGGTGATGGGGAACAGCACTGCTCCTGCAGTCATTAAATGGATTTTTCTATGGTCCAGATGTCCCACCAATACTGAGCCACACATCACAGAACCTTCTAGAAACTAAAGAAGAAACCCTGGCAGTGCTAATAACACTCTAATGTGGGATGTCAATCCTCTTTTTTTCATCAGTAGAGTCAGCATACACTGTAAAGCTAAGACCTCTGTGAGGTTTTCAGAAGTCCTGAAGTAGAGCAGACAACTCCTGGATGAAGTCGTACTGGAAAACTGTGTGGCTTGAGGTACTATTAGGGGCATAGCCCAAGATGGGACTGGTGCAGGTAAGCAGGAGTGATCCTGCTCTTGGGTGGTCTGCCCCATCGAGGCCAGGGCTGCACCCAGTTACCTGTACCTGGTTGTATTTGTTAAGTGCAAGCTTTGGCTCAGGGATTACAGCAAGGGCTGTGCCAGACCAGTGAAATTAGGGACCCTCATAGGTGATACTAACAACACTCCAAATCCGGGGGATTTCCACATGCTGCCCTGACAACACCTTTTTGGATGGTGATGACTGTGTCCTTTTGAAGGAAAGTCTGATGCATATCTCTCTGGTAACTGCATGTGGAAAAAGACCTTTTCACACCTTGAGGCACATTCTGTGGGTCAGTGGTGGACCTCAGCATACTCCTCTCCACTCTCCTAAGCTCATGACAAGGAGAGAAAACATAGGAAATGCAGTTTTACCGGAAGAGCACCATATTGTACTCCTGCTTCTCCTCTACATCCTTGTACATGTGGCACTGCTGCTGGGTGAGCAAGATGAAGCTGGCAAAATGGCAGCTAAAATTACATGGAGGAGTTGTACCTGTCTCATGCAGCTTGCAGCTGTCTGACACTGGTATGCCAAGTATCCCCCCAGTGATGGCCACCTACGCCCAGTTACTTTGGGGAGAGCTGGTTTCTTCTCGGTGATTTGTTGGTAACTTGAACAATGATAACACCCAAAAGGTGCATCACAGAGATTTGATGGTGTGAACATCTGGGTGGAAATTTGTGACTTCTGCCTATGCTCTGTCACCTGCCCCACTGGGTGCCACTGGAGCTTTTCCACAGCCTAGCAGCTCTGCCAGGTACCCTGGTGTCCAGCTGAAGCATCCTCACCTGTTTTCTCCAAGCAGAAACAATGACTCAGGAAGAAGCCCTGTGTTCGTTTGGAGACTGCTTCTGCATCCCAGTTTATATGAAGCAATTACTGTGGCACCACATATTTCAAAGTAAACTTCTTTGTGTTACCAGCTCTGAAAAGAGAAAAGAGATTCTCACATCTCGGCTGAGGATTGTACCTGCACTTCTGTGGGAGCTACTAACTCTTTTCATTTAGGCTGTGGTGAATTGGCTCCTTTAAAAAGGTAGCAAGCCCCACTTTGATTTTCAGTTTCTAGTCTCTACACAGGGGCTGAATCAAAGTAACTTAAACTGTGGCTTTGATTCCTGTTCCCAGAGCTGGCTTAAGATGTATTTTCATGGGCTTCCTGCTATTTGTTATCATCTGCTTGCTGGAGATTCATACCTGCCTGGTAGAGCTGGTGGACCTGGATGTGTGTGTGTATGTCTGGGCTTTGATGTTCACAGCTTCCCAAGACAGTATTGAAACACAAGCACTTCTGATCAAGAATAATGGTGAGAGCTGATGAATTAACATATGCCTTGAAAAGCTCCCATTCTGTTCTCCAGGATAACATGCTCAGTATTCTGTTTTAGCAGTATTTACCCATACCCTGATCCAGTTGTTTGCCTCATACTTGGTAATTACCTTGATGAGGCTATTTGATTGTTTCTGGCAATGATGTAATCCTTGCTTGTACTGCTTGCCTACATAGTTTGCTGTATTGAAGTGTTTTGGAGTACTTCTGCCAGTGATTTTATTTCACTGGCTCTTTAAAGAAAGCTGTAGCTATTTTCTCATCTAGCTGTGCCCAGAACTTTTGTCTCAGGGAAGAATATGAGCTCAGCCGACTTCCTCCCATTATAACAGCTTCTCATTGTACAACTGGAGTTGAAACAGATTTATTAAATCTACACTTGCTACAAAATGGGCTGGATCATCAGCTGTGCTCATGCACTACTCAGTCTGCAAAAAACAGGGACAAAAGTTTAAACAAACCTTTAGGCCCCTCTTCAGCCATTTTATTTTCCAGAGGTCGTGGGGTTTTTTGTTGTAGCCCATGTGTAATGTCTCATCAATTTAGCCAAGATGCAAGGTTGGTCTGTGATGAATAAACTGGTGTGTCTCAAAGCATCCCACTCCTCCAGTGTGTGTGAGGGCAAGTGCAGTCATGTAAGGCCCCTTGTGCATGATGGGTGGTGGAAGGGGGCCTAGGCAAGGATAAGACAGGTTTGGTTAAAATCTGATACCTGGACAGGGAATAGTAAGAAGATGCAAGTATTTAACTAGGGTCTATCTCTGCCAGAGGAGTTCATAGTTGGAGGCAGTATGAAGTTAGTGGGCTACTGGACAGGGTCTAAGGTAACATCTTTTCCCATTGCTTGCTAGATGACCTTCAGCAGATTAACCACCTACTCAATGTTATTGGTGCAGTACCTGTGCAATGGATTTAAAACTATCTACCTCCAACACACCTTTGAGATCCACCAGTGGGAAGTGATACCTAAAGCCTCACTTTGTTCCTCCTGCCTGAATCTTGATTTCTTTTTTTTCAGCACTTAAAAAATCCTGGGAAAAAATCCTGAGACAGAGAGTGTTCCCTTCCTCTCCAGCTATCCCACAGTCATGTGGCTTGGGCATAATGTTGGGGTGTGGGAGAGGAAGGGTTTGAACTCCCTGGGGCTGTGGAGCAGCTGTGCTGACTGACGAAGTCTGACAGCCCTTGCTGCTCTGTTGGAGGAGTCCCCTCCTCAGGTGTTTACTCAGCGCTTGTGCTATCATCATCATCCTGCTGTGAGCTAGCAGAAACAAGCCTCCCTGTGCCCCAGTTGCTCCAGGGCAAAAGTCCAGTGTTCTCCCACAAGTGGCTGATGAAGGCAGGTGTGTGGGAAGGTTTGTGGGGTTTTTTGCACAAAACCAGCTGAGATGAGCACCCAGGGCAAGGGCCACCAGCTCTGCTGAGAGAGACAGACCTCTGGCAAGGGGATGGGAACAGAGACCTAGGAACCTGTGAAACCACACCTTGAACTGGTTCTGGGAATGCAAATCAAAGCCATGATATAAGTTAAATTGGTGCAGCTTCTGTGTTCAGCTGAGCACTCTAATCTTTGAATTGCCAAAGGCCTTGAGGGATCATTATGCTAGGTAAAGCCTACCAAAGGGCAGGTTGCTCCAGCCTCTTCTTGTTGTCAGCAGGTGTGGAGGCACTGTGTTGGTAGGTATCAAGGATGTCTCTGGCTCCCTTTTCAGAAGGGTGCTTTCAGATACACCATAGAGGCAGCTTTCTGATCCTTTTCTTTCATCAAAATGGCACAGAGGAGCTCCATGGGAACCTAAAGCTCACCTGGGCTTTTTTTTTTTTTTTTTTTTTTTTAGCTTTTAGAAAGATTAGCACAGATTTATGTTTGAGAAAGCAGACTAGTTCCAATCTAAAGTGCAGGACAATTCCCCTCAGTTCCCAGGAGGGGAACATCATAATCCATTATTAGCTGTGCCAGTTACAGTTATTTCCTTCCCACATTTCCTTTTAGGTGTCAGACTAGAATGCAATTGCTTTTCTTCCTAAGAGCACTATTTTTAAATCTGAAGAATTGAATGTTATTAATACAGTAGGTGTTGTACTGTGCAGCCCATTCTGTAATGGGGTGTTTATAGCACCAATGCTCTTACCCAGTCCATTTGTAATCAGAAGTAATAGCACCACTTCACCACTTGCTCCGCTTGAAGACGCTGCAATAAATTCCAATGAGCCATAGCTTGGCTGCAGCTGGTGACTGATGTAGAAGCTTTGTGCATTTTTACGTCTTTAATGTTTATAGCTCTTTTACATTATATGAATATTGCCAGTCCTGAGGATTCAGCTGTCATGAATCAAGCTTCAAAAACTAATGAGATTTTGCAAAATGCGTTCATTTGAAGTGTGTTTTATGGGCCTTCAAACGTTTCAGGCTTTGTGCCATGCTGTCAGGCTTCCCTTACTTTACTGCCACAAGCTTGCTTTAAGAAAGGAAGAAGAAATCTGGGATTAACATATGATCATCTGATTTCAACAGCTGGCCCCTACCAACATCACCTGATATCACAAAACTTAAGATAATGCTGTGAGAGCAGTCGACACAGTCAAACACACCCCCATCTGTGTGATGGGCCAACACAACTCAGTTAAAACAATGTCACCTTGAGCTTATACACCCCTGGTTTTCTGTGGGAATAAAAACTTTCAACTCCAGCTGCTGTGAGCTCCCCATGTGGAAGGAGGAAGGAAGGGTTCATTTTGGAGAAGTGCAACAGAAGCCACGAACCAGCACGGCATGGGCTGAGCAGGTCAGAGCACATGCACGTGCCACCCTTGTCTTTTGGGCAAGGAATGTTCAGCAGCACAGATCCCCCAGTCACCAGTTCATTGCTATTGCCTGCTCCACTGGTGCAAGTGTCTGTGAGGCTGCAGCATGAAGTGGCCAAGGGAATCAATCCAGGTTAAACATGTCCATGCTTCTTTCCCACTCCCAGTCTCCCAGTTTTAGGGTATTACTTTACACCTGGATCAGTTTGCCATTCCTGCTTGATGGTTGGCACCGCAGCAGTGGTGAGGACAGATCTGAAGGGGTAGTGGGGATGCACAGTGATCCAAGCAGGAAGCATCACTGAGTACCAAAGAGCTTTCTTAGGACTGATTACAGACCGAAGCGTGTGTGTGCATAGGAAATGGAAAGAAAGGAGAAAAATCAGAGAAGGGATGGTGTGTCATTTCTAGTGGAAGTAAGGAAGAATCTAAAATTTGGGAGGGGTGTTTTATGGAAGGACAGTCCTGGCTTTCTTGCACTGCTCAGGGAGAAATTACTTTGGCGAGCTATTTAGTAAGTGTGGAGAACTGTACCTAAGGAACTGCCTGTCCCTGACAAGAGTTCCTCTTAAACATAGACCCAGATTTGGTTTGGGACTTCACTGGATAAAGGACAACTGCAAATGGACTTACTCTGTATTTCGCACATTTCTCAGCACTGGGGTGCAGGACTGCTTGGATCAAGACAGGTGGTCTTAGGAGCAACTACTCTAAGAACAGACTCTAAAAAGGGGGCTGCTGATGGGAAGGAGTGTGGGAGAAGGTGGCAGCATCCTCTACTGTCCTTGCTCAGGTAGTGCCCCTGTCTTAGTCCCAGTAGTCACCAGCTTCTTTCTGATGCCTCTAGGGCTCATGAAGCCAACATTCACACATGTTAAAAACTCTGGCTATTTTTCATTCTTATCCTAAACTATCAATGGCAATTGTCCCTGCTGTACACTGCACTTCTCCTAACTCTGTAATCTCCCCATGCTAATGTTCTCAAAAGCTTTTCTATTCCTCTTGCACTCATCTTCTTTCTTTCTGTTCATTCCTTATTCTGATCTTCTTATTTCCTTATCCCCCTACTGATTAGCCCTTCCCCTCCTCATTTCTATTCTGATGAGCTGTTTCTGATTCAAGAACTGGATTACTAAAAAGAACACAACCAAGTAGAAAAACCAAGATTAATGATTCTGCTACAAGTGTATTTTTCTGGGTGAGACCTATGAGCATGTGCAAGAACTCTTATCATTACCTTGGTATATATTTGTAAGATAGAGTACTACCTTCCCCCGGACTCATCTCTTTTATCTTTTAAAAATGTTCCCTAGTGACAGAGACTATATTACCCTATCAGTTTGTACAATTTCTAGCACATCTGATCACTCCTGCAATATAAATGCCATATAATCATCAAAATAATACATAAAGCACTCATTGCCTGCAGTCTTAAGATGTCTGGAGTTATGCACTTCCTAAGCATCTCCTCTGCAATCGTCCACCTACCTAGCTCTAAGGAGCTTGGAGGATCCTCCAGAGGTGACAAACCATGCATGAGCGCAGTGATGTGACACAGGACACATAACATGTCCCTCCAGACATGAGAACCAACATCTGCTGACTCCTTGTGCTGTGCTTCCATATTTGGTCCCCTTCCTTCTGCACGGTGGTGGGAAGCAGGACGTAACTCCAGTGGAAGCGAAGCCTCTGTAACCCAGATGGTTTCATGAGTCTCCATGAACATAGCCATGGAACTTGGTGGACTGTAAAGGGGAAAATGAGACGGGAATAATGCAAAGTTCACTTCTGTTTGCTGTCAACCTTATTTCTTTTTTTAAAAAATGCTCTGATCCAGTGTTTCCCAGGATAGATCTGTAGGGAATCGCCATCTCCACATGGACTCACGTAAGAAAGGAAGCAGCTGGTCACTGATATTTATTGCTTGGAAGCCTTGGCTGAAACACCACACAAACCCCCACTTCTTGGGTTATTTTCATCCTCCCTCTTTTTGTTCAATGAAATAATCAATACTTCAAGGAAAAAAAAATCTCTGGGAGTTCATTTCACTTGGGCCAGGGAGCGCTGGAGCATAACTGGAGGTAAGATGGAAGTGCTGTTGGACACAGGTTTATTCCTGTTCTTATTTTAGCTGAACCAGTGTACCCTTCCCAACAAACAGGTGATAAGGCAGTGTGTTTATAGCGAGTATCCCATGTGGCACAGCTGTACTATAGATTAGGTAACGTTACTGACTCACTGCAGAGTTATTGGGCCACCTCATTCCTTCCTTTCTCAGGGCTATAGACTTCACCATGTACACACTGATGGGTTTTGCAAGCACTAATCAAGACTCAGAGCTCTTCAGTTAGGTTAGGTGTAATTGTAGGAATTTTTCAGATATAGGGATTGCAAAACAAATCTCCTGCCAGAGACATCAAGTTGTTTTCTCGTTTTTTTTCCTAGGAGTGCTTGAATCCTCCTTCCAAAGAACCAAGTCCTCACATGTTCATGCAGGAATTACCATTTGGTATCTCCACACCTAGGGCGTTCCTGGCCCAAAACTTTGATACTTGCACTGGATAGTGGGCACCTAGATTCAAAACAAGTCAAAAATAAATGAGGTTTTAGTTTTTAATCCTTCTGTAGACAAGAGCTACACACCTAAAGAATCCATTGTATTGACACCCACGTGTTGGACTTCCTTTGATGGATTTGAAAAGCTATTTTTCATTTTGGTTTAATGCAAGATGCTTTTTATGGATGTACTGACCTACCCAGATGGTCAAGTCCATGATGGCTTTTAGGGACCCAGCATGGGACTTTCTCTGCACAACTGCTAAAACAACACAGTCACAGAGTATGTGGCCTAGCACGAGGAAGAAGAAGACTGGATGCTCTCTTTCAGAGGACATGTCCCAGGCATCAGGTGCTTTTTTCCCCAGCCGGTGCTCTCAGTTGAGCTGGATGCATAGGAACCTCTCTCAGCCATGGCTTTTTATTTCCCCTGTGGTTCAGATTGAAGGAACATGCATTCACATTATTTTATATCATCCCTAATCACAACAGAGACCATGGTGAATAAACCAGGAAGTAGGATAAAATCTACGGGTTGCTACCCAAATGGTCTTTTAGTACCCACTCCAAATGCCCTCACAGATAATATCAAAACTCAGGTAAGTTTTTTACTCTATAAACAAATCAGTTTATATTATGGGGAAAAGAATAGTTCACTGATTTCAGTCTTGCCAGGATTTGGGGTTGGAATAGGGTGACTAACTGCTGTTGACTGAAGCCAATGGAAAGGACTGTAAATAACTTGAGCCTGTGGTTTGGCTTCTGATCTCACTACTGCTTTGGAACTGGCTATAGCAGTTGCTGTTTACCCTGTCCCCATCAGCTGATCTTGTGTGCCTCCCTGCAGCCTCCTGAGTTGCACCAGCCCTACTGTTTGTGTAACCATGCAGCAAACTACCTTAGG
Source organism: Certhia americana (assembly GCA_018697195.1). Classification (NCBI taxonomy): domain Eukaryota; kingdom Metazoa; phylum Chordata; class Aves; order Passeriformes; family Certhiidae; genus Certhia; species Certhia americana. The sequence goes on along the minus strand of CM031858.1, from coordinate 130,144,016 downwards.
AAATAGCCCAGTGTAGGGATGTTCCCCGGCACAGCTCATTGCCTGGCTGCACAAACAGCTGTGCCAGCCCCACAGACAGGTGGCACGGGGTCCAGGGCAAGGAAGTAGAAACTGCTGCTCAACACTACTACCAACAAAATGTCCCCCTTGGAAGATGATCCCAGGTTGGTGATGCAAAGGGTCTGAGATACATCAGCAGGTGCTGTCAAGAGGGTCTTCGCTTGAGCCATTTTGCTTGTGTTGGCTCTAGTATTTGGAGGCTTCACCAGAGTAACTGGGCTCCCTAACTTGGCAGAAACTAGGCAGGCTGGGTAGAAAATTTTCCACCAGGCTGTTAGATAGTTTAGGGTATGTCTTGTATGATGATGTCAACCTCAGTGATTTGATGTTGTCACTTACCCAAGGACACACAGTTGTATCCATGGTTGTCCTTATGCTTGATGAAAACAATCCATGTTTACAATGCAAATACCAGAGAGCACAAGTCAAGAATGTGGTGACTAATTATATTCCTTCAGCATTACTATACTGGTATTTTGTTTATTGAACTCTTCCATTCTAGTTCAAGATTCAACACACAGGCTCATTCCCTGGCCTTTTCCAGGACATCTGCCTCATGGAGGACATCTGCAGAGATGGCTTTGTAGATGGAGGATGCTCCACTTGCTAATCCAAAGCTTTTATTGAGGTGGACATACCCACCTCATGCAATACTCCCAGCAATTTCACTTTTATATCATTCAAAAGCAGAGTAGTCAGGGGTATGGTTTTTTTCGTAGTTTCTCCCTTTAAATTCCAAGTTTGAGCCTGAAAAAAATATTTACAGCTGTATTATATAAACTAATGAAAAACAATGTTTAAAATGAAAGTGCTTGCACAATTTTATGGAGAACAGCAGTGGAAATGGCCATGTGGTAATAAACTGGCTACCTGATATGGTTTATTGTTTAACTCCTTGCTTACTTTTAGAAACTTAAGCTTAGGTTCTCAACTGCCTGAGTCCTCTGAGACACTTACATGTGTTGGGTTAATCACCAAACCCAAGCACATGTTCCCCTGTGAGTACGTAGCCTTGGAGTAGATCAGTGAGTAAGGAGCCTTCTCAAGCACAGTCTGCCTGTATTTCCATGTGCTTCACGGAACAGAACACACCATAAACAAAGCCACAACTTCTAAGGTAAACAAGAAAAAAATCTGATTTTTAAAAACAAGCAAGAAAATGTCTGGACATTGACAATTTTTCATTCTGCAACATTCCACCAGGAAAACAAAAGAGAGTGAGAGATTTTATGTTCCTGCAGTGTTGCCTTTCTCGTGCATAGCCGCGATGGTTTCCTAGCCCGTGATCATAATGGCATGATGAGATATTTATAACATGCTAGGAAAAATGTTTCCTTTTTAAAGCCCATCACAGTAGCATAATAACAAGCCTTGAAATCTGTCCTTCCTATATCCCCAAATCACTTGATGGAAATGATTTTTATGCGCTGGCTGTTGGTGTGCATATTAAGGCCATTTCTAAGGAAGAGCTGTAAAACACACACCCGTATGCTGCTCTCTGCACACATGACTGCACAACCAGATTAGGCCACATGGCAGTAAAAGTGCCCCTGCCTGGTCGGACAAGAGCTCTTGCAATTGTTACCACCAGTGAAGCCATGCTGATACCAGAGCAAGGGTGGGGACAGCTCGAGTGCAAATAAGCCTTTACAGTAAATCAGCCATAACATGATTTGGCTCCATGCCCAAGTAATAACTAACCAGTTGTATGTTAATTATTTGCTATCCTTCTACACATATCAATAGTTACAAGCTTTAGTAAGCATAAATGACTGCAGTGTGTAGTTGGCTTTCATAAAGTCTCTACTTTTTTGACATACTGCATCACTTTCTAACTGACAGTTGTGAATTATTCCAGTTTTTCCTTTTTCTCTGGCTTCTTTCTTGCAGCCTCTCATGAAGTAATATTTTAGACTACATTTTTAAGGTTGAACAGAGGCAGTCATACATTTGGATATTTCATTTTGTAGTTCCTGTTCATGTTATATGGTAACTCACCCTTACACACTGACTGCAAAGCAGTCATTCTCTCTTGCACACCCCAGTAAATCTGCTTCAGGCAGAATATGTTCCCATATCTGGAATATAACCACCAAGAAGGTGGGTTACAAAACCACAGAGCCCCTCTCCATCCTTCTCTATCCATCTTGATCACAAGTCTCCAGTCCCCAAATCACAATGAAACTCCCCATCAGGGAAGCCTACCCAGCTCTTTGTAGGAGTGATTGAAAAACTGGTCCAGCTTTGAAAAGTCAGCAGTAACCCCCCAGGGTTACCTTTTAAGCTGATAGAACAAAGGATCAGCCTGCAGCAGCACTGGCAGAGACATAGACAAATGTCAGAGAAGTAAATACCTGCAGTTATCAGTGCCGTGGTGATTCCTTTAGTGGAGTTATGGTCTGAAACCTAGTTCCATCACAGAAAGATCATAGTGGGAACCCACTGACTATGATGTATGCTCAGAGCCACACAATTCCACTCAGGGACTCTGTCCCCTTCAAAATCTCAAACACAAAAGTCCTTTATGGGGATCTAAGTGTGTAAACTTCTCTGAAGTGCTTGTGAAAGAGTTGCTCTAGGTCTTACCAGCTTGGTTTCCACTAGGAAAGATTTTCCATGATGATTCTCCATCATGGTGTACATGGGCTGGTGTATATCTGGAAGGGTTGTGTTGTGCTATGCTCCAGGTATGCTAGTCATTCCTGCAGGTGGGACACACCAAAAGACAGCTTTGGCCAGAAGTAGTGCTGGCATGACTTTTGGGTCACTGTAGGTTTTTGTGGATGAAGGTAAAATGTTACTGTATCCCAATTATATACTCCTCTTAATAGTGGATATAGATCTTGCACATGGATAAATGGCTAACAAGAAACCAAGATAGAAGAGAATTAGGCCAAGGGACATAAGTTTTATTAAATCTGCAGCCTCCTCTGGGAGGTAATTTGTGCAGCCATTAAATAAAGCAAACACTATTGGAATTTCACAAAAAAATTGTAGAAGGAACTGTCCTCCCTTTGCTGAGTGGAACATATCATTCCTTCGATGATATTGCTACAGTGCAGGGAGACTGAAAAAAAATCGAGTTTTCATTAAAATAAAATGTTATAAATGGAAGGCAAAGGAATCACAGTTTCTTCCAGATTACTCCAGAAAGTGCTGCTCTTGATAATGACGGGCAGAGCTCATTGTGGAAAAATGAAGTTGGGCAATTCAGAGGACATAAAGATTGAATGGAAAAGGCTTTGACTCAGGCTGACAGCTTGGTTAATAAAGTTATGTGCTAACAAATATTAGCACATATGTGGGCCCACCTGGGTATTGAAGAATTTGGATTGTGGAGTGATGGTTGACAACTTTGCTGCTGCCACAATGTACCTGTTTCACTGTGAGCCTGGGCTCCCTATTAACAGCAGACACTGCTGTAGTATTAGAATACCATCAAAACAGGAACAGAACAGGACTTTGGACAAATTATTCTACAATAAACTTTGATTGTTTTTCTTTGGAGAAACATGGAGCAGCTCCAAGTTCTTACAGGTTTCAATGACAGAGCAGCTCTCAGGTTATGAAAGTGAATACCCTTGTGCACAAATGGCAGACGACCACTGAGGCACACCAAATACACTTAAAAAATTGCTGTGTCCTGACCCCACCAGTCACTTTGTAATGAACTTTAACAACTGTGTACCAGAGCCTTTCAGCAAACTACATCACAAGAAGAAATAGGACAGAGAATTGAGCACATGTTGTGCTGTGGAAAGGGCAGCGCCAAGATCTAGAACTTGTATTAACCTACAAATGAAATGAAGACTTTGTTAAAAAAACAAACAAAATGGAAGAGTGTTTGGAAAGCGCCCAGTTCTTGAAGCCCTAATTTTTTTGAATGTTTTTATTTGCTTTATTCTATTTACAGCCTCTAGTTCTCAAGTGTGTCCAATAATGTTTCACCTTAGAGCTTCCCAGCTCTCAAATGCTGGAGCCAGGCACTGGCTGCTGCCCAGCTGGCCTCTGCCCTAGTTACACTCAGTAACACAGCAAGGGCTGTAGTATCAGTCCTTTTCAGGGCTAAACCGTGCCACGGACTTTTGATCATTAAAGGAAATGAGCTTGGGATGACATAAAACAAAGTAAATAAGATTACAAGGACATTAAGATTACAAAGCAGCAGTCTCAAAGGTTGGAATATGCAGAGTGCAGAGCCACTGCTTCAGTGATGTTCTTTGGCAAGAGTTTAAATGACAGCAAGAGGTGTGAGGCAATGAAGACTAAAATCCTGAGTATTCGGCTTTCAGGGAAATTTGCAAAAACATGGTCTCAACAGCCAAAATCGACGTGTCTTCTGAGAAAGAATTAATTTTTCATGAGAAAGAAATCATCCCCTGCACTGCTGAGCTAATGATGTATAAAATAAGTCCGACAAGCCCAAGTCCCACAGTGACATGAGACAACAGACAAGAAAAAAGGGAATCCAAACAAACTACTGGTGACCAGAAAACAACTTGAAGCAGATCACTAGCAATAAATCGTAACATGACATTGAAGCTGGGCTCATCTTACAAAGAGCAAAGAGTAGAGAGAATTGCTAAGGGCAGATGGCAGTGCCTTTCCTGGTGATATAAACATAGATGAATGCATATCACTTCTGAGTACTGTATATGGCTCTGCCTATCTCAACAGCATAAATAACTGGAAAGAACTTCAACACATTTCTAGGAAATGGACTCTAATTGTTCTGTGGTATTCAACCATTGGTTGCATCTAATTATATTTAACATGGCTATGGCTTCAAATATTCCACCTTACAGAAATGATGAAGTTCAACTGGAAGTGTTTTACCTGCCAAGATCTGAATTTCATGTTATCCTGCAATAGCTGGTGGCAAAACAAACCCATTGCAGCCTAACAGGAGGTTACGTCCTTTACATGGTTATATTTAATCTCTCCTGATGCTTATCTGAGTTGTAGCTGAGTACAAGGAAAAACAGATTCTGCATTCAAATTCTTGTTAAGTAACAAGAGTAATGGCAACAGCCATAAGCATAATGCATCTGCCTGTCCAAAGAATCAAGGATTTTTTAATGTTTTACATGTAGTTTATCCTTTGTTCAAATATTTTCCACAAAAGTTATGTGGAAAAATCCGTGAAAATCAGGAAATCTGCTTCTTTATAAGAAGTACTGGATGAAATGTGAGCTTGATCATACTGAACATAGGACCATATGCATAAAATTAACAAACTAAAAACTACAATGTATATTATTTCTCTTATATAGCTTCCTCAAAATTTCTTCTGGGATATCTATTGGGATGAAAGCAATAAGATCTAAAAAAAATTCAGATTGTAGAGTGACTTGCCAAAAAAGTATGTCCACAGCATTACGTATTCATTTTTCTAAACTAATTATGGGTACATTTGTTTGTAAACCTTTTAAAATGTTCTTTCCACTTCTTGAGATTTACTTACACCATCTCATACTTCTGTTGCACAAAGCTGACATATCCAGATGGCAAATATAAACATCAAAAGATGGACTGCCACTCAAAGACATGTGGGAAACATTTGCCAAAGCTAAATATGGTCTTAAAAGAATTTCAATATTAGTGTAAAAGTTCTTCTGAACACGCCATTAATAGCTGTGCAATAGATCTAGCTCACATTGGAGGTGGTGAGCTGCACTCAAATACTTTGCTACCCACAAAATCACTTCAGGATCACTTCAGGATTGTTCCATACTCAGGAAATAATACAGTAAATCAAAGTAACAAATTACACAAACTATGCTATAAAAAGCAGTACACACTAAATAGTATACAAGAAACATATACATGTGCATGGTGAAGGAAGAGCCTACAGGATTCAGCTTTTTTGCTGAATAAATATTTGAGAGTTTTACAGTTCTTCAGCATTTCTTTTTATGTCATCAGATAGCTGCACCTACAAATTCAACCTGAGGACTGACATTTTTATATTACCAAGGCATCTTTGTTGCTGCAAACAGAATTATATATACAACAAATCAGAGGGAAAATGCTTTCCATCATACTTGTCTTTGCCTTGTGATCAGAATGAGAAACTGTGCGCATGAATTTTTTTTACAAGCAGTATTAGCCTCCTTTAGATATTGGCAGAGGTGAGAGGGGATATGCTAAAATCCATTACACATTTTGTCTTGGCTGTAATAAGAGAAGGCGTCCATTGGGCGCTGGGCAATTCAAAGAGCCAAGGACAAAAGAAAGAGCTCACTCATAGTAGACAATCAATTCAAACTTTGACACACTTTCCAAGCAGAAAATGTATTATAAGTAAAATATTTTGCAATGTTTTCTCGGACATAGAAAAGGTTTACTCATCCCTTACACCAGCCACAACAGAGACTGAACTTTATGGTGACTGGTTCTCGTCTCTGACACCATTTCTGCAAGTCATATGGTTGCATATAGAATCACACTTTTTCTGGAGATTTGACAGTATGCAAACTCCCAGTGGAACACTGAGACGACCCATGAAGACCATGCCTTCAGGCGCTTTGGTCCAAGTCTAAATACAGGCACTCTTAAGGTGTTTTCTATCCCCAGCATAATCTGTGATTTGTTGCCAGCATGGAAGAAATTGGATTGCTTTTTATTCCTAAATCATGGTAAAAGTAATGGATTTTGAAGGTCTGTAATGTGAGCTAATGAGTATGTGGAGTAGATCTGCATGGCTCCATTCTGCAAAGGAAATCTGTGACACCAGTAAGCCCTAGTAACTGCACTGCTGTTGTAGCAGTGTCTTCTCTACCATGCCTGTCTATGCTGCAAGACTGAATTATGGATAACCATCATGTCCTATACAAGCCCACAATGCCATGCTACAATCACTATGTGTTAATTTGTTCCCTCAGCAGATTGTTTTCTGGGAAAAATACTGAATCCACTAATGTAGCTGCCACACAGAGCATCTTCTTTAAATAAAAAGCACAGAGGAATTGCAGGTGCTGGTAAGTTCAAGGAACATGAGCCATTGAGACCATTCCAAATGTAGTTTCATGAGAGACTGGTTCCAGCAACCACGTGGGTGAAGTTCCTGCCCTATGACCTCCAGCTACTCACTCCTGGTGTTACACCACAGCTCATCACCTCTGCTGTTGCGTCAGAAACTATGAACCTTGAGCCACAGCCCAGTTTATAGTCTATCTCTACAGAGATTGATTTCACAGTCCCACCTGAAGAGGTGATGAATTTCAACACAAAGCCAGAAGCAGTCAGATGGGCCTGGAGCATGGCAGGCACTGTTTAAAAGAGCTTCACTACCAAAGTCAGTGCAGTGGGGAGACTTCTCCTGCAGGTTTATGACTCAGTTAAATCAGACTTAATAGCTGAAAGAAGTCCCACTCCCTCTCCTGCCTGACAGCCATTGCTTTCTGCAAGCTCTTTGCTAGGGATGTACATCAAACCATAAATAATCCAGAGCAGAAAGTTAACATCTACAACTCAATGCTTTTTTGCAGGCCTAGTTTTCTGCTGTCTGGATCCTCTGATCTGACTGCCTGTTGCTCCAAAGAGCACCAGAGACAGCACAACGGATGTGTTAGAAACACAGAAAGGGGAGCAGGTGGGGAAGGGCTTTCAAAGGCAGCTTGACATTATGTTGGCTTAGTCAGGTTTGGTCATTATCAAATGCCATCTCCACAATGAGGTGCCATCCAGACTACCCACAAGTTACACAAGTCACCTTACAACACCCCTGCAAAAGCTGGGGTACCTCAGCACAGGAAATACTCATGTGGTCACTCCCTTCTGCTTGTCATTTTCAAGGGGTTTCTTACTGAGCAATGCAACCAACCTCCTCTTTTTGTATCTTAGAAGAGGCTTTCTTTTGGGATTCTGGGACTGCATTGTTCTTTCAGAATTATTTTGTGAAGGAAGATGAATTTAGGCTCACATTATTTTTGAGAAATTATTTCAGTTTCAGTATATCCTACCTACTTCAGTTGCAGAGCCTTCAGTGAGCACAGCACAGAGAGTGAATGATGGCAGCAGTGATAATGAGTGCATATGGGGATCCCAGGAAAACTTTAATCATCATCATTAACATTTTATTTTCTGCAGTGCAGTTCCTATTCCAATGTACCACAATTTGCTGTAGCAGACTGCAATGCCCAGTGCTGATAAATATGAAGAGCAGGAAAGCCATGAAAGAAAGGTAGACATAGACTCAAGCATGTAGACAGATGTTATCTAGTTTCCCTGGTTGCTGGCTTTGTTGCTCATTTAAAAGTTTGTGTCCTCACAAACCATGTTGCAACTTCTGGTTTTAGTACTGTTTTGCCCAATTTACTATCTTATTCAAATGAACGTTAAAGGAAAGTAATAAAACCCACCAGGCTGCAACACCAACGAATTTTGGTAAATGCGGTGAAGAGTTTTCTTATTGCAGCTTGACATTCAGTAAGAGACACAAACTTTAAGTAGGGACCATTTGGAAATAGATCTTAGGTAGGAAAAAGATCAAAGTAAATTTGTGAAAACAGTAAAGGAAGGAACTCCTAAAATCTATGAACTCATGATGCCAATGGCACATATTCGAAGTGGTGACTTCCTAGTTGAAGATGTATTTTATAGTAAAGGTATAGTGAAAGCTAAGAATATTAAGTTTTTTATAAAGTGGTTCATTAACTGAAAAGATGTTTCTTTCTTGGACAAATTGCCTTAGAAATGTTGGCCTTAGGGGTCCTGTCATCCTTGCTAAAATAGCATGGTGCCAACAGAAGTATACAGTTTAAAATCAATTTCGCAATAAAGAATTCTGTTTCTAAGCTCTTTGAACTCAATTTCACTGCAAAGTTAACCTGAGTTGTAAGTTATTCCAGGTATAAATGGAATCCTTTCTACACAAAAAATATGAAACCCAAGCCTGTGGTTGCTTTTTATTTGAGGCAGCCAGTTTAACAGGAGGATAAAGGCTGATCCTGAAGTGTCTGTCTTGTCAGTTACTCTGTACGATGAGGATATTTTTCCACCACTTGAATGAAATTACTTTTTCAATGCCTTTCCATTCCTTCTTCCTTATTGCCAGAGGCCTTCTGCTCATGCCTGCAACTGCCAGCTTATGGTACTGCTAAGAACCTTTAAGGCTGGCAGAAACCCTGGGGCTTGGTTTTATGGTGTGAAGATTTTTAAGGGTAGAACCCACTTTTTAGTGTTCCCATTTCAACATTGTTCCTCAGTCCTGCTTTCCTCTGCCCCTGCATTGTTCATATCTGCTGATCCAGTATTTTTAGAGTCCTGAAAAAGATACATTTCCAAAAAACAGCTCAGTGGCTCCTAGTGTGGTACAACAACCTCTCCAGCACAACAATGAGGTCTGCACATTGGCATGGCAGTGGGCATGCAGGGTCAGAAAGCTTAAAACAATCTTTTTACAAAACGTGGCATTGTGAAGCTGTGGCAACTGCAGGAGATAGAAGGGAAGGCATAAAGACATGCTCTGGGGGCAGAGGCTGCAAAGGCCCCTTCATAAACCAGCAAGAGGCTTGAGGCAGCTGCTGCAAGAGCACATAGAATACTTCTAAATGCCCCAAAAATGCAGCCAGTGCTCAGGGAGTATTGGAGAGGGCTAATTGTAATTTACCTGACAATAAAACCCACTTGAATCCCCATGACTGACTCCTTTGAAATGTTACATCTTTGAGCAAAAAGGATGTAACGCAGGAATCAAAATGGCAATCATAGTTGTCTTGTAGCAGGCAGTGTGGGGAAGAGGAAACACAGAGTGAGGCGGGAAAGTTATTGCTATTTGGCTCTAAAGTGTAGAAAAACTTTGTTCATAATTGGCAGGAATTTTGTTTTGCTGGTCTTAGTTTAAGAGATGCTATACTCAAGAAAGAGAGGGAATTTTGCTGAAGCATTAAATGGCTTCAAAGGTAGAAGAGCACATTTCTCTAAAACAACAGTGGGAGTCCAATAAGAGCAATTCAAATCATGCAAAAAAGTAGTGGCTCTCCTAAGGACTCACCTGTAGGTCTCCACTCAATCTGAGCACAGCACTCCAGCCCCAAGTGGGAAGGCAAAGCTCTCACTGAGATGGTTGAAAGAGCTACTCCCCACCACTTGGGCACTGCCCGGTTTTCCTGTTTCAGGGGCAACTCATTCTGCTCCTCTGCAGCTACAGAACTGCCGCAAATCCAAGTCTTGCTATACAGGAAAATTAAAATTAACTAATTAATTAATTAATTGTAACTGTGTGCTTCTTAGTCTGCTCAAAACTAAAAGAAACGGTTCTTCAGATACATAAACAACAAGAAAGAGAAAGAAAATACTATCCCACTGATAAGAGAGGTGACTTTGTCACTGACAATGCTGAAAAGGCAGAGGTTCTCAACACTTCCTTCACCTCTGTCTGCACCAGCACCACTGGGCCCCCAGCCATGAAGACAAAAATCCAGGCTGATGCATCCACAAGGGCATCACCAGCAGAGATCCAGAAGTTATTGTCCCACTCCGCTCAGGGCTTATCAGGCCACACTGGAATTCTGTGCTCAGTTTTGGTCCCTGCTGTGCAGAAAAGCTGTAGACTGGCTGGAGAAGGTTCAGAGAAGTGCCACAAAAATGATCAAATGACTGGGAAGCTGGTGACAGGGGCAAAGGCTGAGAGAACAGGGTTTGTTCAGCCTTGAGAAAAGAAGGCTTAGTGGAGACTGCCTCACCATGTTCCACTATTTAAAGTGAAGATGGAGACTCCCTTTTTACAAGGAGTCACATGAAGAAGTCAGAGGGTGTTGGGTACAAGTTACTCCTGGGGAAGTTACAACTACTCACACAAGGAAAACTTTTCACACTGAGAACAATCAGCTATTGGAATAATCTCCCCAATAACGTAAGACAAATCCTGAGATTTGTCTGCCAGTGTGTTGGGCCATCTTGCCTAGACTGTGCTTTTACCAAGAAAGGTGCGATGAAATGTTCCTTGAGGTCACTTCTTCCCAACCTGTATTCTATGATTCTATAATTTAAAATCATGGACAGTTTATGTGCGTGCCATGTGAACTGTGGTGGTTCAGCAGGACCCTGGAGAGAGGAAAATTGAATGAGGCAAGAACATTCTTCATGTCTCTTATTGGGAGCTAAAGATATTTTTATACAAAAGTCTTGAGATCCCCACACCAGAAGGAGGTAAGCGACATGACCTGTGATACTTACTCTAAATTATGCATGTATAATAGCATCCAAGGATATAATGAAATCTATTATGATGAATAGTATATGCTGAAAGGTTTGCAACATAAAGGGCTGTTTTACATTATCCACTGAGGGTGAATTTAGCCCTAAACAAAACATACAGGAAAACACAGTTGTTAATGTGATGGGAATTATTACTGTGTAGTAATATATGGGTGTTGTTTCTTGACTTTTCTATTGGGAAATTCACTGTCTTAATATGTAGGCCTGATTTTAAAAAGGGAAAATTAGGCTAACCTAATAGATGGCTGGAAGATAAAATACGCAGACAGAGGAACAAAAACCCCCAACCCCCTCGAAATAAGCCACTTCTTCACATTCCAACCAGCAGATCAAAGAAGGTGATCCCGCCCCTCTATTCCACTCTTGTGAGACCCCACCCAGAGTATGGCAACCAGCTCTGGGTCCCCCAAACACAAGAAAGATGTAGACCTGTTGAAGTGACTCCAGAGGCAGCTCATAAACATGTCTGGAGGGCTGGAGTACCTCTCCTGTGAGGACAGGCTTGTCCAGGACCTCAAGGAGGTGTAAAACAATGCTGGAGAGGGACTTATGACCAGGGTAGTGACAGGACAAGGGGGAATGGCTTTGAACTGAAAGAGCCTAAGTTTAGATTGGATACTAAGAAGAAATTTTTTTCTGTGAGGGTAGTGAAACACTGCCCACAGGTTGGGCAGAAAAGTTGTGGATCCCCCATCCCTGGAAGTGTTCAAGGCCAAGTTGCATGGAACTCTGAGCAACCAGATCTAATGGAAGGCATTCCTGGCCACAGTAGGGGGGTTGCAACTAGATTATCTTTAAGGTCCATTCCAATCCAAACCATGACATGATTCTATGAAATATGTTTGGATATTTAGAAGTTACTGGAGGAAAAAAGAAAATTAAAAAAGGACTGTAAGCAGATCAAAAGGACTATTTTAGGTAAAACAGAAAGGAGCATGTGCAGTGGAATCAGGCTGTCATGGGCGTAATATTTTTAAAGAGAAGAAGGAAAGGTGTTTCAAGAAGCTAGGTCTATCTGTCTTGTTTTAAAGGGCTAATAAGTCTTGAAAGAAACGGATATGGAGTTTGTTGGTTTTAAAATCTTTTACTAATCTCTCTCACAGGGAATAATGGCAGAGATTAAATATCATACTGAGTACCACAAGTGAACGTTACAGTGCTCTGCATGATTAGATTAAGAAGGAAAACTGAGGAATTCACAATGAGATGAGTAATACCGCAAAAAAAAAAGAAAAAAAAAAAGAAAAAAAAAAAAGAAAAAAAAAAAGAAAAAGACGATGAGCTGTGATCAGGGAGCAAAAGAAGGAAATGTGACCACATCTATAAGCACCATAGCTGCCCTGAGTGATTTCTTACCTGAAGGTTGATCACGCTTCTGTGAGGAGCAAATCCAGGGCCTGCATTGCACTAACAGCACAGACTCAAACCAAGAAGGAGCTGTCAGATCTCAGGTGGTGCCTGGTCTTCATTTTTCTTTTTAAGTAACAGTCACCTTTTTCTAATGGCTTAATGCCAAAAGTATGCTTGAAGGAGGAATTTCAATGAGGAAAGCTGGCAGTCCTGTCCAGGTTCCATTGATTCAGGGGAATTGGCTGCAGTCCTTGTGGGACAAGTGCTCCCTTAATTTTAGACAAGTCTGCTTCAAATATAATTAGACAAGAGGCTTTTTTTTTTTTTTTTTTCCTTTTTGCCCTACATGCTGAGTGAGACGCATTACTTGTAATCATTGTATACTAGTTTATTGATCATGGCTTTTCAGTATTCTCTGTAGGTATGCTTGTTTTAACAAAACTGTCAAGAGACATATCTGGTTAACAATTACCAATTGAAGGTGTAGAAACAAACACAGGGATTTTGTCAGGACACACAGAAATGTGCAGGGTATTTTGACAAAAGGTGAAAGGGCTTTTCTCTTGAATCTGGTATTTTTTAAGAGATGCTCCTAAAGTCCATTCAATGACATTTTAGGAGTGGTTCAATATATTGTTTTCACCTCTGCTTCCTATATTTCAATATTTGAAAAGACTGAACAAATGGAAATTATTCTCAGAAACTGCCTGTATGGAAAACCTATGAGCCCACACAATGGATTACACTGTCTCATTACTTATAATACGGGTTACCATTAAACATATTCCAGTTATTAGGAAAGCTGGAAGTGAGTCAATTATTTGAATAAACAAACAAAGACTTGGTTGCCCCATAGTTTAGTGCATCCCTGAGACGTCTGTAGGCTCCTTTCCCACGCCTCCTGTCTCATTCCTAAACTAGCAGAGGCTGTTGTGCAAGGCAAGCTGGCAGCTCCTAATGAACAGGTAGCTCAATGCACTCCTCGGAAGAAATTCCTTCACACTGTCCACCTCTGCACATTTGCTGCAGGCACAAGGCATTGACTGCATCTTGTGTGTATCGAAAGAAGAAGAAGAGCTTTTGCAGCTTAGGGAAAGAGAAGGATCAGCTTCTCAGGCCAAAGAAATGCTACTGTAGTCCCTCCAAAGGGGCCCTGTGTTCTGATTGCTTGGACAAGGTGAAATACAGCAGTTTGGTGTGTCAGACACTAGAAGAAGGTGAGAAGACAGAAGAAGTTGCCAGCTTTTTGCTTTCCCCAAAAGACTGGAGATGGTTTTTTGTATCTAAAAGATAAAAGAAACAGTGACAACTTCAGCAAAAAGAAGTAACAGCCTCACAACTGACAGCATACTTTCCAGCCTTGTTAGGAAGCAGTATCCCTACATGCAAATTCTTAGGTAATTGAATGAGGATAAACAGAAACAATACATGAAAGAAACAAGTCCCAAGCTTCCATTGGGACAAAGTATGTATATTTCAATTCCTTAAGAGTGAAATTATGTATTTTCTAAAACAATTAATGTTTCCTGTTTTCATTAAGATCTCAGACTGGGCATCCCAAAATATGTAAAGCTGTCGGCCAACAGGTTTATATTTACCCTGGGAGTCAAGGTGAGTTCATGACACTTCTGCTTATTAAAGCTCTTGTTTTAATGTGCTTGACTTTTGCAAGTTATGACACAGTAAATACATGTCACTTAGCAACTTCAGTTGTTTCTAAAGGAATGTCTTTTGTTCTTGGAAATCTATTATAAATGCAGATTACAAAACAATTATTAGGAAATCTAAACTTGTCTTATTTGGATGGAGTTCTGGCCTTTCCCCATTCTGCATTTGAAGTGTGCACAGGAAATTAATTTACTTCACACAAGCATCCTTCATTGACACTACTGTTATGAAGAGAAGCTCTACATGTTTACCAATTACGACAGAAGTTTCTGCAGAAAAAAAAAAAGGATGTGAGAAACGCCTGCAAAAAGAAAGGACTGGAAAGGACCTCCTAGTCACTGGGTTCACCCAGTTCAAAGCTCTCTTACTGTTTTGTAAACAATACTATAAATACTTTAACACTGTGATGCAACACTACATAGTCTCTATCATGAATTTATCAACCTGATTTTTTCTACACACGCCAAAGTCTGAGATCATGGATCAGGCAGCTCTGGCAAAAGGGTTTGAAATGTAAACACCTGCATACATGAAGCATTATTTATGATTTTCACATTGACTGGGTTACAGGATCTCCATAACAGATTAGAACACCTGCATGTTCCTGAACACATACATGTAGTCAAAGGACTGAGATTACACTGGACTGCAGACTTTAAAGGATTAAAGGGTTTTCTTTCTCTGTCTTTAATAGGTTTAAAGCTCAGAATTCACATGCAGTTGTCCATGTTGTCAGGATCAATACAAAAGGTAAAATAAATAATTTGACCTTTATATTCTGAAATTAAAATGGATCTTCAGGAAACACAATGAAATTGTGTCAAATTTTTATAGATGGACACATAATATAATTAATAGTTGCTTATGAAACTCAAATTTTGTCCTCTGCTATGAGTATCTGAAAGACAAGTATTACTAAAAGTATCTTAAAAACTGTTTTCTAAATATTTGAGCAAATAAAATGAAAATGCAAGTGAACAATAATCATAAAAAGGGACCAATCACTATTCTCAGCTGTATTGCCTTGCTAGTAGAATGACTTAGATGACAAGTTGCCATGAGAATTTTGGGAATCCCAGAAGAGAAGCAGACCATGCTTCTCAGAAATGCATCTGGAAAAAAAAAGAATAGCAGCAACATATCAAATTGTGTGCTCAGAAATTTCAAATTTCTGCTCAGAAAAATACTGTCAGAGGTCAGAAAAATTTTGTCAACAGTTTTGCAACTCCTTTAGTACTATTATTTCAAAAAGAAACTTCCCCTATCCTTACTACTTCGGGGTTTTGGGGATTTTTAAAATTGCAATTACTGTGGTAAAACTGCTAAAGTAAAAGCAGTGCTGCAGAGCACGATGTCAGAGATGACTCCAGCGGTAGAAGACCAAGTATGATAGCCAGGCTGTGATGCTCCTAATTAAAAAGAGAATACAGTGAGTAAGCTATAGCTTACTCAGGACTTTGGCTAAATGACCTGATAGTTAAAACTAACGAGGCCTCAGCTTCTTTGGGGCTGACCTGGCAGTCAACCCTGTCACTTAAGCTGACAAACTCTGCATCAGGACACCTATTACAGCCCCTTTATTACAAAACCCACTGTTGTTCTCATTTCTACGGAGAGGCTCTAGCAAACAGCTACCTGTTCCCGAATTGCTGTAGAATTTCTGCCAGGAATGTCTGATAATGGCTGCAAACAGTTTAGATCTGCCCCTGGATGGATTTGGGTTTAATTCCAGAGAGGTCTCTGGGTGCTGACAGACTGAGATCCATTCCACAGATATGGTTATGATGTAAATTCATATTGAGCCCTCTTTGGTACAGTTTTCCCACATAAATCAATCTTTGAGGGAGAACCACAGACACAGGATATACTGTCTTCTCCAGCATTTTAGCTTTTCTCTCACCATCCAGTGAAAAGAGCACATAGTACCAGAGTAATGGCTGGGGTTCCCAATTCCTCTAGGAGGACATAATCTGAAACCCCCTTCTCCTGAAGGTGCATAAATCTCATGTTGTTAATCCTGATCAGTAGCATTCAATGTAAACATTTGCAGTATGCTTAGTCCCAAAACCCTCGGCAGGTACCCAGCCCATTGTCAACCAGTCATCACTAAAATTTTGCATTTAAGAAGATCTGAGGACATCAGGATTCTGCTAATGACTTCGCTCTGAGCTCCCTATCTGTGGCACTGATCTGCACGATCCTTCGAGCTTTTCCCAGCACTGCCGTCGGTTAGGGATGCAATGAAGCACGATTTGCGATTATCATTCCCTGGCTCATGAAAGCCCCAGGTGTAGATGTAATCACAAGCAGCACTGAGCTTTTGCTGGTATAGCTTATTTTGCTTTTGTGGGAGAAGAAAAGGCTGGAATAAGCTGTACTCTTTATTGCAGTTTTGCTTGTATAGAATACCAGATTACCTACTCAGAAATGATCTGAATATAGATCTCCCTTGGAGCTGAAGTAGATCCATCCACTGCATCTATGCAGGCCTGCTTCTATTGCTTTTGAATAGATACTGCATAAATAAGGAATAAAGGTGGAAGTGTTTTCTTAAAAATATTTGGGGTGGGTGGGGGGCAACAAAATCTCACTTTTTCATCACCTGTAGAAAAGATGTGATCTGAGTTTTATTTGACAGTTATCAAAAAGGTGCTGAAAATAAGAAAGTATAGGTATCTTAAGTATGCACATGAATAAATAATATGTAATTAAGTAACCTGATTTATGCGCAGCTCATATAAATCCAGGCAGGGGATGTAGCAATGGGCTTGGACGCCTAGACTGGAGTGACCAGAACCGCGTGCGGATAGCAGGCATGTTCACAAACACGTGCATTTATGCGCAGCGTCTCTTGCTCTGTAAAGCGAGTGGAAGTGGCTCAGCAGAACATGAGGACAAACGGACCAAAGGACATGCCCTCTCCTTTGTCAACTGTTTACTGATTAATCAAGGGCACAGTGGCGAGAGCAGTTATGTTTATGAGCAACTCACACT
The DNA here is from genome assembly GCA_018697195.1 of Certhia americana. Taxonomy (NCBI): domain Eukaryota; kingdom Metazoa; phylum Chordata; class Aves; order Passeriformes; family Certhiidae; genus Certhia; species Certhia americana. The sequence continues at coordinate 130,126,721 of CM031858.1, read as the reverse complement.
TTACAAGCTGTTCCCAGCGGAGCCGACCGCATGCCCCGTCACGTGAATAAGCGTGTTCTGGACTATGTCCCCAGAGTTCCAACACCCAGAAAACCTTATTTAAGGCTCATCATAGAAATTTCAGCACCTGCTTGAATGATGCAGTGACAGAACAAGCAAAGGAATGGGACTGGGACATGAAGAGACAAGGCAGAGCCTTGATGCAGGTGATGAAGTAAACCGAAGGCTGAGAGAAATCCTGACACAACACCTGCACAGAATCGCTGCACGTCTGCTAATTCTAGTGATGCAAAACACGGCTCCTAAGGCATTTCTATGTTAAGGAATCAAACCCCAAACCAATGCGCTGCCAGGTGTGGGCACGCAGCGGGCATACCAGTCCGGGCACAGGCGGCCGCCGAGCGCGAACCGGGCGGCCAGAGCCGGGCGCTGCGGTACGAACGCGCCGCGACCCCAGCACGGGACCCTGCGGGGACTGCGCCGGGTGATGGGGACCGCAGCGCCGCGGCCGTTCCCGGACGGGCCGGTGCGGGCCGGGCGCGCTCCGCTGGGAAGCGCCAGCTCCCGATTCCAGGCGCGCGGTGCTGCGGGAGAGCCGCACGCGCGCAACCGCCGGGCGCTCACGGGGGCGCCGGCGCGCGCCCGCACCGGCGCCCCGCGGGCCGTTAACGGCGGGGCGGGAGCGGCACCGGCCGAGCGGTCACCGGGCCGTCACGGGGCGGTCACCGGGCGCCGCTCGCCCTCCCCGCTGCCCCCCGCGCCCCCTCCGCTCGGACCGTCCCGAAGCGGCGGTGCGGCGCGGTGCGGGACCCTCCGCCGAGCCGCCCGCCCCGCCTCCTCCTGCCAATCACCGCGGCCCCGCCCCCGAGACCCGAGGTGCGGGGTTTGAAAGCGGGCCGGTCCACGCGGTGCGCAGACGGGGGGGGGGAAAGGGGACGGAATAGGGGGTGTCGCGCGCTCGCGTGGTGGCGGGGCGGCCTCGCCGGCCGGTCGCTGCAGGCGGCGCGGAACAGCCGCTCCGCGCTGTTGGTCAGAGCCACCCCCGCTCGGGGGTGGGCCGCCCCGGGAGCGCAGGCGAGCGGTTGGTCCTGAGGGCGCCCCGGCTCCCCCCCCGGCCGGGCGCCGTGGGAAGGTGCCCAGCGCGCGCGATCAACCCATTGTTTTTACAAACCAACGCAGCGGCCGAGCTCCAGCCGCGACCGCAGGCCTGAGCCGCGGTGCTCGCCCCTCTCGCGCGGGGGCGGGCGGGCGGGCGGCGGCCCCGAAGTCCCGCTGCGGCGGGCTGCGGGCACGGCGTGGACCCGGCCAGAGATCCGTGCCGCCCGGGGCGAGCGCTTCCTGCTGCTGCGAGCGCCCGGTCGCGTGGGACAGGCGGCTCCAAAGAGGTGGACGCGCTGGTGGCCAGCTGGGCGAGGTGCCTGCAGCTGAAGCGCCCAGCGGGCGCCGCCGCCGCCCCGCGCCCACAAGCACCTGGGGCCAGGGCAGCGCCCGCGACCGCCGCCGCCCACTAATCGCCGCCCCCCCCCCCCCGGTGCTGCAGCGGCGCCGGGGGGCGGTTGCGGGGCCGGGCTGCTGGCGCCGCGGGGACCGGCCCCGCGCAAGCCACCGCAAACAACGGTGAGGTCCGCGGCCGGACCGGAGCGGCCAGCAGCGGGTGACCAAGCAGCTGTGCGGACAGGGGCTGCTGGGGAGCGCCGCCCGCCGAGGGAAGCCGCCTCGCCGGGGCCGGGCGGACGGCCGGCGAGGAGGAGGACCCGCACCGGCTCCTTCTCAGCAGCCTCATCCTTTCCGGCAACCTCATCAAAGAAGCCGTTCGGCTGCTGCAGCTGGCGGGGCGGCGGCGGCAGCAGGGCATCCGCGGCCTCCAGCCGGCAGCGCATCTGCGGGGGCGGCGGCGCGGAACGGCGAGGCGGAGGCGGCGCGGGGCAGCCCCTGCAGTAGCCGGCGGGGACGAGCGGCGGCCGTGAGCGGGGCAAGGACTGCGGGTGCTGGTGGCGGCGGAGCCCCCGCCGGGCGGGCTTGCGGGAGAGCGGTGCGGGCTTCGCCAGGATGTAAGTGTGTCCCGGCGGCGAGCCCCCCGGTGCCGGTGGCGGCGGGGAGGGGCCCGAACCCCCCAGCCCCAAGCGCACCCGCGGCGCGGACCCCGGCCAGCCGCAGCCGGCGAGGCCGCGCTCACCGCCCGCCCCGAGGCCTGTTGTTGTGCCCCCATCCTTCCTCTGCCTTCCTCGGGCGCCGCCTCCTCCCTACTCCCCCGCCGGGGAGCCCGGCGGGGCCCGCGGACCCCCCCGCCGTCCGGTCCCACGCGGCCGCGGAGATCCTCCGTCTTCGAGGAGCCATTTTGCAATAATCCTCGCTGACCACGGCGGGAGGTGTTCATTTCCCCTCCGGCTGGTTTTGGTTTTTGTTGGGGTTTATTGTTGTTATTTTAACGTTTATTGTTATTATTTCTCGTTTGGACTGTATGAAGCAGTTTTAAAAAAAATGTGAATATCAAAGAGGAAGGCAGCTGGACTTATAACAAATGAGTGACATGGAGCCTGAGATGCATTCGTTCACATTAAGGTACGACTGAAAACAAGTTTTTCTGACCAAAAAGAAAAACCCTGCATCCGCCCTTCCCCTGACAAACTCAATGGCTCAAGTACAAGAGCGCTGTTGATTTTATTTTAAAGGACAGGGTTTTCTTGTTTATTATTTTTATTTTTTCTTTTTAGGTAGAAAAAAAAAAAAAACAAAAAAAAAAAAAAAAATAAAAAAAAAAAAAAATAAAAAAAAAAAATAAAAAAAAAAAAAAAAAAAAAATACGAAAAATAAAAATAATAAAATAATAAAATATATGCACAAAATATTAATAGAAACAAAAAAAAAAAAACAAAAAAAAATTAAAAAACGAAAAAAAAAAAAATACTCTAAAAAAGAAACAAAAAAAAAAAAACAGAATAAAATAAAAACACGAA
>CM031858.1:130101178-130120191 GCA_018697195.1 Certhia americana | reverse complement strand
ATAACACAAACAATACATGAAAGAAACATCCCGGCGCCATTGGGACAAGAATAGTAATTTTATTCCTTAAAGAGTGAAATTTATGTTCGAAACATTAATTTGTCCTTTTTTTCAATTGTATCTTCAGACGGGCAGCCCAATATACTGTAAGCTGTCGTCCAAATAGTTTATATTTACCCTGGGAGTCTAGGTGAGTCCCTGACACTTCTTCTATTAACCGCTCTTGTTTAATGTGATTGACTGGTGCAATTGATGACACAGTAAATACCATCACTTAGCAACTTAGTTGTTTCAAAGGATTGTCTTTTGGTTTCTTAAATTTATTTAGAAATGCAGATACAAAACCATGTTATTAGTTGAAATCTAAACTTGTCTTATTTGCGTTGGAGTTCTGGCCTTTCCCATTCTCATTTGAAGTTGTGCACAGGAAATGAAGGTACGTCACACATGCTTCCCCGTCATCGGAACACGACTGTTGATGAAGAGAAGCGCTATCAGTTTTAACCATATTTACGCACAGGTCGTTTCTGCAGAATAAAATACAGTGGATTTGTAGAACGCGTGCAAAAATGAAAGATCGGGAAAAGGACCTGCCTCGAGTTCCACGGGGGTGCACGGTGCAAGCTCGCGTACGGTTGTGGGAAACAAGACTATGAACTGACTTAACACTTGGATGGCAACACGACAGATGGCGCTGCAGAGGGATCACCGGAGTGTGCAGCACACGCGCAAGTCTGAGATCATGGTCAGGCAGCGCGGTGCAATCTGGGGGCGGTCCAAAGGGTAAACACCTGCAACGGGAGCAGTAGTTGAGAGTTTCACATCTGTGGACGGTGGAGACAGGAGCGCCATGGATCAGAATTCGAACACCTCATGTTGCTTGAACACATACATGTTGGCAAAGGACGTAGATACCGTGGAACTGCAGACTCTTTGGAAGGATTAAAGGGTGGTCTTTCTCCTTGTCGGTAATGGTTACAAAGCTCAAGAGTCACATTTGCATTCCATGTTTCAGTCCTAATTATAAAGGTAAATTAATAATTTGTGACCTTTATGAGTTCTGACTATTAAAAGTGATTCTTCATGGAAACACACATAAATTGTGTCAAATCTTTGTTATACTGAGGGACACTAATATATATAATAGTTGCGTTGAAAACTCAATTTGTCCTCTGCTATGAGTATCTGAAAGACAAGTATCTAAAAGTAATCTTAAAACATGTTTTCTAAATACTTGAAGGCAAATAAAATGAAATGCAAGTGACTTCATAAAAAAGGGACCAATCACTATTCTCAGCTGTATTGCCTTGCTACGGAGAATGACGTAGAATACAGTGCCATGGAGAATTTTGTGAATCCCCAAGAAAGCAGATCATTCTCGCTTCTCAGAATCATCTGGTCAATAATAAGCCAACATATGCAAGTGGGGCTCTACGTCATAATGCTGCGCAGTAAAAGACGGTCAACGCTGCAGAAAGGTGGGCAACAGTTTTGCAACTCCTTTTATGTCCTATTACTATCAAATAAGAACGCTCCCTATCCTGTACGCTTCGGGTGTGGGGATTATTTAAAATTTGTGCAACTGACTGTGTTAAAACTGCATAAAGGAAAAGCACATGTAGTAGCACGATGTCAGAGAGGACTCCAGCGTAGAAGACCAAAGTAATTAGCCAGCTGTGATGCCTCCCTAATTAAAAGAGAAGACAGGCGAACTATCCACACTACACATACAAGACTTGGCTAAATGACTGATAGTTAAAACTAACGAAGGCCTCAGCTTCTTTGGGGGGCTCGACCTGGCAGTCAACCCTGTCACTTAAGCTGCAAATACTCTGCATCAGGACACCTATTACAGCCCTTGATTACAAAACCCCCACTGTTGTTCTCATTTCTACGGAGAGGCTCTAGCAACAGCTATACCTGTTCCCGAATTGCTGTCGATGTTCTGCCGGAGGAATGTCCTGATAACTGGCGGCAAACATTAGATCTGCCCCTGGAATGGATTGAAGGTTTAATGCCAGAGAGGTCTGCTGGGTGCTGACAGACTGAGACCATTCCACAGATAGTTTATGATGTAATTCATATTGAGACCCTCTTTGGTACGTTTTCCCACATAAATCAATCTTTGAGGGGATAACCACAGACCGGATACTACTGTCTTCTCCAGCATTTTAGCTTTTCCTCCTCACCATCCGTGAAAAGAGCACAATGTGTACCAGATGTACTGCTGGGGTTTCCCACTTCTTCTAGGAGGACATAATCTTAAACCCCCTTCTCCTGAAGGTGCATACATCTCATGTTTTAATCCTGATCAGTAGCATTCAATGTAAACATTGCGTTATGCTTAGGTCCCAACCACCGCGTCAGGTACCCCGCCCATTGTCCACCAGTCTCACTAAATTTTGCATTTAAGAGATCCTAGGACATCAGGATTCTGCTAATGACTTCGCTCGACTCCCTACTGTTGGCACTGATCGCCACGATCCTTCGCGCTTTTCCAGCCCGCCGTCGGTTAGGGATGCAATGAAGCACCGTTTGCGATTAATCCATATCCTGGCTCATGAAAGCCCAGGTGTAATATGTAACAACAGCAGCACTGCGCTTTTGCTGGTATAGCTATTTTGCTTTGTGGAGAACAAGTCTGAATAAGCTGTACTCTTTAGGTGCAGTTTTGCTTGTATAGAATACCAGGATTACCTACTCATAATGAATCTGATCTAGATCGCCCTTGGAGCTGAAGTAGATCCCCCCTGCATCTATGCATGCCTGCTTCTATGCTTTTGATAGATACTGCATAACATAAGGAATAAAGGTGGAAGTGTTTTCTTAAAAATTTTGGTTGGGTGGGTGGGCAAACCAAATCTCACTTTTCATTCCATCATCACCCTTTAGAAAAGATGTGATCTTAGTTTTATTTGCACAGTTATCAAAAGGTGCTGAAAATAGACGTAGATGTATCTTAAGTATGCACATGACTAAATAATATGTAATAGTCAACCTGATTTTCATGCCGGCAGCCACACCACCATCCAGCAGGGGATGTTATCAATGCTTGGAACGCCTAACTGGAGTGACCGAAACCGCGGTGCGGATAGCAGGCCTGTTCCCAAACGTGCATTTATGCGCAGCGTCTCTTGCTCTGGAAGCGGTGGAAGTGGCTCAGCAAGAACATGCAGGACAACGACCAAAGGACCTGCCCTCGTCCTTTGTCAACTGTTACTGCTTATCAAGGCATCAGTGGCGAGAGCAGTTATGTTATGAGCAACTCACAGCTTTACAGCTTGTTCCCCAGCGGACCGACCCGCCATGCCCCGTCACGTGAATAAGCGTGTTCTGGACTATGTCCCCAAGAGTTCCAACACCCAGAAAACCTTATTTACAAGGCTCTCAAGAAATTTCAGCACCTCCTTGATGATGCGTGACAGAACAAGCAAAGCCACATACACTGTACACTGAGACATGAAGAGCACAAGCAGAGACCTTGATGTCCTGTGAAATGAGTAACCGAAGGCTGAGAAAATCCTGACACAACACCTGCACAGAATCCGCTGCACGTCTGCTAATTCTAGTGATGCAAAACACGCTCCTAAGGCATTTCTATGTTAAGAACAAACCCCAACCAATGCGCTGCCAGGTGGTGGGCACGCAGCGGGCATACCCAGTCCGACAGGCGGCCGCCGAAGCGCAACGGCGCAGAGCCGGGCGCTCGGTAACAACGCGCCGCGACCCCAGCACGGACCCGCGGGGACGCGCCGGGTTATGCGGGACCGCAGCGCCGCGGCCGTTCCCGGACGGTCCGGTGCGGGCCGGGCTTCGCTCCGCTGGGAAGCGCCAGCTCCCGATTCCTAGGCGCGCGGTGCTCGGGAGAGCCGCACGCTCGCAACGCCGGGCGCTCACGGGGCACCGGGCGCGCGCACCGCACCGGCGCCCGCGGGCCGTTAACGCCCAGCCAGGGGGGGCGGAGCGGCACCGGCCGAGCGTTCAACCGGCGCCGTCACGGGGCGGTCCACCCGTGCCCGCCGCCTCCCCCGCTGCCCCCCGCGCCCCCATCCGCTCGGACCGTCCCATCAACGGCGCGTGGCGGCCGGTGCGGGACCCGCCGCCGGGAGCCGCCCCGCCCCGCCTCCTCCTCCTCCGCCCAATCACCGCGTGCCCCCCGCCCCCGAGACCCTAGGTGGCGGGTTTGAAAGCGGGGCCGGGTCCACGCGTGCGCAGACGGGCTGGGGGGAAAGGGGACGAATAGGTGTTGTCGCGCTCGGGTGGTGGCGGGGCGAGCCCTCTCCCGGCCGGCGCTGCCAGGCTTCGGAAGCCGGCTCCGCGCTGTTGCAGAGCCCTCCTCCGCGCGGGGGTGCAGCCCCGGGAGCGGCAGGCGCGCGGTTGGGTCCGACGGCCGCCCCGCTCCCCCCCGACACACACGCGTCAGTGGGAGTGGCCCGGGGCGCGCGTCACCCATTGTTTTTACAAACCCAACGCCGCGGGAGGCCGAGCTCCAGCCCGCGATCCGCAGCGCCGGAGCCGCGTGTGCTCGCGCGCGACGCGGGGCGGCGGCGGGGCGCGGCCCGGTCCCGCTGCGGCGGCTGCGGACGGCGGGGACCCGGCAGAGAGGCCGTGCCGCCCGGGCGAGCGCTTCCCTGCTGCTGGATCGCCCGTTCGCCGTGGGACAGGCGGGCTCCAAAGAAGGTGGACGGCGCTGGTGGCCAAGCTGGGCGATGTGCTGCAGCTGAGCCCAGCGGGCGCCGCCGCCGCCCCGCGCACCCCCAATCCCTGGGGCCGAGGCTACGCCCGCGACCGCCCGCCCCCTACTCTCGCCGCACGTGCTGAGCGGGCGCCGGGGGCCGTGCCGGGCCGGGCTGCTGGCGCCGCGGGGACCGGCCCCGCCGCAAGCTCACTCGCACACGGTGAGGCCCGCGTGCCGACCGGAGCGTGCCAGCAGCGGGTGACCAAGCAGCTGTGCTGACGGGGCTGCTGCGGAGCGCACGCCCGCCCGGAGGAAGCAGCTCCGCCGGGGCCGGGCGACGGGCCGGCGGAGGAGGAGGACCCGCACCGGCTCCTTCAGCAGCTCATCCTTTCCGGCAACCTCATCAAAGAAGCCGTTCGGCGGCTGCAGCTGGCGGCGGCGGCGGCGGCAGCAGCGGCATCCGCGGCCTCCAGCGGCAGCGCCTCGGCGGGGAGCGGCGGCGCGGACGGCGAGGCGGCGGCGGCGGCGGTGCAGCCCCTGCAGTAGCCGGCGGGGACGAGCGGCGGCCGTGAGCGGGGCGAAGGACTGCGGGTGCTGGTGGCGGCGGAGCCCCCGCCGGGCGGGCTGCGGGAGCGCGGTGCGGGCTTCGCCAGGATGTAAGTGTGTCCCGGCGGCGGAGCCCCCCGGTGCCGGCTGGGGCGGGGAGGGTGCCCGAAGCCCCCCGCCCCAAGGTCACCCGCGGCGCGGACCCCGGCCAGCCGCAGCCGGCGAGGCCGCGCTCACCGCCCGCCCCGAGCTGTTGTTGTGCCCCCCTCCTTCCTCTGCCTTCCTCGGGAGCTCCTCCTCCTCCTCCCCCCGCCGGGGCAGCCCGGCCGGGGCCGCGGACCCCCCCGCCGCCGGTCCCCCGCTGCCGCGGAGCTCCTCCGTCTCCGAGGAGCCATTTGCAATAATCCTCGCTGACCCCGGCGGGAGGTGTTTCCTTTCCCCTCCCGGGCTGGTTTGGTTTTTTGTTGGGGGTTTATTTGTTGTTATTTTAACGTTTATTGTTATTATTTCTCGTTGTGACTGTATGAAGCAGTTTTTAAAAAAATGTGAATATCAAAGCTGGAAGGCAGCTGGACTTATAACAAATGAGTGAATGGAGCCTGAGATGCATTGTTCACATAAGGTAGCTGAAACAAGTTTTTTCTACCAAAAAGAAAAACCCTGAATCCGCCCTTCCCTGACAAACTCAATGGCTCAAGTACAAGATGCAGCTGTTGATTTTAAATATATGCACTTCGTACCGGAGGGTTTGAAATGTGTTCCTGATTTACAGGACTTACTGTCTTAATTAACCTGTCTGTATTGAATAAATGTGGTCTTGTTTTTATTTTTGGGTCCGTGTCTCATTGTTAAGGGGAAATGAATTCTGGTTCGTGAAAACAAAACTGTGTAGGCATGTTCCCCCTTGATCTTCTTTCAGTTGTAAGATCTCCATTTTGCAATCAAAAAAAAAAAAAAAAAAAAAAAGAAAAGAAATCCCAACAACAATCCGCATAGTGTGATGCAGTGGGACACCGGTTATTAATGCACGGAGATGCAACTGAGCCCCTTTGTTTGCCAGCAGCGTTCATTCGTAAGCCGTGAGACGCCCCTTCGAGCAGCCGAGAGCATGGCTGTTGGAATTTAATAAGTCAAATCATACTGAAACGAAAATTAGGGTATTTTGTACTGGGGAAGGAACATGGCTTGTGTTGGTCACTTGTTCGGGTTGTTTTGTTTTTGTTTTTTTTTCTGTGAGCATAGAGGGGGGGGAAAAAGACTCTAGAAAAGAAAGAAGAGGTCTAGGCAGCAATCAGAAAAAAAATCTAAAATCTGTAAACCAGAATTCTGTAATTCGATGCTGGTCATTAAGTTCCAATACCTATTTTGGGTAGCTTCCTTTGTAAAATCCTATGTTGGGTTTTTAGGAGTCGTTGAGCTTCAAGATCAGAACTGAACACATCAGACAGACTAGAGCTTAACAATCTCCCAACCCCCACTCAATTTGAGGTAAAAGCTTCTCCTTTGAAGAAGGTAGCAATCCCACATGAAAGAAAATGGAAGATGTTTGCCTTTGTCCAAGAGAGCAATTTGAGCAGCTACGTTTACTTGTGTGATTAGTTCTTTCATGAATACGTTAAATCCACAAAATATTTTAGATTTCTTTCTCTGCCACAGCTGCTACTAAAAACTGATGCTGAAGGTTTTTATGATGTCTCACTGAATTCCTCCTGCATTAGGACCAGTATGTGATGTTATTATTAGCTTTATCTTAATTATAAGTTGAATGCAGTTTTTCCATATCAAAGCATGTAAAATGCAAAGAAAAAAGTTCAGTGCATTTTAGAACCTCCGTAATTACTAACATCTGAAGTCCTTTTTCTCATAACTTGGGCTGCTTTTGTGGCATTCTGCACAGCTTGGAAAAGGTTTGGATCTGCCATTAGTTCTTACTCTCTAATACAATGTACTGTGTTAGGTTATCCTTCAAATGAATTTTTATTTGCAATTTTCTTCTTTCTTTCTTTCTTTCTTCAGGAAAAAAAAAAAGTTCAATGGCAGATAAAAAGAATATAACCACTAGCCACAAGTGATGAACTGGTTATTCTTGTATTTTTCCTTTAGATGCTCAGGGAGGTAGGTGTTTGCTGTGCAGACGCTGAATTTGAACCCTGGGCTGAGTAGTTAAATTACTGAAAGAGCTGGAAGAAACAATCTAAAAGCTGGGCATAGCTGGTGGAGCTTGAACAGTTAACTGGAGTTAAAAGTATATGAGTAAGGGTCAGCTGGAATTCTGAAAGCTGGCCAGTTTGACTTGAACTTTTTGCCACTGATAATTATGCATTGATTTTGCATCTCCTTTCCCTCCCCCCCTTCCTCCTCCCCAAACCCTAGCCCCTGTATACTAATGAGAACAGCTAACTTTACAAGTGTCCTTTGTAGTCACTGAAAGCCTCGAGACATTCCTTTTAAGGATTTTACTAGAATAACACTTTTCAATAAAGTGGCAGTTGAAGTGAGGCGTAGAAAAGATGCTAATAAATTTCACTATGACTGGCTGGGTTTTAAGCTTCCTAAATTACTTCTAAAATAGCTTTTACTTTCTCCTTTGTGCCAGGCTGGAAGATATATATATGAACAGGGTTATAGTAAGCTAAGTGTTATGCAGAGTGTGTGATGATTCAGTAAAAGAAATTTTGGCCCTTGTTTCAAATAACTTGTATAACTCACTGACATATCTTCGTCACTTACATCTTCCATGTAAGTCTTTGTCTTCTTCAAAATATAGAACATGTCACTCCTTCCATTCCATAAGGGAATGGATCGAACATGGCTCATTTTGGTTTTGGAAGACACATTTGAAAAGATGTTGGAGCAATTGAAGTATTGCCAGAAGGTTGCCATTGATTCATTGCAAATTCTCCTTTGCCTTGTGCTACACTATGCAAGCATACAATCTGTGATATAAAAGTCATCATCTGCTTTGTTTCCCAAACAAGATAAGAAGTGCTGACCTGGGAAATAATAATTTTTCTAAGTTTTATGTATCTGTGTTTCAGAGGTGGGGTTTCTTTAGTATATTAAGTCTATGCCAGTCCTCAAATACCAGTTGTTGGTTTCTAGAGAAGCAAACTGGAAATATATTTAGCCTTCACAGTATGCTTAAGCCTTCTTCAATCATGAGTGGAAATGCAAGTTTACTTACAGGTTTAAATTTGGAATAAAATTGTCTTTTCATGGTAGGCATTAAGCTAGGTTTTAGCTCTTTTTTTTACCATACTGTGAAGAAAAAAATTGTTCAAAACACACAGATTTTACAGTGGGTGACGTGAGCTGCAGAACTAAAAGTAGATCATTTAGGTTTTTGTTTCATGTAACATTTCAATGCATCGGAGAAATTTAATTTCATTATATCTACAGGGGGCATATATGTTTTGAGGGTGAAATTGATTTTAAATGTTGTAAACAAATGCACTGAAGGCTCACAACCTCATCTTTCCATGTGCCTCTCTGTGGTATTGTGCTAGCATGGTGCTGGGCTGCCACAGATTTTTCATTCATAGTCTACATTGCTGCTTAACTCCTCCTGAGTTTTTGCTCTATGACTGGACAACTGTTCCTGACCACCCAAAACTCAGCTTTGCATCTTAATTATAGCTTGTTCTTTGTACTCCCATGTTCCCTGAGCTCTTTAAAAGTAACCCAATTTAGCCAGAAGTCTGGCAGGTAGAATGATTTTTGTCTGCTATTTCCCTTTGTGACCCATCTCCCTTGTAGCTCACTGTTGTGTATTGTACCAGCACTTAAGAACCTACTGTAAAAATTATGTTGGCATGGTACTTGGCATGATAAACATGGTGGGAAAGTAGGGACTCCATCCTAAGTTCTTAAAATAAGGTTTAAAAGAAGCTTTCTGAGCAAACAGCAAGCTTATCTTATGGAAGGGAGAAGAAGGATGTATGCTGGTTAATTCACAATTTAAGTTCTGGTCAGCTGGGGCCAGTCCCAGTGTTGGTGACTTCTCCATCTCCATATAAAAAACATTTCTCATTCCCTCCTAGTCCCTGGCTCCATGATTTTTGTCTCTTCACCCTACATTCCATGTCTTACTCAGGCCACTTTTTTCACCTTATGGTTGAAGTATTTCGCACATTTTTTTCATGTCATATTACTCTTCCCAAATATTAGGCAGCTTTGTTCTTTTCAGTTGCTTTTTGGTGGGTGCTTTTGATGGGCTTGTATACTTTCAAATATTGTAGCTCAGTTGCTTCTTGGTGGCCACAATCTGGTTAACTCCTTACAAACCTTGCAGTGTGAGTTGGAGGGCAAGTTACAAGTGTTCTTCATTTTCAGTTTGTGCAGCATAGGGCAGAAATCAGAGGAGAAATCCTAGCTGCAATGAAATGAACAGATGAAGTTAACAGAAAAATTATTTTCAACTTCTATGGGAATTTCCTCCTGGGTTTTTTGGGGGGTTGGTTGGCTGTTTGGTTTTGGGGTGTTTTTTGTGGGTTTTTTGTTATTGTTATTTCATTTAGTTTCTTAGTTTTGATTTTTTTTTTTAGAGGTAGCTGGGAAATACCACTTGAAGTGGTACAATGACTACATAAATGCCTTTTGGGGGGACAGAAGAATGACATCAGCAAACTCATTTCCTGCGTCAATGAGTTTGGTTCACTTTTTCCTCTTCCAAAAATTATGTTTTAGCTGTGTGACTAAACTCAGTCACCTTTGTCAAAGCTGCAGAACTGCCATTATGCAATTTCCTTGGCAAAAGGCAGCTGCTGGAGGAGAATTGGTGCCCATTGAGAGAGGAAGGCTGCAGTGTGCCCAAGCTGCATTAGTAAACACTGTAAACTCCGTAGCTAGAGGAGTAGAGGAAGCTACAGGAAATCAGGCACCATAAATTCAGAGGCGTGCAGCATTAGCTGTTCCTTATGCAATATCCTGTACTTAAATTGTATTATTTTTGCTTCCCATTATATAATATGGTGGTGTCTGGTGGAGTAATACAGTCAGCTAAGGGTGCTCTTCATCACTGCAGGCATTAGGTAGGACATGAGCAATCAAAAGAAATTGTAAAAAACACCTTGTCTTTGTGTCCTCCTTGTAATTACTGACTTGGCAGGACTTCATTCATGAAGAGGTGCTAAGGATAGGTTGTAAGCTCCTGAGCTATATGAAGAAGTTTAATACGTTCAATTCCAGCCCCAAGTACATGTTTTATAGCACCAACAATTTTAAAGCTAGGGGGGAAAAAATCCTGCTGGAACTTCGAGCTTGGAAGCCAAGTGGTAAATTTGAGAATATATGGACCTGCTTTCATTTTCCTCCCATGTAGGTGCTTCAGTCCTTATCCCAAGAACCTCACTGCTCCCTGGCACACTGTGGGGCTTGTATCATCAGCTGCCCCTCAGGAGATGATCTCTGATTGATTTTACAGTCCAGGGAATTTGAAGTCTTCCAGCTCACTGGGATCACTTTCAGGAGCAGTGCTGACTTAAATACATTTTTTGTTTGGTGGTAAGGGATGAAACAGCACCAGGATAAAAATGTTTTAATTAGAGGAAATGGATCCTGGCTGGCTTAATAGTAAATATTTACTGCTCTAAGCATTTTACTGTAAGAGACTGGGGCTTATTCTCCCAGCATCACAACAATTGTCCTAGTTTCAAGGCTTAAATCTACAAAAGCATAGACTCGCAGTTAAAGTGCAAATTTGGGTTATTAGGGGTCTTAAATCCACGTTGCAATGCCTTTTCTTGTTTACAAGACTAACTTAGTGTTCCAGAGGAAACCACACAGGGCTGAAGCAGGGGGATGAATGCATGTATGTGCATCCCCAGCTTCTGCAAAGTGGAAGATGAGGGGATACCTAATCCTCTCCTGTTGTCAGCAGGCAGCATTGGCAGTTGCTATTCCAGCACTACCTATCTGTCAGTGCACGGGTATGCCCCACTGGTGTGTTATCTCATCTCTACATTGTTTTGGAAGGTAAAAAATCAGACATTTATGTTTTCCATATTGCTGTTCTGTTCTGTTGTTAGTTTTCACCAGGCTGCTTTGACAGCTGCTTTCCTCAAATGCCTCCGATGCAAACTTCCTCTGCTGCTGTCAGCTCTAACCTGAACTGTGGCTGGATTCTGGATTACAGGACAAGCAAACTTATTCCCATAAAAAAGGAGTAAGTCAGCCTGGAGCATGCCAGACTGGTAACAGAATGGAAATAAGAAACATAAGAAACATAAATTCCCACATTTACATTTGTATAGATCTGTTATTTTTTTTTTTCTTTTTTTTTTTTTTTTTTTAGGAGAGGCCACAGATATCAACAGTCTCTGGAAATCAAACTGCCTACCTCAGTACGGGTTTAGAAGTGATCCATGGCTCCTATGTTCACTTTTTCCCTTGTTTTCCTGGAGACCCTTTCACAGCACTTTTGGTTTGGTGCTGATCCTGTTCTCCAATCTGCAGTGAAACAAAGATGCTTTGGGGCTAAAGAGCAAACATGCTCAGCCTGGGTGCTGTGCATGTGCACACCCAAGCATGGATCAGATGTGACTTGCTGAAACAGAACTTGTGTTCAGGGTCAAATGTGCAGATGTTTTATTGACACTAAAAATAAATATAGACTTATACAAAGGACATGTGCTATTAATTAGATTTAAAACTAAATTTTCAGGAAAAAAATATAGTAAAATCTATGGAAGAATATAGTTTTGTTTTTTGTCTTGCTGTAAAAGTTAAGACAAATGTAATGTAATTTAGTGTAATATACTGCCTATGTCCTGCTTCTGTCTTGCCTTGATAGCTGCTCCTGAACAGGCCTTATCTTAGAAAAAGCCGATCAAACTCTACCAGAACTACCAAATTATTGTAAGAAATAGAATTTCAAATGTATTTTGGTTTACCTGCTTCTTCCTAAACAAAACAAAAATCCTTATTGTAAGGTATATATCAATGATGAATAATTCTTTGAAGAATGTCTTCATGCAGGAGTGACTTCAGTTTGCAGCCAGCATAATACAGATCTGCCTTATTATTGCAATGGCTTTTGCTTATCTGTTATTAAAAGTCTCAATTATTTTGGCTTCAGTAATTTTAAATATGGTTGCAGACATGTAGAATTTGAAATTGTGTTATCCAGGAGGCACTGCTTTTAAGTTCATAAACTTTAGAAAGTTTTAAATTGGAGAGGGGAAGTTAACATGAAACTAAATAGAGTACTGATTTTCCATGGACGATTTCAACTTCACAAATCGTTCAGTTTATTTGAGCTGTTGTGAATCAGCAGAGGAGATTAATAAATTGACACTAAATGTGATCTTTTGTAAGTGATAGTCATAGAATCACAGGTTTGAGTTGGAAGGGGCCTTTAAGATCAACCATTTCCAATTCCCCTGCTATGGACAGGGACTCTTTCCACTAGACTGGACTACTCAAAGCCCCATCAAACCTGGACTTGAACACTTTTGGGGATGGTGCAGCCACAGCTTCCCTGGGAAACTTGTTCCAGTGCCTCACCACCCTCACAGCAAAGAAAAAGCCACTCCTCCTTGTCCTGTCATTCCACACCCTGGTCAAAAGTCCCTCTCCATCCTTCTTGTGGGCCCCATTTTAGTACTCCAGCTTTCAGGAGAGCAGAGCAGAGGGGAAGAATCACCTCCCACACAAGTAAACCTTTAAAACTGCGGGGACTGTCACACTGGGTGATACCTGTGCTCTGGGTAGCTCAGTATCTTGGACGCCAGTCAACTGCTTCAGTTCACCTGCTGTGTGGTGGAATAGCCCCCAGCAGCTCTTGTCCTGATCTCTGTCAATTTGGCTCCTTCTTGTTTAGAGTCCCTTCCATGCTGTTGGCTTTTGGAGCTTTAGCCATGGCTACAGCTGATTTTCCTGATGGCTCTGCATGATGTTATGTGTGTCCCAGTGCTTTCTGAGCCAGGAGAGCTGCCCTGCTGTATGGCCTGTGTCTGCTCAGATTCAAAGCTGCCTTCTATGGATGGTGGAGGGAGGGCCATCAACATGGAGCAAGATTCTCCCTGTGGGAAGGGAGGGCTGGCCAGCCCATCAAACCTGTCTGCCTTGACTTCTGTGTTTAGTGCTGAGGGCTGATGATCAAAGAGTTGGAATGGATGTTTCCTGTAGAAGCTGCATCTGAAGAGGGACATGGGACTGCAAGTCAGGCTCTACAAAAAAGACTCCTCAGGACATATTGGAGCTGACCAGGAAGAGAAACAGAAGATGAGAAAAGACTGCACAGAGGTGAGATTTGAACCAACACAAATATGGGAACATCTGGGGAAAAGCAGTTTTAGACACTCTAGATTAAAGGATCTACGCTGAAACCCAAAAGAGTACATAAGCTTCAATTCCCCTTACTAACTCCTAGAGAAAGAGGTTACTGAAACTTTGACAGCAGATTGTAGAGCCCCATCATGAGAGGAAAGATTGTTAGAGACCCATCTGGAGAACTGTTGGTAGAACCAAAGTTCCTGACAGGAAAAAGTATTTGCATGGCAAAGAAAACTAGGCTTGAACAGCTAGGCTTGATTGCATACAAAAGGGTGTGGAAATGCGGACACTAACTGTGGGCAGCTCTGACTGTTACTTCTGTTCTGTTGTGCTGTTGGCTTGGGTCTTGCTGGAGTTTTACCCTTTTCCTGTCACTGACTCTGGATTGTGGGTTTGCAGGACTGGTGGCAGGACAGACATAGTTTGGGGGCTTGCCCTGCATCAGTACTCCTCAACACTCCAGCACTTGAGATCTGAACCTTTTGTGTAATGCTCCACTTAGAAGTCTCAGCCTCTGTGGGGAAGTGGGAGAAGTACAGCACTGCCCAGTCTGATTTCTATAGTTGTGGCTATAAAACAACCTGTGTGGTTATTGACTTCTTGGTAGTTGCAAAGTGATTTTGAAAGCACTGGAGTTGTAGTGGCTAGACCTTCCTCTTCAACTTACCTTTTGGTTTGTTTTATTTTTGTTTGAGTTACGTAGTTGCTACTGCACTTCGACTCCATATTACAGTGAATGAAATTAAGTATAAGTAATATCTATTGTCTTGCTGCTCTTTTGACTGTACTTTCAGAAACGATGACAAAATTTTGTTGGTACCACACACTTCAGCACCTGCATTTATAGCTCACAGCTAAAATTCATGTCCCTGGGTGTTTCTGGCATCAACAGCTTCCCTTGTATAACTGCTGTTACTCAGTTAACACTCACACTGTATTTGATGATGTCTCAGGCACAGCAAAGCTGATTATATAATTTACCATATCCTTATATCCTGGATATAAGGATACACCTCTTTGCCATGAAGACAGCCAGATATTGGAACAGGTTGCTCAGAGAGTGTAGTCTCTCTCCTTGGTGGGTTTGATTAGACTGGAGAAAACACAGACTAATATGGTCTGACTTCAGAGCTGTCCTTGCTTCAGACAGGTTTCTGGACTTGAGATGTCTTGAGAGATATTTCTGACCTGAATTATCCTACTATCCCACAAAGTTGGCACATTTGCTTGCAGCAAAATATTCCTTTCTAATGCAGCACATGGAATTCACCCAGTATTTCCCCAAATCTCAACTAGGAATAAGGAACCCAGGCTATGTGAATGTAGCCCTTAGTAAGCATGTAATTTCAAGGCTTTTTCCTGCCATAGGTTCATTCACTGACAATTACGCTCAATTAGGGTGCTATGATTGAAAAGACCATTCTGCTCAGTTTCTTCTATGTTTAGATTCTGGTATTTCTCACTGAAATCTGTGAAGCTTCAAAAGCAATAGCATCCTTTCCCCAGGCATCGATTGCTCATCTACGACAAGGAGGACATCCACTGTTCAGCTGATACTGCTCAGGCAGACACATGCACTTTCTTCTCCAGCAGTGAAAAAGAAAGACAAAAAGGACAGAAAGGATGGCAGATGTCATCTTTGTGGTTTGGGCATTCTTACTTTACTCCATGGCTCACATCTGGATCATTTGGATCATACCTTTGGACTCAAGAGGAAACAAACCAGTGCAACGTTCATGTGTGCCCAAGGGCAAGGGTTATTCCTAAGAGGTCAAGAAAAAAGCCTTTTCCTGGATTTGAAGGACCCCAGTCCTCTGGATTCTTAGGATGGTGTTCATAGTGGCAGCTCTTGTCTCAGTAAACTCAGTAAACTGGGACTTGACAAGAGCTGACACCACCTTCTGTATCAGGAAGCAGTTTCCTGTGTACCAGTGATTTCTCAGAAATTGTTCTAAGACGGTGCCTGTGTGGGTGTTTCTGATCACTGTGCCTGGACAACAAAAACACTCCAATTTTGGTTTTTCCAGATGAAAAATTGAATGTGAGGTCGCGTTTCTGTTTGGTACATAATTAAATTTACATCCTTTGCTTCAAATAAGCCATGAACCTGAGACCACCTTTCAGACATGTCTGTGTGGCCTGCACATCTCTGCTCCCCAGCATATACCCTCCTATTCTTCTTTTGGCAAGGGCATTAGAAAATTCAGAAGAAAGCCCACATGTATGATCTTAACAGGGCATAGCCAGCCCAGGCAGTTCAGGTGTCCAGGTCTCCCGAAGCTCTCACTATAATCTGCAACAGCACAGGCAAATTGTTCAGCTTTTCTGAATGACAGCATCTCTAAATCTCACCTGGAATATTGGTTGAGTAGCTTCCACAGGAATGGCTTCTTCAAAGTCAAACCAAACTCCCCCAAGGTTTCAGTTATATGAGGTCAAATATTAAGGAAAAAAAAAAGGGGGGTGTGTGTGTAGTTTTCTATGGTGGCAGAACACGGTGCTATTTCTTAGCAGAGTCAGACATTTGTAACAGATGCACATATGCTCCCAGAGCAGAGTGTATATGGCCAACATATCTCCAAGAGCCAACTGTGAAGAAAGAATGTCCCAATTAAATATCAAAAATGGGGGATAATGGTTTAATCAGGCCTGTTGCATAATTTACTCTGGGGTAGACAGTTCACATTTTTTTTTTCCAAATGTGCCTTGGAAAAAGGGCTTTTCTTGATCCTTAATTTTTCTCCTCTCTGTTATTTGAAATGTCATTGTTCTCTGTTGCTTTCTGTTGGAGGTGTGACCAGAGCCTCACATGGCAGTGCAGGCAGAAGCACTGCTGCCTGCTCTGAGCCACCACAGTTCTCTCCCTCACCTCCATCCCTGCCTTTCAGAAACGAGAAGAGCTTGTTTGTTTTTTTAACAAAACTGCTGAACTGTCTCCTGTAATACTCTATTATTCTACCTGTCTGCAATGTACTGCTTTTGATTTTTGCTTGGCTGCTTTGCTAGCAACCCCCTTTTGCATGTATATGTACTGCACTGGTGTGCCAAGAGGCGAGACAAGATATGTCTACTCTGCTACGTGTTTGGCAAAACCAAACCAATCCTTTTATCACCAAACGAGATGTCATTATAGCCATCCTCTGGCCTCTCCCTCAGCAAAATGAGGCTATAAATAAAAGGCAGGTCTCCAGCCTACATGAATTAATGAGGAAGACTGAGTGGAAGTCAGCGGTGCAGGGGCCTTTCCGCTCCTGAGCTGGCTGCTGTGAGTCAGCACGGGGGATGCGCCGCGCCTTGGCAGCGCACCGGCTGCGCTGTGTCCCGGCTCGGCAGGGATTCACACCTCGCCTGAGCTGGGGACTTCTTGCGCGGTTATCCTTGCACCTCCCTCAAGTGCGAAATAGAGGGAGAGCGCTTACAAACTCCGTCTCTTGAGCGTGGGGATTCAGGATCTGTGCCAGCAGCTCGTGTCAGCTTTGAGCCTCCGTTTTCCTGTGTCGTGGGGCTCCGACAGGGCAGAGGAGTGCTTCCCATTAGATACTTACTCACAGACACCAAAAATAGACGCTCCATTGCTGCAGCATGCTAGCTGACAGTAATGATAGGGCTCTGCTTACTAGTTCAGTTGCATACTGGCAATCTGGCCTCTCAGCGTGCTTTATTTATCAGGTATTAATTGCAACTTCTACTTATCACCCCCAGCCTAAATCACTGCATTGTCTGTTGCAGTGGCCAGACATTAACTTATTTTTGCTTTTATTATTAGCATGAGAAAACTCAATTATGGGCGAGCAGGCATGCATACACAAACACACAGTAGTAGGTTTGTGCTGATGTTCTTAAAGATACACATCTGCTGATACTAAAAATAGCTCCTTGTCAGCAGCTTGGTAATTTTAGGCTCAATGAGAATTCATCCCCATGGTAACTGTAAAGTTGTTGAATCATTTATTATTTGAGCTTCAAAATCACAAGAGTGCTGGCAATTTTCATCCTCCGAACATTTTTAAAGACCTTTTGCAGTGTTGCAATACTCCTTGCTCTACACCATCAATATTTATCAAGCAAACAGCTGCAGCCCTTGAACTGACTACCTGCTTCTCCTTGGACATAGCAGGGCTGGGATACTCGATAGCAGGATGACGGTTTAAATAGGTTTCACTTTTGTGATAATAGCAGCCCCATGATGTGGCTGTTTGGCCAGAGATGGTACACACCAAGCCCTGCAAACTCCCAACTGGCAAAATGAAACTTTGAAGTGTCAACCTAAGCCTTGGTCTTTGTCTCCAGAGCCAGAAAACAAGATATCTCAGGTCTCTGTGTCGCAAGAGGTTTTGAAGATAAGAGGCTGTTAGTTTTTATCCTCTCAGATAGACGCTGTTGACCCCAAGCTGGTGGGGGGACACACTGCCTGGCTTTGTGGAGATAAAAGCTGTTTGCACTTTCCCTCACTTACAGATAATGTTCACAGCCATTTTGTGCTAAACCCAAGTCAGACCACTAGGCTAGAAAAGAGTAAGGTGAAATTCAGGTTCCCCGAGACCAGGGGTTGTTCAGACTCTGCTGTCACAGCAGTCTCCAGTGAATGGGACCAGGGTAAACTCTGCAGGAGGTACAGAGAGCACTGTCAGGTTTGAAACAACAGAAATCACTCAGCAGCAGAAACACTTTCATAGCACACAAATTGCAGTGAAATGGGGTGCCAGAGACTGATTTCAGGATGGTCTAAATCACAGACACCAGGTCTCTCACCAGCTGCACATGTGACTTTTGTTCCACTGTTGCTGACCATTAGATTTACTGACGTGCACAGTGCAGAGAGAGCTGTTATGTTTTAGGTAGAAGAGGCTCATTCCCTTTTAGTTTGTCAAACTGGCATCTGAAAGACTGACCCAGAAACACAGACGCTATTCCCAGGTGCCAGCAGTTGTAAGGTGATACACTTAACACAGCTGATTCTCCTGGGTTAAAACATTGTAGCTATTACACACTGCCATGGCTGATGCTGTAATTTTAGATCAAATGCACTTTAATTGTATGAGCTTTTAAGAAACTCTTGGACAAGGTAATCTGCAATGTGCTTTGAAATTTTCTCTCCTCTTATTAGTCAGGTTGAGTTGTACGCAACAAAACAAGAATGTGCAGGCGCCTTTTACAGCTGCTGTGCAGCTGCCTTCAACCTTAAGCAGCTTTCTGTAAATCTGTCAGTACCCAAAGTGTGTTGTGCATCACCCTGGTGGGATTTGTCAGGTGATCCTGGTGTGCACTGCAGGGAGAGGCAGCGTCTGCCATCAAGGAAAGCTCCATTTCCCCTCCAGTGCAAGTCTATGATCATCACTGATGTCAGTTCAAGTCACCTACATGCCAAGACACAATATAGCAGTTTTCTCACAGATAGGAGCAGGAGAAAGTGACCCATCTACAAACCAGCCCCCTGCTCTGAAATTGTCTCCTGGAGAAGTGGCAGCTATTCTTTATTCTTTATTCTTTATTCTTTATTCTTTATTCTTTATTC
>CM031858.1:129813344-130101168 GCA_018697195.1 Certhia americana | reverse complement strand
TTCTTTATTCTTTATTCTTTATTCTTTATTCTTTATTCTTTATTCTTGCATGTGGTTCCTCAGTCTGCTCATTTAATTAACCCAGAAATATCCTTCCTTCCAGTTGTTTCAGCTGCTGTACATTTATTCCAGAGCACAAACAGAGAGGGATTTGGAAGACACTGCCTTTTTGTATTTCCACCTACCAGGCTCCATCTTCTCAGGCTGGGAAGTGCTGTCTGTGTCCACAGCCTCAGCTGGTGGAGGTGATGCCAGGTCTCACTGTGCCACAGACAGACATGTCAATAGCAGAATTACTTGCCTGTAGTAACACAAAAGCTATGTCACAGCTCATAGGTTTTATAATGAGTTGGGAGGTGAAGAAAATCACCTGCACAATAGGCCAGAAGTGAAGTTTATTCTCAAACCCTTTGTGGCCAAGAGCTTGGTTTCAAGCAGTTTTTCCCACTTGCCACACAGTGCTGGGGGAGGGTGGTTTGATTCTGCCCAGCAGGATGCTGCCTATGAAGATGGGGTGGCTGTGCCAGAAACTCCCAGCTTTTCCCAAACATTGTTTTCCTCTTTTTTCCTGACAAAGGATGAAGATCTGAGTAATGACCTCAAATATGCTGTTACTGCCTTGAGGTGTACATCTAAGCACAGCACCCAATTTTACGTTGTTATTGTTTATTTATTTTTACCTCGTTGTGCCTTTTTGATCCTGCTAGGGGAGCAGCAGGAAGGAAGAACATCCACAGTGATGTTGTGTGATGCTCCAGCGGCATTGCGGACTGAGGGCCCCCCAGGCCTGTGAGCTCCCCAGGTGGTTGTAACCCAGGGTACCTGCACAGTCAGGAGCCTTCACCAGGCATCAGCAAAGATGTTATTGAACCTGCAGAGCAGCTGCAATTGGTGACCATGCAAGGAAAAGAGACCCAGCCTGCCTGAAACTTCGGGATCAGGTTGGGTTTGAAACTTTGGGTACAGTTTCCTGAACATAGTCTTTCCAACCTGAAATCAGAAAGAAATAGTGAACATGTCAGCCATTCCATGCTGTTTTTGCAGTCACTGTCAAAGAATCAAGTGTTAAAGCTTGTGTCTCAACTCTGTCTTACCAGTTTTTCCCATCTGGTTGTAACTGTATTTTATGGATGGCTCACAAGCAGTGGGGTGCTCTAGTAATGCCACTTTGTCCTTTGTGGTAGCTTATAAGTGACATTTTTACATGCAATATCCCCTCCCACTTTACCTGAAGGCAGACTTGCATGGACTGAAGCTTTTTAATACATGAGCTGCTTTGTTCTGTATTTGGCCTGAATCTTGCACTGCAAATTACACTTCAGTCTCCTAAAAAATGCAGGTGAAGCACTGCTGTGCACCTTTTCATGTGGTGAGCAGGTGCCGGACGCTGCTGCTGCCTGTGGAAAGCCAGGTCTGTTAGGGAGTTTGCACTGCAGACACCTTCCTCTGTAACCTGATGCTAGCTTTGATGTAGGGGCTGAGACTGGAAGTTAAGCAAAGCCATGGGTGATCCTTTGTTTCCTGGAAGCCAGAGGAGTAGGTGGAGGGACAGCATGGACAGAGCCAGCAGCCTCTGGATTGCAGCAGCCCATGCAACTGGCCATGTATGTGGAGGAAAACAAGACATGGGATTTGGTGTTAGAAATCTCAGAGCAAGCACTCATAAAATCCCATTCTGCTGCTGATTCTTCTTTATACAATGATGGATTGATTCTCTCTGCAGGCACCAATGTGTAGCAGATCTCTAAAAAGCAAACCAGACTTGCTGATTAATGTAGACCATCTCTAATTTTCTCTGCACTCATTTCTGCACATTCTCATTTCCCTGTGCTATTATGGTGGGCTCTCACTACTAAGTGCACTTAAATGTGACTGCAGCCATGTGAGAGAGGATTCTCATCTGTTCCTTTCTCCCTCTGTCCCTCCCCATCAAGGATCTCAATGCAGCTGAGTTCATACAGCCTCAGCTCCTGCCCAAATCTCCCAAACACCAGCAGCAATTCACAGCAGGGCTTCAGCACTCCCCCTCCAGACTCCCTGAGCGTGGTGAGCCCAGGTCCATTCTTTTATTAGCAGTCAGGCTCACAAATCATTATGAGATTAGTCATTAATTGCTAATGACAGGGCAGACAAGGCTGGTACCTTTTGAGGTCCAAACCACTCCTGCATTTGATTTTTCTTCTGTGGTGCAACAAGACTGGGTGGGATAAGCTTCTTCCCCCCATTTGCCCATCATGGGAAGTCTCGACTGAGTGTGGGATGATTTGATGTGCTAGTGCTATCATCAGGGTGAGAGCCTCCAGCTGGCCTGCCCTAAATTCCCCCTGGGTCTTCTCAGGCTGTTTCATTGCCTGTGATAATCTAGTGAGAGACCTATGTTGTTGATGGTGCTCCTTGGTTCTGCACTGCTCACTCCTGGGGCTCCCTTGTGTGTGCAGCCATGACTGTTGATCCAGCTCCAAACTGTGTTCAGTAATAGCCAGCTAAAGAGTAAGTAAAGATCTCCTTTGATTCTCTACTCCCATGGACCTTCAGAGCTCTGCCCAGGACCCAAGGTGGTGTGTGGTGGCACAGGGGCAAACCTGGCTGGTGAGGAAGAAGGGATTTTCAAAGGGGGTTGCTCTTGTACCATGAAATCATGACCCCAGGATATGATTAGGGGCACAGCTTGTAGGCAGAAGTGATATCTTTCATTTACTGAAGAGGTAAAGTTGAAAAAAACTCCAAAGTTTGGGAGTGAGATGGTATGATATTTCTGTGTTTCAGACAGTTTGTCACAGGCAATGAGAGCAAATCAGTGTAGGGTTTACTGGAATTCGTGTGAGCTCCTTGCCCAGCTATGGCCACTTAATCAGACATCTCCCTCAAGCCCAACCAGGCTGATATGTGCAGCCACATTTGTCACATGAGCTTCACATTGTCAAATGAAGAAGTGGGATTGGTATTTAATAACTTTTCTCCGTGCAGTCTCAATCAACTTTTTCAGCTGTTGTCCAGCTTGGTTCTGTAGGCAGTGCTTTGGCTGTATGTCCTTTCAGCAGGGTTTGCTGCACTCTGTTACTGCAGTTTCTCATTGCAGGAGCTCCCAGAGCAGACCAGAGCTACATTCCCTGAGGAGAGAGATGCAGGTCGTACACCAAGGAACTGCCGCTCAACATGCAAGAGCCACAGAACACCATGAAAACAATTTTTTTCCTTTGTTTCCTTCAGTACAGCATGACCTTCCATCAGCTTCACAAACCAAGCAGGACAGAGGTGGCAATAGTGGGTGAAAGGAAACTCACCTTGCTTATTCACTCTCTCTGCCCAGACTTGTTTGCCAAGTGGCCCATCTGTGACCTGTGATGTGCAAAAGGATCAGTTGGTTCTTTTCTAAGTGAGGATACAAGAGAGCACAGTTGTTTACATCTCCATTCAAGTGATTAACGATCAAACAACAACAAAACAAGAAGTTTGTGTGGCTCCCTGCCTGCCTGAGCACATGCTGAAATAACCAGCTGTTTTGAGAGGGTGGCAATTCCAGCAAACACAGGCTCCGTCCCTGAGTACAGCATCAGAAAGGGACACGGTCTGGATGGCAGATGCTAGGGAGTGGACCATGCCTGCCCTTTGTTGTCCTGTCTCCTGGGGCAGCACTTTGACATCCGAAAAGGATGGTTGGTGCTCTGGGTCTCCGTTCATCCCCTTCTCTCCTAGTGAGTGGTACAGCCCAACCCCTTCCTATTCCCAGCTCCAGAGAGGCCAAGGAGGTGACTCTGGGAAAAGCAGAACAGGGCAGAGGTAGGAGCATAGAAAAAGAGAAGAAAGAACTTTCTCCATGTAACACAATAAATTTAAATACAGTCTTTATGAAAGTACAATATATATTTTCACCTTTTTTTTCAGATTAATTCCAGTTACCTTCATATTATAAGATCTTTATACCTTCAAACGCATGAGTGATAGATTCACATCTCAAGTTCATTCAATACTCTTAACCTCAAGAAAGTTACATTGTGGAATTGGACTTTCATCTTTACTGATGGAGTCTCAGGCTTTCCTGCTTAAATAAATAAAATTGCCTCTAGCTGAGAACCTGCCTAACTGAGATAATGGAGGTATTAAGAGATAGCAAGCTGTGAGATTCACCAACTAATTTTGCAAAAAGAAAGCAGAACATCCACATTTCCCCCTTTTGTAGGAAACATTTCTCATTTGTTTTCTAAAACATACACACATTATAACAGGGAAATAATATCCTATTCAGCTTCAGGTTAAATGATATTTAACATTATGAATTTAAACAGAGACATTGAAAAGGAATATAAAAGATTCAGTTCTGAAAATACAGAATCCGAAAATTCCCAAACATGAGAGTGCTTGTGAAAAATAGCAGAATATATATGATCTGAGCTGGGGGCTAAGATGTACAGCTAGCTTTATAATTTCTGAGGTCAGGGCTCTAAGAAAAAAGCAGTATCATCACAAAGATGAACATCTGAAGAGGACATCTTGTCCACATCTGTGCCTGACAGTAGGACCAGTTATACCAGTGCCATTTCTGATAAATGCTTGGCCAACCAGCCCCAAAAGATTACCAGGGTGGAGACTGTGCAGCCTCCCCAGGCAGTTCAGACCAGTATTTAACTACTGCTGGTAGGAGAAGGGTTGTTCTGAACCCTTAATCCCTGCCTGTAACTCCATCCTCACTCCTGGTCCCATGCACAATGGGAAGAATTTATTCCTTCTCTCTTTGTAGCCACATTTTTTAATATACTGTTCTCATACCTCTCTCCAGCCTCCTTTCACCAAACTAAGCAATGCTAATGCCTTCAGCAAAGGGAGCTGTTAGCTCATTGCATCTCTTCATACTGCAGATTTTGAGTAAACTGCTGGCTTTAAGTTTTTGCTGAAGTTCTACAGTTACACTGTAGAGTATACTTGGAAAAGTACAAAGACATCCCAAACAAAAAGCCCATTTGTGCAACCCCATATGAAATTTGTTTTTGCAAAAGCATTTAATTATTTTTATATTCAGTTTGTGATTTATATTTCCAAAACTTTTCTGGCCTACTGCTTCACATCCCCTCATTGTCTGTCTGTATTTGCACACTTGAGATATTCCTGCACAGTTAATAGGCAAAGATTCTATTCCCCCACATCCCTAGTGGCTTATATAGGCTGATTTTCCTTATGCATAACTACTAATTTGTAATTGTGCTACATAATTAAAGGCAGAGCCATTTTCTCAGAAGGAAAAGTTTGAAATACAATTTAAAAGTATTTTGCATCAATTCATCATGTTCAATGGACTCAGGTTGACAGAAGAGTGATTTCAAATAGAGGCCCTGTCAAATACTTTAGACTGTAACAGTATGAAGTTTTCCCTAATAAAACGTAAACCTAGATTATTGTGGCTTAAGTAAGCTGGGGAGGGTTGCACCAAGCAAAGAGAAAGGCAAAACCCAAGGAAGAATTAAAAGGGGGGGAAGACTGAGAGGTTTTTATTAGATACTAGTAATGAGATTAGCCCTTGCCTTGTCTGGAAGACTTTTTCTACTTTGTCACCCCACCACCCTCTTTTGTTCTTTCTTCCCTTGTACATACTTTCAGGGATACCAAGGCACTGTTGTGGAGTTGGGTTCATGGTAACTAAAAACCCCTACAGCACCACCTACCTTAAGTGCTTGTATTCCTCAGTTGTTTTGCAATATTTATTTTGATGTACCAAAGAACCTATCTAATTTGCCACGTTTAGCCTCTTACATATCTTTATTTCAGGGCTTCCTTCCCCCTTTCTTCAGCACAAATGAGGATTATAATTGCCATGGAAAGGCGTAGTAATCTAATCCTGTGCCTGAAGCCCAGTCCCAGGGCAGGCAGGGAGACCCAGGGCTGCTAAAAGACAGCAGATATTTAAGATCATTGGCATCTGATTTCTCTGGTAAGAGTGACAATTGTGGTGCTGGGTTACTTGCTACAGTCCAGAGAGATCAGGCTCAAAGTACCAGCTCTGACCCTCTCAAAGCAGACAAGGCACTGGGTCTTGACCACAGGTCACATTACTTTTCTTGCATAGACGACAGCCAAGCTCCAAGAAGCTGGGGGGGGGGGGGGGGGGGGGGGGGGTAGAGCATGAAGTGGAAATATAAAGGTAGGAGCACAGGAGAGAGGTTAACTGCATTTCTCATTTTCTGAGTTTGTAGTGTGATCAAAGTTTGAAAAATGCCTACTCCTGTAAGCATTTTAAAATTTAAATACATGAGTGCATAGGAAAAGCATACAAGATAAGAATCAGAGACAAAGCATTTAACATCCCACACATATTTTTACAAAGTTACAGCAGTTTTTTTCCTTAGATAATCCATTTTACATTCCTAATTATTTCTGCACTGTGTAAAATATGCCTGCATATAAAGTTTACAGTGGTTTCTTTTGCAGAGATTAGACAAATATATACAAGACAAAAAATTTTTTATTAAAATGTCACATGCAAAATTAGAGGTTGTAAAACACTTTAATTAAAAAGAACAATTTTAAACTGTGTGCAAAATTATGTTAAAAATACTTTTTTTTGCTATTTCAAAGAATGAAAGATCAGACTTTGTAGGTTCAGGCTGAACTATTTTTGTGTTAAGAGCAGCTTAATACTTCATCAGGCAGAAATCCTCAAGAACTTACATGATTTCAGCACCTGTGCTCTCTCTTAAGTGAAGGGCTTTAGTGGTCTGTGTGTGCATGTCTGAAAATTGTGCATGAACTTGAAAACAGCAACAGATCCATCTGGCCACTTTCAGAGTTCTGATGGTTTTTCTCTTCAGCACAAATGGCTTGAGAAGTGGTAAAGCTGGAAACATAATCAAAATCTCCATCTAGGCTGACTGTGTTTGTCCAAAACGTCAGAGAGGGTAGTGAAATCTGCATGAAAGAGTTGTACAGGTCACTGAACACCATGATAAAAGCTAATATTAATTTCTTGATTTCCTAAATATAAAATCTTTACCAGAGAACCAAAAGTTTTAATTTTCGCCTTACACACACAAGTTTAAATGACATTTTCTACTAAAATTTATAGTGCCTCACTAAGAGCATACCAGAATTTATTCACCATTACATGACCTTTTAGCTTTGGAGGTGAAGCTTCACAATCAGTAATGGCATTGCCATGTTGGACTTATCTCTCAGTGCCTGCTTCGGCCACTTCTACCTTTCTGTCTCTGAGCCAACACATGTACCAGCACTGCTAAACTGTAAACTGGCTGAAAACAGACAAAGACAAACCCCATGAGTGTTTCCAGCTGGATCAGCTTCCTGATCTAGTCACTGAATGGCAACACAATACATGGATAGGAAGTGGTATAGCATAGTTTAGGCCAGGAGTTTACTGAGCAGCTAATTATGGCTCTGACTGTCAGGGATAGGATTTAGCTTTATCAATCCAGTTAAAGGCCAGCTTGTTGGACAACAAGCTGAGATAGTCACTTTTACACATGCAAAAGTAGCACACTTGGAGCAGATGACAGTGAGGTGTTGCTGCAGGTAAAGGTTTTGACCAGAAGTAGATTACACCCTGGGCGAAGTTGTCTGTGTCAAAAGCAGACAAATCAGAAAAAACAGACAGTTCTGTTGCTATTTTTCAGAGGGGAAGTTGAAAAAATGAATAGAGGAAAGAAAGGGGCATAAAAGAAATCACTTCTGTGACTATGTATTTTTTTCAAAGACTAGAGACTACAGAAGCATTTTTTGCAAATAGTTTTCTATATATTCCTCTGAGACTATGACAAAAAAAACACATGGTCCATCAATACATTGCTTCGCAGTTCAGCTGGCATTTTTCTGTACAAATGCTTTCTGGGTGACTTCACCCTTTGACTGTTCCTATACAGAAGATCCAATAAACCCAACTTGAAAGGCTGAAGTGGCCTGAGCAGAAAGCTCACAAAAGCAAGAGAGTAGCTGCCATTTCACAAACTACTTCATTGCCACCATTTCACATCAATGTGAAGCTTAGACAATGGATTTGGTAGTTACCTAAGAAAGTGGCTCGTTCTGTCTAACCAACACCTCATCCTAGTGCATTACTAGCACAGTATCATCATTTCCACACTTTGCTCCACAGAAAAAAACTGGCACTGAGAAGCTTTCTGCAGGCTCTCAGTACTGGTATTAAAGCCTGAATTAGCATGCATTCGAAGCCCTGAGAAATATACAAAGCAGCAATCCTTAAGATGACTGGAGTAGTTAAAATCCTTTAAATTATGGCTTTCGTAGGGTTTTACAGATTGCAGTGTGACATTGTAGACACAGCAATATGTAGCCACCTTCTCAGGGCAGTAAATCACAAATTATGTTGAGTATGGTGGTTATCTGAATAAGACACTATGATATATCCAAACACTATCTCCTGGGGCTTGTTATCCTTACGTTCACTAAGGAAGTCTAACTGCTGGGGCCTTTAAATGCAAATCCATTCTTTGGACACTGTCCTGGCTGCATCATTTGTGTGTACAAGTCCATCCTTTGCTACATACTACAAACACAAGTTAAGACAGAAGCAATCAGAAGCCAAACTAGTACTGAAGAGAGCCAGCAGCTGGCAACCTTAACATTTCTTAAAGTGCTGGGCAGATATCAAAGTTCAGGCTGCAGAATTAGACATTCATAATGCTCCCACAACTATTGTATTAAAAGTAATTTAACAACAGAAATAATACTGTGGTAATCGGCTTTCCCTAACAGCACAACACATGGGTACACACAAGATTTTGTTGAAGACTACTGTCTCCACACTCTGGCAGCCCCAACTGGCTGATCTCAAGAGAGTGTCCCTAGGACCAAACACCTCCTGCATAGCCACACATGCCCAAAGTCTCTAAAAGAAATGTTACCAAGTTCACTACTCTACAAAATAGATTTGCATAAACCACTTACCCCAATTGTTCTTATACTGAAGGATGCCAGTAGGCTTCTCCTACTTGATCTATAATTTTATGAAAGTAAAAAAAAAAAAAAAAAAAAAAAAAACAAAAAACAAAAAAACCCTCACTCCTCCAAGAGTTTATACTTCTTGCTCAAAGCTACCTCAATAATTTTGCTTTATCTCCTGAGCATGGCATCAAGCACCTACCCATTTCCATCACCATTTCAATGCCTTAGACCTGGGATAACCTCTCCAAAAGCTCACTAGAGAGGTAGCTCCCAGATGACCCCCACTTCTGTTCTCCCAGCTCAAGGCTATGAAAATATCATGACAAAATTTCTACTGGGCTCTGTCAGTCTTCCCTTTGCATCCTTACACTGGTGTTTCAATCCTTAGCTAAGCTGGTATTCATGAAGATGAAGTTTAGCCCAAAAGCTACTGTCCCAAGATGTGTTGTGGAGGACTCCTCCCTCCACATGAGTGCTACAGCGTTAGTCTATATTCCATCTCTCTAAATTAAAGCTCATCTTCCAAGTCCAATAGGCACATTTGCCCCCAAGCACATGTTCTCACCAGTTTTCAGTCTTGCCCTCACTGAGTTCCCATTTGCATTCCCATTACTTGAAAAACCCAAAGTCATCTTTACGCAGCTGAGTATGGAAGGGGACAGTTTCATCACAGCAGGTCACAAATAAATCCAGCAGACAAGCTATTACTGAACACAAAAATATATAGATTTTTACAGCCTCCCTTCAGAGAAACCTCTTTAAGGTGTTTCAGGAAATAAATTACATTGACTGAGGTTTAACACTGCTGCTTCTACAGGGAACAGCTGTCCACGTCTAGAAAGAGAACTGCTTTTCCTTTTTCCACAGGAACTGCTTATAATGCTTGTTTATTCCCACAACTGCATTCCTGGGTACCTTTGTGACAACATCTTCACTGGCGGTTCCACTAGACAGCTGAAACAGTCTGGTGTCAAGGACAACACTTGTAAAAATTTTGTCAATTTTGTGCCTACAGTCAGAAAAAACAGCTGTAGGAAGACTTTTTGCTGTAGAGTAGCATCTTCATAAAAACTTACCATAACACTTCTCACTAATCCTTTCCCTGCATGCCTTTTCTATTACATTAGTAGTCATAGTAATGCCTAAAAACTACTACCACAGTCAATACACCTTTGTACTACTCAGATTCTCAAACAAAAGATCCAGGGATCAGCTTATAACACTAATGAAGCTGAAAATAAATCTTCCTCCACCAGCGCACCGTTCAGCTTTAGAACTCATAGCCGTCACAGGCTGTCTTCAACCTTTTATTTTAATGTAGCTATAGAATAAGGATATGAATCCACAGCAGATATGCCCATCCAGAGTTTGGATGCAAGCTCCAGGTCAGTATCTGCCAAATGAATCTGGGGATGGAACTCCCCACAGCTGCCAGCAAGGTAGTGTTTACTACCATTTACTTATGTTTCATGGACTGTTTTGTGGTCAATGGCAACTGCCAGATACTAAACATTAGTGCCACAGAGGGACAGGCTTGTCTTGTTTTAAAGCAATATTAATGCCACAATAATATAATTTATTCAGGAGTAATAAAGAAAAATCATTTCTTACACCTGATAAACTCAGTCTGTAGATGTTAGAAACTTTGATATTCTTTTTCAGGTCTTTCTTAGCTTTTCTCAAAGGCTACTGCTCTGACTCCCTAAGAGAAGGTAACATATGGACTGTTCCCAGCAAATCCTGTGTTTAACCCAGTCTGAGGGGTAACAACCTAAGCAGTGACTTAGAGTGGTCATGTCTACAGATGGAAGAGAAGTCAATAGAAGACACATGAAAACATAGTGAAAATTGTCCAGGCAGGCATACAAGACAAGTATTCCAGCCTATATTCTCTAATCAAACAAGCCTCAGGAACAAATACTTGCATGTTTTACATCAGGCCAGATGGAATTTCTACAGTTGTTCTTAGTAGGTGTCTATCACTATATAATGATGCAGTGCAAGAGCTTAAACTCTTTTTTATATCCATCTAGTTCTTGAAATCAAATATGATATGAAGCACTTCCCAATGCAAACCTTTCTTCCTTATGAATTGATCCTTCTTCTCGGATCTCATCAACAGGAAGATTGGATTTTTTCAGTCAATATTTCTGAGATTGTTGTATTCTCCAAAGAATCTCAAAGTAAAACACAATTAAATTTCAGAAATCAGTTTTGGATGCAAGAACAAGTTTTCACATGCTCTAAAGGTTGATGTTGGCATTCAAGCAGCATTTATACACCTCAAGGGATCCCAAATATTCATGACTAAAATATTGTGGAAACATTGAGGTTCACTGTCTCTCCTGATTTTCTAACAATTTTTTCCATTATACATTTGCTTAACAGATAGCAATATCCAGAAGGAAACTGTGGTTTATATCACAGGTGGGTGTGAGTTGGGAGCAGCCAGCATACATAACCAAGCAGGTTTTCTCTGCCAAGTATCCTGCAGGTCCATCAAGAGAACCACAAACATACCCAGCACTATTTGCATGTAGGAACAAATATGTGCATAGACACCACCTAGAGGTTTCAGTTCTCTCCCTGCAGATTTTCTATCCCCGTTTTTCCTTTGACTTTTTTTATCTGTAGTCCTGAAAGGGTTTTTTTTGTTTGTGAAGCATATTAACTATTTTTTGCTTTGTGAAAGATACTGATAACATCCTTTCATCAATCTATTGATTAACAGCTTCTATTAACTTCAGGACTGTAAGACAGGTTCTGATTGCAGGTTAGTCTTACTTCATATCCCTTACTCTAATACTCAGAGCACCATTAGCAGTGAAAGAACTTGTCAGACTCATCCATTAGAGTTTCAAGATTAAGCTATTGACCCTCTTTTCTAGGTCTAGGAAGCTCAGAAAACCCAGAGCATGTCTGCAGCACCCCAAAAAGTGAGATCCTCTGACAGAAGCCAGGAGGAGGAACAGAAAAAGGGCACGCATTACCAAGTAGCCTTCAGAAAAACTAAAAAAAATTGACAGATGATGCCAGACTACAGTGAACAGCAAATCTTTTCAGAAACTGGTAGGGATTTTCAAATACTCCTTGGGCTGGTATGGGACATGACTATAATGTGCACGTATACACAAGCTTAGAGCTTAATGCCTGTAATGTTCACTACTGGAAAGCAGCCCATGAGGAAATGCAGCTTCAA
This sequence comes from Certhia americana, assembly GCA_018697195.1. Lineage (NCBI taxonomy): Eukaryota > Metazoa > Chordata > Aves > Passeriformes > Certhiidae > Certhia > Certhia americana. Next base: position 130,089,062 of record CM031858.1, on the reverse strand, counting down.
TATAAAGCTTTTTTAGAAGTGGTTCATACAAAAGTTAATAGTAAATTTTGTGGTATAATCACCAAAGTTGAAAGTTTTAACACAGTACTTTGTTCCCCAAAACTAACAAGATGTGTTATTAGCAAAAATATTTACATAGCTGGAATAATTTTCATGTTCCAAGATTGGAATGTTTGTCCACACATAAAGAAAGAAAGGCTGCATAACTTGACAAACAGAAGTAGGAGCACTAAACCATCAGGTCACCTGTTAAACATTTAGATCCCTATAACTATATAATCATGGAAGAGTATCACAGATGGTATTCTCAACAAGGAAGACATTTTCTTTTAATTAAAAAAAAAAAAAAAAAAAAAGCTTTCAGCTCTAAGAAGTCTTATTCCAAGATCAACCCAGCTCTATCCCTGGAAACACCCAAAGCTCCCTCAATACCTTCCCCATATTTAACCAGATAATCTGCTGCCAACTCTGCCTACTGAAATCGATTTCCCAGCTGGATAAGGTCATAGTAGCATGACAACAATAAGCAGGGGGAATGGATCCAGAAGCTCTGTCACAGAAGACTGCAATAGTCTGCCCTGGGTAGTGCTGGGACTTTCAACACACCCCGTAGAAGGCTGCTTCTGAGTAAAGTACATCCAGCAATGTACCTTGGTGCCATGAACAACCTGAGATGATAGAAAATGTTTTAAAAAGCCACCTGCACGGATGACACGCATACCTCCAGGCACAACAGGCAGATCTTTCCCACCACTGAACTGTGTTGTAAATAGAAAAAAGGAAAAACTACACTCAAACTGATCTCTGCAGCAAGCTTGCACAGTGTTGCTGAAACAATTAATCCCTCATACAAATCCAAATGCTTTGCTAGTTAGCAGAGAAACAGTCAGAAGATTTCAGTAAGAGCTGCTACCTGAAAATCAAGTCATTGAGTATATTAAGGAAACAAAAGGAAAAAATCCCCACCAGTCTCCATGGCAGCATTTTGTACAGTGGGCTGAGTAAAAACTTGGACACTGCTACCAGCAACAGCATTTTAACAGGCATACCAGCTTTGAAGAAAGGTGGGGTTAGTTTGGTTTGGTTCTTTAATTTAAATAATTTTACTATCCTGATATCCAGATAGCTGTTGATCAGAGCATTACCGCTGCACTGCTTTCACACACCGTGGCAGTTTTACTAATTAAAACCTACAAAGGGATAATGACAGCCTATGAAGGCATGCAACAATTAGTCTTTCCTGCTAACGCACTCCTCCTCCAATGAAATGTGGTAGTAGTTAAAAGCATCCCTGCTGTTCCAATCCTCTGCAAGCTACATTTATTTTGAAAGTGAATCATGAAGTGTCCCCCCAAACAATCATTCTGGAGACAAATTTGTGACGTTAACTAAAGAGTTAAGGTTATTTTGACAAATTCATGATGGAGAGCAGCTCAGTGGAACAAGGACAGGTAATGAAGAGTCCCAGGTTCAGACACTTGATTTAAAACATTTGAATGCCATTTGCTGGACGGAAACTAAAAGCCAACAACAGGCTTTTATATCCACTGAACCCATCACTGCAGATGTGATTTCATGCAATCCAAGCCAATGTACTTAACATAAAAATAATAATAAAAAAAATCACAAGAGTTTAAGAGCTGTGTTGCTGTGAGGACAACTAAAAGAGGTTTTGTTTCTGGCTGCTGCTGTTCTCCATCTGTGACAGAGCTCCCAGGCTAAATACACATATGGTTGTTTCCTAACCCAGTTCTGTCAATTGATGCTGGTTAGCCAGACACAGAGATATGTAAACAAAGCTACTGGCAGCAGCTCTGAATGGTATCGCCCACTTGTTCCTAGGTTTGCCAGTTTTAAACTCCCTGTAACTTAATTGTGCTTCAAAAGAATCTGAGTTTATAATAATCAAAGTTAGAAGACTTACTTGTTTCCCATAACGATTATTATGGAGGATCCGATTCATCACAGAGAATAAGTGAGACTTTTGTCTAACCTTGATTATTGCTTAGATTGATCATTTTACTTTTATACATACATCTGCATGTATACATACATAAATATTAATGCTATATGAATGCTGCACATGTATATACTGCTACGAGGTTATTAATATATAATAAGAAAACCCATACCTTATCCAGAGCAAGACGAGACATAAGCAGATAGATGAGAACACCAAGACATTACCCTGTATTTCCTTGTGCAGCAAGTGTCAGAATCATACCTTTATCACATTAAAAGGCCCTTTAACTCAAACCACTCCAATGGAGAGAACTGTACATGCTGGCACAATACAGAGATAACCCAAATTTAGCCACTATTAGACAAACACAATGGAACAGACTTGTGCTCTCAAGCAGTACCTCTGTCTCACAAGACAAGTCCCACAAAGGTGTGAACAAACAAGTTCACCTACCCACCTTGGATCAACAGCACAAGAATTTATCATAGGACACAGAACACAAGAACACTCTTCCAGTTATTTTGAGTTCAAGGACTTCCTGAGCCAGGTGTGGTTTTTCTGTGTATTCACTAACTCACAATGAATTTCCTGCCATGGAATTTATCCAGTTTGTGTGAACCCACACCAGGTTTCAGTTTCCATATCATGTTTTGACTATGAGTCCTACAATTTAGAAGCTCCTCTTTCCACTATACTATTTTTAAAAAGTCAAGAGCATAAATGTATTACTACGCGAATGGATTTTGACAGATACTTTTCAGATTTTAAAGGCACTGCTTCAAAAAAATGCAATAAGATTCAACTTTGCTTTAAAAGTGTTTACCCTGTAGCAGTACCTTTCAAGTTTGCATATGGTTAAAGTTTCTATAGGATGTGTTGGCAATTGCCAAGTAGTGCAGTTATTATTTCCAATGTACATACAGCACCTAGTACACCTAGGATTAGATAAAGGAAAACTCCTCCTTCCCATGAATCCTTGTTGTTCTTTCTTAAAAGCTTAGGACTAGACGGAGAGCCAGACCACTGATTGGCTGTCAGAACATGTTGCCAGATATAATTACAAGCTGAACAGTGATATCAAAGACTGACAGATCCCGAATAACTTGCTCTCCCCCTCCTTTTCATTAGGAGTTCACTAAAGCTATTTTAATAGCTTAGAAGGCATCTATTTCTTTATACCACTGGTTTCATCATCAAAGCTGTAAGAGCATTAAGACAAGTCCGAGAGATACAGGATTTCTGATGAATATTGACAACCAAACCAGTATCTTCCTCCTTTCCACTGTTTAAGTTGGCTTCTGTTTGGAAAATGGTGGTAGACTATTATAAAGCAACTTGACCTTGCAAAACTCAAGTTGTAGAAGCTTTTGGCAGCAGCTCAAAGAAATTTTCCTTATTTCCATAAATATTCACCAGTTAGATTTATGAACCATTGTCTGATCATTACCTATCAGCTGTATATTGCTTTTCCTGGACATGCTTTTAAATGGAACACTTAGTACAGAGGATACTCCATTGTTTCCTGCTGCACATAATTTTTTAATTAAACTTCAGAACCAAAAAGCTACATTTAAGAGAGTTCTGATTGCTACTTCAAATGAACCCAATTATTTTTTGCATCCTGGACAAAGCACAGGAACTTGCTTGAAAAGTAGTAACAATTAAAATATAAAAAAGGGGAAAAAAGGCCAGAAACATCAGCTACAAAGAATCACTACATCTACTGGAGTATATACAAATTGTCTGTAGATCAAACATTTACTCTGGATGGAAAAGCAATTTCTAAAGATCAAATCTTACAACATAGAAAGAAGCCAACTTGACTCCTAAAATTTTTCCTTATTTTCTTTAAAAGGGCAGTATTTGTATTGGCAGAGAAGCTATGTAATGTGTCCTAGAAACAATGAACAACTGCCAGTTAGACAAGAATATAAAAAGGACATTTTGGGACTTGGGACTGATCAGTCTGTGACCAACATACATGCCCACAGCCCAAGCATCCAGTGTTGGGACTCGTGGGATCTCATTCAGTGAGAAATCACTAGGGTCTGACATTTAGCCTGCAGTAGCCAGTCTATTACCTTGAGAAGTAAAACATGTCAGTAACCACAGACTATTACTGCTACTATATTTTCATGAAATATAGGAACTGTTATTGAGACCCTTGTTTTATATTGCCAGTGCAAGTTTGGAATTTTATTTTTCTTAATCTTACATTAACAAGGCTGAGTTTAGTGATATTGTCATAACCATAAAACAGATATTTGAAGGCATTATAGAAAGTAACTCATGAGTGAAGGAAACATTTTAATAAAAAAGCACAACAGTCAGTTCACAGACATTAGGGAAAGTAATGAGAAAACCTTTGTTAGCTTACAGGTATTGAAGAGCTCATATTGCTTAACAACTTCCTAAGCAGCTATTTGGTCCCTGTTGCAGAGATAAAAAACTTGAGTTGTTTAGCAGATTTCCTAACAGATGAAAAATGGTTTATGGCTTAAAGGGAACATGGATCCTTCCAAGGCCTCATGACTGCAGAGGGCAACAAGTATCCAGAGATTTTGTTCTGCAGCAGGTAGCTAATATATACAAAAGAACCAAAAGCCCTTTGTGAAAGGTGTTTATGAGGACAAGAAGAAAATATACTTTACATATGCATTCAATACAATATGTATTCATAGAAGTAAACAGTTTTTATCATAAAGGTCAAAAGTTACTTTGTTACAAAAATGAAGAGGCAGTATTTCAAAAGTTGTTAAGGCAGACCCCAGTCCTTTCTAAAGAGGGGCCAAGGGCTTCTTTATGAGCACAGGAAGGAGTACTGCACGCATCAATTCCCACTGAGGGCATAACAAAGCAAACTAAGAAGTTTAAGAGAAATGTTAGGTGAAACAAAAATAAAAAATATTGGACTTAAATGTGTGTCTTAGGTTAAAAAAACCCAACAAACAAAACCCAAAACAAACACACTAACCAACCCCTCTGCCCCCCAAACATTGCTACCTGCAATACTCTAAAACTTGGAAAATCCCTAGTTATCCTCAAATTGTTTCCCTGAACAAGATACTGAACAAGCTGTTCTTGGTACCACAAGTCCTTAGCAGAGCAGACAATGTTCTTTTGTAAGCTTTGTGCATTTGCTGGAGACAACTTAAAAAAAAAAAAAAAAAAAAAAGACTTCTTCGTTGCTGCTTGGGTTCTCCTCTGCTTTACCTGGGGTAATATGCTGTGTAGTTCATGAAGAGCTGAGCCCCAGCAGGGTAGTAGGCTGTGGAGGGCTGGAGTGTTCGTGGGTTCAAGAGCATGGATGGCTGATACAGAGCAGCTTCTGTTGGCACAACTGCAGCAGGAGCTGGAAAGGAGTAGGCAGGGGGTGAAAGGCCTACAGGGAGCAAATGGAAAAGAGATTAGGATCTCTGAAATTGCAGAGCTAATGAAGGCCATATATACACAACTCCACAGTACATCAAGAACCTTCACAATCTTCTCAGCCTTGTTCACAGCAGAAAATAAATGTGAGCCACCAATGTGAGTGCGACTACAAAGCGTTGTGCCCAGCCTTGAGACAACAGTAAAGTCAAAAGTACACAAAAAGCCACCTCTTGCTTGGGGAATAGGATCTCTTTCTGATTTATAGGTCAGTTTTGCTTGTCTAGGCTCAGATTTTAATGAAGTTTGCATTCAAGGACTATGAGACTTCTCCATAGTAAGAGGAAAACTTCCTTGATAAAGACGTGTTTAACATTCAACAAAAGAGAAGACTTTCATCCTGTTATTTTTTGCTTATCCTTTAATTAATCAACAGCAGAGTGAGAAAAGTCATGGCTTTGCAGCTTGAAGTGTTAATGCTAAATTAAAAAAAAACAAAAACAAAAGTGTACTTTGTTCAGTTTCAATAAGATGTTAGGCCCTAAATGAATTCTCTGAACTGATGAGAGTTCATCATCCTTCTTTGCCATTCTCTTCCTTTGCTTTCCTCTTCTCCTCCCCATTGCAATAGAAGTGAACATAAAGCTTTAGATAAAGTAAGCCTTTAATTTTACTATTCAGAGTTACAGCCAGCACCTCACTGTATTGTAAAAGGTGGAACAACAGGGCCAAAAGGCCTTATCTGAGGAATACATCACAGGCATTTGTAATTGGAAATAGGAACACTGACACCCATGTGTTTCCAAAGTCTGTGACTGCCCAAGAACCTGTCCTAGGAGATCTCAGAAGGTTCCAACTCATCTGGAACAGTCATCACATAAAGGACTACCTACTGCTTGATCCCTGCTCAAGACACTTCCATTGAAAGAAAAAACTCTCCCAAGGATTAGCTGAAAGTCTACTTGCACTCAAAAGAAACCACTCCAAGGGAAGTTTGCTGCTCTATTGGTGGCTCTGACTAGCATGTAGAGGATATTTCTTAAGTCCACCACCAAAAAAAATACACATGCATAGAGAGACATAGAAAAATACTAGACTATTTTGCCATTTATGATTTTGGAAGCAAAGTATTATTTTTCCCATAGGCTCAGATTTATGTGGCACAGATGAAGCTCCTAAAGCACCTCCCCCAAAAGTTTGCATAGAAGTCAGTGCTCATCCTATTACCCCTGAGAATCAAAATCTAAAAGGAAATAAAGATTCTGTAATTCTGAGGCAGAAGCCATGTGTATTTGACTCTCAAAAAGCCAATCTCCATTCCATATGAACAACAAAAAGCAAAGGAAGAGTTCAGTCAGTTGCAGTTCAAAAGGCAGAACATGTGATTAAATCTCAAAGGGGAGCATTACCTATGGCTCCTCAAATTAAGTTTTGGAAGTGAAAAGGGAAAGTCTTTTACTTGACATGTTGACCATGACAAAAAAATGTAAATACAGATCAGTTCAAACACAAAACTGTTCTTTAAGGTCTAGGCAGGGCTTAGAAATTACTTTTCAGAATCATCACTCACCCCAACCAATTAAAGTTTCAGGGAGGGGAGGGAAAATTTGCCACTGGAAAAGCAAAAGTAGTTCTTCAGTCATAGTAATTCACAACCAAAGGGAAAAATAATTAGTGCGAGCTGGTGATGATTTAAGACAAAAGACCTTATTTTAACACCTCCGTCTGACAATGCTTTCCAGGAACCAGGATCAGAGCCAGCAAAGCATCTCCAATACCTACCCGCACACAGTGTAGAGTGTAGTGGCAAGACCCAAGCAAAACTTACATGGTAACTTACATGGTGGCGGGGACAAGCCATTTCGATTTAAAGTGCCCCCCATTAATACAAAGTTCATCTCTTCAGCAGAACATTGAAAGACTTCAACATATCTGTCCTTCATAGTCTTCTTATGACACTTCTGTGCAGCCAGGAAAGCTCGATCTGCAGATTTCATCTGAATGAAAGCATCTCCCGATGGACGTCCCTACAGTCAAGGCAGAAAAAAAAGAAATGTTTCTATAGGTTCCATGAAGGAGCAGCATAGCAGTAATTTGTGCTGTTATAACCAATCTTTTCAGTCATAAATACATTCATCTCCGAAGTCGAGTCAGGCATCCTGAGCACTCATCAGCATGTTTAAGCTCTCCTCTCCAAAGTTTTTCCCACTTGTGATAACTTGATTTTATTTATTCACCTGTTTTGATTAAGCTACATTGTAACTTGTTACTTCTATAGCTAAAAAAATTACACCTATGGGAGAGACTGTAATTCAGGCATTCTTTGGCGCTTTGAGACCTGCTCTTAAAAATTTAATACAAATGCAAAATTGGAAGATCAAGTCCCCATTTACTACCTGTGATTTTTAAAACTCAAGGATAAATATAGTCAAGTACTCATTGCTAAACAATTTGTTTTAAATTTTATTTTCTAAAGCCCAACATGCACTGGGATGCTTTTGTAGAGCCTAACATTTGGTATGAGCTTGCAGAGAATGAAAAAGACATCTTTATATCTAAAAAATGAGTGGGACACACCACTGGGATGAGTTATTTTAGCCACATGCAGCTGCTGATTTGAAGTAGACAAAACTAGAGAGAGATCTGAAGCCGGCTCTAACTTAAGTTCTAGGCCAGTTCTCATTTTGGAGGGGACAACAACTTTATTAGCATCCTTTGCACAGTCATTCCTGATTAGAGGGTTGAAACCTGGGAACATCAAAAAAGATAAAAATCTAGTAATCAGGAAAAATTTGGGGAGAAAATAAAGTCAGATGGCTTTGGGCAGGGCAAGGGTGGCAGACAGCCCTTAGGTTATATGCACACTCCTATTTCTTCATCCAGGTTTTTTCATTAGTACTGTTAAGTGCTGATACTACTGTAAATCATTACTTGTGCTTTAATACCTGCACTTCTCTCACAGCACTGTACATTTATTACAGTTTTTTAGCCTTGTCTAGGTCAGGTCCCTACAGACACAGGAACATCTTTAGATAGACAGGTACTGAAATAACAACAGTCCCTTCTCCACCCCCATATTCCTGAAACACAAAAGTCCTACTTCAGGACCAGGAAGCTCTTTTTAGTTTTGGCTGACATTAAGCCTAAACTAAAACAATTTTAGAACCATCAATTTAAACAGCAATAATCAGTTTGTTCTGTTGAACCACTCAGAGCATCTCCAGAGTTAAAGGACTCCTCCTCCTGAAGCTACAAGAATGCACAATCCTTTGTCTAAAAGGTTTTGGTAGGAACTGCTTCCAGAAAACAATGGAAAAGATGTGACACTATATACACATCAATGAGCTGTTAATCTCGGTGCTTAGCTGTGAATGCTTAAAGAAAGCAACAACACAGGAAACCCAAAGCTTCAGTTTCCTACTTTTGACGTAGGAATTCCTGTCTCTAGAAGGCTGCAGTCACATTTGTCCTCAAATATACTTGCGCCACATTGTTCAGCAAGGCAGGGACAAACCACTCCTTTGAGAGCTAACATTGCCCACACTTGCGCTTTGATGGCGCTCCTCACCCGGTACGAGAGGAATCATGCATGCTGTTGAGCAAGACTCTTCAATTCAAGCGTTTTACAGGTCAGGATCACAGCTGCTGTTCTGGGAGCACCAAACCCTCCAAGACTATGGCTTAGCTTTCAGCAAGCACGTGGGTCTCAGTGAAAGAAACCACTCTACAGCAAATGCAGCAACTAGCACAGAAGGGTTCAAGTCATCTACTGCCACTACACTTTTAGAAAAGAGCTGGAGGCGCATTAATACCATTAGTGTTAATCCCAAAGGTGCTTCCCTGTGGATATGATCATCAGGGCTGTATTCATACATACAAGCATTTGGCAGAGTGGCTAGAAACATGTTGCCTACCAACCTGGTGATTTAGTACCATGTGAACTCCATGGGTCCGAATATCTGTAGAAAACTCTCCCAGGAACTCCAGAATGTCCTCTATAGTAGCAGCATAGGGAAGACCACGCAAACGTATGCAGTCTCTGATGTTAGTGGGAGGCACAAATTGTTGAGGTAATACTGGAAGAATTGGAGGTGTTGGGAGAGGAATGAGAGGTGTGGAAGAGTACCTGTTCAGCACCTGTGCAAAACAAAAACAGATTACAGAGCCTCCTTACTCATTCTTCAATTTAGAAGGAGTAAACGTAATCCCAATGCCACTTGTTTTCACTCTAAGCAGTATTTTAAGAAACAAATGAGCTAGCCACAAATATTAACTGCAAAACATCTGAATTCTAAGCACTGTGTTGTGGCTTAAGCTTAGAATCTAGCACACTTCTATAGTCATTCTACAATAAATAATCATGCTATTGTTTTAAAAATTTTTGGGGTAAAATTTTTTTCTTGAAAAACAGTTTTGCTTTGTGAAATTTACTTGAACAGTTAACACAAGTCTCAATAGAGATCTTAAAACATGAAACCTGCATATCTACAGTATTTTCATTGTGAAACTATCCTGAAACATTCTACCATCTGCAGAGTCAGATGACACTTCTACCCAAAAATATCTCCTCTGCAAAACTTTAGGAGAGTTTGTGAACCAGAAACACATTTCACTACCACACATCCCTAACTGTGCCTGCCATAGTCCATTGAAGAAACATGAGGAGCATTACCAAGTCACAGTATCTGTGAAACTTTGAGATTTCTTGCTAATAATTTTAACAGCAAAACTCCTGTCTGGTGAAAAGTTCCCTGAATATTCAATCACTACTCCTGAACTCTCTGAGCAAGATTAAGATTTATTTGCATATATATACAGCTATGAGGTTTTACTAAACCAAGAAACATATGAGAGTACTTGAGAAAAATGGAATGATGAGTGAATACTGCAGCTCTGCCTTCTCATCACTAATGTCACTTTTTAAACAAAACATTGAAATTTTGACATACTGGGGAGAACAGAGCTGCATAATTTCTTGGATACAATGGCATGGCTGTGATTTGCATCATAGACATGATTCTAAAAGGTATAATCTAAGTTATTTACCTCAACTGAAGCTCTGCAAATCTTTTTCGGAGACTTAAACAGTCTGCTCAGCTCTCCTTCCTTTCCCTGACAGCTTAGCTGCAATTAATGGCTCACCAAGCCCTGTCAAGCCAGACTCTTCAGTTTCAAAGTCCTGCCACCCTCTGCTAGGTAGCCTGTGCTTGTCTTTAAGAACAGATCTCTGCCATCTGCAAGTTGTAGAATTCTTCAGATGCATGACACTGGAGAGGACAACTATATCAAAAGGTTTTGCTTTTATGTATCAATGACTGAAGATAAACCTTTTAGCTCAAGATTTGTTGCTAAACGCTCCTTCTAGATAGATTGTCATTGAACTTGGCCAAATTCAGAATATGTAGTGCAAAACACTAGACCCACATCGACATTTTACAAAGCTATTGAAAGCCAAAATCCCAAAGGTTTGTATATGATTGAGAACATTCCTATACCATAAGATCTTAGATTTTAAGGGAGCAAAGTCTCACAGAAATTCAGAGATACTCATTCCAGCAAGAGTCAAGAGTGAGAAAAGATAAAAGAGGCTTTCAAGTCAAGGCTAAGCCTTATTTGCTTCCTGTACTGCCAGCACAGGAGTTTGGAGTACAAAAAGCTAACGTTTGAAAGATTTGCACCTACCTGCTGAACTTCTGCTGCAGTGCTCCGGAAGAGTTCAATATACCTTTTCCCCAGCAAATCCTTGTGTTTTTTCAGTGCATTTTGTGCATATTCCTCACAAGCAAACAAGACAAAGGCATCCCCTGTTGGCCTGCTGTCAGGGTAAGTGACAAACAGGACTCCCTCCTTTCCTCCTGTTACAGGGCACTGCTGGCCAAAGAAGGTCAGCACTTCTTCTGTTGTTACATTGAAAGGAAGACCTCGCATCCTGACAATCACTTGGTTTTCTTTTGACAAGAACTGTGCAACCTCATTGGAAGTACCTTTAACAAGAAAAAGTACAGAAGCACTTCAGTCTAGGCAACTAGGTAAAAGCGTAAATAAGCATAGCTATGTCCTCTCCACAGGCAGTTTTTGAGCAGGTAGATCAATATTTACCTCTAAAGTCAAGAAAGACAACCGTCAGATAAACTAGACGTATTGTATCAGATACCTCCCATTAAAGTATAATAATGTTACTCCATTTAGAGGAGATTAAGAGTTTGTCAAAGGAAAAAAGGAAGTACTGGCAACATTCAAAGCCCAAGGAAAGCACCATCTGTCAATCTCCTGTGTGAGCAGGACCTGTGTTACTGTGCCCCTTGTCTAATTTAAGACTACATCTGGCATGTTCTGAAGCCATAATATATGGCAACCAAGTACCCAGATCATTGTGCTGGGAAAGAAAGGTGGAAGAGCATGTTGAAAACAGCTCAGGGATTTTATCCTATCCCAACAGAACGGTCAAAGTCTTCCTATTCTTCTTTCAGTAAGTACCTTTAGAAGACCAGTGATGCTAATAACACCACCTTATTCAAAGGTGGTTGCTAACCAAATTTGTATCTTAATACAGTCCTATCACTTGCAGCTCTCTTATTCTGCAAAGTTTGTTTGTACCAGACACACAACATTCTTCACAAACGTCCCTGTGCAATGTCTTTTCTTTGAATGGTGTAACTACTACTGAACCCATAGGTTAGGGAGGTCATTGACAGCTTAACACCCTCTCCCATTCTGAAGCCTCAACTTCAGATATCCAGTTAGCCACTTACAAACCTCAGCCCAAATCTCTGTCAGGAAGCAATGAGGACCTTAAAGTAGTAGCGTAGATAAAACAGCTTGTTGGTTCTTAATTCAAACTTTGTAAACTTGCAGACATAAAGGGGAGGAAAATAGATCAAGAGAGAGCTTGAAGGGCAAATTTTGCAGCCTTTCAATTAATAGCAAATATTTCAAGATTCCCCTTAAATAAGCATTTACCCTATATCCTCCCCATTAAGTCTGAGGGAAAGATTTGACTTGAACAAAATCAGTTCCATAAATCCCTTGTATTCACACTGTGATATCTGTTTTCATCTGCAAGCCTCCACAGCAACAGCAGTTACATTGTTTTGAAAAACTACTTGGGTTTTACTTTTTCAGCAATCAATAACATTGAGATTCCCACCATCATGAAGACAATTTAATAAATTAAATTCTTATACAAGATCACTTGGCCTAATCAAATTCTGATTGACAGGCTGCTTGAAAATGGCAAGAATGTGGAAGAGAGGTGGATAAATAGATCATGGAACATCTTGGACTGCTGCTAGCAGAATACATAGTAACCAATACACCAGCCAACTACTTGTTCAAAGACAGAGAAAAAGGGCCACATTCAACAGGAGCAGTTTGCAGCCAAAAGTTAGAGATGCTTATGGAACAAACCATCCCTTTCCATCCCCCTAAAAATTACCTCCTGCAATTTTAAGAAAGTCTTCACCTGTTGCCTTGTATACCTAAAGGAAAAAAGAAGAAACACGTGATTGGCATGTAATTTGCATTCCTTTTGAGAGGAGTATTTCAAAGCCCATCATGTCACCCACCTCTATGTATCGATTCCCCATGTGATGCTTGTGCCTTTGAAGCGCTAGATCTCTGTGCTCTTCACTTACGAACCTCACAAGAGCCTCCCCATTCCTCCTACCTTGGGCATTGAGACAGAGTGCAGCACCTCCTCTGAAAGATTTAAAACACGAGTTGAAACTCCTACACAGCAAAACAGCTACAAATATACAAGTAATGTCTTAGCTACTAACTTGGCAATATTTAGACCTTTGAAGAATCTTGCTATATCCTGGTCAGATGACTGCCATGGCAATCCTCTTGCTCGGATAACAGCATTGTCATCCACAAGTTCCATCTTGCTGCTGCAGGCACAGAGAGAAGTAGTAATGCAGAGACATCTGCTTCTAGTATCTGCCACACACCAACCCGTCTGCTTGTCATTTATACTCCAGGAACAGGCCTCTGCCCCTGCTCCATGTCTGCTAGATGGCAATGCCAAGGCAGTGAGGCCCAAGCGCCACCAACAATTGAAAGCCACTGTACAAGTCTCTCTAAAGTAAAGTTTGCTATGTTAAGTTGCCTCTCTCCAAGTTCCCCTTTCCTGCTTCACCACATTTGCTCTTTGAGCTGTCCTCTCTTTAATCATATTCCAAATTTACTTCCCTCTCCTGACATCATTTGTGCTTCTCTGTTACCTGAAGAGGGTTACTGGCATAAAAATCAAATACTTGCTGTTCTAATCTAGCTAGGTAGAAATTAAAGCAGAACAACAAGATGTAACAGATTAGTGCTTATCATTTCTCCTGTGATAGTCTATAAGAACCAGTCACAAGCCAAGACCGGATCTGTTAAGGGCTGTACTCAGCACACACAGGACTCTGGCCTGAAGAGCCGAGCCTTAACACTGCACTTAACAGGCCATCACTGTGCAGCTAGAGACTAGTATAGCTAAAGGCTGCACTGGCTGCTTAGCATGGGAATAGCTTAGCCACAGAAAGCCAGATTTAATTGGTCATTACTACAGTCTGTTTTGTTCTCTTCTTGAAAGTGTGAAGTGCAACAAAACAAAAAGCTTACAGCTACCCAAGCCTGCCTTTATGGCTATTATATTTTCCTATCGGGAACAGCTTTTTTGCAAGGAAGAGCTTAAGTGATTGATTTAGTAGGTGAGTTGTTCAGTAGTAGAGAACTCCCTCTTACAAAAGGGTCGAGGTATGCCTGGAGGGTCATGTTTCTCACTCACATTTTAATTTCTCAGGTGGCTTTTCTGTAGCTGCCTGTCTCAATCTGTTCCCCCTTTCCTCCTAGTTCTGTACTTCTCATTATCTCAAATAAAATGTGAATCTTTCACTTCTTCCCAGTATTTCGTTAGTGAAAAGGAAAAAGCTTAGACCAAGGCTGAACACAGCCCCTGAGCTAATCTCTCTGGATACTTTCTGCCAATGTTGCATTTTTTCTTACTTTTTTTTACTGAAAAATATAAGCATCATCTACCATTATGACAGATCCTTAATCTGGAAGAGGGAAGTGTTTGTACAAGATGGGAATATAAATAAGGTCAGTTTAACACCAGTATCTTGTGATATTGCAGAGAAATCATCAATAAAACCACTGAGGAAAACCTGTATTTGCACATAGAAAAAACGCAGTTACATTAAAAAACCCAACAAACAGCCACCCACACAACAAAGCAGGTATCAAAAGCAGATAAAGCTTTATGTTTAAAACCTGTTTGGGAATACAAATCACCACAGTTTAAACAACTGTATTGGTAGCATAGTATTCCTGGAACAATATCTTTATGAAAGTGTTTCTTTCCTACTAAAAAAAAAAAGTGTATATGCAGTACCGGTGTAGTAAATTGCAGGAAGAGTGCAAGAGTAACTAATAGGGTAATTTCTGAAATACTGCTTACATTCTTTGTTATTAGCACAACACACTTAGCACCCATTATAAGCACTTATTAGCAGAACACAGAACTCTCAGCAGCTAATAGGCAACACTGAAGCCTAACAAGAAAACAGGCTTGCATCTGATCATAGATTGTCTGTTCCCTTTCCCACTTGAAGGATCTAATCGATTCCCATAGCAGTAGGAAGGTAAATAAATATAATGGTAACAGGTATTGGCAAATTGGGAATAGAGAGTACAGCTGATCTTAATCAACTTAATCAAAAAGTGGTGAGGGTTGAAGAATGTGCAACAAGAACAGAGGAAGTACTTACCAAGGCCCACTTTCAAATTTGTAGTTCACTCTTTCTGGATCTGAGAATCGGTGATCTATGAAATACAGCACAAGTTATTTCCTACTTTATCAATGTACAGGACAGGCAGCAAACCCAAAGAAGGAACAAAGAAAACTCACTCATCATAATCACTTACTGTATGGTTCAGATATTAATGTTAAAATAATATTCCCCATATCTTCAACTTGAGAGGCTCCATAGGGAAATGCTGGACTGTTCTTGTCAAGATTTAAATCTTTATGCTGGAGTTAAGTCAATCATCACCAAAGAGAACTCTAATTGGTTTCCTGCTAGAGCAACACACTTTCATGTTGTCCTTGCATGTTGCTTCTCAGGGGAAGATTTAATCCATCTTCCTGCTGGGATACATTAGCTGCTCTGCCTTAGTCTCTAGTTACTACTGCCTGTGGGAGTGCAAGGTCACTCCAGAAAGTGTTTGGGGACATGAGACGCCATAATAAGGAAACTCATTTAATATGTCCATGAAATATGTATGTCTGACAGAAACATACATATTTCATGTATGAAACATATCTCTTTCAAATTACATATTTCTCTGTATGTAGAAGAGATAGGAGCTCTGTCCTCTTTAATTAACATCCTCTCTAATCTTCAGGGGAAGATTTGGGGCAGGAGAAGCAGCAAACTAAAAAAATTAACTAAAATCTCCAGAAACAGAGGGATATTCCACAGGCTTTTTGACCAAGTAAGCGGAATAAGTATATTGCAACTTCACCAAAATTCATAAATGACACCTTGCCTAAACCTTACCTATTAGAAGTGATAATCCAAGTTTTGTGCTGTTGCACAGAAGCATTTTGAGAATCTGGTTAGAATCCACCAGTCACATGGTTTATTAAGGGGCAAAACAGAACCCCACAACCCAAAACGTCACTCTGAAGGATTTTGGAAATTACTGCAATAGAGACAAGGAGGCATCCTATCCTAGGAAGACCAAAAAACTTCCCCACATTCATAAAGGGAGGCTGATTTAAGTTGTATACACCATCTTTTTTCAGACAACTGTAAACAATTTACTATGGTATCTCCTTCTTGCCATCATATTTGTCCCTCTCCAACACCACACTATAGGACTGTAAAATTACTTGCAATTCTATTCCATGATTTATGAAGCAAAATTTTTAAAAGGTCTTTTTCACTCACTTTCTTTAAGGACTGAAGGGTAAAAAATATAATCAAGAACAGAACAAAAAATAAGGAAATATGGGAATAAGTGTTGCACTTTTTTTCTTGCCTTATCAGTTTGCATCAAGACTTCAGAGCAAAAATAAGTTTCTTAAACAAGACCCACCCTGACATGGGGGCACAGTAATGCAACACATTGAAAGCAGCCAAGTGCACCACACTTACTTGCCAATCATTTCCCCACATACTCCCCAGACTACATTAAAAACATTTCAAATGCTCCAGAGCCTGCAACATGATGCTCAAAGGTTGCTTCATAGTCCAAGATAGCTTTTCTCTTTTAAGAGGAAGCCAGCTTTCTCCACCTAAAGCTGAGCAACATTTGAGTTGCCAGATGCCTACATGAAGTGCAGGGAACAGAATATTTTCTGTTAGAAACAAATACCTCATACCAGCTTTGTTTATCATCTCATCAACAGGTGAGCCAGCACAAATTTCTTTGTGAGATAAAGTCTTCCCTATTATTTGTAGGATGACTGCAAGTCAGTTCTACAAAACAAATTTTTAAAAATTGTTTAACACTTGTCTTGTTGCAAGATGAAAAATAACTTGAACTGAATTAATGCATTCCTCTTCCACAGCAAGGAAAGGAAAGCTGCTGTACCAACCAAATACACTTCAGGATAACTTGATTTTGAAGCTTTGTTAGTTTTAAGTGTGCATTGGAGTATAGAATGTGAGAGGATGATACTTAGTCTTAGCAGAACATTTGAAAATTAAGTGAATTATCTTAGTTTAAAAACCAGAATACTTAGAACAGTGATTCCTCCCCTCCAACTGCTTGACTATCAACAGTTTGCTAGTCATTGCCTTTACCCTCCCCCTCCTAGTACCTTCTTTGGGACAAACATTAAATAGATCTTATAAAAACCAAGCCAAAAAGCCTGAGCAACTCCAAAGCATGGTTTAAGAGATTATGACTGTTCATGACAACAAAAAATTTCTTCATTGCAATCTCTCTTCCTGAGTTTTAAACAAACTGAAGCTCACCTCCTCCTCTGCCCCCCTGGAAAGGGGGGGTTGAAAAGAAAAATAACCCACAAACAGGCTCGCAGATAGGATGCCTAAGCAGCACCACACATATGTTTCTGGGCACTTTCTGTGTCAGAGCAGAATAGTGCTTCTCCTCCCTTTCCTGACACTGTTCCCCCTGTAGCACCAAACAGCTCCACGCTGGGCTTGTGCAGAACCTCTGTTGTTCATGGAGGTAACTAGAAGCTGCTGATGGTGCAGGTTGGAATCCTAGTCTTTCCTGACCAAGTCTTATGAAGATTCTAGAAATGTGTCTCCTCTGTCAAAAGTCAAGAGAAATTGGGCAGGAGTTTCAATAGCTATTCCAGCAGGGGACATGCACACACATGTGCTTGTCTTGTAGACTGTGCTGTCAGAACTGATAAGATATTTCAATATTTCCTTTGTGGTGAGCCAAAGATCCCAATTACAAGTGATCAGCATTCAGAGAGGGGAATGCTGCGGTGTGAAAGGGGCGGGAATTAAGAGAGGCCATCACAGGAAAACAAACAAGGACCCCACCCCACAATTATTTTCTTTGGTGAAACTGTTTTCTGAAGACACTGATCCACAGGAGGAGTAGTTCCTGAAAACGCTCTAGTGCCAACAGAAGCTGGTACCAGTTGTCAGACACAGGGAGTCAGTTGTGCCAAACTCTAGAAAAATACAAACACAGTAGAGGGGAGAAAGAAAGTCATCAACATTATTGCAGGCACAACCTCACATCTTCACCTTTAATTAGTTAGAAGCACAGCTTTTAGGCAAGATTGGAGAAGAAAATTGATAGCTCTCTGCATGTTTAAAGAGCATGCTAAGTGAAAATCTGTATTCTAATGAACAAGATTGAGTACACAGGGGTAGATGCCTGTGGACAGAGGCACTAGAAGATATGGTACTTCAGAAAAAATATAAATGAATTAATCTATAAACACCATCCCTTGTTCTGTGAAGGGATGGGAGAGCACACATGTGTCTCTGTACATTTTTATTTAAAGGATGCCTCTCCTGGGCAACTGGAGAAAAACAATTCCAAGGGATAATCCAAGTTCACATTTAAAGAAGTATTAGAAACCAGACATGGCTGTCCAGAGATAATATATGCAGCAGCATCCACATGTATATTCTTAATGAAGCAACAAGCAAAAGACAGTCCCAAATAAGACATGATGGGAAACAAGGAACTACTTAATCTTGGTGTGCAGCTGTGGTACCACCTCCTGCAACACTCAGCAAGTTAAGGGAGCAGGAAGGAAAGGCATATTCTATATTAGGGTGGCCTCTCTAACATGGAAGAAATTTTAAAATCATTTCCTCAGATGCATTACCACAGCTTCACTCACTGCCAGTGTCCTCCAAGAGTCATTCCTTCCCACTGTCTTCCATTTCTCTGTCTCTCTCTAACTCAACCTGAGATGACATGAAACGGCATTGCAATTGTTCTCTGCACTGATCCTTTCCTTTTTGTTCTGTTTCTTATTTAAGTTCCTTTAGACAGAAGATTACATCTTTCTACATAATGCTTTGCATAAAGGTATTATAATATTACCCAGTTCCCGAGTACTATCACAGAAAATACAAATAGAGCAATATCCAAGATTCTCAGCTATTACCCAATTATGGGCTTTTTATTGCCAGAGTTAAGCACTATTGGTTATAATTGTGCTCCACATTATTGTTTCCTAGATACCCAGGTAAAAACACAAAACCAAACCAAACAATAAAACCCCAACAAACCAAGTTTCAGTACTACAATATCCAGCACATTAAACAAGCTGTTCTGAAGTGCCCCTGAATTTCTACTGACAACATTGGCAGATACTCCTACTAGTAAGAAGTTATCCTCACACATCCAGTTCAGAAGTGAGTGGAGCAAACGAAGTACTGGAGGAAGCAAGAGCTATTTGCCATTTAATGGCTTCTGCACACCCAATCTCGAGGCAAAGGATGAGTCTTCTGCACACCTAATAGGAATAGTCATGCAAGCTTTATTCACTCCACCCTGAAGGCACTCACAGGGTAAAAACTGGCTCAGCAAGCTTTGCAAATCAAGAAGTGTAGCAAGTATGGGAGGTACAGAGGGTGCAAGAACAACCCTGCTCCTTTTGTATGCTTACACATTTAGGAAAAAAAAAATACGTCGACAGACCCAAGTTCCTTTCCCTGTTGGAACATGATCACTTCTCTCAAGTTCTGTTACTCAAAATTTCTCATAATTGTCCTGCTGTCATTACACTTACACAATTCTGACAAAGTCTGCCAGAAAACTGTCTCATACACAAGAATTGTTTTGACACCATGAGTAGGCAGCAGTAGCACTCAGATAATTACAACTAGTCTCAGTTTTGCCTTGGTCCCTTGAATTTCTCAGCATTTTAAACATTGCTTTACCTTTATCTAAAAGAAATGAGTGGCTGTTTGTTGTGAAACATGTAACTTCTTGCAGGGGTTGGGAGTAAAGATTTGTGAAGCTTTCACCTGAGTTCTTGAGTTTGGCATGGTTTCATTGCTGCACACAAATTTCAAGTAACCTCCTGAGAGAGTAAGTCCACAAAGTACTTTCTAAAGGAAGAATAACCCAGCCAGTTATTCAGTATATTATCTCTATGCTCTTCTACAAGACTGTGCTTGCCTTGTCTGCAAGAAAAACATAGCCAAGCACCTACAACCCAGTGTGCTGTATACTGAAATATGTATCTGGAAACAACTGTGCAGTAGGAAGTTATCTCCCCTGACAGCTGGCAACAGTAGTGTACATTCCCCATTTGCCTGTAATTTGTTGTTTAATCAAAACAAAAGCTTTTGAAGACTGCAATAACTTAAATGGCTGTAGATTAATACTCAGCTTTCTCCTAACTATTTCGTAGCACAGAAGTTTCCCCTTACTAATCACAACCAGGTTACACACAGATAAATGGAGATGTAAGTACATGAAGGGATGTACCCAAAAATCATTCTAGTCCTGCTTCTAGCAGTCTGTAAATGCAGGTCTCTTGAATATCTACTCAGTACCTTAGCTCCATATTAAAACCTATCCTCACCAAATGCTAATCTATCTGGCACACTATAGTTTCTGTGGCAGAAATCATGGAAGATTCATCCACTCTCTTTAGCTGTGAGGCCAAGAAGCTGCACTTTCTACAAGAATAAAAAGAGCTTGATCAGATTCTATATGCTAATCTGCTGTTTCATTTCAACCTACTGCACTTGTTTCTGATTTGTTTTAGTATCCCATACCCCAGCATATTCATACAGGAAGGAAGAAAAACTAAACAACTCTGCACACAACTTATGGAACTAGTCTTTAGATTCAGCACCTGCTTGAACAATCTTCTTATACTAAACATCACATACATGTCCAGGGTCTACAAATGCAATTAACCTATATAGCTTCTGATACTAAGGAGATTGAGTTGATACATTTCTGCAAGGTGAGGAGAAAGAAAATTAACATATTTGTCAGTAAAAGAAAAACAAAAATTGTTTTACCCTTTTTGGTCTCCGCATCCTCTGCTCCTACACTCACAATAATAGGGGAAAGACAGTTGATTTCAGCCGTGTTGCATAAACATAGCAAGTTTACAAATAAGAGCCTCAGCAGTTACAAAACAAGATAAGCCACAAAAATAAATGTAAGACCAGAATGAAGTCAGGTTTATATACCTTAAGAAGCATATCTTATCCAGAACTCAGACTTAAGCTGAGTGCATTTGGATAGACCGACTAAGCTTCTAGGAACTTGAAGAAAATATCATTTGCAACTGCCAAAACAGCTCTCAGGTAGCACTGACTCTTTAGGGACTTCCTGACAGTCAAGTAACACAGGGTGGTCTGCCCCCCTCTCCCAGCAGGCAGGGAATACACAGTCCATCACTATGCCTTAGCTGCCCAGCAACATGCCAGGTAGCTACAGTCATACAACTCCTTCCACAGTGGGAAGGCATACTCCAGACATCCACAAAAGGAGAAGCCAAGGGCAACTCTCTGAAACAGCTGAAGTAGCTAATTGTCTTTAATTTCTCCAGATCATGTCAAAGTACTCCCTAAACAGTGTATTAAGGTTTTGACCACAACTTTAAGAAGTCTCCATTATCCAGTTTCTATGCACCACAGCATTTATTTCAGTTTTCCACAAAAAGATTCAGAATCCTACTCTAAGCACACTGCCCTCCTTCAGAATATAGGAAAAAATAATTTTTGCCCCTTCACTAGTAGAGATTAATCTTAATTTGCAGTTAACAAAGCAGAACAGAATGGTTAAACACAGAAATCTGCCCCCAAGTGTATTTTATGCCCCCAACAAGTACAAAGCCCATGCAATACTAGCTTTGTAGTGAAAGCCCAAAAATTTCTGAAGCCATAGATATCATCTTAATGGCAACCATTCCATGGACACAATAAGCAAGTCAGAGGAAAAGTTATTAAAACAATAGCAGCAACATCACCCACCAATAACAAAGACAAACATCTCAAATTCCTTTATTCCTCCTTGATACTTGACTTTTGTGACCACTACTTCAATAGCTCAGTATCCAAGAATATTTTGGGGATGAGAACTGAAGCTTGCAGCAAGAGGCGATACTTGTAGAGAAACAAGGGAAGAAGGCATGGCCAAATCACAGCTTCAGCTCCCAAGCTCAGACTAGGCAAGAGCCAAACAGGAGAGGGTTACAGACCACTTCAGACTATGCAGAAAGTAATTTTAGCCATCCCCTATCACTGAAAATAGAAATATACTACTGACTTGCATCTTGGTGTCAGCCAAGCCTCACCCTGTGAGGTACCACATGTGCACCTTCTAGGAGACTGAATACCACACGTTCCAACAGCATCCCTGCCTTAGGTTCAGTCCTGTGTTAGAGATTCACTACAAGGTCACATCAAGAATAACCATCTCCTTTCCTGAAAATTAAGGTGGTCTCCCAACATTTGCTCTTGCCTAAAATAAAATAAAAATCTAACTGATGCTATGAAACTCAACCCCAAACTTTAATATTACAATGCACAATAAAAATTAGAAAAAAATGTGCTTATTACACTAAACTGTGACATCTAAACAGATGGTAAAGAAATCATACAGTAGTCAAGAAGAAATACAGGAATTTCTCCATGGAAGTGTTCATTCTCATATGCTTTTATCTTTATCTTTGTGAGAAAACTCAGTACAGCTCCGAGTCACTCATTAAAGTTATACCACCCCTAAGCATGTGTTGCAAGCATTACTCATGCACCTCTGTCCTAAAATTCAGCCAAGACTGTAACAGCAGCAGAGACACCATCACTATTAAAAGGATACATTCTGTCATGGCTGCAACATCCAGTTTGCTAACTTCAGGTGAGCCAGGGCAACACTTCTTGAACTCTTTCCGCAAGTCAAAAAATGAGTAGAAGCATTCAGGCAATAAGATATTCTGTAAAAGGAACAAAGTAAACACTGTCAGTTCAACCTACTTTATGTCTAGATACCAAACTTTCTAGCAATATCTTCAGAACAGATAGGAAACACAAACAGTATTTGCTACAGAGAAACTCACATAGCTCTTCTTAGCCAGGCAAGTATGTTCATAAATTTTTTTGCTTAAACAGTTTTCTCTTTATATTGTTTCATAAAAGAACTGTGCTTTTGCATTGCCAGAGAAACACTTGCCATTTTTACTAGAGTTTCTAAACTAATACATATATAGCAGAGCAAATACCTCCTATTGCAACATTTATCATCAATTCTTGATTGCAATTTTAACTGTATAAAGCCAGAGGGTAGTCAGTTCAGTTTGTAGAATTAAGCAAATTTTGCAAGACTAGCATATAGACTAGCAGTTAATAGAAAAGGCTGTTTTTAAAGAATAGTCACATTTCAAATATTTATTTCCATCAAATAAAAAATCTGACTGTGCAGAAGAGGGTGACATGCTGCAGAGGTTGTCAGCCTATGCTTGGTAACTGCTTTAACTGCAGCATACAAAGCCACAATCAAGTTATGTAGCCCATTAGAAGTCAATGGAAGCTTTCTGGCCCCACCACTACATCTACCACATGCTTTCAATCTTTGGGGAGTAGAGAGAAGACATGGAGAAGTCTTGAGGGCAGCTGTTGAAACCAACACAAACCCTTACTCCTTTCAGTTAGCTCTTCAGACAGAATACTGCATATTCCTTTTGGCTTTTTGTTGCTTGCAAGGCCTTTCTAGACTACACATAAAGGCCTTCTGGGATTTAACAACTACTTAGCATGTCAGCATTATAACAGATAGCAGCCTATGTGAAAGCACATTTATGGAGCCCAGAGAAAGCAGTTCAGGCTCTAAAACAAATTCTGCTTTGAAAACATTAGAGCCTAGCTTAGCATATGGACAGTTGTATTAGGCAAACAATACTCTTTAAAGACTTATGAAAATGTAGATGGGCTTGCCAACATTTCCTGCTCTAGTTTTAGCATGATCGTCTTCCTTGATGTGAAATGAAGTTCCGTACTCCATTTATGTTCCTCTGGAAAGGCTGATGCCAATTCATTCTCTCAACACCAGGAGTTGCTAAATGGCTTCAGAATACATATCTTAGAAATAAATATCTTCTCAAGAGCCTAGAGATTTCTGCCTGTCTGGAATTCAGTGATCCCAAATTCCAATCCCTGCATTAGGATATTCCTCAAAATCCCAAGTCCCATAAGCATCTGGTTTACTTAATCTACATGCAGCACAGGGCAAATTTCAAGTGAACAATTCTTAACAAAACAGCAACAGAAGATTTTGACGAAGATTTGGTTCCTGTCTGTGACCCAGTGATGATACAGAGAAAGGATCCCTGACATCAAACAGACTTCACTAATTGTAGGATGTGTCCCCTCTTTTATCCACATCATTTAAATGGATGACAATTTTTCTTTATTGACCAAGAAAAAAAGTCTTTCAAAAATCTGTTTCCACATTTTCTCATGATGTATGTCATAGAGGACAAATTACATATATAAGAACTATCCCTTCACTGTGAATAAAGCTATCCCTTCTCTTCTACGCCTTCAAAGCTGCGAATACTTAAAGCATAAACAAGTATTACAACCAAGCTTATTCAGTATCCCTTTTGTAACAGCACAGACTTACAGCAGTGTCCCTTCAAAGATGGGGTGACAAATTGATGGGCACAGAGGTCAGGTACAATGAGAGGAGCAGAACAGCTCAGTTACAGAGCAATGCATGTTCATACCAAACCACAAAATGAGGTGTTATTAATATTGAGGCAGTTATTTCAGAACCAGAGAGACTCACATATTGCTGCAACCCTATCACTAAGGAAAAGCAGGCAGGACTTCACAACACTGTTAGCGATTTGGCAACTCTGAAGTCAGAAAACTCCAGACTAATCATCACTCATAGCCTGCCTCAAACTATTGTTCAGCTCCTTGCAAATATGAACACAAATATGGAGTGTCAACCAAATACCCAAAGATCGAAAGTTGCTATAACTAGGCATGAATGTAAGACTTCAAAAAACAGTTTATGGTTAAGATGATTCAGCAACAATCCCAAATCCCACCTGTTAACCCTGCAGAAGCTCATATCAATATGTTGCTCCTTTCTCAAACATTTAAGAGCATCTTCCTTCTGATTTAACTTAAAAAGGCATCTCAAGATCACATAAGGACATATGCCTTCCACACAGACAGGCTCTTTAGCCTGGTAGGCACATTACGTATGAGCAATGTTTGTGCTATGGTTGCGTGGAGGTACTCTCATACTAGAGAAAAGTTAATTTGTTTTGCAAGAAATCATAAAAAGCATTTAAAAAGTCAAACTTAAGCTACAACTACATACCTTTTTGGAAGCTTCAGGGTGTAGAACCTGCCTAATGTGCAACTGTCCATCAGTACAGAAACAGAAAGAAGTACCTACACCAATGTTCAGCTCATTGCTCACGGACTGATTAAACTGTTGGCAGGAACAAGAAAAGACATACATGTTACAGAGATCAGAGCGGCTTCACTAAGCAGTGTCATCAATTGGTAACGTTCCTGAGCAGCAGGAACATAGAGCTGGAATTCCTTTTCACATAAGCCTGCTTCTTCACTTCTGTAGATTTGTTTCTTATTAGCTAAGCACATGCTAACTTCCATGATAATTTCTTCACAAGGAAACCACCCCTTTTCCCCCTTCTAATGAGATATGGCTACACAGACAGCCCACATCACAGAAGAAAATCCTTTACAAGATTTGCAAGAGCATTGCAATGAGACAAAGCTGATTGCAGAGAGCTGAGGCAGTACCTGGGCAGAAGAGTTTTTCAGACAGGGCACTCAAACATGTCCGAAAGAAGACAGGCTTTCAGCCCTAACTTCAATGGGAATCACACACACTTCCTTGTTAATCTGTAGGCTTCGGTACCATCACCTGCCCAGCCTGATGAGCACCAGCCTTAACAGGGGACACCTAAAGCTGGCTTCATCCAACACTGAGTATTGCTCACCCTCAGCTGAGACTCATTCAGGGTTCAGCACGGCAGGGAAATAGCCGACCCTAACTCTCCTCTCTCGGAGTTCAGTTCTTCCCAGGGCAAATAAAGAAAAGGCAAATGAGAAAGACCCACAAAGCCCTACACATACAGGCTTCCTGGCCCACACGTGTGTGGTGCTCCCGTACCAGGCTCCACTGCTCTGATGGTGGGGATAAGCAGATAAGCTACCCCACGGGGGAGCTCCCAAAGGAGACCAGCACTTAGTAGCCAGTTATGGGGTGTCACCTGTCTCAATGCCTGCTCCAGCGGTGGAGCCAGTGCCAGGCTCTCCACATCCACTTGGGTGATCTCCTGGCACTCAGCCGTCAGTTCTGTGTGGTCAGGCCGGACCAGCACGTCATGCAGGTGCCCCAGCTCCAGAGAAAGCAGAGGAGGGGGTGAGTCAGCTCTCCGGGCTGGACGTCCCCGCCTGCGGCACCAGCCCCTACCCTCCACCAGAGCTTGCTCCAGCCTGGGACACCCATTACCAGCCCAGCGCCGAAACTGCCCTGCCCGCATCCAGCATGGCAGGCGCCAAGGGGAGCAGCAGGTCGGGGTGCTCCCCCGTCGGGTGAAAATACCTCCTTACTCCTCAGGTCGACCACTTTCCACAGGAGCTGGAGCAGCTCTCGCTCGTCTGAGCCCAACCTTGCCCCGTTGGTGCCCGCCGTTGTCACGAAGAGAATCACCAGGTAGTCGGGAGACGCCGTCATGGTGCCACCGGACCAGTAGAGAGGATAAAAAGGAGGAAAGGAAGAAGGGGGAAAGAGAAGAAGCCGGAAACTTTCCTTGCCCCAGGCGCTTCCAAGCGAGACCCAAGCGGCAGAACCCCCAGCTGCAGCCTCACTCCCCGAGGACCTGGCGTGGGGGAGGCGCACGGCTCCCCCCTTTCCCACCCCCTTTTCCCCGAGGTGGGTGGTAGCCGCTCCCACACCAACTGCACCCCTGGGAAAGGCGCAATGGCTGCGAGCTTTTCTGCGCGGGGCCGCGGCACCACCTGCCCACCCCCGGCCCACGTGGTGCAGGTAACACACACCTGGCGCCGCCGCCCATTGGCCCCGCCGGGCGGGGACGTGGCAGCGCGGCGGGGGCGGCAGCCGGAGTGCGGGGCCGGGAGTGCGGGGCCGGGATTGCGGGGCCGGGAGTGCGGGCGGGACGCCCAGCGCGGGGTCGGGATTGCGGACGGGTTGCGGGAGCGGAGGTAGGCGGAGGAGCAGTCCCGGGCCACTGAGGAGCCTCAGCGTGCCCCGACGGCGGCCCAGACACTGCCGGGCTGCGCCTCCCGCCGGCGAGGTGCGCTGCACCGGGATGGTGCAACTCCTCAGCGACGGGGAGGGGTTGCCCGGTCCTGCCGGGACATGTCGCAGAGGGCAGTTCTGCTCTGCTCCGGGCAGCTCCGTCCGCCGGACGGAAGGGCAGGGGAGATGGCTCGTAACAGCTCCGGCCGGTCCCCCGCTTTGGTCGGATGCCGCAGGGGCAGAGTGCGGTGCTGAGCAGCGCTGTGGTGGCGTGCGGGCCGGCTGCCCCCGGGAGCAGCTCCTGCCGAGGGAGACCAGGGGCTCAGGACGGTGAAGCCTTTTTCTCTGTCGTCCTCAAGGCAGCGGCATCGCAGCTTCCAGTTCTGGCACCGCGGATCAAGTCGTGATGGCTTGTTTGGCCGTCGCAGCCTTCCCTCGATGAGCTGGTGATTTTGGCCCCTTGACAATCCCGCTTGCTTCACGGTGAAATCTCTTTTTAAAAATCTGTCTTAAATGAATAGTTCTCCAATGCAAATTGTTTTCATGACAAGTCGAGCAACACAGGATAAACAACACTAACTTTCTGCAGGAAAATCCTGCAATACATTTGATTCTTTGTCAACTGATTTGACCTCAGTTGTTAATTTCCAACTTCATTAAGATGCTGTTCCTTGAAATTTTTACTGAGATCACAGAATCATGAAATAAACTGAGTTAGAGGGTGATGCCATTTGGGTTTTACCTTTTTTTTTCTTTTATGTATTCTCGGTATTCTTCAACGTGTATTTGTAACTCTGTCACCTATTATATTAGTAGGTAGTTTTCCCAGTACTTTTCCATGGCCTTTCCCTAAGCAGAAAGACAAAACAAATTACAGAGTTCCAAGTCCCGGGGGTACAAGGCCCCAGTGGTTCTGGTTCTTGGTTCTTCCTGGGAACCAAGGCTGAGAACAACTGTTTGAGGTACATTCTCATGTACAAAGTATAACTAGTCCTGAAGGGAGGGCTCCAGAGAAGGGGCTTGACCTGGGGGAAGAATTGCATCACCACTCATCCTCCCAATTAGTGCTATTTAGTGCTCAATTATGCTAATTTCCTAAAACCTATAAAAATGTACTCATGCCTGGAGGGGGTGGGCTTTTGTGGACATCTTTCCATAACTGTCCCTGAATGCCTTCATTAAAGATGCTCTTTAAAATTACCTCCCTACTAAAATTATCTCACGTTTCATTTCCAGCTTGGAAAAAAGGCAACAAGGGGACCAAATCATTGAGTACAACTCCTGGCCCTGTGTAGGACATCCCAAGAATCACACCATGGGCTTGAGAGCAATTTCCAAATGCTTCTTGAACTCTGTCAGGCTTAGTTCTGTGACCACTTCCCTGAGGAGTCTGTTCTAGTGCCCAGCACTGGAACTGCCTCTGGCTGAAAATCTTTTCCTTGATATCTAACATAAACCTCTCCTGACTCAGCTTCATGCCATTTCCTCAAGTTCTGTCACTGGTCACATGAATGAAGAGATCTGTACTTGTTCCTTGTGAAGATGTTGAGGACAATCGTGAGGTCTCACCTCAGTCTCCTTTCTTCTCAGCTATTCCTAATAAAGTTTCCCCTCAAGCCCTTTCACTATTCTCATGGCCCTCTTTTGGACACTAGGAGGGAGATGCTGTTTCTTATTTTAATTATTTTAATTAGTTATTTTTAATTTCTTATATTGTGGTGACCAAAATGCACATAATACTTGAGGTGAGGCCTCCCCAGTGCAGAGCAGAGTGGGACAATCCCCTCCCCTGCCCTGCTGGCCATGCTGTGCCCCCCAGGACAGGGTTGGCCCTTCTGGCTGCCAGGGCACTGCTGACTCACATTCAACTTTCCACTGACCAGGACCCCCAGGTGGTTCCACTCTCCAGCCTCTCATTCCCCAGGCTGTCTATCCAGGATTGCCCCATCCCAGGTGCAGAATCTGGCATTTACCTTTGTTAGACAAACTTCATACAGTTGATGATTGAACATCTCTCTTCATTTGTCAATGCCCCTCTGCAGGGTCTCTTTGCCCTCAAAGGAGCTGACAGCTTCCCCCCCAGTTTGGTGTTGTTGGCAACTTTATTTAGTATGTCTTTGAGTCGCACGTCCAAGTCTTCAATGAAGACATTGAAAAGAACTGGGCCAAGAAGGGAACCTTTTGGAATTCCACTAGTGACAGGTTGCCAGCCTGATGTCACCCCACTCACTATATCTCTTTGCACCTGACCTGTGAACCAGCTGCTCACCCATCATGTCACCTGGTTGTTTAGCTGTGTGCTGAATATTTCAATGAAGGTGTGCCTTGTGTGTTTCTTCATCACCATTCCTTATGCTGATGCAGGTTCACAGCTTGCACCATCTTTTATTGACACATACACATTTCTCTTGCAGGAAGGGAGCAGATGTGTTTCACTACTGCTGGGGATCCTGTCAGCCACTGACTTGTCCACATAGTGCCTGGCATACTCTCCCTGCCCTACTGTAGCTGGGGCAGCCTGGTTCTCCTTGTGAGACTGCCACCAAATTCCAGCATGACACATGATGGCTAGAGTAATTTTCCCTCTCTCTGATCCAAGATTTCAAAATTGACATTCACTGGTAGCAGAGACTGCAGTTTAAGGGGTTAAAATGTCAAATTAATCCCTCCAGTTTTTAAATGCATTAGCTGAAATTTGCCATGTGAATCTGATAACAGGAAACAACTAAGATAATTGTGCCCTATTTGTTGGAGGTTTAGAGCATCTGATTTTATTTGTGCATTTATCTTCTGACTTTTGATGCATGGAGTAAAACATTTGTGGAGGTCTGGGGTGTTTGTCCTCAGTAGTGGCTGCAGGTGATCTGTACTCAGCATCTGAGGAATGAGGTTGGTCCTCACACAGGGAATTTGCTTTGTGACCTCTGCTTAGCCTGGAGCAGAAGGATTCAATGGCATAGGACTCCTCTGTGCAGTTTCCCTTTCAGGTCTTAGTTTACTGCAACTTCTTAGAAAAACATTTATACTTTAGAACAAAAATCCAGAACGTTTCTGAAATTACTTCACAGTGGAGTATGCCAGACAGAGAGTTCTGGCTTGGCTGGCTGCTCGTCTTTCAGTGAAACTTAATAATCTGTCCTAGGCAGTTTCCTTTTCAGTGCCAGCTTGGCTTTTGAGATGCAGCCCTTGTCTTTGTGAGAATGATTTTTGGATGGGCACCTGTTCCTTTACTTGTGATTTGTTGTGTTCTGGCTTATGCACTTTTTTTCTTCTCTCTTCAGACTTACTGTCTCATCCTATGTCTCTGTCCATCTAGGAGCATGAGACTCCCCAAATTATTGCTACAGCAGGCTGCATTATGTATAGTAACCCCTTTCAAAGGTGAAACTGTACCCTGAAAGTATCTTTAATTTCCATTATATCTTTTGGGTTACTGGCTAACCCTTGTTTTAATTATTCATGTTTATGAAATTGCTTGTCACTATTTGCTACTGTAGAGCCATTACCTTTTATTTTTCTCTTTCTTGGCTAATACATTCCCTAAAACACCTGCTTTCCAGTCACAGTTCCCATCCCACCCTCTTTCTTGCACACCTGCAGCATCTGGTCTGACAATATGCACCAGTTGGTCAGGTTCCTGTGTTGTGTTGCCCATGCTCTTGGCACATGTGTACTCCCAGTCCAGTTGCTTGTCCCTGGCTATTCCCTCATCCTGGGACTTGTTTAGCATAGTCTTTGCATGAAGTGTCACCTTCCAGATGACATCGGTGTCATTATCTGCAGGAAGGTACTGGGGTGCTTTGAAGCAAGGTGACTTCTCAGGGCTCCTCCCAACATACTGTTGCTGTACTCATCGCCTCTCTGGCAATCCTTTTGTTTCCTGCCTGCTGTCTGTCTGCCCAGCCCTTTTGCTAATCTCAATGTAACTGTTTTTCTGTCATTTTTGTATTAGTTCTGGTGATTTCCCACCACATGTCCTTTTGTTCTGCTTACTGTAACAGGACAGTTCTGAAACAACTCCCACCATTTTTCTTGCCAGGGAGCTCACACCCCCCCACCCCCAACTCTGCAAGAGACTCATGTGTCCTCTTATTTATTTCCTCCATTTTTCAGAAACTTCCTTATTTTACCCATTAATCCCTTTCCTTACAAACAAACAACCTGTGACTTTGCACTTCTCAATAAATCCAGATTTTTTTTCTGCCAGCTCTGCATCTCCCACCCTGCTCTATTCCTCTACAGGAGGGTCTTCACCCCAATACCATCTGCAACTGTTATCCTTTCCTGCACAGACCATTGGCCTCTGACAAGTATCCCACCTGTATCACTCTTCCCCAGTTTCCTTCCAGAATATCAACTTCTTACATCTCCAGTTACAGTTGTATCATTCTTTTTTGAATGTGTTAATGTTTTCCACCTTTTTTTTTTTTAATGTCTCTAAGATAACTGCTGTTCCTAACCAAATTCTGTTGTCTCCACTTCTATCACTGGCAAAAAATACCCCCCAAAATACTCAAATTGCTTCCTGATATCGTGCAATTCTGTGCTACATTCAAGCACTGCTTGGATGTCACCTTGCAGCGAGGAAATGCCTGACCTGTAAGCCCTGCCATGTGCTGAAGTCAATGACACTGCACTCAGAGCCATCTAAATTTAATCCTGCAAAGCTGGTTTTGCTCACATTCAGAGCTGCAGCTGTTACCAGCAGTGAGGGAGTCACTGCAGATGAAAACGAAAGGCTGGGATTCCCCTGCCAGTTACCAGAACGACTCTCAGTGGCTGACCTGGTTGCAGTACTGTTGCAGGCTGTCCCAGCAGAGATGTCATCTGACAGCGACTGTGCTCCTCTAGCACAATGGCACACACGGTGATGCCCATGTTTGAAGTAGTTGCAAAGCTACTGAGCCACAGAAGTCTCCCAAGAGCCCCTAAATGTAATTAAGATAAGCTATGCCAAATGTGAAAAGGCACTGTGTTGCTTTAGTAAAATACATATAAAGGGTTATTTCCTTTGTTTCTGCATTAAGATATTGTATTTTACTTCAGGAGTTTAGATCTCATCAGGATGAGAGAGGGATCCACGCTGGGGCAAGAATAACAGCAGGCAAATCTGCCAGCATGGCCAAGGATGCCCCTTGGTTTTCAAATTGTAAAATATTTCTCTAAAGGGAGTTCTACTTTAACTACATGTGTTCAAATAGCATGAGGCAGAATGTTTTCAGTGAACTGAGAAGAAATTCTAGTTGAGGAGTATCCCTCTTCAGGTGTGCCAGTAGAACTGGTTGGGGAATTGCATGCTGCATCCTGGCTCCCCAACACATGCTGCGGGGACAGGAACTTCCTGAACTAGTTTCACCACCGCAAATGGATGTATTGAACCACAGCCTTGTTTAAAGTGATGCAACATTTTCATGTGGAGTACAATCCAGAGGACTGCTGCTCCTGGTGTAAGTGAAAGTTTGGAGTGCTGAGAGCAGCAAGCTCAGTGACTGAAACAGAAAAGGGGCTTGTGAAGTCCTGATACACACATAAACCAGTGTATTTCATAAGCAGCTGTTTCAGACACAAGAGGCAGATAGCAAGGGATTATTAAAGTGCAGGTATTTGGCTGAAGCCTCCATCTAGAGATGTAACAAATCTTTTCACAGCTTCCTCTAAAGGCATATGGTGCAGCTTTGCTGTCAGCATAGAGCTCGTACAGAAAACTCGTGTAACCAACATTGCTTGTGTAAAATTAATTCCACATTATTTTCCTGGCCACGGGCTGGCTTTGGCTTCGTGGTGTCCCTAGTGCTTATACAACTTGATTGCTGTTGCAGGAGGGTAAGTGGATGCTGAACAGGTACACCCAGCGCTGCGGAAAGGTTGAAAGGAATTAAATAAAGGAATTGCTACACGAACTTGAGAGAAGCGACAAGTTCTTCACCTGAAAAGAGTTTGTTTTAAGCACAGGAAAAACTGGAAAGGAAGTTCCTCAGGCGAGGCTGAAATTAACCAGCACCGAGCTTGTGAAACCGAGCGGAGGCGAAGGCTCGGCGCGGACTGGGGACACCGCACCGCTGCTCACCACCCCGACGTTATCAGGTCGAGTGTTATCAGGTGAAAGGTTGGACTCGACGATCTCAGAGTTTTTTCCCAACCTAATTCACTCCGTGCCCCGGTGAGTGCTGCAGCACGCCCGCCCCTGTCTGCCCTCCCGGCGCTGAGGGCGGCGGGACCCGCCCCGCCCTGAGCCCCGCCCGCCCCGCGCCTCCCGGAAGTGCTGGCGCGCGCGCCGGAAGCGCGTCCCCCGCGGCCCGGCCAAGATGGCGGCGGATGCCGCCACCGAGCTGCTGTTCCTGGACACGTTCAAGCACCAGAGCGCGGAGGTAAAACGGGGTTCGGGCCCGCCTCTCCCCTCACCTCCGTTCCGTCCCTCTCCCTTCTCCTGGGCTTCTGTCGGTCCCGCTGTGCTTGCGCCGGGGCCTCCCTGGCGTGCGGAGCGCGGCTGGGGCGGGCCCCGGCGGCGGTCGGGCAGGAGCAGCCCGGGGCAGGTACCGTCGAGGGCGGGCTGCCGCCTCCTTCCCGCCTCGCCTGACACAAAACCGTGCTCGAGCCGTGTTCTGGCAGCCCGAGGTGCTGCTGGCAGGGAGCGGAGGGTGGTGGGAAAGGAGCGGGGATTTAGAGCTGATGGCGAGTAGAGACGAGCGGAGAACAAAGAAGATAAACGTGCTTGGAGAAGGTGATAATGGGAGAAGTCGACTAGAGGTCCTTGCCGCTTGTGAGATTCCTGATGCTGTTGTGTAGCTGATGACGAGGAGGGCTGTTTGTGTTTTTGTGAGATATTCCCTTAGATTTATTCACTTTACACAAAATGAGTATTTCGAGCTTTTCTGGCAGTGGTAGATACTGCCAATATTCCACTTGGAGGCTGTTGGGATCCTGAGCATCTTTGAAACTGCTGATCTTGCAGCAGGTTTGTCCGGGGCTCAGCTCGATGTGTTGTTTAGGGAGGAAGAATGGGACACTGTTAGGGGATACGTGATTGTGTGCTGTAACATGAAAAAGATGTTTCAGATCCATAGAATAACTCGACTGTGTTCATGGATAGGCACCGGGGAAAGAAAAGGGAGTATTTTGAGCTCATGCTGCAATGAAATGCAATTGAAAAGTTATTCAGGAGTCTTCTAGCTGTCTTCTAGCTGTGTAGCCCCAAATGTGTTTTTCATTTCACTATTTAAGACAATGTTAAGTGGGGAATGCTACCCAGCACTGTTCCACTGGGGAGAAACAGTAGCCACTCTTACTCCTCCCCTGGACTCTATGTTCTCTTGTTGGACATTATTAATCGTGTACTTTTAAAGCAATTTTCTGTCACTTTCATTCTTACCAGTGACGTTGATTAAATCTGAACCTTATGTATTTTATGTGTTTCTTGAAAGCCTTCTTTATGTTACGCTAATTCTTCTGCTATTTGGATTATGAGTATTGCACTGGAATTTACAGTGTTTGAAAAATACTGCTGTGTTTTTGAATAAAATTATTTATTTGGCTTAGCTATGCAGTTGAACTACTCTTGAGCAGTTCTGGTGTAGGGTCTTTTTTTTGTAGGAAAAGTGTTTTGAATTCAATTGCTGTTTTGGTGATGTTGATGTGTGGCCGTCAGGGCATAATCCTGTATCATTTAAAGAGAAATTTGTCTTTCTTTGGGTGGTGCTCCTGGGGATAAAGCTCCCCAGAGCAGCTCTTCCTCCAGAAATCTGAGTCTCCTGCATGACTCAGATCTTTTTTAGAGGCACTGAGGAGCTCAAGCAGCTCTCACTCCGTGCAGGCTGCACTCACCCTGTTCGTGTATCTGTGCTCCCTGTCCTAGCAGGATTCCTTTGGTTCCACCATCCGGCTTCTAACACGTCAGCCCACAGGCCAAAGTGTTGTGTTGTGTGCTAAAAAATATCTTCACAGATTTTTTAGAAGACAGTAATACATGGCCAAAACCATGTCTTAAAAGCTGTTTTTAAAACTCCACTTTGTCTGCTTCATTGCTTACTAGCTTTCTAAAAAATTTAGTACTTGCTTTCTGTTGGTTTCATTTGCTTTCTGATTGTGGTGAAAGAGATACTTTTTGACTGCTGATCAACTTTTTTTTTTAATTTTCATTTTGTAGTTGTGTTAATAGACAGATCCGTGTTTTGGGGTTTTTTTCCTATTGGTCTGCTAGTTCAGCTTGCTAATTGGAAATGTGATTCTGAACTTCTGTTAGGAAAGTCTTTATATATTTACAGTTGAACATAAAGTTATATATGTGTACTGTTCTATGAGCATATATGTGGTAAGAATGATGGATAAATGTAATAAGATCTAATGCAATGAATTTAGTGAGAGAAGATGTCCAGCATTAATGATTTAGTAGCTGCTACTTGGAAAGTCACTCTGAGTTTGATAAGTTCCTAGTTTGCACAAACATATTTTTGGAGGGTGTAAGAATACTTTATACTTGCTGTTTCTGTGTGGTAACAGAAATTATGTTTGCTAAAGGTTTTCAGGTGTTGCAAAATTGGAAAAATAAACATCATATGGCATTTTTGTACGGATCTAGCAAAACTGACTTAAAGTATCATTAAATTTTTTAATATTACATTTGAAATATGAAATTTGCTAATGCTTAGAATTACACCACACATACCTTCTGTCTGGAAAAAAGAAACCCTGTTACTGTTTAAAAGATTCGTGCAAATAAAGGTAGTAAATTAAGTAAATAAACCAGTAACACTTTCTGTGAAAAAATAATATTAAATACATGAAAAGTGACAAGACTATATTAAAAACTCCATTTTCTGTGTGTTTATCATTTTACAGAATTGAATTTTATTATTAAGATTGCAACATGTTCCATTAGTAGAGAATACAAGTATGTTATGTTGTTTGAGTTTTACGTTTCCTACACCTTCCTACTTCTCTGTCTTGTAGCAAAGTACCAATATTGATGTGGTTCGTTTTCCGTGCGTGGTTTACATCAATGAAGTCCGAGTCATTCCTCCAGGAGTGAGAGCTCACACAAGTTTGCCTGACAACAGGGCTTATGGGTAAGTGAAGGCCACCAGGTGTGAGAGTCAGGAAACCTTCCTCATGTTTTTTGTTGAACTTCCGTATCTCAATAGACTTTCCTACATAAAAATGTAAAATGCATTTATGTATTTGCTGAACTTGTAAGTATTTTGGGGTGTTAATTAAACAGTATAATTTTGTGGGGTTTTTTCCCTTGGTAGTCCTGCTTACTCTGATAAGGAACTCATCTAATTTAATTTTACTTCTGTTCTGTTCCTAGAGAGACATCCCCCCATTCATTTCAACTGGACTTGTTTTTCAACAATGTCAGCAAACCAAGTGCCCCTGTTTTTGATCGGCTGGGAAGGTAAGCTCTTTCAAGATTAGTGCATGATTTCATTATCTGCCTTTTCTTCCTGAGAATTTTTATAGTGCAGAGAATGCTCACTAGAAAATCCTGTATCTCCCATGACTTTCATGTTTAGTTTGGACTTTGCTAGTTTGTATTCTTACTGTTTTCCTCCAATCTGTGTGGAAGGATAGGGGTTTATGCTTAAAGTAAGAAAAATTTCTGTTATTTTAAATTTACAGAGCCCATATATATTAATGCAAAGAATTCTGTAGAAAGAAGCGATTTTTCACTCTTGTATGTATTTGTTCAGTGTTTTCTTGTTGGCTTGTGTGATTGGTATTGCTGTGTTTTATTTCTGTAAATGTGCTCTATGTTAATGAAAAATGACTTTCTGTCTTTGCTTTAATAGCCTTGAATATGATGAAAACACCTCAATTATTTTCAGGCCCAATGCAAAGGTAATGCAGTGTGATTTAAACTTCTTCTTTCCCTGCATATCTGTCATTTAGGTGTAAATATTGTTTCATGTGGTGTGTTAGCACTGTGTGAAGGTTTATTGTTTCAAACCTTATCCTAAAAGCTGCCTGTAGTTTAGGTACTCTTTACTTTAGAGTCTTCTTGTGGTTTATTGTATTGTCTTTCATTTAGTTTTTTATTGTTTTGTTTGTTTTTTTTTTTTTCCCTAATAAGCTGTAGTAGATTAGAAATCTATCAGTGTATATACTGCAAGGAATTTAATGTTTTTAGAGAAAGATTATTTGTTGCAATGATTGATGTGTTTAACATTTTCTCAGTTTTCAAAATGTGGGATAAAGAGGTATTTTAATTGGACTGGATTTTTCTTTTGGCTCTTATGAAGTTACTGACATAGTGACACTAGAGTAACTGTTTTGAAGTTCCCTTTTTTTTGAAAAACCAACAGGTCAACACGGATGGATTGGTTCTTAGAGGATGGTACAACTGTCTGACTTTGGCAATATATGGCTCAGTTGACAGGGTAATAACTCATGAGAGAGAGTCACCTCCTCCACCACCCCCTCCACCTCCACCTCCCCAGCAACAGCCTGGATTGAAAAGAAATCCAAAACATGGTGAGTCTTGTGAGAAGACAGAGATTTTTTCTTTTAGCAATCAGTGTTACAGTATCCTGTCTGAAAAACAAATCCCCAGGTCTTCCACATTTTAGATTGCAGTAGCTTTCATTTTCCTTATTTTATCTTTAGTTTCATATTTTCTTCAAGATCTATATTGAATATTTTTAAGTAGGGTCTCATCTGGAGCTTTCATGAGTGGTTTATTTGATCTGTTGCTAGTTACTTTGGATGATCAAAATGCAGTTTAACTTGTGTGAACTCATTACAATGTAGATGATTGGAATATTAAAAAAAAGTGATTAGAATAGTATTAAAATCATAAGAAAATTTCACAGTCATAGTTAACTTTGCTTATCTGACTTGTGTTAAATACATTATAGAATAGTGCTCAGCACTGGTTTGAGAACAGCCATGAATAGAACCCATGATCAAGTTTCGGCTTCAATTTTGGTTTTAGATTCAAAATTAGAACTATTGTTCAAAGTATGGCTAGAAGACAGCAAATTTTGAATACTATATGATGTAAAAAAACAGTTGTAAACTGTAAATACCAGTTGAGTAAAATGTAAAGCTTTTTTTAAAAGGATTCAAATATTATTGGTAGAGTTACACTATGAGTAGTGTCAAAACCAAAATTAGTAATTGCTCATGTAAGTTTTTAAAAAGTATTGCATAAAAAAATCAATACTGTTAATAAGCTTGTTTATTGATGTAGTTCTTGTTTGCATCAAATTACTTCATCAAAAGTGACTTCAGAAAGTTGCCTCATGTAATGCAGAATATAGATAAAATGAAAGCTGGGCAATGGTGTTCCTCAGTCAGAAGTAGCACTGAAACCCAAAAGTTTTCTGCTTTTCTTCCCGTGTTTTCATTAAATGAAAGTTTTTATTTTCCCAATAAATATAGTTGATGGAGAGAAAGAGGACCAATTCAATGGCAGTCCTCCAAGACCACAACCCAGGGGACCAAGGACACCTCCAGGCCCTCCTCCTCCTGATGATGATGAGGATGAACCTATGCCAGTGTCAGGTAGAGTGAGAAGAGACTGTGTGTTATTTGCTGCACACCACTGCTTAGAGGAGGCAGAGTTCTGTGTTCCTGGCCAGTGTGAAGTTTCTTGTCTACTGTTCCTTCTGCTGGACAGATTCAGCTTTAGGAAGGGGATTTGGAAAGAAAAAAGTTTTGGGTTTGTTCATTTGCATAATTTTAAAAGATACTAGATTGAGTATATGGGCTGTTAACCAATACACTGTTGAGTATGCTGCTCATGTTGTATGTAAGTGTTCTGCTGGCTCTGCTATCCATTGTCCTTCATTATTTTGCACCATCTGCCAAATTACCCAGTCTCTGTATTGGTTAGAAGTGCCAAAAACTCTGCATATTCATAGTCTTGCTATGAATCAAGT
Organism: Certhia americana; assembly: GCA_018697195.1. Classification (NCBI taxonomy): domain Eukaryota; kingdom Metazoa; phylum Chordata; class Aves; order Passeriformes; family Certhiidae; genus Certhia; species Certhia americana. The sequence goes on along the minus strand of CM031858.1, from coordinate 130,050,146 downwards.
CAGTGAGTGTTCAGTCAAATCATGAGAAGATTTTCAAAATGCTGTTTTTGCATCTGTAGTTTATGTGATGCAGAAACTTAAAACATATATACTGCCATTAAAGACAATAAAATATTTCTATAAATACATTAGCAAAAACAAAGAATCTCTTTTATTAGATGCAGGGGGATGCATGGTGACAAAGGATGTGGAAAAGGCTGAGGTAGTTAATGATTTCTTTGCCTCAGTCTTTAGCAGGAAGTTCAGTTACTCTCCAGGTACTCTGGGCTGGAAGACAAACACAGGGAGCCAAATGAACTCTCCTCATAATCAAGGAGGAATGGTCAGCCCAAGTGTATGGGCCCAGATGGGATCCACTCATAGGGCCAGTCCCGTTCAGTATCTTTAGATTTTAGAAAAGTGCTCTTATTTCTGAACCTTTGTATTGGTTTTTAGTGGTTGGGGAAAAAGAAGATGATGTGGACCATCGGGAGGATTACTTTGAGCCGATTTCCCCTGATCGAACGTCCATTCATCAAGAAAGCCAGTACTCTGATGATGGAGAGGTGGAGGAAGATCAGCCAGAAGAAGGGGAAGATGATGATGATGTGGATGTTGAGGAGGAGGAGGATGAGGATGATGATGACGATGATGATGATGATGGCCATACAGTAGAGAGTATTGCTGATGAGGAAGAAGAGGAGGAGGAGGAAGATGATGAAGATGAAGAAGAGGGTGAAGAGGAAGAAGAAGGTGATGGTAAGTTGTAGAATTTAGGAAAAAAGTTGAGGTTTATGAAATTTTGATGGCAATACCTTCATGATGAATATGTGCAAAGGGAACTGAATATTTTTCCCTTGGTTATAGCAACATTGCCTTATTTGTGGTCCTGACATCTCTCAAGAGCAGTATCTTGCTGTGGAATATTTATTCCTTTATAGTAAAATTTTCTATACATAGAAGAAAATAGATGCAGTTGTATAGGTGAGAATGAACATTCCATGTTGTTATGTTTTGTTTAAAAATGTAGGAAAGTGGTGAAAAATTATTTCTTTAGTAAAAAACAAGTGAAGTTTTTTATGTAATAAAGTTAGATGTCATCTTATTGTATTAGTTAAAGATCCCACCCATGTCTATGCAAAAATTTCAGGCTAGACGTTTTATTATAGGTGCAATCACAGGAAGAAAATTGGACAATACAGTTGTAGTAGTGTGTACTCTAGTTAAGTTTTTTGCTTTATAGATTCTTTTAAATGCCTCCATTATTACATAAAAAACCCTGTCAGATGGGGCTTTCAGTCATGACTTGTAAGAGAAGGATTTTTGTATGTTAGCATGTGATTGTTCTCTAGCGAGCAATATTTGTGTAAAGTGAATCTCTACTTTGTATTTGGAAGATATTCTCTGCAGTTATGAACTAGTTTATTCATAACTGATTTGGTAACTTAATCTTTCTTTTTTTTAGGAGATGATGGCTATGAGCAGATTTCAAGTGATGAAGATGTAATTGCTGATCTGGAACGGGAAACATTTAAGTATCCAAGCTTTGATATTGAATATACTCCTGAGGATCTGGCATCTGTGCCTCCTGTGACATATGAACCTTTTGAAAAGGAGCTTGGACCGCTTTTATACTTCAGCTGCCCTTACAAGACTGTATTTGAAAATGAAGTTGCTAAAATAAAGGACCAAGACACAGAAAAAGAAAATTCAGGGGCAGTGGAAGGCTCAGTTAAATTAACTGAACTGTTGGAATTATATCAAGAGGAAAGGGGTGCAAAGTGGGTCACTGCATTAGAAGAAATTCCAAGTTTAATAGTAAAGGAATTGAGCTACCTGCTGGTGAAAGACACAAAGCAAGACTATATTACCCAGCTAGTAGACTGGACTCTGCAAGCTTTAAACCTTCAGGTGGCTCTCAAGCAACCCATTGCTCTGAACGTTCGACAGCTCAAAGCTGGGACAAAATTGGTATCTTCGTTAGCAGAATGTGGGACTCAAGGAATAATGGCACTCTTGCAGGCAGGAGTTATTAATGTGTTGTTTGAACTGTTGTTTGCAGATCATGTATCATCCTCCCTTAAACTTAATGCTTTTAAAGCTTTGGATAGTGTTATTAGTATGACTGAGGGAATGGAAATGTTTCTAAGAGGTGGCACAGATGTACACTGTGAAAAAAGTGGTTATCAGAAACTCTTGGAACTCATACTGTTAGATCAGACTGTGCGAGTTGTCACAGCTGGTTCTGCAATTCTCCAAAAATGTCACTTCTACGAGATTCTGTCAGACATTAAAAAGGTGGTTGATCAGTTAGCAGAGAACACTCCTCCTCTTCCTAATCACACAGAGTCAGAACAGGATCAGGACTTGACAGGACTTGAAAGAACCAACCAAGAATATGAAAATGATGTGGAGGCTCCTATGGACATGGATCATCTTTTGGAATCTTCTAATATAAGCGAAGGAGAGATGGAAAAACTTGTTAGTCTTCTTGAAGAGATCTTCCATTTGATGGAAACTGCTCCTCATACAATGATTCAGCCCCCTGTGAAGTCCTTCCCAACCATGGCACGCATTACAGGCCCTCCAGAAAGGGATGATCCTTACCCTGTCCTGTTTAGGTACAGCAGTCGCAAATTCGGTTTCTAGAGTGTATTTCCTTCAGCTTGACAGAGATATATTTCAGGGGTGACTTGGTTGAGTAACACTTCGCTAGATATTTCACTTAATTCTTTATTGGAAGATTCTAGATTGTGCATGTAAGGTCTGAGAGAGTTTGGTAAGTTAATGTACCTGTTATTTTGTTGGGTTTTGATCAACCTAGAATGCACCTAGCTAGAAGTTAACATCTCCTTGTTACTGGTAATGTGCTCACCCTTCAGTTCCATTCATAGATGCTGACTGGTTATCTAGGTGCTGTTGAGTTTGAAAATGGTAGTAAATCTGGAGTGTTTTGTTTGACATCTTGGAACATGTCTATGTGTATAGATAAAATAGGTCTGGAATTCCTCAGTCTGCATGTCGAGGTGGCAAGATGCAAACCAGTCTCAGGTTGATGAAGAGGTCATGTAGTTGTGTCAGTGTAGCTCACTGTTTCACAGCACAGGCAGAGGAACTGAGGCCTGCCTGCCTTCAGCCACTTAAACCATCCTGGGGGTTCTTACTCTGTTAGCAAGTTTCTGTCTAGAAAGTATTTGTCTAAATGCTGACAAATTTCTTTGGTAGCAGTGATGAAGGTCATGGCTGAATATAAGCATCTACATGCAAAGAGTCTTCAAAAATTGCCTGCTAGATATGCTGTAATGATTGATTTCCTAGCATGTTTAAAACATTGAATCTGGCATTGATGATGATTCAGGTGCAGCAAATCTAATGAAATACAGTGTCCTGTTTTTTGTGTAGATATGGTTGAAGTTTTTATTTGTTTGGGGTTTTTTTATGGAGATCAGAATTTTAGAGTGTATTTCTTGTAAATAGCATAGCAGTTATGTTTTGTAAGGTTTAAATTTTGTACTACTTCATAATTGGTTATTATTTCTCATAGTCCACAGAGCAATAAGTACTGAAGCTAGGAAATAGGTAGTTTTATATGGTGTTATTGTGCAGTGTTCACAAATACTTGTAGCATTGCTGATTATTTTCTCGGTTTTGGTTTTTTTTTTTTTTTTTTTTTTTCAGGTAGCTTCAGAGTCACCATTTCTTGAATGCCATTACTGCTGCTGTTCTCTTCCATGACAGTGCACATCCAAGCGCCGCCGCGCGCCTCCGACCGGGAAGCCTCATAAAAAAAAAAAAAAGATTTTTTTTTTTTTTTTTTTTTTTTTTTTTTTTTTTTCAGGTATCTTCATAGTCACCATTTCTTGGAATGCATTACTTTGCTGCTGTCTCTTCCAGTGACAGGTGCACATCCAGGTGTGCTTCAGGCTATCCGTGATATATTGCGTTTCCTGGCACAGTCACAGAAGGGTCTTCTTTTCTTCATTTCTGAGCATGAAGCAACAAACTTGTTGGTTAGAGCACTTTGTCAGTTTTCTGATCCAGATCAAGAGGAAGGTCTGCAGTCAGATGGTGCCAACGAGGATGCTTTTGCCCTGTGGCTCCTGCATTCAACACAGACTTTACAGTGCATTTCAGAATTGTTTTGCCACTTCCAGAGGTGCACAGCCAGTGAGGAGACTGACCACTCAGATCTGCTGGGAACACTTCACAACCTTTACTTGATCACCTTTAACCCTGTAGGAAGATCTGCTGTGGCTCATGTATTCAGCCTGGAAAAAAATCTCCAAAGTCTTATTACTTTAATGGAGTACTATTCCAAAGAAGCTTTAGGGTAATGTATGCATTTAGTTATTTCCTTTAGGTTTTTTTTTTTTATTTATTTTTTTTTCATTTTAGAAGTATCTATTATAAATAATTGAGTAAATCTAAAATATTTTTCTTTTAGATGCTGATGTTTTTATTTAAAAGCAAAACAGCTTTTAAATAGCAGCATGTAGTACCAAATCAAGACTGTTATTTGTAATCAAGTACTTTATACCCCAAATTTGTGTAGGTCATCAACGAAGTTCTTGTAATATATGTAGGGCAAAAGTTTGGTTATGTGAAAAAATCAGTAAGTAGGCAGTTTTCATTCAAGCATAAAGTGTTGCCTCTGAAAAAAGCAGAAGGTTTGACTGGGTATAGAGAGTACTGCACACTACTCTGGGGTGGGAAGCTCTCAATTCTTCAAGTTCTTGTAGATGTTAAATGCAGTCGTCGTTTTCTCTGGACAGGCAGTTGTACTGCTTCAGGTAGCAGTGATTTTAAAATGATTTGTGAAACAGATGACATTACATAAAAATATTTGCGTGCCTCTTGACTGGATCTCATTGTCTGTTGATGCTGAAATATGAATGTGTATAATGTGGCAGAAAGTGTTCACTTACCAAAAAGCATAGGAGGAAATTGTTTGGGCTTATTTTCTTGATAATTATGTGGGGAAATCCTTGTTGAAGGTAAAAGTTCTGTAGGTAGATTTTTAGGGATCAGGTAATGAAAATCTTACAGATACCCAAATTGTATTAGCTGAGATCTAAAGAAAATCCTTATTGTTGTTTCAGAGACTCAAAGTCTAAGAAGTCAGTTGCTTATAATTATGCGTGCATCCTTGTTTTGCTGGTCGTACAATCTTCCAGTGATGTCCAAATGCTGGAACAGCACTCAGCACCTTTGCTGAAGCTTTGTAAAGCAGATGAAAATAACACCAAGTTGCAAGGTAAAGTATGTGTAATTGTCAGCTGAATTGTTTGAATATATAGAAAAAAATCTTTTCTTCTTATGTGAATAATTGGTGCTTCACAGTTGTCTAGCTTGGATAATGAAATTACTTTTCCAGTTGCATCTGATTAGTTGAGTCACTGAGATAATATGCAATTTTTTTTCTGTTAATGGGAGTTAAATACGAAATTATTTATAGTTAAATTATTTTTCAAGTAAAATAGCTACCATGAATTTTGGATAATTACAAGAAGTTTGAAATTATTCAAACTGTGTTGATAATAGGAGAACAAATTTCTGTAGAAGTGGACTAACTGGTCAGTGAGCTGAGTCTTATTTTTGTTTACTGTGGCTATTGTTGTGGTTTAACCCCCACTGGACACTAAGTACCACACCACTGTTATTCTCCCACCTGCCCCCAGTGGGATGAGGAGAAGAATCAGGGAAAAACAAATAAAACTCATGGATTGAGATAAGAAGTTACATAATTGAAAAAAAGTAACATATAATAATGATACTAATGATACAACAATAATAATTGTAATAAAAAGGAGAGAAGAAATAAACCCCAAGAAAACAAGTGATGCACAGTGCAATTGCCCACCTGCTGATCAATGCCCAGCCCCTCCCCAGCCAGTGATCAGCCCCTTCCAGGCAACTTGCTCAGTTTTCATACTGAACATGACATCCTATGGTATGGAATATCCCTTTGGACAGTTTGGGTCTGCTCTCCTGGCTGTGCTCCCTCCCAGCTTCTTGTGCAGCTCCTCATTCACAGAGCATGAGACACTGGAAAGTCCTTGACTTAGGGTGAGCACTACTTAGCAACAACCAAAACATCAATGTTGTTTCGTGTTATCACTGTTGTTGTGTTGTTATCAGTGTTATCAATGTTGTTCTCATGCTGAAACCAAACCACAACACTGAACCAGAGCCTAGGAGGAAAGCAGGCTCTATCTGTCCCAGCTGGATCCAGGAAAGTGATGTAGTCTGACAGGATCTTTACTAATAAATAATCCTGGGACTAGCATAGTCCATGTTACCCTGTTACTACATCTTTTGGTGTCCAAGGTGTGTCTTGTGTTGACTTAGAGATCAGGCCTGGGACACTCAGAAAAATCCTGCTGGGGACTATTCTGTCACCTGAACATTGAAACTGTGATGTCCAAAGTTGTACTCTGCGCTGGCTAAACCGACTCATGTCGACATACCAATAATTTCTTCCAAAACTTAAATGCACTGAAAGAAATCAGAATTCTTCAAAGTCTTAGTTGAAATCTCTCTTCTGTCATGCTCTTTCTTTTGCTCCTCAACTGATCATCAGACTGCTTCATTAGAAGCAGGGCTAATTTATTAAACCAAATCATGCAATCAGTCTGAGTCATCAATTCATATCCACTTGATCTTCATGTTCTTATAAATATTTTCAGGAACCATGAATTTTAAATCTTTAAATCTCTTATCCCAGGAACCTGGGACTTTCAGGTTTTTCTAGACTAAGAGAGAGACTGATAATCTATAAGGAATTCTAGCGTGAGAGGAGTGCAGGGCAGAAGTTGGCTCTATTTGGGAACTTAATGGAAGTTTTGTACTTAGTTTGTAATAACCTGTTCTGTACATTAAGGGGAATGTGTTTTGGTTCTTTTCTTTGGCTGAAAGAAAAAGTGCTCCTAAGGGTCTTATGTAAAAAATGCTTAATTACAGATAATGCAGATAATGAGATGAAAATTGTCTTCAGATTGACTTGAGCCAAATTTTCTCAGTGTGCATAACGTATATTGCCTGTCCTGAAGTTTTATTTTTGTTGATGCTTTTCAGCTGGCTACAGCTGCACTATGTGCCCCACAAATTTCACACTTGGCTTTAGTACCTATTGTGTAAATTAAGTACATTTTGATTGAAAAATTATGATTTATGATCATAAATTCACTGACTTCAGAATTTATTTTTTTTTCCCAGAGCTCAGCAAGTGGCTTGAACCTCTGAAAAATCTTAGATTTGAAATAAATTGTATTCCAAATCTTATTGAATATATCAAACAGGTCAGTAAAATATAGGTAGATGCTATCTTTTATTTATGTTCTGTAAGCTTAGACCTTTTGTAGACTGATATTTTGTCTTAGATGTGTACTAACATATAACATTTAAAAATACATGCTGTTATCCAAAAGAGATGTTTCTATTAAAGCTAATGATCTAGGCTGGGTCTTGCATTGTTACAGTTATTGAAACAATATCTATGTTCAAAGATCTAATTATTTACACCTTTTCACTTCCTGTAAATCACAATGCAAATGTTGATGCTCTTTTTTTTTTTTGTTTCTGCCATATTTATGACTGCTTACCAAAAGGTGAAATAATTAAACTTAAATTTTGTGACATAGTTACAGTAACTAAATACAGAATTTGAATACTAAGTGAACAATATACTGATAAAATCCTTCCTTGTAATACAGGCTCATTCCTTTTTTTTCTTTTTCTTTTCCCCTAAAAGAATATTGACAGTTTGATGACCCCAGATGGAGTTGGTCTTCCCACTGCACTTCGTGTTCTTTGCCATATTGCATGTCCACCGCCTCTGGTAGAAGGTATGGCTGATGTATTTGTACAGGTTGAAGTACAAATCTTAGTTTTCTGAGTCTTCTACTTAAAGCTGGCTAAAGTGTAACTGTGATTGCCCCAGAGAAATTAGAAATACAGAAATGTTATTTCTTTTCTGTACAGGTCAACAGAAAGACCTTAAATGGAATCTTGCAGTTATTCAGCTCTTCTCTTCCGAGGGAATGGATACCTTCATCAGGGTGTTACAGAAGCTGAACAGCATCCTTATTCAGCCTTGGCGACTCCATGTCAACATGGGCACCACGCTGCACAGAGTTACTACTATTTCTATGGCTCGCTGTACACTTACTCTCCTTAAAACAATGCTAACAGAACTCCTGAGAGGTGGATCCTTTGAATTCAAGGACATGCGTGTTCCTGCAGCACTTGTTTCATTACACATGCTCCTCTGCTCTATTCCTCTCTCAGGCCGCTTGGATAGTGATGAACAAAAAATCCAGAATGACATTGTTGATATCTTACTGACTTTTACACAAGGTGTTAATGAAAAACTTACCATTTCTGAGGAAACTTTGGCGAACAATACTTGGTCTTTAATGCTGAAGGAAGTTCTCTCTTCAATTTTGAGAATTCCGGAAGGCTTTTTCTCTGGACTTATACTGCTTTCAGAATTGTTGCCTCTTCCACTGCCCATGCAGACTACTCAGGTATAGCTTAGATGTATTTAGTTTTTAAAGAATTTTTATTATTTATAGATCACCCTTTCACCATTTGTGTAGTGGTGAAAAGAACAGATAAGTGAAAGGATGAATCAAAGTTGTTGTAAAGCATTTGTGCTCATTCGGGTTCTTTGTAGATAAGTCTTTTTTAGCAGAAAAAAAATTGGTATTTTTGGGAGCATTTTTCTTAAGTTAGCAGTCACAGGTTTTTCTTTTGTCCCTCGAGAGATTAGCTAGACACATGTTCTGTTACTTAAATGACTGGCTCTGAAGCTTTTAATTTAACTTTGAATGCTGAACTTGCTATATTAAGGCTCTTCTTTCTTTTGACGTGGACCTTGAATTTGTGATCTTTAATAAGTAAGCATAAAAGATGTGTGACAATCCATGCTCCTGAAGGAGTACCTAATTTACTGGCTCATGCCCTGTCATTTGGTGACAATGAAAATGACATTCCATATTTTTAATGAGGACAGTACTTGTACTTCGTGTCTCTGTTTATGTTGTGATACAATTCAGGTTTGATTGTAAAAATTGACAGGAAAACCCTTCCTGCCCTTCTGTTCCTGCAGGTAATTGAAGCCCATGATATAGCAGTGGCACTCAACACCAGGAAGCTGTGGAGTATGCACCTCCACGTGCAGGCCAAGCTGATACAAGAAATCGTTCGATCTTTCTCTGGTTCGTCTTGCCAGCCCATTCAGCACATGTTGAGGAGGATTTGTGTTCAGCTCTGTGACTTGGCTTCACCTACTGCCCTCCTCATCATGAGGACAGTATTGGATCTAATTGTGGAAGACTTGCAAAGGTATTTTTGTTTTCTCTTGCAAAGATTTCTTTAATGAACTGTTGGATTTACCTTGCTTCTGTGCAGTAGATTTAGCAGGAGGAAAATACTTCTGGAAATATAATTATGGGCTGAATGAATTCTTGTTTCAGTGCTATATGCTGTGTCCTGGTAATGCTTAAGGTTACTAGAGAACCAGCTCATACCTCTTAAGATTTGATGTAGACAGTTTCATGTTGTGTGTCAGTATTTTAAGAAGATTTTCTTCAGGCTGTCCTTGCAAAGCCTCATCTTACCTATGAAGTGCTTTTAAGGACCTGTATGACATAAATAAGAAGAGTAGGCCAGTAAAGTTTGCTATATTGCAATTGCATATGTGAGTAGATGTTTGTAAACTGGTGAAAGTTGAATGATACAGGTTCAGAGGGTTTTAAAACTGAGTGCTCTTTCTTTAAAACATAATTATCCACTTAGATACTGTTTACATAACAGCATATTTATCTTATATAATTAGATGTCCTACAGTATGTTATATGCATAGTAGATTAATTAATTATGTTCTTTAAGAAGTTCTTTAGTGAAAGTTGAGCAATTTCCAAAAAGTAAATGGAACTGTAACTTTTAAGTATGCAAACTAGGTGGATTTTTCCAAAATGCAGAATTATATGACTCCTTTGATAGCTGTTTTTATAGTTTCTTAGATCACTTTAAAACAGGTTTTTCACAGTGCACTGATACCCTTTCAGCAACACAGAAGATAAAGAGAAACAGTATACTGGACAGACCACTCGGCTGCTTGCTTTACTGGATGCCCTGGCTTCACATAAAGCTTGTAAATTGGCTATTTTGCATCTTATCAATGGAACTACTAAAGGAGATGAAAAGTATGGAGAGGTTTTCCAGGAGCTCTTGGCTTTGATGCGATCAGCTGGGGATAATGTCACTCATCAACAGTGTGCTGAATATATAACTTCCCTTTTGCAGTCACTCTGTGATCAGGTATTTGCTATATTTAATGCATAATGCGTGTTGATTATTGTAGGAGACAAATGAAATTAGGTTGTTTCTTAAGGTTTCTACCCTTATTTTTTTTCCAAAATTGGAAAAAAAAAAATCAATATTGTTAAAACACAAAAAGAAAAAGTCTGTGTAGTTGGGTGCTTTGTCAGACTTGCTGCATTCTTGGTCTTGAATCTAGACACTTTCCATTTTATGACATGACTTCTGCATTATGTGCACTGTTCTGGTAGCTCACTAGAAATCAGAAACTGAATGGCACAAAGATTTCCTATCCTATCAGCTGAGAGAGGGATGACACATCTCCATGTGGGCCACCGACAACTCTTGAGTTGTTACTGTTCACTGCTTACCTAGTTAAATATGTACTTCTTAGTAGTCTAACTGAAATCTCTTGAAAGTGTTTTCCAAATGTAAAGAGATATGTATGCAATGCTGGTACTGTAAAACTCCTCCATTTAAAGAAAAGCAAAAGTTACTAGAGCAAGGTAAGAAATGTTGAAAATTGATTCATAGACTGGCCCTGTAGTTTCTCATTAATGTGTGCACAGATTTGCATGTCATTATTTGTCTCACTAGTGTATGTGTTTATTTGATCTAGTGTTTACCCAGTTACAAAAGACATTTGAATGTTGTTGGTCAGTAGAGATAATCAGCCATTTGTATATAAACAAGATCTTTAAGTCGATACAAACTCATTGGGAAAATCAAATTGTTTTATTTTATGTAACACATGGAAGTGCCAGAAGGTCCTAAACTTCTTAGGTGGTGTCTGCAGCCTCTTAACTTTCACAGAACCATGGAATCAAAGAATATCTCAAATTGGAAGGGACCTTAAGGATCATCAAGTCCAACTCTCTGCCCTTCACTGGAATATCCAAAACTAAACCGTGACTTAAGAGTGTCCATCCAGTTGCTCTCTGACAGTCTTTGTGTCTAATCACTTCCCTGAGGACCCTGTTCCAGTGACTGACCAACCTCTCAGTGAAGAACCTTTTCCTAGTGTCCAACCTGAGTGTCCCTGGATGCAGCTTCATTTCATTACCTTGTCCTGTTGCTGGTCCACCAGAGGGAGGAGAGCACCTGCCTCTCTGCTGCTCCCCTTAAGGCACTTGTAGATTACTGTGAGGTCACCCCTCAGCCTTCTCCAGGCTGAATCAAACAAGGAACTTCAACCTCTTCTGACCAGTGTGTTGAGATTGAGGGATACATTGACTACCTAGGCAGAAAACTCTGTAAGTTACCCAGTGACTATTTGGCTTTAATTTTAGCTCTGCTATGCTATTTCAGAATTTGAAGCTTTTATGTTTTAGAAATACATAATGATTTGTAGAGCTTAACAGAACTGAACAAAAAGGATATTCTAGATTAGTATTTTGCTGGTCAGTAATAACTGAAATACTGGAATAAGATGATAAAGGGATAGTGAAAGAACCCAGTGCCTCTGAGTTCATGTGTGATTTATATTTGCTGCAGGCATACAGAATGAATTTTTACTAGATGTATAATAATCATTCTTTTAGGATATTGCACTTATTTTACCAAGTTCATCAGAAGGCTCTGTGTCTGAATTAGAGCAGCTTTCCAACTCCTTACCAAGCAAAGAGCTGATGCCCTTAATTTGTGACTGTCTGATGGAAACATTAATGAATTCTGAGAGCAGTTACAGTTGTCTGCTGACGTGCATCCGAACAATGATGTTCCTTACAGAGCATGACTATGGCTTCTACCACTTGAAGAGGTATGGTATTTTATATCACTGACAATTTTTAAAATAGTTTCAAAACTTATGTAGTGTGAAATAGCTTCCTATATGCTTTGTAGAAAATATTGAGGATAAAGCATCTAAGCTTTTTGTTTCTCTTTGGGGCTTCAGTGTTTTACTCTGTATTTTGTTCTTCCTTCACTCTCTGAGTCATTTCTGCGGTATGTGTACAGAAGCACTTCGTTTCAAGAAGGAAACAAAGCATTGAAAACAGATTGAAAATCTGTACACTCTGTTTCCCCCTCCAAGGCTAGAGGATTAGAATGAGATACAGTGCTCTTGTTCTTTCCCTTTTGAGACACTCAAAGAGCTCTCATCTGGAAGATAGGGGAACTGTCTGTAATTCCTCTATTTTTAGGGAATTCAGTTTGCACTTCCCCAACTAGTCTGACCTCCAGACAATTAAGGCTTTAGAAATGAGTTGTTTTTTCCCAAACTATTTTTGCTAACTCCACTCAGTTTGAACAGAATATGTACATGCATTGACAATATTGTGTTGACACTTGATTCTTTGTCCTATATTTGGACCTATTTCTGTTTGCTGAAGTTGAAGTGCAGAGGCAAAAAGGTTTGGAGAGAGAAGAAGGAGCCTTGTCAATACAAGGTTGTTCAAAACACTTTAAGTCGTGCTGTTGGATGCAAGAAGCCATACAACGACCAATGAAAAATTAGCAAGTTACAGATGCTGCTCTTTCTATGATCCCATGTGTCCAGCTGTCAGCTTCAGTACACAGCCTTGCTTCTTCTGCTCACCTTGCATTTACAGTTCATTTTCTGCAGTATAGGCATCATGGGATGGAGTGAAACTGTAGCTGCAAGCACGATCCTGCTTCGTACATAAGTGCAACCACGTATTTCTGTACTTCAGTCCATTTTCTGGCAAAGATGAAATTGTAATTCTTGAATGTTTTGGAGATGGAATATATAGCTGAATGTGTGTAGTCTGAAATATCTGCAGACAGTACTGGTGAAAACAGGAATCTAGTATGGAGAAAGTAATGATGCTCCAGCTTTGTAATCAAGGCTGAACTTGATAATAGTAAAATTTGCCAAGTTTCTTTTGCATATATGTAATTTTCTTGAAACCAGTTATGGTGGAATGGTCCCAATGTATGTACTAATAAAGTATTTTCTCACTTTTGTTTTTAAAACAGCTCTCTAAGAAAACACAGCAATGCTCTGTACACTGTATTAAAGCGAGTAATAACTAGTTTCAGCAAAGACACAGGTGAACTGGCCTCTTCATTTTTGGATTTTATGCGACAGATCCTAAACTCTGATACGCTGGTAAGTGAATGTGTATTGAATGCTTAAACTCAGCTGCATTTCTCTGAAATCTGCAATGTGAGACATGTTCAGGAACAATTATTTCAGAAAGCAGTTGATTCTGCAGATTGCTGGGTAAGGCTTTCCCATCAGTAGTGTTAGTGCCATCTTTAGTTTTTAATGAAATCTGTGAAAGCTGGGCGGGATGTATGTTTAGTAAGCAAGAGGGTTTTTCAGTAGGAAGAATGGCATATTGGTTCATACAGATTTCCTAAGTGAATAGTGTGCTCTGGTATCCCAGCTTTAGATTCACAGCATCCTGTTAGAGAGCTGCTGTACTGATGTGTAGTATAGAAAGAACTATAAAATACTTGTTAATTCTGTGATACAGACCTCATCTTGCCCAGGAAAGGGTTGCATTTGTCTTGATGGAGTATATAAACTTGACTGTTGAAGTGTAATTTGTTATAATAATTTACATCATATGTTTTTAAATCAAGAGATAACTCATTTTGCTAGATTTGCTCTAATGTATGTTTGAATTCAAAGGGGTTTGCAGTCCAGAAGTACTTAACATTTATGAGCACTTATTCCCCAACTGTCAAATATTTCAGGGGTGTTGTGGAGATGATGGAAGCCTTATGGAAACAGATGGATCCCATTCAGGCAGAACGCTGGGTCTTACCACTGCAGAGTTAAAACATCTACTGCAGAACAAAGAAGAAACTCCAGAAAACCTGCTTCTTGATCTGGAGAAACATGTTATGGTACAAGAATTCAAATAATCAAGTTGATGTTGTAGTTTTCTATTAGCACATCCTGAGAACCCAGGCAGTGTCATGAAAGGTAACACATGCCTACAGGCAGAGGGTGTAGGGTAGTGGTGAAGCAGATTATTAATGTAATAAACAACAGGAACCCCAGCTTAGCAGTGGCTCAATGTCACTGGTAACTCGTAACAAGTGGAATTAATACTGGGGCTGAATATTGTTGGATGTTTTCATCAGAGGCCTAAACAATGGATATATTTTCAGTGAATTTGTGGATGCCAGTAGGATGGGGTGGGTGACTAATCTGATTTACAGCAAAGCCTCAATCCAGAGAACTCAATTAATGCTTTAGGACTGATTTAGCAGAAAGTTTGTGTGGTTCATTAGGAAAAATGCAAAGGTCTGCAGTGGAAGCAGGTTAATCCCATGCCTTGTTGCAGGCTGGGCTGAAAAGGGCCAGGTGTTTGTTGGTTAAATGTGGGCCAACAGTGCATGGTCACTAGAAACAGGTGAGTGAGTGTGTTCTGAGCCATCCTGGAAGGAGTATGAGCAGCACATCCAGGGGCCTTCTTGGCTGCTGAGCTCTCATGTGGAGTGTTGTGTTCACCTTTGACCAGCTTTGCCCCCTCACCAGTTCTAGAGAGACCTGGGCAAACTGGAGCGGGTTCTACCGATGTGTTCAGGGACCTACAGTGCACGTGCTGGAGAGAGAGAGGAGGAAGAAGCTAGGCTTGTTTTGCCTGGTGAAGAGGGCTCAGGAGCTGTTTCAGAGTTTGCCACAGCTCTTTGGGGAGATAGTAACAAAGATGGTGGAATCAAATGTCTTTTGGTAATTCCAGATGATAAATCAAGGGGCAATGCCCCCAAATGGTGGCTTCAGAGGTTCAAGTTGACATTAGGGAAAAAAATAATCACTGGGAGAGAAGTGAAGCACTGAACAGATCAGTGGGACTGTGGGCTCTCTGCCACTGAAACTTTTTTTAGACATGACTGGATAAAGTTATGTCTGACCTCATCTGGCTTTGATGATAGTCTTGCTTCAAGCAGTGATGGTGGGAACTGGACTATAGGACGTGCAGAATTCAATGCATCCAGCTTTTCTGTGATTATAATTGCAAACTTAACTCTGATATTTAAATCTGATTCTATGTAACTGATGGCAGCCATGCAGTAGATGGCTAATTTAATAGAGTCCATGAAACAGCTACTCCACAGCCTGTTGATCACAAATGCCTTTCTTCCCTGGCTACCTACATCTATTAGGTAAGAGATGAAAAGCCACAGTTATTATGAATGAGGAACAGCAGACACAGGACACTGGAATGCTTTAACAGAGAGCTTCTTAAATAAAACCTGGAGCACTGTCTTCCTTGAGACTTATAAAGGATATTGCATCAGCTGGGAGTGAAACCTAGAATGTGCACTGGTGACATGGTTTGTTTAATAACACACCTAGGAGCTCTCTGCTGTTGTTTGTGTACTCAGATGTTTCAGTTTCACTACTTGTGGCTGGATAGACTGTTGTATAGTACCTCTCCCTTTTCTTAATTAGCAAAACATTATTCCTTCTTCGAGGAGGGGAGAAAATTTTGACTTGTTCTGTGTTGACATAGGATCGTTCTAAGGAAGATGATGGCCTCGAATCCTTACTGGACAACATTGTTGGAGTAAGGCAGATGTTGGAATCAGCGGGTGATTCTTGTCCACTGAGTGACCAAGATGTTGAGCCTACTCTTTGTGCACCAGACTCTCTTCAGAATTTGTTTAACAACAGGTAAAATGGTTGAGTGTGTCAGCAGTCTGCCAGTGATTTATTTGAGAAAATGGAGTAATTTATGCATATGTAAATTAAGTATATTAAAAACGAGATCTTGAGACCACTGTAGTCCCTACTACCCACTGGTATTTAATGTCATGTGAGTACTAAGGGTAAGGCAGCCATGTTCACCCCAGGTCCTGTGTGCTGTGTACACTTGCAGTTGGTTGTGGTTCATAACCAAACAGGCCTTTGGCATTGTTTTCTTGTAGGACTACATATGTGTTGGCAGATGTGATGGATGACCAGCTGAAGTCCATGTGGTTCTCACCCTTTCAGGCTGAAGAAATAGACACTGACCTGGATATGGTAAAAGACTTCGTTAATGCATCTGAAGTGAATTTAAAAATGAGGGTTAATCTGAACTAGTAGCATCAGAAATTCCTATGGCCAAATGCTTTGTTTTCCTGAGCTCACCTTTCTAACTAGACCTAGACAGCGAGGTTGGCTTTTGTTAAAGGGGTTATCAAATGCCTTCAGATTTTCTTGGAAGCTGATACAAAATTGGGATCTTTTGCAGTACCCTAGGGGAACAGCTGCTGTGTGTCCTAAACGGCTTTTGCACTGCTGTTGAGGCTTTTCATCAGTTTGTATTAAACACAGAAAAGAATGTGATTTAGTTTCTTCTCTTTGCTTGTCTTTTGTCATTACAGTAATATCCACAAGAGCCTGATAGCTTCACTTTTTTTGATTTGAATATCTGCTCTGATGTGACGGAAGTGGGAAACGTGACAGTAGTAAATGCAACTATGTGCACAAAAGCTTGTCACACCTTTTGAAACTTCTATAATCTAAACTTTGAAGCTAATAGTAAGAAATACAGTAGCATTCCTGTTTTTTTAGAACTAAGGAATTGGCAGGGTCTTAATTTCTTGTGTGAGAAATAATCAGTTTCTGTTGACTTCATTGCCTTAATTCTTTTTTAATTTCACTCTTTCAATTTATGTGCAAAGATAGTTATGTTTTAATTTCTTAAGCCAAACCAAAACTCTATAAAAATTACTTAATAAATTTATAGGGCAGTGGCTTAAGCAAGAGAATTGTCCCACTGCAGGTCATTAAGTGACAAGACAGATATTCATATTTGAGGGCTATGCCCTCCACTCTGCTGCATTTTTTGTTATTGCTTTTTTTTTTTTTTTTGTTTGTTTGTTTGTTTTTGAGGTGCTAGTAATGACTGTTTTGATAAAACTCTCTCTTTGAAGGTAAAAGTTGACTTAATTGAACTGTCAGAGAAGGGTTGCAGTGACTTTGACTTGCAAGCTGAATTGGAGAGGTCATTTTTGTCAGAACCATCATCTCCTGGACGCACAAAAACCACAAAAGGGTTCAAGCTTGGCAAGCACAAGCATGAGACCTTCATAACTTCAAGGTAAAATGAGTTCAATGAGTTAACAGTGTCTTCAGCACTGTTTTGTATGTTGTCAAAATAGCAAATACCTTTCTGATTGCACCTCCAATATGGAGAGTGCCTGACCATCAGTAGTGCAGTGTACACTGGCTAACTAAATCATAATTTGTCCTGACAGTGGGAAATCTGAGTACATAGAGCCTGCAAAGAGAGCTCATGTTGTGCCACCACCCAGAGGAAGAGGAAGGGGAGGATTTGGACAAGGAATTCGACCCCACGATATCTTCCGTCAGAGGAAACAGAACACGAGCAGGCCACCCTCCATGCATGTGGATGATTTTGTTGCTGCAGAGAGCAAAGAAGTGGTTGCTCCAGATGGGATACCACCAGCCAAAAGGCCACCAAAAGTGTCACAGAAGATTTCTTCGCGTGGTGGGTTCTCAGGGAATCGTGGAGGACGAGGAGCTTTTCACAGTCAGAACAGGTTCTTTACACCACCTGCTTCAAAAGGTATGTTGGTTCCTGTATTAGAACTTGAGTAAATGCGTGCTAAAATTGCTTCAGTAATACTAACCCAATTTCCTAGCAGTTCATCACCCCCAGTGTGATATCTTCCTGAAGCAGTGTTGTTGCAATGAGTTGTTTAGCACCAGGAAAGATTCTCTTGAAGGTGAGAACTTCCAAAGCTGTACAATTGGAACAAGGCAGTGAATTCCCATGCTGCCTTTCTGCCTTCCTTTGACAAAAGGAATAGCTGTTTTAGCAACTCTTGGAGTGCTTCCCTGCCTTTTGTGACATGGTAGTTCCTGAAATCAAGCACCACAGTACATCTCTGGGTTTAAATGAGGCTTTGGAATAAAAGGATGGAAGATCCTGACAAGAAGATGCAATTTTCAGTGAACCTGGAGATTGTTTAACACTACAGAGTGTTAAATTTCTTTCCTACATAGACAAGATTGCATTTCTTTTCCTTCCATCCCATAATTAGGGCAAGTCCTTGGAAAGTAGAAACCGAAAATACTTCTATTTATAAAGTTATAAATACTAGGATTTATACAAAATACTAGGATTTATACACAAAATCTGAAAGTATAAAAGTCTGTCTGAATATGCTAGATAACGCAAAATCTTTTAAGCTTGAGTCCTTGCCCAATAAATAGATCAGTTCCCCTGATTCTGTGCAGAATAGAGTAACTTGTAGACTTCAAGTTGGAATGCTGCAGGTACGTTGATATAGAGTATCTTTAGCTATTTGAATCGTGTCAATATTATGTTGCCACCCAGAGTATTGTGAAGATCGAAATGGAAAAAAACCCCAAACCCAGTGATGTTTGCTCAACAGTGTGTTGCTGTTTCTCTCCCTATCTAGGAAATTACAGTCGTCGTGAAGGTGCTCGAGGCTCAAGTTGGAGTGCACAGAGTACGCCCAGGGGAACCTACAATGACAGTAGAGGTGGTCAAAGCAATTTTAACAGGGGTCCACTGCCACCACTGAGACCATTAAGTTCAGCAGGTACATGGTATTCCTATGGGCATCGAACTATAGAGAATTCCTTGAATTTCATTTTTGCTTTACAAATGAAACCATGCAAGGATGCTGCAGACACCTTGAAATTCAGCAAATGTTTTAAGCATATATGAACAGTTGTCACTGAGACTGTGTCAAATACGTGCTTTCGTACGAACTGCCCTGTATCCCATAAAACTTGCTGAATTGAACACTTGATCGCAGAATCTTAATTTTGCACTCAGACTTTTGTCATTCGATTGTCTTCGTACCTCCATGGTAATCATAGCGCAATTAAAGCAGCAATGCTTGCCTAAAAGAAAAGTGAAAATTAAAAGGAGGAAACAGACGCTGTTTGTATCTCATCCTGGTTTTGTTTCTTACGCTTTCGCAGCAGCTACTCCGCCTAGGGCTTTTTTTTTTTTTTTTTTTTTTCCAACTGAGTATACTTTTCTTTGCTTTAAGGCTACCGACCGAGTCCTCGCGATCGTGCTTCCAGAGGCCGTGGAGGAATTGGACCGTCTTGGACAAGTGCTAATAGTAGTAGCAGTGGTGGCTCAAGAGGGAAATTTGTTAGTGGAGGCAGTGGAAGAGGTCGTCACGTACGTTCCTTCACACGATAAAATAAGACCCAGTGGTGGAACAGCTCAACCTTGTGGACTTCTGTGAAGATGACAAAGAAAGCAGCGTCACTAATGGACCAATTCAGAGTTTCTGGTATCTGGAGGACACCAAGAGAATATTTTTGTCTGAAGAAAAAGCTTTTGTTTGATACAAGACTTGAAATTTCAATAAAATTCAAGACTTTTTGTGTACAATTGTAAATTTTTTGTTCCTTTTGAAAGAATGTTTCAATTTTTTTTGTGGATTTCAGTAGGCAGTGCTCAGTAAAGCACCTTTTTGAGTTAAGACTTGAAGGACTTCCTAAATATTCATTGTGCCAAAAGAAAGGTGCAAGTGTTTTGTGTGTGACTTATTACTGCAAGAAAATTAAAAAATATGTATGCAAGGCAATTTTGGTTTTTTCTCTCAGGTTTCGAGTGATTAGCCCTTTTTTTCCTTTGGTTTTTGTTAGCCAGTCTGGGTTACAAATGAGGTGTATCTGCCAGCAGGTGCAGTAGCTGATGAAAGAAGAATGATTGAAAATAATTAATCTGTTGAAGTGTACAAATGTAAATGTAATTTATGTAGGTTTTGTTGTTTATCTAGGGTAATGGGATTAGAAACTTCTAAATCCCATACCAGGTAAAATTTGAATAAAATCTGTCACTAACTTCAGGGAGAATAAACCCACATTCCATCACTTACTTTTCAACTCCAGCTCATGCATTAGGAGCACAGGAGTTATTTCATTGAAAAGCAGCAAATACTTTCAGTTAAAAAGCAAGATACTCATACCCTTAGAGTACCTGGAGTTAATTTGTTCCCTGCCTCTCCTCTTCCTAACAGTTGAGGAGGGGGCAGAGGCACAGGTGTATAACCCGAGCAAACGTAGTGAGGTAGTGATGTTAAACCTTGTCTGTAGAGAGCTGGAGTTTTGTTCCTGTGATTAAACTGACAGTGCAAAAAGAAGAACTCTTGAGGAGTAGGAATTCATAAAGAAATGTCACGACTTGAATAAATTCTAAATTTATTTTCATATTGAAATCAGTGAAGTAAGGTTTTATCTGCATTCCTTTGGGCTCCATGGGCTTCATAGAATTAACAGGTTTTCAGTAGCCATTTTTGGACAGGATGGGGTGTGGTAGCCTAAAGGCCACGTGCAATCTTTGCAAATGAGCTCCACTGTCAGACTTTGATTTTTATTTATGCTTGGTGTGCTGACATTAGAGAAGTGCTATAGAGGGGTCTTACTCTACTTAAATATGGCCTAATTCTTGTTTTACGTGATTTTTACTTACTTTGGACAGCTTGTCTGCCTAGACTCATGAACTTTAACACCCTATTTTATGTGTTTCTAAAGTATGGTAATATGTAAAATTGAAAGTATTTTACTTTTATACTGCCTGACTAAATTAAGTAGTTTTTCATTTGATACACAGAAGGCCCCTATTAGCTGTATTTTTCTGCGTGGGGACTCTGATCCTGTCCCCCTGCTTGGGAGGAGATTGAATAACCTGTGAAAGTGGGAAATGTCCATGAATTGACTGGGTGCACCTACAGGGAATAGCATTGGTTCATAAAGGGTTTAACCTTGTTTAAAATAACATGGACAGATTTGGGTTGGAAGCCAAACAATTTTCTGAATGCTAAAATAACAGGGAGATGTAATTTTACTAATAATTATAATGACTAAAATGGGTGGAGCTTTCACAGGTATTACTGTTATTAATGCTATTTTTTTAAGGAGCACTGCATAAGTATTTTTAAAGCTGACTCACTCCTTTATACCATGTGTTTAAGGTGGTTTTATTTTTTTAGAAGTTTTACTCTTCTTGAAACTAGCAGGGATATAAATCATTTGGTTTCTGTCAGGGAATTTGAAAAGTAAAGTGTCAAGCATGGAATAAATGTAAATATTCAGTACTGGTTCTTCAGAGTTTAAAATACACAGCATGTCACATTAACAATTTTGAAACTAGGAGGAAATAAAGGGTTAGTTACCTTGGTGTACGAAAGCTCTGTAAATTTAGTTAAACTTGAAAAAAGAAGTGTGTGTATATCATGTTTTTTGTTTTGTTTTTTTGGGGGTTTTTTTAATTAATGAAATTAGTTCTGTGACCCTTCAATGTGAAGTGGTTCCTTTCATGGATAAATTCAGCATGAAATAATGCTGTTTAAAACTCAGGTGTTATTTGGTTTGCTCTTTAAAATGGGCTTGCTACCAGCAGTAAATAATACTTGAAGTGTTCAATTTTGCTTTTGATACATTGGCTAAAAAAAATGACATTTCCAAGTTTTATTTCTTGACTGGAACACCAGAAGTGGCTAACTTCAGAGACTCCCGTGCTTCCTTGATGAGCAGAACAGTGGGAGGGTGAGTGAGGCAAAGAGATCTCCCACGCAGCACAGACAGACAAAGGCAAAAGGGTGAGACAAGTTTTCTGCATTCGTTTTTGCTTCCATGGTCTTTAGCTGCTGTGCAGTCTGTAATGTGGCTGAGGGCCAGGTGCACATGGAGAGGTGTAGGAGATAAACAGGTTATCAACCCAGATCCTGGGTTGTGCCATGTTGGCTTTCAGCTTTTTTTTTTTATGCTGAGTAACTCCTCCGTCAGGTAAGAAAATGTGTCTAGACGGTGAAGGCAGAAGACTTCATGCAGCAGATTGCTGCTTGAATGCCCCATGTTCAGGTTGCTCATCTTTAAGCAAATACAACACCTCTGTTTTGCTCTTCTTACATGTTCCCAGCTGTGGTTTTTTAGTGACTGTAAAAAAACTTGCATTAGGGGTGAAATATCTGCAGGTCATGGAGAGAGAATGGATTTTTCCCTTCTTACCCCTTCATTGTCCTGTTGTCTGTGCATGACTGGAGTGCTGTACTCCAGGAATTCTCAATTTTTGCCAGTGCTTTGCCTTCCAAGCAGCTGCTCATCCCATTTCAGAAACTCCCATCTATGAAATGGGAAGGAAATCTGGCGAAGGGATAGTTTGAAAACCTGATTTGTTTATTGCTCTCTCTAGGAGGGAAAATGCAGCCTTACCTACTCCAGGGCACCAAGCCTGTAATTGCAGTGCATTTGTGACTCCTGTGCTCTGCAGGCCAGCATGCCTAAATGTTGCTATTCCTTCTGATAAAGAGTGTACTCAACCTTCTGTACAGAATGAAGTGAACGGAAGTAGGTTAATTATGATGCAGACCGTTTATTAGTTCAACTTTTATACAAAGTGTACTTCAAAGTGATACAAAGTGTTACTGTTTCTTATACACACTAGAGATTAAGACCTGTTGAGCGCTTGTTTATCCTTGTGCATATAAAGGTAGAAAATGTAAATAGACTGGCAGCGACCCATAATGCTGGAAGACAGTTCAATGTTTACTCAGTTAATAGAAAGTTGCATAGAATTGTTGGTCTTTATAAAGGCATCTTCTACGTGGTAAAATCTCCCTGACCTACCGTACTCCATCTGACAACAGTACGGGAGAAGGGTGAGGCTAGTACTGCTCCTTGTCAATACTACCCAGCACCTCTAAGGAAAGCAGCTCTAGAGAAGCACCGTGCCAGAAACAGCCAAGAGGACAGCACATGGAAAATTTCATTTGCAAGGCTACCAGTTTCTATAAATTGTAGGAACTGTTTACAACTGGAGTCTATTAATACATTACTTCATACAAACACCTAAGAACATTTCAGATAAAATCACTTTTGGCCAGTCAGAATACCTCACTATAGCAGGTATTTTGCTTGACTGTGCAATTCCCTTCCCTTCTTATGCTCACAAAAACATCTGGTATATGCAAGTTCCACATACCTTACTTAACCACTTGCTCTCTCTCAGTTTTGTTTCTGAGTCTCCCAGGCTTGGTACTGTGACATTGTGTACCCACCTAACTGTGGATAAAAACTTTATCTCTGGATAATTCCAATGCCATGTTAATTCCCTGCAACACGCTGGCAGTTCACACTGGTAAACTGGCTGGTGGCACAAGCTGGTGCAGCCACATCTCTGCTTTTGGGCTGAGGAAACAGTCACACCACACTTGTTCCCTCTCTTTGCTCTCCTCTTCCAGCTGCAAAGAGCCAGAAGTAGCAACTCAAAATACAAGCATTTGCAGTAACTGGTCCACTTGGAGCAGCAGTTCCACTTGTGAGGAAATGGAACTGATTAAAGTGTGATTTAGTATGAGAATAGTAATACCAGTAATTCCATGCTGGAATCCTCCTGTAATGCACTTTTAGCAGTGTCTGATGTAATGCTGAAGTATGATGATGACTAGGGAAATAGCATTTCCAAGTGAATGTCTTTTGACTTATGTCAAGTCTAGTACAATATTTGAAATCTTAGTGTTTGTGAACAGGATTAACAGACTATTTGAAAGAAAGAAAAAAAAATCCCTTGCTGCTGCCAACTGCTACTAAGAGCTGCATAATACATGAGACTGGAAAAGCAAGTAGATGAAATATTAACATAATGGGCTATTTAATGCCAGTCCAGTCAGTTGTAAGACGGGTCAAACGATGATGATACTTTAGCAATGCCACCCTGTGTGGGGTTCATTAGCAGAGGAAAATCTGAAGTGCAGAACCGTTATCAACCCAGAGGAATGGCATAAAGCCCAAAGTCACCAGAGGCACCTAATGCCATTAGCTACTGTGTGCCTATTTAAAACATACCTGAAAGTGCTTCTTTGCTGCTAAAGGAAACCCTAACTGACAGCCCATTCCAGCAGCTGGAGGACCCAAAGTGTTGCCACATTTCCACACTGAAGTTTTGACTGTCAGAGCTTGATTGCACAGCAGAAAGTCCTTCCTTACCACCTAGGACATGTTTCCTCATGCAGTTTCATGTCCATCACTTTGGGAAAAGGCAGCAGACCAAATGCTAAGTAAATGTTAAATAAACCCTATTTCCCATACTAGGAGGAATTTAGTCATAAATGTGTGGGTGAAGTTTCTAAAGCAAACAAATGCAGAGATCCCATTATGAGGAACATACAGAGCTAATAATTTGCTTTCTTCTCTTGTCAGAACAGAAAAGATTGGGTTACTGCCCTCTGACTCAGGAAAGATGATCCAGCTCATCGAGTTCTAAAGGATTTTGAAGTAATTTTCTTCTTTAGATTAGGCTAAGTAAAGTCACATCACAACCACACAGTTACAGTACACAGAAAAGCACTAACTGAATCTAACAGCAAGAAATCTGGTGTTGCCAAAAAGCTTGAAAATTAGTGTGAATGCTGCAATAATGTCACGCAGAGCAGAGACACTCACAGCTTGCTTGTTTAGAACAGTAACAGTAACAACATTCTTAGTTTCTACCTATTGCTTTAATACACACACACCGGTGTAAGTGAACTGGCCACTGAACATTTAGTGTGAATGAAGGTCTTCCCAAATTATAGCTACTGTTTTAGATTATTAAATATGGCTGCTTAAGAGATGTGCTATGGCATGAATGGGTGAGATTGCTAGTGTCCCAAATACTCTCAATTACTTTGAATGTGGGTTTTTCCCCCAAAAAACCCCTGCTTTTACAGAAGAGCTACTTATGTCAGTTTTAAAATACACAAGACCAGTTTTTAACTAAGACCTGAATATGTGCACATTTGCCTCAGTGGTACTAATGAAACAACAAGTTAGAAGGATTTATTAATGCCCAAAATTCAGACAGCTCTGACCACAAATCTTCATAGTGTAGACTATGTGTTAAAGAAGATTGCTGCCTCTCTCTTTGGTTATGATATTAGTTATAAAAGCATTGCTCTGAGTGACAGCAAGGCATGCAAAGTAGTGCAGTTTCTTTCTAAACTATAAAAGTAACATATTCATGTTGTTGAACCTGCATACATTTTCCTGAGCCTTCCAAACTGATATAATGCATTAAACAGAAGGCCAGATATCTCTAAAGTTGGTCCACTGATGAGCTGAGAATATGGCTTAGTTATACCACTGAAAACAACATGAACAGGCTGTGTAAAAAGTTTGGAGAAAGTCTATGAACAGATTTCTCATTCAGTGCTTACAGATAAATGCCTCCTTGATTTATGGGTCTGTTAATCACAGAATAACAGAATGACTAGCTTTGAAGAGACCTACAGGATCATCAAGTCCAACCCATGCCCTAATACCTCAACTAGACCATGGCACCAAGTGCCACATCCAGTCTTTTTTTAAACACATCCAGGGATGGTGACTCCACCACCTCCCCAGGCAGAACATTCCAAGTACTGTATTGTTCTTTCTGTGAAAAACTTTTTGCTAATATCTAACCTATGTTTCCCCTGGCACAGCTTGAGACTGTGTCCTCTGGTTCTGTCAGCTGCTGCCTGGTGAAAGAGACCAACCCCCACCTGACTGCAGCCACCTTTCAGGGACTTGTAGACAGTGATAAGGTCACCCCTGAGTCTCCTTTTCTCCAGGCTAAACACCCCCAGCTCCCTCAGTCATTCCTCACAGGGTTTGTGTTACCAGCCTCATTGCCTCCTCTGGATGCACTCCAGTGTCTCAGCGTCCATCCCAAACTGAGGGGCCAGAACTGGACACAGCACTCAAGGTGTGGTCTCACCAGTTCCAGCAGGCCAGGTGCCCTAAAAGTTGCCCCAAGGTCAAAAAATCCAAAATTCTGCCAATGACACCAACCCTTGAGCCACTTGATGATAATGTGGGCTCTCCTATTCCTTTCACCATTTTTTTTCTGCCACCAGAGGAACTGAGGGAAAGACTACCTGTGCTCCTGCCCTATAAACCACTTGAGCCAGTGCCCTAAAGTCCCTTTTAATTGCCGTGACACTCCTCTTTTTAATCTCATCACTGCCAGCCTGGAGTATCAGCAGTGGGTAACAATCAGAGGGCCGACTCAGCCCAGGGAGTCTCTCAGTGATATCCCATCCCTGGACCTCAGGGAGACAGCACACCTCCCCGTGGGACGGGTCCAGTCAACTTACAGGGCCCTCTGTTCCCCCCAGAAGGGAATCACCCACCTCACCTACCCTTCTTTTCTTTTCTTTTTAATGCTAGACGTGGTATGGTGATCCATCTGACAGAGGCTCACTGGGCAGATTATTTTTTTCTAAATCATCTGGGTGACCCTCTAGATCCAGGGTCTCACACCTATTCTGAAATGGCATCTGGCTAGGGGATGAGGGACAGGAGGAGTTTTTACTATTATCTCCCTGAGCAGGGACCCATTTCCACTCCCCTTCATTGACCAGGTGTCCTCGTATTGCCTGACAGTAGAAGGCATGGGAGTCCTCTGACTTCTCGTGGGCTTCCCTCAAGGGTGGAAGGGCATAACTCCACCAATCTATTTCCCTTTCACTTTCCCTAATACTCCTTAGTCTTTCAACTTCCTCCCTAAGCTTGGCCACCAGTGAAAGATCATTCACTTGTTCACACTGTAGGCAGGCTTCTTCTGCAGTGGTCCCTAGAACCACTGATAAGCTTAAACATTCCCACAGGAGTGGGTCTGTACAGACACATCCTTTTTGGAGGGTTCTGTTCAGTTACACACACTTGTACCAACTACAGTTTTTGATTGTGTAAAAACCTTTACTAACAAAAACCCAAAACCAACCAACCTATAGAAACGCACAGCAGGAAGAACCTTCAACCAGCCCACCACTCAGCAGCGGAGGAAGTCCCTGCCCCTTTGCCAGTGGGACTCAGAGTTACAAAATCCTATTGCAAACTTTGAATCATTAAGGGTGGAAGAGACCAAGTGCAGCTGTCAACCCAGAACTACTCCTGCAATCTCTAACCCCTAAACCACTGCTCAGCCCCACATCCTGACAACTGTTCAACACCTCCAGAGATGGTGACTCCACCAGCTCCCTGGGCACTCTATTCCAACGCTTGACCACCGTAACAGTGAAATTATTTTTCTAACGTCTAATCTGTATCTCCCCTGCCTGATCTTAAGGCCATTTCCTCTTGTTCTCTCATTGTAGGCACAGTAGTAGAGACCAGTCCCCACCTGGCCAGACCCTCCTTTCAGGGAGATGTAGAGAGTGAAGAAGTCACCCCTGACCCTTCTCTTCTCTAGACTAAACAAACCCATCTCTTTCAGCTGCTCCTTACAAGTCAAGCTTTTTAGACCTTTCATGAGCTTTGTTGCCCTTTGCTGGACATGCTTCAGGATTTCAATTTCCTTTATAAAATGAAGGGCCAAAACTGGACACAGCACTTGAGGTGTGGCCTCACCAGTGCCAAATACAGAGGGACAATAACTGCCACACTATTTCTGATACAGGCCAGGATGCCATTGGCCTTCTTGGCCATCTGGGCACATGCTGGCTCATATTAAGCCTGTTGTCAACCAGCACACCCGTCCCTCTCTGCTAAACAGCTCTTAAGCCACTCTTGCCCTCAGACTGTAGCACTGCATGGAATTGCTGCAACCCATGTGCAGGACCCAGCACTTCGCCTTACTGAACCTCGTGCAGCTGTCCTTGGCACACTGATGGAGTCTGTCCAGGTCTGTCTGCAGTGCCTTCCTACCCTTGAGCAGATCAGCACTCACATCCAACTTGTGTTGTCTGCAAACTTAGGATGCACTCAATCCCCATGTCCAGATCATTAACAATGGTGTTAAACAGGACTGGCCCAAATACTGAGCCCTGGGGAACACCACTAGTGACCAGCTGCCAGCTGGACTTAGCTCCATTCCCCATCACTCTCTGGGCCTGACAACCTGCCAACTTTTTATCCACTGGAGAGTCCACCCATTCAAGTTCCAAATTGCCAGTTTTTCTAGGAGGATGCTGTAGAAGATTAAATTATTGAAATCTAGACAGACAATATCCACAGCCTTTCCTTCATCTTCTCAGCAGGCCACTTAGTCATAGGAGATCAGATCAGTCAAGCAGGACCTGCCTTTCTTAAATCTATGTCGTCTGGACTTGATCCCTTGGTTGTCCTGCATATGCCATGTAATGGCATTCAGGATGATCTCTTCCAGAACCTTGCCCAGAGCTGAGATCAGGATGACTGGCCTGTAGTTCCCCAGATTATCCTTCCAACCATTCTTGTAGATGGGTGTTACACCTGCTAATCTCCAGTCAGCTGGAACATCTCCAGTTGAGCAGGACTGCTGATAGATGATTGAAAGCGTTTTGGCAAATACTTTTGTCAGTTCCCTCATTATTCTGAGGTGGATCCCATCAGGGCCCATAGACCTGTGAGTGTCTAAATGGCATAGTAATGTCTAAATGTCTAACTAACCATCTTGTCCTGGAAAATGGGGGCTTCACTCATCTGCCCATCAACAACTTCCATGCCAGGGAGCTGGGTACCCTGAGGACAACTGATCCTGATATTAAAGACCAAGGCAAAGAAGGCATTAAGCACGTCTGCCTTTTCCTCAATCCCCATCACTACACCACCCTCTGGATTCAACTAATGTGGGAGACACTCCTTGACTCTACTTTTGCTGTTAATGTATTTATAGAAACTTTTTTTAGTTGTCTTTAACTGTAGTGGCCAAAGCAAGTTCTAGCTGGGTTTTGTCCCCTTTAATCTTCTTCCTACATGACATCCTTATAGTCCTCTCAAGTTACCCTCCTTCCAGCAGTGATATATTCTCTTTTTTCCCCCAAAGTTCCAGTTGAAGTTGTCTGTTTAATCACACCAGTCTTTTCCTCTGACTTGTATTTCTACACACACGGACTGTTCTGAATATTTAACAATTCGTTTTTAAAGCACATCCAGACCTCCTGGACTCCTTTGCCCTTCAGGACTGACTTCCAAGGGTCAATCCATGTCCTAAACAGGCTGAAGTCCGCTCACTAAAGTCCAAGACAGAAGTTCTGCGGGTGCCCCTCCTTACTTCACCCAGTACAGAAAACCCTAACAGTTCATGGTCACTCTGCCCAAGACAGCCAATAACCATCACATCACTCACCAATCTTTCTTGGCACACAAAAAACAGGGCCCCTCCTCTGTTAGGCTCATTTACCATTTGTTAATTAGAAAGCTGTCTTCCACACATTCCAGGAACTCCCTAAGGCTGCTTCCTCTCTGCTCTATTTCCAGCAGACATCTGGCAAGTTGAAGTCCCCCATGAGAACAAAGGCTGGTGATTGTGACTCCTTTGCCAGCTGCTTGTAGAACGCCTCATCAGCCTATTCCTGGCTGGGTGGTCTCTAAGAAACTCCCACCATGACATCTGACTAGCTGACCTTCACTGTGATCCTCACCCAGAGGAACTCAACCATGTCATGTTCATCATCAATTTCAATACAATCAAAACACTCCCTATTGTACAGTGCTATCCAACCAGCTCTCCTGCTTCTGTCTCTTCTAAAGAGCTTATATCCAGCCACTGCAGCACTCCCATGATGAGAGTCATCCCACCATGTTTCTGTGATGGCGACAACATCAAAACCTGCCTGCTGAAAAACAGCTTCCAGTTCCTCCTGCTTGCCGCCTACACCGTGTTGGTGTAGATGCACTTAAGCCAGGCCAATGGTTTTGCCTGCATCACAGACCTGCCACCCTAGGTTCATCTCTAGTGATCGGAGGATCACATTCTGAGGTGCATTTGACTGGTACATATGCCTCAGAGTAGGTAGAGAATGGCTCTACCAGTCACTGAATCACAGAATGACTAGCTTTGAAGAGACCTACAGGATCATCAAGTCCAACCCATGCCCTAACACCTCAACTAGACCATGGCACCAAGTGCCACATCCAGTCTTTTTTTAAACACATCCAGGGATGGTGACTCCACCACCTCCCCAGGCAGAACATTCCAAGTACTGTATTGTTCTTTCTGTGAAAAACTTTTTGCTAATATCTAACCTATGTTTCCCCTGGCACAGCTTGAGACTGTGTCCTCTGGTTCTGTCAGCTGCTGCCTAGTGAAAGAGACCAACCCCCACCTGACTGCAGCCACCTTTCAGGGACTTGTAGACAGTGATAAGGTCACCCCTGAGTCTCCTTTTCTCCAGGTTAAACACCCCCAGCTCCCTCAATCATTCTTCACAGGGTTTGTGTTCCAAGCCACTCACCAGCCTCATTACCTCCTCTGGATGCACTCCAGTGTCTCAGCGTCCATCCCAAACTGAGGGGCCAGAACTGGACACAGCACTCAAGGTGTGGCTGTACCAGTGCCCAGTACAGGGGCAGAATGACCTCCCTGCTCCTGCTGGCCACACCATTCCTGACACAGGCCAGGAAACCATTGACCTTCTTGCCCACCAGGGCACAGAGCTGGCTCATGTCCAGCTGGCTGTCACCAGCACCCCCAGGTCCCTTTCTGACTGGGCACTGTCCAACCACACTGACCCCAAGCTGTAACACTGCAGGGGGTTATTGTGGCCAAAATAGCACTTGGACAATCTCTTCCTCAGATGGTCTAATGACCCTTAACCCTTCCACCTCCCCTTTGTACTGCTAAGCAGAGGAGGTCATTGACCTACTCACACTCACACAGGTGTTCTGTTACCCTCTGATGCCAGTGCCAGGCCCTGGCACTCCCTGCAGCCCTCTTGAGCACTAACAGATGTCTGAAGCCCAAGTGACTGTGCAAATATTCATCTCTTGTGCATATCAAGTAGCCTTAAACCTGCCACAAGAAAATTAAGGATACTCTAGATATTTATATATACACTCTTTAAAGACACTGAGTACCAAATGGACTGGTTTATGCTTAAAAGATCCTGTAGAAATACCTGATACTTTCACATATAAAAGCTTCAATTTTTAAAATAAGAAGTAGATCCATCCCACAAACTCAAAGTTACTTACATATCTGTTAAAAGTGTTTCAGATTATTCTGTTACCTTGGGCTTCATTATTAGTCTCTTAAGTGTGCATCAGCCTGGGAAATGAGAAGAAGCTCTAAAGCAACAGTCAACCTCACCTGACGATGTTACATAGCAGAAGAATTACAATTTAAAGTGCTTGCTTTCCACCTTTGAAATAAGACCTTCTACAGACTACAAATAAACAAAATCTTATTAATTTCTATTACTGACTTACTAATTCTATCATTCACTTTTCCCCAAATTAAGTACATCCCAAATGGTCACATTTGCTTTTTTGTTTGAAACAGATACTTAAATGTTTTTTTTCTTCCTTGTCCATAATAGTCTGATCTTTGACTTTAAAAAGCTGTAGCTTTCAGTCTTGAAAGATTCCTGTAAGTGATGCAGTAAAGAGAGAAAAAATCAAGTCTCCTTCCCCTTTTTATAAAAACATTAGCTAAAAAGATGTCTTCCAATTACTGGTTTTAATGACCAGTATTCCCTCAGAAAAAAAATCTTCTGTTTGTTTTTATGGCCCAAAGGAAATACAGCTGTAATTCAGACTTTAAAAGAAAACAAGTAAATCAGAAATTATATAAAATTTACCAATCATTCAAAGAAAGTAGTGTGCCAGAAACCAGCATTTGAAGAAAACGCTTTTTTTTTTTCTGAGATTCGTACTACTTAGATAACTGTAACTTCCCTAGGTTTTCTTTTTACACTCTCTAGTCGTGTCAAAGGACGGAAATTTGACTTCCTGCTTCCCTCTGTAGTAGTTAATCTACAGTCCTTCTGCAGCCCCTTCAGCAGCTCCATTAACTCCCGTTTCTCCAGCTCTGCCTGCTCCAGCTCTTGACGGTGCTGTCTCTCTGCTGCCATCAGAGACCGTACATCTGACATCATTCGTGACATCTGACTCTGCAATGCAAATACAAATTCACTGCAAGAAACAAACCTTCTTCTAATGATGGCGCAATGGAGTCAAACTGGCCATGCACATAGGGAGATGGAGTCTTAGGAACAAAAAACACTGAAATAATTTTTTGATAGCGCCAGAAATGTAAACAATTTGAGCCACAATTCAGCATTGGGATGGTCTTGTTCTAAAGATTCCAGTATATCTTTAAAAAATATTTCATTTTCATCTTTTGTTTCTTACAAAGTATGATAAGAAACAGCTAATTTACTCACTTGCTGCTTTTATTTTCTATTTCAAGAATCCAAACAAAATGCGGTTAAGGTTTTGTTCAGACACATTCTACATGGATTTAACCTCAAATCCAGTAAAAAAAAAAATGCAAACTATAAAGTTTTAAAAAACTTTACAAATCTTTTAAAAACTATTGCTTTAAAAATCATTGTTCTGCGATATAATAAAACCAGGATGAATAAAAGGTTAAGACAGTGTTCCTTGTTACTTGATGAAGTTTACTGTGAACCCTTCCAACCTTCTGACCACAGTGCAAATACCACTGTTGGAAGTAGGGCTCTGTGTCAGCTCTGGACTAAGCCACTTTAGATAGCAATTAAAAATGGAGCTGGATGTTTAATTACCTCCAGTTTGTGATGTATACTCTACATTTAGACACTGAAATCTGTTTCAGATTGATCTGTTGGCAATGTTAAACACGCACAGAACACGGATGGAGTACCCAGGTGAGCTCCAGTGAACCTGAAGCAGAAGCAGGTAAGCCACAGGAATACAGCATCCAGCCTGCTTCTCCACAGAGCTAACCTGGCAAAGTTTTGATGGTTTTGCTCCCCTTTCTTGATGCCATTTTCCTTTGTATGAGACTTTATTTTACAAAATAAGAAACTGCTACTGGGAAGAGCAAAAAGCTAGACTGTTAAGAGAGGAAAAAAAAAAAGGATTGTATTTACCTTTAGTTCTTCAATTTCATTTTGCAGAATACTCTCTTTTTGGACCATATGCCTTCTCTGTGAATCTAACCTTGACTCCATCTCATGTTTTGCCTCCTCCACTCTGCAGATCATTTCTGACCTAAAAAGTTTATTTCTCCTTGTTAAGTCTCGTAAGCAGAGAAAAGATTGATCTTCAAAATCCAGAAAGCCTTCTTGCAGCCAAACAGACTGAACTGATTCCCTTCAAGCTCTACAGGATGCCCCTGTAGAGGCATGATTAATAAAAAAACCCCACAAAAACTGGCATAAAGAAGCACATTGTGCCCAGGGGCACTGAAGTGCCCTTGAAGAGTCTATAGAGGGCCAATCCTATCATATTCCTCAAGTAATTGCATGAGCTCAAGAAGGTGTATTTATGACTTGAAGCGATTTTCTGCTGTTTGCTGACAGTGTGTGCTCGCTAAGTGCTATGAAATAGAGGCAGCCAAGATAAAAAGTCTGAATCCTATAGTACTGCCAAACATGTAAGGAAGTGAGACAGCCTGAATGTGTGGACATGGTAGGCACTTACAGACACGGTTTAGTGGTGGGCCTGGCAGTGCTGGATTAACTGCTGACTCAATGATCTTAAAGCTCTTTTCCAATCTGAATGATTCCATGGTTCTGTGTAATCTTGTTCACTTTTATGGTGGACACTAAATGACAGTATGCAGTAAACTGTTACAGCCTAGTCACTCACACAGCTCCACATCCAAAACCAGATGGCACTACATGAACCATGAACCTTTTGAGTTCAAAAACCAAAAAAGCAGAATCCCTTGTGTCTCAGCGCATTTAAACCATATTTGAGCCTGACTTCACAGCAGTGTTCAAAAGCATGACACTTACGAGCTGAAAGATACAAATGGGAAGGAGCAAGAGGGGAAAAAAAAAAAAGGTTCAACTGGAATATAATGAAAAGGGAAAGCTACAGAAACATACTTTAGAGGAAAACAAGGATGCTGGTAAGAAGTGTCATATTCACTGACTGTTAATCTACCAGGATTTAAAAAAAAAAAAAAAATCAAAATTAGACCTTCAGTGGTTGAATCTACCTGTACCTACCAAAATAATTACAGATTTTTATCTTCTCGATCTGTAAAAACATAAACTGAATACAATTATTAAATAATGTGACTTTGTGACTATAACAGACCAATGGAAAAATTAAATTGCCAACTTCAGTTCTCTAAGTTTTTTTGTCATTTTAAGTAGTATGCTCTGTAGTAGCAGCAGTTCTGTTCAACTGCAAGCAATGGTATTTTAAGATTTATAGTAACTTGGAAAAAAAACCCCAACAACAAGAGAATCAAAACAGCTAGAATTTACAGTCTATGTTGACACCTAATAAAATTCTGGCCTGTTAGCATCAAGTAATTAATGGACCATTTAACACATACCAGAATCCAGTGCTAGCATTTCAAAGCGCTTCATGCAGCGATTTTAAGCCCAGCCCAAACAGAGACAGAAGAGAAAGAGAAGATCTGTACCGAAGCAGTTCCAGCTCGGTTCTAAGCTCTGCCACACAGTTGTGCTGCGTGTCCTCTGCGCTGAGGATGGTGTAGCCACAGCCATTGGGGCACTCCCGGCTCCGGTACTCGCACACCGCCAGGTGGCCGTCCAAGTTACGCCGCTCAATCTGCACGGTGCAACCTGAGCGAGGGACAGCAAGGCAAGACAGCCATTTACAACAAAAGCATTTTGAGTCATTCCAATCAAAAACACTCAAGAAAGGAAGCTGAGGAAAGTGATTTCTTTAGGAAATCAGTACTTAGTTACACATATGTAGCTATTAATACAACACTGTTAAAAGGTCTGACTGAAACATTATCCATTAACTGAAAACACTGACAGGCTGAAAGAAGGTATTTTCTGTTAAATCTGCTGCTGCTGGTCTGGACTTAAATCAGATTCAGTAATGAGAAACCTGATGCCAAGCTAAGACATTAGCTTGCCTGTGCTACCATCATAGATTGCAATGACTGGAATTGATAAAGAATACACATGGGTAAAAAAATATTATCCTATCAAACTTAGAGAAAAGTCCAAAGATGTAGTAAAGAGAGATACAGGTGAGATGGAATGTAAACTTGTTTTCCAGACAATTTGTTGGTCTTGTCCATAATGTACTAGACCATATAAATAAGTTAGAACACTTATTTATGAACATTTAGTAACTCATACAAAAATAGAAATATATCCACAGAAATTCTAGGATACAAACTTCACAGTTCTGTAGTGATTAAAAGTAAAATGCAAAGAATCAAAAATAAGCACTATATAGATTATTGCCACATTTAAGATTCTAAGCTTGAAGTCTGTAGTCTTAACTTATGAAGTCAAACTTATGAAGTTTGTAGTTTAATCTTTGAGGCTCACTTTGTTGAAATACACACTTGCATTAAATTTGAAGAGAATATCAACTTAAGGAAACCAAAGCAACGGAATATTGAAACTTCCCAACAAACTATGCCAGAAAATAATAAATGAGTACACTAGAAGAGCTTTCCTAATAGATATAATGATTTGTAATTGAGGTACTCAAAATACACTTCCATGTATTCTTGGGAAAGACTCAAGAGATGTAAGAGCCTTCACACCCTAAACACCAGACATCCAAAGCAGTGTAAAAACACAAATCTCCAAAACACTGCAAAGTACATAAATCTGTAAATTCTACTGTAGGAAGCAAAAATGTAAATGTAAAATATAAAATGTTTCTGTAGGAAGTAGAATAGGTGAATCAAGCATCTGCAGAAGTTCCCGTACTTCTGAGAGAAATTATAATTTTCAGCAGAGCAATTCTAGTACCTTAATCACCTCATAATTAATTAAAATGGCAGACTCAACTACGTCCTTAGCATCATTAATAGAAATTAACTTTGTCTAGGAACATACATTTCAAATGAGATCAACTGGTAAATTTAACAGCATGTTCCTTTTTAGAGGCATGTTTCTTTCTCAGAAGGTGTGGCCTTGTTCTAAATAAAAACCTAAACATGAACAATTCTGACCAGAATTTAGCTAGAATAATTCTTATTTCCAAGATATGTTCTTGTTAAAACCACATCACAGAGTTGGCAGCTGCACATGCACCAGGCAACCAGGAGTTTTATAAATAAATTATGACCCTTAAGTCTTCAGGGGCTACTGTAATCATTCAAACATCAGAACATGCAATCAGAACTGGAAAACAAACTCATAACTTGACAGAAAGCAAAACTAATGCACTACTACACTGTCACACATTTGAAGTTCATCATATTCATTTTGCTTAGTTTTTGGATAAGAAACAGTTGCTAATCATCATGACTGCCATAAACTGCTACTATATTTTGTTCAAAAACACAGCTGTAAAGAGCAGATCATGCCAAAGCTTTGAATTTCTGTTAGAAAATAACAGCCATGATTGCAGTTCTGTTGACGGGAAGATGTCAAATGTGTTCTTTAAATATAAAGGATTCAACTTGTTTGAATGTTACTCACCAGCATTGGAGCAAGGTATCTGACTGTACTCACACTCCCTTTCATGCCTGTCTATAGACTCCAGAGAACAAACCATTTCACAGCCATAGTCTCTGTTTCTGCAATGTAGCTGAAGACGGTTTAAATCATTTTTCATATATCTACACGCAAAGAAAAGAATTTGTTTTGAAATCTGGGAACATTATTGAAAAAATTCATCTTTTGGGAAAAGAAAGCAAGATTCTAATCTCCATTAGGAAAAATTGCGAGTAATTAGCTTAATTTATTTCAAGAATTCAAGTGACCATATCAGTAAAAATCAGCTTGAAAGAAACCATGTTAATGGAAAATTCAGTCCACAAATTGAAATGTGCAAATGAAATCTATATTTTTGAATAATTTTAAATTGTGGCCTTTCACTGGCTCAGCAGATATTATAAATAAAAAACACCAGGGCTACTCACTTGCCGTTTAAGTTCTGTGTTTCTAAACATGCCAGACTAAAGGACTACAATGAGTACAGATAAAACAATCTAAAAATTAAACTCTAGTCTAGGCTATAGTTAATTAGAGCTAATTATGTATAATATATAATTGTTAATTAGTTAATTATATATAATTAATTACAGTATAATTATAGTTAATTAATTAAGCCCCATCTATGCTATAGTTAACTTTCCAGATAGTAAAATCTCATGGATGAAAAATTACAGTGTGAGTACTAATAAAGTTAAATTTACTGTAGCTGGAGACTTTAAATACATAGCTGTTAATCTAAGCAAGATTAGATAATGCAGGTGTTACACAGCAAGCAGCATCTACTGTTGAAACTGTTTTGTGCTGACACTAGCAGGAATTAAGTTTAAAATAGAATAGTTTGTTTGGAAAGGACCAAGAACAATCATATGGTCCAACTGCCTGACCAGTTACAGAAGGCACTTGTGAAAACAGCCTGCTTTACAAAACAAGGTGGCTCACAATAGATATTCCTACGTCTAAAGATCTTCTTTAAAAAGAATCTGAAGGTCAGAAATTTGGTTCATATCTCTAGGAATTGTTACTTACAAATCCCACTACAGCATCTAGCTAAGACTGAAAAGAAAAGAGAGATAGAGTGTGTAGTGACTGTCATCAAGTCATTTTGAAGAAAGCTTTGCTTGCTTTCTCTAAAATAAAGTATGGGAAAGCTTTGATGCTGTAAAGGATATTCAGAATAATATCCAGGCAGGTACCTAGAATCAGCATTCAAGATATACAAAGATGGAGAACACACTAAGTGTTCCTTTAGTTTTGAAATCCTAACACTGTAGAAGTTAGCCATAATAAATAGAAAATGCTTTCATGTAAGTATTTAGTGTCTGCCATGGGCATATTGGATAAGACAGCCTGAGTGACAGTATCGACAGGAGATGAAGCTGTGCAAGCAAAACTGAAAAATCCTAAATTCATGTAATTTCAACACACAGCAAGATTATTGGATACCTGTAGAGAGGTCGTAGCAAAGACACATCAATCACTTGTCTGTCTTCAGGGCAGTTACTGTGATGAACAAGCCACCCATGGATACAGGCAGTGCAGAAAGCATGTTCACAAGGAGCCTGCAGTGGATCTTCTAACACGTCTCGGCAGATGGAGCACAACAGCCCTTCGTTAACATAGCCCACGAAGCGCTCAATATCATAACCCATGCTCTCCACACCTTCAACTGTGCAAAAATCCCAAACACACAGAAATAAAGCAGTCTTCGTGCTGAATCTGTATGGGTAGATCCACAAAGAGGCATGAAAGGAATTCTAAAAACGTGGAGACCTTAATGTAAACAAAGTTGTGAATGTGTGAATGCAAATAAACATTTACATGCTTTAGAGACTTTCAGATTTAAGTGGGAATTTGAGAATTGTGCTGCTGGATGTCAGAATCACAATTTTCTGTAAAGAAAAAAAAAAAAAGATATTCTGAACTCTGAAAGCAAAGACTTTGGCACAGTTGAGCTGCACTTCTTCTGAATGCTGTTATTGAATATATTTGTAGCAGCCACTGTGAAACATGAAGTTCCTATTTACATGAATTCTACCTGAAGTAGAAACATCACAGAAGGACAAATTCAAATGTTTGCTTTCCATTTTAATTTCTTCCATTACCTTTCACGTAACGCCTAACAAACTTACAAAACAGTTTCCTACCAACAATAGTGGTGGCACTTTCAGCTAGCAGATCCTGAATTTATGAACTGCACATCACTTAGGAAGTTGCTTTCATACTGAAAAAAAGATTCTCTACTCACTGTAGACCTCCGTTTCAGAGGGAACAGCATGAAATCTCCACATGCCTACTTACTTAATATTCATACTTAATATTCAGGAAGTAAAAGAAGCCAAAACTGCAGCTAACCCTGAAATCATGAAGAGCTACTGTCTTTTTCTACATGATCTATTTCATAAAACTGAGAAGCTTTTGAATGGATTTGAAAGCTTTGTGAAGAATTAATGGGCAATCTGCCTCCATCTAAATCCTATAATGAAAAACCCTGTGGAATTTGGTAAGACTCCACAGAACTCACTTAGAAGAATAAGTTTTAGGTTCCACACTGCTCCTTGACATACAAAGTAACTTTTGTAGACCCACTGAGACTTGTGAAAATGGTTTTCATTAGTTGTGAGGTTTTCTAAATAAAATAAAAAAGGAAGATATCTTACCTTTGTAGATTTTACTACATGTATATGTAGTTTGCTCAAATACTTCTGAAACAGTTTTCTGATCAGTAAGGCATGTAATACTTCCTTCAGTTTCTCTTCACTGCTTTATTATGTCTATGAGAAAAATTAGAAATAATAAGGTTCAGTAGTGTTTCCTAAGTTACAGAGCCCTATGTTTAACAAGTCAGCTACTGAATAGATGCTGTCTTAACAGCCCATTAAAACCAAGTTTGCCAAAGCAAGCCACTGAAAATCTACAATTTATCACAGGAGAACTGCCTTGATTAGGGTGAAAATAATCATCAGTCTTTGTTTCAATCACTACTGATGCAGGTATCACAAAAATGAACACCCTGCTGATGATCAATTTTGAAGCCAGTTTTGTTTGCAAGACTGAAGACAACAGAATTCAGTACTATTGAAAAGTAGCAACTGAAATCTCATAAAATTATATTCCTCAAAAAGATGCAAGTTCCTTATCTACCTGGTCTTATCCAGTCATGACAGACAGCTCATTTTTCAAACAAAACTATTAGTCAAGTTTGTTGTATTGGCAAGTATCATTCCTGTAATATGCAGCATAACTAGGGTTGCTAACTTAAAACATCATAAAAGATGTCATTACTTAAACCCCTTAAGTTATGCTAGAGGATTTAAACAGCATATATAGATTTGATAATATGGAACTGTAAGCCTAACACTTTGATTTTGTTTGGTGGATCCCAGAGGATTCTGCTTTTAGAAGACTTTAAAGGACAGGTAAGAGAGCAAAACTAAGTATTTCTACTGTCCCAGAGATTGTTCTACTGGAATTGTGGATGCTGTGAGCTACATTTTGCACAAATACTGCTAGTCCCTGAAGATCAAGTCTTCAAGACACTCTTCAGCAATTTTTAGTAAGTTTGAAGACTAACAGAATGCAGGAAAGAGTATTTTTATCAAATGGGGAACAAAAACTTTATTTGTGCTTAACAGAGAAATGAAGTGCAACAGCAACAATAACAAATATATATATGTATTATATACATATGCCTCTGTATATAAATATATATATATATACATATGGATGTATACTGTCCCAAACAAACTGGAGTTCAAATGAAAAGTGGATGGGAACTTTGAGGCAAAAAATATAATCAAGATGGATTCTTCAGCACATTTTCAAGACTCATGTTGGAGCAGCAGTGCTGGAACCCTTGTGGCCATCTGGGACCTACGACAACAGCTGTTACTGAAGTCCCAGACTTCTACCAGTACAATTTCTTGACCTGAAGAACTAGAGATATTTTATTTTCTTGTCAGCATCAGGAGATGCACCTTAGTCAAGAGATAAGCAGAGGGAGAGCATCTGATGAATGTCATGCACTTTAGCAGTACGGATCACTTTACCCAGTGTCTTCACCACAAAATGAGATAATTTTCAGCTTCTGCTTATCCCCAGAAACTTTCCTCCACCATCTGGCCTCAAAACTTATTTTCCCAATATTACTATAATTCACCAATTGTCACACTAGTTTTCTGACTGCAACTAGAAATTACATGATTTTGTTGAGAGATGTCAGTTGCTTAGTTTAAGCAAGTAACTTCTAAACAGAATAAGTCACTTAGAATTATAATACTGTATGATTTAGAATGCTGTTTGCTTATATCTATTTGCTTAGCTTGGGTTGCTGGAAGCCTTAGGCTGAAAGCTGCAGACTTTTGCACAGACATGCTTTTGGCTGGAACTGAGTTAATTTCCCTAGCAATTTTCCCAGTAGCTGCTACAGAGCTGTGTTTTTCCTTTAGAATGAGAAGAATGTTGCCAACACACCAATGTTTTAGTTGTTGCTAAGTAATGTTTATCCTAAGTCTTGGACTTTATTTTACTTTCCCATGCTTTGCCAGGGAGCAGGTGCACAAGCAGCACAAAGCACAGGACAAGGAGCTCATGGTCAGCAGCAGAAGCTGCAACTCAAGATAAGAACAGTTAATGGTTTGCCTGCATGGACATGGAGAGAGACTCCAATGAGCTGAGGGAAGATCCCAGACCAAAAATCACCACTAGACTAAAGGGCTGTGTGAAGAGCATGCAGGGGAGGGTGTCAAAATTGTAAGGGTATCATTGTGCAGGGATTTCTTGTCTGGGAGAGAAAGCACACAAACTATGACATGCTATTTGCTTTTTATTGTTTCACAGGTTTTATTTTACCCTGCAGTTTTGGATAAGCAAAAATATCCTCCAGACTTCACAGGTACCAAGCAATTTTTCAACAGCTGCCATGCCACGTTGTTTGCCAGGCAGATGCACATCCAAAACCAGCCCTGAGCTGTGGACTTAACTGCTCTCAGAGATTTGGTGAGGATATAATAACAGGGAGAATACAGGTGGGGTGTAGTTCCCAACAACATCAACACAGCTTGCTAACTGTCTGGCACTAATCAAAGTTATTCCACTGTAAAAGTCAGGACACTTAAATGAAATTAGTGATCTTGATCTTCATTTTTTCATCTGCTGTAGCTTCTGATTTTTAAAAAATGCTTCTTTTCCATGTGACAAAACAAAGCATAACTGCTTGAAAGGCTGGAGTGAACCACGACAGAACTACAGATGGCATGGCTAAGACAGCATTTTCAGAAATGCTGAAGGAACAGTCTTTGCAGGGCCCAGGGATGAGGTGACACTGAGACGTGACTTTTCTTCAGCCTTTATTTTCACAAAGACAGACTGTGCTTTAAATCCTGCTATACAGAAACAATATTTTAGCATGTTTTTTAGCATGTTTTACTCTGACACTGTAAGCCACTTCAAGCCAGCACCAATGTCCAAAGGGGCAGACTCACCCCAACTGTGGCTGTACAAGTGGTTTTTCCAGCACTTGATGCATCACTCTCAGTAACTGACCTGTTTTAAGACTGGATTGGGGAAAAAAAATAACTTTGGCATTTTTCTAACAGTAGCCCAAGCCTATTTATCCACAAATTAATGTGCTCCCTACCTCCCTTCACCTCCTCCTTTGAATCAGTGAGAACATTTAACTTGTCTCTTTTCTGAATTGTCTTGTGCAACTCACCCTACAGACAGCCCTGATTTGATTTGTTAGGCTAGAATTTCTCAAAGATGGCTCAGCAACAGCTCTAGGGACTGTGTAAGCAGGGCATGACCAGGGATATGAAACTGCAGCCAGGGCAGAAAGGGAAGAACGACAGACAGCAGCAATCTGTGATCAAGAATACCAGAGAGCTACTCCCTCAGCTCAGCTCCCCACACTGATACACTGGGGAGACCGGTGAACATTTGCGTAAGAGAAAAAGAACAGAGGAGGGCAAATGAAATAAATGAGCAGCAACACCACCTTACACTGACGCAAACAACTGATTTTTTTTCAAAAAAAGCTTTTATAAAAAATGAGACAATTTAAGGCCGCTACCAGGAACTACATAACTACTATAGCTATTTTGACAAAGAACATTTTTGTACAACACTTGCTGTCCTGCAAAACCTGCTCAGGACAGTGCCATCCATGACCTGCCTTGCACAGACCAGAGTCCAGAGTTGGTGAGTCCAATGGAATTGGTGAAGGATTTGGAGCACAACTCCTGTGAGGAGCGGCTGAGAGAGCTGGGGTTGTTTAGCCTGGAGAAAAAGAGGCTCAGAGGGGACCTCATCGGTCCATCTGAAAGGAGACTGTGGCCAGGCGACCAGCGACGGGATGAGAAGACATCGCCTCAAGCTGTGCCGGGGGCTGGGTTTTAGCTTGGACAGCAGGAAGAATTTCTTCACAGAAAGGGCGGTCAGCCATTCGAATGGGCTTGATGATCTCAGAGGTCTTTTCCAAAGTAATTAATTCCGTGACCACCGTCGAGGCTGTGCAGAGCTGAGCCCTGCCAGCCCGAGCCAGGACCAGGGTCAGAGGAGCTGTCTCCCGTGGCCGCTGTGGGCGGGGGGGATTTTGTACAGGAACACGGGAAGGGCCTCCGGATTCGGGCCGGGAAGGCGCTTCAGGGCGGGACAACGATCCTGGTCACAGAGCTGGCATGCAAACATCTGGAGAAGCGACCCGATACCAAGGAACAGCGCGGCCTCAGGCAGCGACAAGCACCCTTAGAGCTGCAGACACTTCTCGCTCCCTTCCCCACACGCCAGCGATGCCGCCGCCAGCCCGGCACAGGGCCCTGACAGACGCTGGAGATAAACCCCGCGCAGCACCTCCCGCCCCTGGCGCGGCTCCGCTCCCGGGCCCGGTTCCGCTCCCCGGCCCTCGCCCCTCGCCCCTCACCCCCGGCCCGGCCCCTCGCCCCTCACCCCCGGCCCGCTCGGGGCCGCGGCCCCCTTCACTCACCCCGCCCGCCGCCGCTCGCTGTCGCGCAGCCGGGGCTCCCTTTACGGCCGCTCCCGCTTGACGGCGGCGCGCCGGGCGGCCGTTCCGCCATGCTGTGTGCGGCACAGGCGCCGCGGGCCCGCACTGCGCACGCGCCATGCCAGCCTCCCCTCCAGCGGCGCGGCCCGCGCGCGCGGCCCCGGCGGGAAGGGGAGGCTGCGCAGGGCGCATGCGCAGTGCGGGCGGCGGGGCTGCCGGGAGAGCGGGACAATTGAGCGCTGAGGCGGGACCGGCGGCGGGACGGCAGGTACGGGAACCACGGGAACCACGGGCACCACGGGAACCACGGGAACCACGGGAACCACGGGCACCACGGGAACCAACCACGGGCAGCGGGGGGCTGGGGGGAGCAATCCCGGGAAAGAGCCCAAAAATGATCTAGCGCCAACCCCCCTGCCGTGAGCGGGGGCATCTTTCACTAGATCAGGTTGTTCAGAGCTTCATTCAACCTGGCCTTGAGCGATGTGGCATCCACAAGTTCTCTGGGCAGCTTGTTCCAGTGCTTCACCATCCTCAGAGTGAAGAATCTCTACTTTACATGTAATCTAAACATGCTTTCTCAGTTTGAAGCCATTCCTTCTTGTCCTATCACTCCAAGCTCTTGTAAAAATTCCTTAAGGCTGCGTCTGATCTGCAGCGATTTTTCAGTAATGTTGCTGTTGCAGGCGGTGCAGTCCCCGCCTGCAGTTTAACCGAGTAAAAGCTGGTGGTGTCCCGTCTCTGCAGTTGTGCACAGCCCCTGTTCTGCCTCTCCATTCAAACACTCCGGGAGCAGCCTGGGCCGAGATGGGCATTGTGCCTTTAGCACAGCTCCCTGCGCACCGCGGTGAGCTGGATGTGTAAAATCATTCTTTGTGTGTGCATTTCATTTTTAGTGCAGCTGTTAATGTACCCTTAAGGACAAAAGTACAACCGAATTCAATGCCTGACAAACCAGGTGCACCCGTGAGACGGTTTGGGCTGTGCTT
The DNA here is from genome assembly GCA_018697195.1 of Certhia americana. NCBI lineage: Eukaryota > Metazoa > Chordata > Aves > Passeriformes > Certhiidae > Certhia > Certhia americana. Next base: position 130,005,614 of record CM031858.1, on the reverse strand, counting down.
TGGTCGGGCTTGGTTGCTAATACAAGCTAGGAGCAGTGCTTTTTGCATTGCTTGCAGCTGTTTCCCTGCAGCGAGACCTAACAGAAAGGCAAGTACAAGGTTCCCTGGTGTATTGGTGCTGTCTCTGAGGAAACGGCATAATTTGCATATTTTTTCATTTAGTTGTAGTCTGAAGCTGTTCCTTGCCTTGCTACACTCACTCTGATCTTATCTGAAAGATCTGGCATCAGTGGTTATACATCCCTGATGTTCTATTTCTATTGTGTGGCACTGTAAAGGGACAAAGTGTAAACATTTTGGTTATTATTTTTTTAACATGCCCTTTTTATATTTTATGAAAACTTTTATTAAAAGACAAAGATGTATTTCTGTATGCAATATTTAATCTTAAACTCTACAAACCTATAAGGGTCTTTGTAGTTGCAAGCAGGTAATACTGGTAACAGTGAAGTTACTGAATTATAAAGGGTGGTGGCTTCAAATGCCTTAGTAATTTTCAAATTTCCTAATGAGTCTGGTTTTGTGGTTTAAAACCAAATGACAGTGCAATGGCTAAATGGATTTGGGAACCAGAGCACTTTAACCATGGATATATGCAATTTATGAATTGTGTAGCTTCTGTGTCCCACAGAGTGCAGTGGTCAGGGTTAGTGCAGCACTGCAGCCCTGCTGGGCACTGGCCTCATGCAGAACCCTGGGTGGCCTGTGTTGTCTTCCCAATGACACTGTGCAGTGTAGGGCTGGGTACAGAACTTGTTCAGATTCACGTGGCACCTGAAGCTGACTGTGCTCAGCTCTGGCACCTGCAGTCAGCTCCCCCTGAAGGTTCTGGACACCTCTGCAGTGTTCACAGAGATACTTCTGTTAGAATTACCAAGCTACTCCCTTATTGCATAGGGTTAATTAAACTTCATTTTCTATTGCTGTTGTCAGGTAAACCTAACTTAAGTGAACTGCTGTAGACACTGCCAGAGGCTTCTTTCCTTGTATTTTTAATAACAGCCACAGTGGAAGCGACAACAATTGAGGCCATTTTGCCCCTGAGATTTATGTCTATTAAAGCATCAAATATATGCTAATTGTGCAGCTATGGGGAGAGAGCAGTACTCCTGCTAGCAGTCTCTGCATATTTGCAAAGTGTTTTGGCAGTGCTCTGTTGCTACTTCAGTGCAAACCTTGGAAAGAAGGTGGTTGTGCCCCAGGAAGCCACTGGAGTGCAGAGTAGCACCAAAGAAGGTGCAGAAACACACTGTCTGTTGCAGCAGGATGCAAACATGCTTTTGAGGTGGTACAGAAGTTTGATTCTGCAATCTGTATTAGGGTTTATTTTAACATAGTAATTGGGGGGATCATTTAAAATAAACGTGTGTAAATGGAGAATTAAACCTGTAAATGTAGGGTAAGTTGTGCCTGCCTTCTTCAGCTGCTATGTTACTTTATTGGAGTTCCCTTCTTTTGTTTGATTTCTATCTACTACTTTGAAGCATTGAAATTGTATCTTTTTTTCTATTGGTTGCAAAGTAAACTTTGTCATATTAACGTTGGCATTTGTTTGGTTTTATCCTAAGGTTGCTCAGGGAAATAACGGTGTTTTATTTTGAGGGAAAATCTGTAATACATTCCTTCACTGTTCAAGTGGCCATAACATGGACCAATAACATCCACTGTAATTCTGAGATAATTTTCTGCTGAATGTTTATCTTATTATGGTGAACCTGAATGACCAATGTAATTGACTGTGTAATGCAAAATGCTGGTTCCAGGTACAAGACATTCCTTCAAGATTCATTGTTCATTGCACACTAATAATAGGCTTTTTATAATTATGTTTCAAGTGTATAGAATAGTAAGTTTTGCTTAAAATTATCTTTCTGTTTTAAACTGGTGTAAGTTTGTTAAGTAGCCCTATACTGTGGATCTCGAGAGCATTTATTGCTATTGGGAACTGCATTAGTGGCTTTTTCAATGAAAATTGAAGTATTCAGCTGCAGAATTTGCTGTAGTTGGTCTTTCTTAGTACTTAAACAAAGCATTGCAACAATACTACTTTTTCTCAAACGTTACTATGCTTGTGAATTAATATTGTTATTTGAAGATCTTATGCTCTCTTCTGTTTTGAAATAGTGCTTTTGTTGTCATCTGGATATATTTTTATATTTAAAGCCTATCCTGACTACAGTTGTTTTTATCTGCTTCCTTCCTTCCTTCCTGTCCACCCTGCAGAGCAGTTCAGCTAAATATGAGGCGATCTGCAGCTCCAAGTCAAGTTCTAGGAAATGTGGGCAAAAAGCCAAGGTTTATACCACCAGGAAAATGTACTGCTATTTGTCTCAAGAATGAAACTAAGGAGATGGACCAAGAAATTAAGTTAAAGGAGGTAAACTGAACAGTGCACTAAACATTATTTTGTACGGTATTGTGATTAAAAGATAACAGCTTACCACAAACAATCTCTGCTTAAATAATCTATTCAGAATAAATTTTGATAGCTTAGATCTTGCTTCTCAGGTTAGGTTTCTCTCACTGGAGTGGTGGCAGAAAAATGCTTTTCAAATAAATAAAATTAATCAATATTGAGCCCAAGTGCAATTCTCAAGTGTAAAGGAGGTGGGGATTGCATCTTGGCATGGGCTTTATTGGATTTTCTTTTTGTAAAAGCAGTGAAAAACCCAGGATACTTGTAATAAAGTCTCATTATGTTGGGTTGCAGTTCTGCTGCACAGGGACTTTGCTGAAACCTTTGGTATTGACACAGAAAAGCATCACAATTTTTATTTATTTATCTACAGAAGACTTGTTTTAAATTAAATTCATAAACTATTTACACAAGTATTTGATACTGTTTGCATGCACTTTTTGTTGTGATGCACATAGTTTTGTAGAGATGCATATATTTATGTAGCAAGTTTGACAACAACAATTAGTATGTCTTGAGATCCCTTCTTGTTGCTCTTTTCTCTCTCTCTTCAACTGCAAGAAAATGCTATTGTGAACTTATTTCTCTTTTGCAGATACATGGGAAAGAGGGAGGTGCTTCATTGCTTTCTAAAATAAATGTCCAGAATCAAAATGAAAATTTTACACAATCTGTGAAGTCAACTGGAAGAGTAAAGACAAAATCATGTTTCAGCATTGACAAGTGCAGCAAGACAGAAATGAAAATGTTAAATGTACCCAAAGCTGGTAAGATGCTCCTCCTTTTTTACCATGTATCATAAGAGAATTTTAAAGCTTATGAATGATAGACTGCATATACTAAACATTTAGTGAAGTACTATTATAAATGTTGTGCAGTGGCAACATTATTTGGGGCTGTACTGGATAGAATGAAAGAAACAAGTGTTAAATGAATTTTTTTAATAAAAAAAGAAAGAACCAAGGTGTTTTGGAAGCCAGTTGATAGTGTGGTTATTCAGGTTTGTGTCTTCCAGAAGAGCCTTACAGTCAACTCACTCTAATCTACAGTTGGTGCAATACAAGAATTGTGATACCGTAAATTGTGGGAAAGCGTTGCTGACCTCATGCAGACAAAGCTAATTATTCTGAATGGATTCAGGTCTTTTTCAGAATTCATGAGGATTTCTATTTTTCAGTGTCTCCAGTGGGCAGTTAAGGTTTAAACCAACTTTAGCCACGGAGCAGAATTGGCTTTGCTTGTTTGTGGGTGTACACTTCATCAGCTGTGCCCTGGTAATGAATGTCTCTGGAAAACCAGGGTAGTAAGCAGTGCAAAGACATTGAAGTGTCTGAACCATAGCAAGAGCACTTGGATGGACCTGAACGACATTGTGGGGTTGAGTGTCTTCATTTCCCAGTCTTGGTGTGCCCTGACCACAGATGCAGCACAGTTCTGTGTCGTGTGAATGCAAGTGCATGACCTCAGGAGCCGAGTACATCTTGAAAGCTTGGCACTTAAACTGGGTTACTAACATTGATGGATGAAAATAGCTCCTTTTGGAGCCAGCTCAGGCATTTTAAACATGTGTCTTATAGTTATTTCACTGTTGTTTCTTCATAATTAATTACACTGATAATGATGGTTTAAGGTTCATTTAATTAATAATACTTTGTGTACTGAGTGAAGTTGTAAAAGAGCATTTCAGGGCCACTTATCACCTTGAATTATTGGAAGGCTTTAACAGTTGTAATTAGCTTTGTAATAAGACCTCTTAAATCTTGAAGCCTCATTGAAACAAAACTCACATAGCTCCATGTTCCAAGGTCCAGCCAATAGTGAGGCTAATTCCCAAAAGGGAATTATTCCCAATAGGCACACATATGTCCTATATACACATACACATGACTTGTCACATAGGCCAACACGGATATGGAACACAGCATTCAGGCAAGCACAAGCAGTGTCCATGGATACATCATTTTCCTTCTCTGGCTGTTCAGGCTGAAAGCCTGTTTGTGGAAAAACAAATGAATACCCATACATCTATATGTAAATACAGATGCACACAAGAGAATTTAGATCCCTACAGTAACTTGATGCATTCAGTCTGTTCAGTAGCTGGCTCCTTGATTTGTTGGACACCCCAGCTATGGGCACATGAGCCAGAGAGGCCCACAGCTCCCACTCCAGTTGTTGGTATGCAGACCTGTACTCTCAGAGGTACAAGAACACTGTAGGTCCCACCAGTAACTTGTCTTGGCCACTTGGTCTACTTAGTGGTAGGCTCCTGTATTCAGTGATCTCCCAGTTGCCTTGTGCCCCAAGAGGTGCACATGTAGAAACATTTCTGGCTGGTAGCTGAATTTCCCAGGAGCTAAACCCCAAGATGTCCTGGTCTCTTGAGTAATTTGCATGGACTTCTTGGTCCCTTCAGTAGTCAAGCCTGAGACCCTCTGGTCTCTCCAGTATCTGGCCCAGACTCATGGCTTCTCCAGTATTTGGCTTCCAAGCCTCTTACCCTACTTGCCAGCTAGTCCACTTTGCTGTTTGTTAGCAATTTCACACAGTATATCCAGTCACTGTTCTCGGTCTCTGGCCTCTTGCTTGCTGATGTATCAGGTATCTGAGCCCTATAACCTGTGTGTGGTCCAACTCCAGCTTTCACCTGAGAAAATATTTAGAAATGTGGGAAGATGGGACTTGGTCTGGCAACAGGATGTAGTGCATTGCTGAGGAAGCTTACTGACCTTCATCTGTTTAGAAGTGTTTGCCTTTTTCCTTTTATTGTTATGTTCTTGTTCCTGCCTGAACCATCTTTGTCTGTCCCTTTTGCATGTCTTTGTAGTTTTTGATTCTTTTTTTCTCCATCAAAGCCCTTTCTAGCATCTAGAGACTGCACAAATTCCAGGCCCTGGTAGGCAGCAACTCCCTCCATTCTCTGTAGGGTTCTTTGGAGAGCCTTTCCCATTGACTCTTCTTTCTGGGTTTCAGTCCCAGAGAATGGCAACGTGATAGCCCTGATAGGATGGTGCCACTGGCATGGTATGTGACCCAGAGTGTATGCACTCTGGCAGAGGTAATGTGGAGAAATTCAGCTTCCTTGTACGTCTTTCAGTCTTACGGTTTTTGTGTTTATCTGCTGCATGCAGAAACTTTCAGTTGAAGCCTACACTTTCAGAAAATTTTCAGTGTCTGTGGGACATGTTGTTTGAAAGGTCATGTTTCCCTTTAGGTATATCTGCAAAAATTTGTATCTGCTAGTTCTGCTTAGCAGTGCACTTGAAAGATAAATAGAGGATGTAATTCCAAAATAATCTGGGAAATCAGCAGTCATTCCAGCAAAAGGTGTTACGAAGTGGAAAAGATACTAAATGTTGTTTCTATATGATGAATTCTGGGTGCAACTGGTATGGGTCCTCTGTGATGACTTCAGAAAAAATAACCAAAAAGTTGTGGAATGAAACTGGGTGAGCTGCTTCTGTTGATGTGCTGTTGCCTTTCTGAACAAGGCATTTTGTGCCAAAGTCCTTTCTATGCCTGCAGAATGAGGCAAACCCTGCAAGCCTCTGAAAAGCTGTCACAAAATGTGACAGAATAAAAGAAGGAAGTCTAATGTCAATGTTAGTTATGGTCTTCAAGTTCACTGGTGATGCAGGCACTGTAGTGAGACAACAATCCTGTATTGAGTCTTCCTTAAATCTTACATAATTTCTTAATAACTTAGATTTTTCAAGACAGTTTCTGCCCTTTACGTCGCTTTTGTCTGCTTTTCATTACAGCTAATACAGTGATTACATTGATTATGTAAATCATAACCTTCTTTGTAGTGTGAAGTTAAATTGTTTTGTCAAAGCTGGCTTTGGTATGAAATTCAGAAGTAATGGAAACCAGTTGTGAAAGCAGACTCAGTTGGGGTTTTTATTATTATTAATATTGTAATGGAATTATATTTGACTGTCAGTCTCTGGAGCCTCATACTTCTCTGTTAAAGGGGCATTAAAATAATTTTAAGAGTGAAAAAGTCTGTGTATATGCATTATTTTGGTTTATTGTCTCCATATCATTTAATGCAGATGATAAACAGTTTGATAGTTATATATCACACTCAAAGCTGCTGTGTTTGGGTTTCCAGTGCAGCAGTGGAATGTGTAAATAAATACCCTAGGTTCCATTGAAATTCTTTTGAAACACCTGTGAACCATTGGACAACTGCTCTGTTCATAGACCTAATCTTTCTGAAACCCAGCCCTGAAAATGCTGTGCATTCTTTAAAAAAAACCCCAACAAAACACAACTCAGTTATCTGACACATGGTGTCCATTTCTCGGAGCAGACAAGTAAGGATTTTATTAGATGGAATCAATTTGAAATTATAGCATATCTGGCTTAAAAAATACTTGTTTTTCTAAGCTTCTTTAAAAAAAAAAACCAAACCAACTTTCCCTAAAATGTCATTAATAAAAGTGAAGTGCAAGGGACTCTGAAATTCTGCGAGATGATGTATTTCCAGAGGCATTTAATAAGTTTGTAGCAACAGCTGAATGAAACCTATGTGCTGTAATTTTCAGTGTTTGAACTGTAAGATATTGAACATGTTTGTTGGGCAGTTTATGACTTATGATTATAAGTTCCAAATACTGGAAAATAATGTTACATGTTTCTTTGTAGGAAAATGAACTTCACTACTGCTTTAAGAATTGGTATTTGCTTGTTTTTAAGAGGAATGAATGTGGCAATCTCTTTGGTTGGTACCTTTGTTTTGTATTCAGAATGCTTGTTGACACAATGGATCTTTGTGAGGGAGGTGACTTATTTGACATTGTCATTAATACTTTTCCTCATGTGCCTCCAAAGAATTCAGTTAAGTGTGCATGCTCTTTAAAAATGAAAATTACTTAAACATTCCTAAACTGTTTACTGGTAAGTAACTGAAAAACATAAATTCATTTGGAAGGTCATTACTGCACCTCTTAAGTGCTCAGTTTCTATTTGTTCTCATGATATTTTGAGGTTCTATTAGCAATAAAAGGAAAATACAAATTTGCATTTGAAAAAACAATGGACAGGCAGATCCCTAAACTGTACTTAGTATCTCCTTAGTGTTGCTAGTGAGCAGGATTGGCAAGAACTGAGGTTTTTACCCCCATTGCCTTCAATTCAATTATTTTTAATAGGTACTTATTTTATTATATAAAGCACACATAATTCATTTATGTTTATTATCGGAGTTTACAGCTTGCTTTCTGTTGGTACTTTACATCTAGGAGAATGTTGCTGGTTTTTTCCCTTTGGGCTTTCTATGTTACGTGTGGAAATGAACAGTTCTTTCACCTGAACACTTAGGCACAACATTCCAGCTGGTCTGAGATTTCATTGTTTGAACCTCATGAAAAAATGGATAGAGAGTTTTATTCTGTTACAGCTTTCCTCCTGTTTGGTTGGTTTTTTGGTTCAAGAGTACTGTATCTTTCATCCATCACTAACATCTGCTTATGCATCTTCCAAGAGGAACTTTGCCAGAAGTCATGGTCAGATACCATCTTTGAGCTAACAGTGAGGACAAATTGTAACTGTATTTCATAACGGGGTTAATGTGCTCGCCCTATGTCTCCAAATAGATGTTTATGAATGTGTTTCATGCTGATTTTATCAACTGTACTTACTATTTGCATATAGTTTTGAATATATTTTCTCTATCTTCTCTGGAATGTTAATGTTTACTGACTATATTTGCCTGTATTTGACTATATTTATCCTTAAGGATGCTTTGCATACTTAAGCTTCATTTTTCATAATGTGGTTCCTTCAGCTTTCTAGAACATTGTTACAGGACTGTCTGATACCTCTTATCACTTGATATGAAAAAAAATCCTTTTAACCAATTAATGTGACTATTAAGAGAAAATCCACTGTTCATTTATGACAGTAGCAATCAATTACCTGTCGCTTTTAATCAGAGGATTAAAAAATTTTATTTTCAGGACTTTTATATTGTCCTGTTTCAGTCTAACTGTCTACTTACGGTTTCTAGTAACAACTAAAAACATTCATGCCTGGCATCTCATAATGAAACAGATTATTCCTAGAATTACTTTGATATCTGCAAAAGTACAAGTATGAATTTAATTTCTGTTGTTGCACTTCACTGATGAACTAGAAAAGATATTTCAGTCAGTCTATTTTAGTGGTGGAGCTGCATGTGTAGGTGCAGTTCTGTGTGTTCTTTAAATGTATTTATAAACAGCTGGTAAAGCAGTTAAATCTTTGGATAAAAGATACTCTGTAATCATCTGTAGCTCTTAATAATTACCAAGCACACCTTAGAACAGCTAGGATGTGACTGGATGCCTGAGTATTAGTAATGTATTACTGCATTGTTTGCAAATAAGATTTTATAAGTCTATAAATTTTGTTGTAATTTCTTATTCAAAATAGTATCAAATTACTTTGATATATCTTTATGATTTAAAATGTTCTCCTTCTCCCTGCAGTATTCTAGAAGAATATTATAATAATGAATAGAAAAATTTATAAATTTTTAGTAATGAATAGACAAATGTAGAGACAAGTTTATTCTCAGTTCAGGATAGTTTCTTTACTGTTTAGGTGTCATCTGTGCCTGTTTGATCAGTCCATCTCAAGCGATGGGGACTGGTTAATAAAACTGGATTGATGAAAATACATCATAAGATAAATTGTCCATATCCGATTGGATGCTGGTTCCAGAAGTGTTCATTTATACATCAGTCATGGGGGGTCTTGTGTTTTCTGCTCTGTAGCTTTGGGATTCTTTGACATCTCCTCAAGACAACACCTTTTACTTTGTGCTTTTCCCTGGGGTCTGAAATTATGTTTTCTACTCTGCTGCTGTCTTAAGGTCTTCCCTAGTGTTTCCTCAGCTGATTGTGCACACTTGGTATTCCCCATGGCTGTTGTCACATTCCTAACTGTGTTTATTCATCTTGAATTTGGGATGCCCAGCAGCTGAGTGCTGAGATGCACAGTGCTAGATACACAGTAGAACTAGCAGCCAAGAGTGAGATGGAAAGAAGGAACCTTACAGCAGCTTCACCACCGAAAGCAACATCTCATCATGTTCTGCAACTGCAAAACTGATTTCCTGAAAGAGGCAGCCATCTGCAATGCTGCTGTAAAACAAATCTAGACTTGCATAATTCTAGTGGGATATTTCCGCAGTTAGTACAACCTAATTTATAATTTGGTATGATCATATCTTGTTGTCATATGAATAATTAGACTTTATGTAATTATAGATGATATAACCAGGATATTCACACATTGTAGAAAAGAGCAGTGAATTGGCAGAGCAATGTACTTTTCATTTGCCCCAGTTAAATGTGCTTTGCATTTGAGCTAATGCAAAGATAAGATAATGAAGGAGAGGAGAAGGAAACCAGAAATCAGAAGGGTATTACATGATCAGAAAATAAAGAAAAGTAATTATATTAGATGTACGATATTCAACAGTTCCCAAAGAAGTTGGAGGGATTAAAATGAAAGTTTCAAAGTAGTAACTTGTCTATTAAATGGAACCTGTGGCTGCTTCTTTACAATGAAAAATATAAATTGTCAGATACTTTTGAGCTGTGATATATGTGTTATTGAAGAAAGCTGTGCTCCATGTAAAGGTGCTAGTCTTCAATGCATTTTTTTAAAAAAGGTATTAAGGTACTGAAAATTAAAAATTATAAACAAACAAGCAGAAAGACTTTAAATACTCATGCAAAAAGAGAGGTCTATTTGGAAACTATTGGAAAGATAGTTCTGAAAGAAACTATTGGAAAGATGGACTTTCTATTTGGAAAGATATAAAGCAAGCACCCCTTTCCAAGGGCTGGCAGGGGATGTATTGGGAAATGAACTTACTATCCCCGTATATTTATTACAGTTTAGCTCACTAGAGTTGCATGCAAGCGCACAGCATATAGTCTGCAATATACAGAAAAAGAAATTATTTAATACTGTAACTTTAAAAATTAGGAACTTGGAAAGTATCCTTCATAGAGCTTATCTTAAAGGATACAGGTTTATCAGTAATAATTCTTTCTATTCCCATCCATTCTGAGGGCAGCTGTACACAGAGTTTCTTCTTACTACTTCTTTTTGATTTTCAAAATATATTATCAGGCTACGTGAATGTAAGATGGGCAAAAGAGAAATACATGGCTATTCACATTTTCTCATATGTTTTTCTTTTCTGTTCCCTCACCCTTTGTCAAGTCCTAGTTTGCAGTGTGGGGAGTTGGTGAGTGTGTATATTCCCAGCTCTGCTGTCTCCAGTAGATACAAAGGGAGACTTAAGGGAAGATGAGGGAAGGCAGCTATCAGGTGGAGGGACAAGAAATGCCTTACTGAAGGGAACTGGGAGGTTTTTTGAGCTGTCATGAGTATTATGACAGACTAGGCCTGGATGCCTTCAAGGTCAGTTGTCAAATCTTTCTTTGGGGGATTTGGGGGATTGTTTGGATCCCCTTTGTTGCCATGTCAGCCTAACTAGAGTTCAGTCCCATCTTTTGGCTTTAGGCCTTAAATTTTCCCTGAAACAGAAGCTTTGTAACACTTTCCTTGAGCCAACAAGATAATGATAAGATGGTTATCTCGCTGTCTTCAAAATATCCAATGATCAAGATTAGAAGAATGGAGGAAGCTGTATTTCTGTCAAATGCAGGGAATAGTGCACAGGGTAATATTTTCTGGATAGTATTTAAAAGCAAAATCTCCAAAAATTTTAATCTCTCTATGAACAAAATGAGAGACTTGCAGAAACTTGGCTTCTCTAACACTATTTCCTTTCCTTAGGGGCTATCTTGCTGGTGAAGATGTGAGAATTTAGGGAAAATATCCTGGGAAAGTCATACTTTCAAACCTTTCTGTATTTCTCAGCTGCTTCTGATTAGTCCTCAAAAAGCTTGTTGGAAGAGAGGATCAGAAAAGGTATAAGCATGTATTAGGAATGGACATACTTTTTAATTGAATAAATTAATTCAATTTAATTGAAATTGAATTAATTGAATTGAATTGAATTAATTGGTAATTAATAGAGCTCTTAGATTTTCTATTTTTAAGGACAGAATTTATAAAGTGAAGAGCTAATTCACGGAGCTGTACAGTCACGTAGTATTACAAAGTCCTGCAGCTTTAAGCCAAACTTAGTTTGAAGGATGGTTACTGATCTGAATGTGTGGGTCTTGGAATGGCACACTGAAATTAAAATAAATTCTTTAAAATTTGTCATGGAGGGGATTTTAATGGGCTAATTCATATATTCCTAATTTCAGTGGGCTAAATGCTGAGAGAATGCCTTATATCAGCAAGGGGACAGAATTGTATTTCTCTTTTATGCTTGGAATTTTAGCTGCTAAGAGCTCTGGAGCATGCTGGAACTCTTGTTCTTGCAGCAGCTTCAAGAACTGTTAGAGATGGGAAGTCACTACATGCTAGATGCTGATCACAAAAATAGATGCAGAACAAAGAAAAGAGGTAAAGCTTTGCCTTATTTGTCTCACCTCCCATGCAGGACAGAGGTTTAGAAATAATTGTGTAGGAGAAAGGAAAGGAGTGGTCTGAGAGGTCCAGGTACAGCAAAGATAAGAACAGTAAGTACAAAACTGATGCTGAAAGTGCTGATGAAGATGAGAAAAAAAGAAAAATCAAGTGACATGAGAACACCATTTGAAACACAAATGACCTAAAAGTATTATTTCTAAAGGGTCTGGTGTGAATATATTTAAGCACTGTAAGTTCCAGGTGAAGTTGTATTACAACTTTCAGTTCACAAAACTTTGTCATCTTCAGCTCTCTCCTTAGCGAATAATGCCTGCACCCCTTAGCTTTAGACACTGCCCATGAAAAACCGTCCCTGTGAGAAAGCTTACAAGATGAAAGTTTTCTTACCCAGCCTTTGCTCAGTAGGCTCTTAAAGACGGGCAGATCGAATCACTTGGCACTGTCTTGCTGTCGTGTCAGTAGAGAGGACTATATGATGACCTAATGGAAGTTTTGCAGCCCTTACTACCTATAGACATTCTACACTTATGCAGCTGCCAGATTCATTTGCAAGGGTGAGCAACTGCCTCGATACTTGCCAAATGTTTCCACGGCCGTAATAGCCCAGTATATTCAGTGATATGTAACATACCCCATCCTAGCTGCTGAATCTTTCTACATTGTTTTGTAAGCACAGGGGGTACCAGGGTTCTACTTCAGCTTTGATTCAAATCTTGCTATCAACCTTTTGTTCTTGAGGATTTTCAGGTTCCTAGGTGATTGCAAATGCTAACCCCAGGTCTGCAGAGCTGGTTTGCTTGCATATTACTAAATAAAAACAGAAGTCCTTCAGACTTATCCTGGGGCTACCACCTTGTGGGCAGAGCACCTTCACAGAGCTTAGGAATCTGTTGATTTGGTATTTTTTTGCACTAGAGGGTCCCAGCCTGAATTACTTAAGCTGGTGTAATTTCTTTCAACATTCATGCTTGCTCTCTGTTCCAAATGGCATCTTTCAAGACTCATTCTTTCTTAGGGCATCCTCAATTTTCTCAGATGTCTTTCTCCCTTTGTCTCCTGTACATTATAGTGATTCTTTCTTTAAGTCTGTAATGGAGAGTTTCTTCCTCCGTTCTGTGTGACAAAAGATCCTGTTTCTCCCTCCAAATGTTCCCCTGATTTAAGACATTCTCATTTTCAGAGTGTTCCGTCTTAAAATGTGTCTAAATTTACATGGGCCACTTGATGCAGTTAGTGGCTGTGATAGAAACATATCACTTGCAAAATTTGTGGCTATTGAGCTTTTTCAGTAATTCATAGTGATTTGGCTACTTTAATTCCTGACTGTATTATAGCTATGATTCACTCATCTAAGTAGTTCTCTAGAATGCACTATTTGTATCATTTTCTGGGATTAATTCTAGACTTTTTCACATCAAAACCAGGAGATACAGAAGGCAGTGAAGTGATGTAACGGGTGTATGTATGTTTATTCAGTGGTAGGCAGAATTTCTCTCCTACTACCTGTGGTTTGATGTCCCCTCAGTTGTGGTAATACAAGCCTTTGGGAATATGGTGTGCAATTTTCCCTACAATGATCCAGTTAAGAGTTTGAAGAAGCTTTTTCAATTTCTTTCTTTCTGTGAGTTATTTGTCCTGTGGCATACTGGATTAGGGAACTGCTGGTGATTAAAACTAACACAGCTCAGAAAAAAATGATTTATATGAGTTGTCCAGATTTGTGAGTGCTTGTATCAGCACGGTGAAGGGGAAGGAACATGACACAGTTGGGGGGAGGCAGCTTGACATTGTTTTGACAATGTCCCACATCTACGTTGACTTAAACCAATTATTAAATTCATATTAAATTCTTATGCTTGCAAAATAAATAGATTATTCTGTAGCTAGATCATCTTGCTTAACTGGCTGTGCACTGTGTTGCATAAGTGCAAGTGTTGGTGGAAGGTGTAGGATGAAGGGTGGATTGTGGCAACATCTTTGGTTTTTGTAATTGTCTTGGAGCTACACCTATTGTTTTAGCCCAAAGATGTCTGTATGTATCATTAATATCCAGGCTTTTCACATTCTGTGATTTCTCATCCAAGTACAGATATGACCTTAGGCTGATGAGCAAAGCTATTTAAAAAGGGGAAAAAAAAGAAAGGAAAAAAATCTTGGTTGGCAGCCAGTTTAATTTTTTTTCAAGGGTTATTTTACACTCATGCAGAACAATATGTAATTCAGGCACTTCATCAGGCATTTGCTCAAAAGAAAACTTTATAGCAGTATTTTGCTATAATTACATTAGTGTGGAAACTTCGTCTCTCTAGAAACATTAAGCACTAAGGGTAATAACATAATACAAATCTAGATAAGTCTAATATTGGGAATTGCTGCATCTGGTAGCCCATTGCAGAGGAGACTGCTGCAGCTCCTTGTGGCCAGGATCACAAGGATGTATCCTCAAGAGGTACATGTGCACACTATATGTGTATATACAACCAGACATCCAGAAGTTCCGCACTCACGCAAACACAAGCAGCTTCAATGGTCTCACCCTTTCCATCCACTGTGACTGGCTGACTGTGAAGAAGGCTTGTTTGTGGCAAATGCTTATGTATACAACATGGAACCTCCAGCAAGTGGCCTTAAATTCTTACTCTGCTCAGCTACTGGTCCCTGGATCCCCTGCTCTTCCAGCTGACGCACAAACACGCACTGGGTCTCTCTGGCAGCTGGTCTGGACAGTTGCCTGTCCCCAGGTGTCCTGGTGTCCCTCCAGTAGCCAAATCTCAGACCTTCTGGTCTCTGCAGTATCTGGGCCAGACTCACAGTTGCTCGGCTCCCAAGCCTTCCGCGTGGCTAGTCTGGCTTGGAGTTTGCCCGAGGTCACACACTGGCACAGGTATCCAGGCCGTGTGCCTGGGCTCCAGCCTCTGCCTTGTGGTGCCTCGAGCACCCTGGGTCTCTGTGACCTGCGGTGGTAAAACTCCAGGTGCTGGCATCCATGTTTCCCTCCATGGTCACACTGAATGGAGATTTTCCCTCACCCAGGAAAACAGTTACACATGTAGTTTAACAAGCAGATACGACAATCTGCAGTGCTCAGGCCCAGGGCATGGCTGAACAACCATACTGGGCAGCTGCCTCTTTACATGCACCTGACCCCTGTTAGCCCTTTTCCACCCCTCCCAGTATCCTCCTATGCTTGTTCTTTCCCAAACCACTTTCATGGTTCACTGTCCCTTGTGTTGCCTTCAGTTCTTCCTCTAAATATCCTGTACTGCCTTCTGCAATCCCAAAATACTCCTGGCATCTCTCAATGGATCCCATAGCCAGTGGGCAGTAACTCCCTCTTTGAGTCTGTGAGGTGGTCTAGAGAGAGCCTCTCCTGTGGACTGGGTCTCTTGCCCCTGGGGCCTGGGAGCAGCTGGACTGAGGGCTTGGTTTCTTTCATTTGGACTGCTGGGGTTCCTCTGCCTCACACTGTTCAATTGTACTCTTTGTGTCTGTGGGGAGGAGCCTTTAATCACTGACTTATTTTTGTCACTAAATTTTAGTCAAGAGTCTGGGTGGGCACTGCACAACTGGTTCAACAGCAGAGGGTACAGCATAGGCTCGCCTGTCCTTCCTCAATGCTGATACTGCCAGAGACTAAACTATGTGAAGAACATCCAGGTTTTTTTCAGTTACTGAAGAACAACTAAAAACATAAAAAACCCCAAAACTCTTAACTACCAGCATTATATTCTTAATATTAGTAAAATGTAAAGTGAGGGGAAATAGGGAAGGATTAGGTGTTTATAAGTAATGGTTTTCATACAGTGCTTCTAACCACAAGAGTATTTTGTTTCTCAAATTTAAGTGTAATAGGCTTCAGACTATAAAATGCTTTATTTAATCTTGGCTTGAAACCAATGCCAGCGAAGTGGACTGGTCACAGTTTTGTTACGTAGTACTGACAAGCCAGGTCTTAGAAACGGTTCCAAAAGTGCTTGTTATTCTAAATGCTAATTGATTTTTATCGCTCAAAAGTCTCCCTTTGTTTAGTGTGAATTTCTTGTTTTGAATGCGGCTTATGTCTGCTTTGGGTTTTTTCCCCTTACAGCAAACAAGTTTGTACCTAGATCTTTATAGCCTTAGGATATTTCAAGCTATAATTATTTCTCTTTCCTTCCCCCTGCTTCTAGGCTCCCTTGTTTTCAAGGCTGGACATGTTAAGCTTAGGAAGCTGTTGCCACTATCTCAAGTGGTGTTTGTTTCCACCCTCCGGACTCTTTCAGAGGAGTACGTCATTTTTCAAACTTAGCTTTTGCTTTTTGTACTTGAGAACACCTTTCCTTCTATCTGCTGGGTTTTCTTTTTCTCCACTTTGTTGCTTTAGTTTTGACACAGAAATTTAAAGCTTTGCATGCGTTTTATGTGAAGGCTTGCTTTAAGTGTTACGTCGTTGAGCAAACATTAGAAATGGAGGCACATCTTGTTAATAAAAATCAGATTTTTTTTAATCCTGGATAAACATAATAAAAGTCAATTGTTTGCTGGTGGATATTATGAAAACCCCAGTGTTTTCCAGGCGCTGTAACGCACTCGGTAAATCTGTCACGACTGCGGGCAGCCCCAGCCCTCCTCGCAGTCCGGGTCGAGGGGCGATGCCGGGGTTCGCCCGGGAGCCGCCTCAGGGCCGGCGCAGCGGCGCCCGGGGCCCGCTCGCACCGAGGCTTTCGTGCCGCTCCTGCCGGTGCCGGAGCTCGGCCGGGGAGCGCAGCGGGCTCTTTAAGAAGCCCCCGTGCCGGTGGCTGTCGCCGGCTGCCAAGTGCGGGAGAAGCCGAGCTTTGCGGCGAAGCCCGGGCGTAACCAGCCGGCTGGGGGAGATGCCGCCCCGCAGTGACTGACAGCAGGACCAGCTCTATGCAAATGGCGCCGGGGGCTCTGCCGGGGCTCTCTCCACACGCGCCGCCGCCTCTCGCCTCCCGCTCCCCGTAACGCGCCCTGCCTCGCACAAAGCAATTGTTGCTTTTTTGGGGGAGACGTCGTTACACGTAAAATCATCTCCAGCACGGTTTCAGTTTGAGATTGTGTGAGGGAGCTGGGAGATGTGTCAGAGCTTGTTACTCCAGCTAAATTAGGTAATTTTTAGCTGGGTAATGTGCTAATCTTTAAACCTTTATGTTTTTAAATCCTGCATATGTCTGGTCTCTTCATACAAAAGTGTATTTTGCTTGTTTCTTCTCGCCTTCTTCAGTCTGAAGCCTTATGTAGGTCAGGCTTGGCTTAAGCAGATTTCCTGAACCTGCGTCAGCTTAAGCTGAAGGAATTTTAATAAACCCTCCCTTGTAGGCGTGGGCCTAAATGAGACTAGCCTAGTTAAGCCTGATCTTTTTCTGTTTGTGAAAAAGAGCTGAGCAGAGCTAGGGACTGCATGGTGGCTCCAGGAACGGCTTCCTTAATTCAAAGATAACAATGGTTGGGAAGGCCAGATCTTCTAATTTTACCTTATCTGAAAAGCTCGATTTGCTAAAACTCGTGAAGCCGTATGTTAAAATTCTCGAGGAACATACCAATAAGCATTCTGTAATAGTGGAAAAAAACAAATGCTGGGATATTATAGCTGATAACTACAATGCCATCGGAGTAGATCGCCCTCCTCGTACTGCACAGGGCCTGCGCACGCTGTACAAGAGGCTCAAAGAATATGCCAAACAGGAGCTATTGCAGCAAAAGGAGACTCACTCAGATTGTAAAAGCAGCATTTCCGAGCCAACCAAGAAAGTTGTGGAGATGATTCCACAGATTTCCAATGTGTGTTTAAGAGACAGGAGCGGTGTTCAAAGGTGAGACAATTCTTTTTATTTTGTTACTGAATGAAAATTATGGCGCCTCCTATCTACTTTGTAACGCTTTTGCTTGTGCTCAGGCACCTAAAGGAAGTGTTTATCAGAGAAAATTCCCAAATGGGAAACAATGACAAAAATAATACTGCTTTTGTTTTATGAGAAGCTTTATGTTGACTTAGCATTGCATTAATTTTTTTCAGCTCTTTCAAAGCTTGTTTCAGAGTCTTTGTCATACTCTGGAAAGTGAGGGTTAAGAGAATCACAGAGAAATAGTAGCTCCAACCTCTACCCCTCCCCTACCTTTTAATAGGCAGATTATTCAAACACTGGCAAAGTGATGGCTATTCTCCTCCATTTAAGGTAATACTGCAGTCATTTTGCAACATATGGAACTGTTACCAGTTTATATAGGATTTTTTAATAAAGTTAGTTCAGAGCTAAGAAACCTTATTCATCTTTTTTCTCTCATTTACTTTGGTGTTTGCATGTTATATTTTAGCTAATCTCAACCCTTTAAAGGAAAAAAAAAATTGATTCTCCACACTGCAGTGCCTTTGTGAATGTTTTTTTAAATTACACTTTTCTTGCATTGACGGTGGTTCCCTGAAGCTGGAGCAAAGCTAATTGCAGTCTAAACTCCAAGCAGTTCTGTGTCGTATGTGAGGTAGTTTAAATACAGAGAGAAACTGAGAGGTACAGCAGTAGAAGTTTTCTTTTTTTTTTTTTTTGCAAGGTTTCTTTTTTTTACTGCTCAGTAAAGTGAGACACACTGTCTAGATTTGAGCCAGACATAATACAGGCAGGCACTGTGCAGGCTTTCTCCCACAGCTGGCTAATGCCCCTCATATCTGACTTGCAACACTCTGCTGGTTCTGTATTGGTCCTTGAGGGATCAAAAAATGCCTGGGTCGGATTTTGGTTCCTCCAGATACAAAAACTAAGCTACGGAGTGGGGGAGGGAAGTCAAATAACTCCCCAGCAGCCTTGAGAAAGCTCTGATTTTTCTTATTTTCCCAAGCAGATTAATGGGAAGCGAACTTTCCGTATTTTAATCAGATATACTGATAGCGAGTGCAGCAGCGTAACACTCTAAGAAAAGCTGGCGTGCGCACGCTTGCTGAATTGGATTCATGGTGCCACTGGTTGAACTGAATGGTAACAATTGTCTAAATCCCAACATGCCAGATGCTCTAAAAATATTCTGTTGTGGGTCCTTTGCGTAAAGAAGTCTAAAGCAACTGGACTGTGCTGCTGCTCCTGGTGAATGCCCCTGGAGGAACCATTCCAAAGAATTCTCTGGAACAAAATGAGGCTTTTAATTGCGCTAATAAAGGTTGCAGTGTCTTGACTACCAACTTTTGTAAGGAGGAGGGAAAAAAAATAGTGTGAGAACTTTAGTTTGTAGATCAGCTTATAAAAAGCACTGACGCTTCTAGTGAATGATTAAGAGCTAATGATCTCCATAGTTTGTCTCCTGTAATTTAAACATTTTTTGCAGTTTTTTATGGGTCTGGGAACACTGACTTGATTACTGCTTACCCAAAATGGTTGTTCCTAAGAACAGCCACTACACTGTGGGCTGAAGGAAAAGAACATAATTTAAAATATTAATTTTTTTCCCTGCCCAAATACATAATTATTCAATAGTTCTCTGAGTTGTATTTTACCCTAATTTTATAAACACAGTGTTGGGTTTTAACTCACCAGGATATGACTTAGGTTTTGGAGGAGGGAAATATGACTTATAACGAGCCCAAATTCTTAATCGCACCTTTAAGCAATTTCTAGCTCGCTGGGATTAAATGAAACCTGGTGAATCATGGGTGCCTGCAGGGTTATAAACACCATACCCCAATTGTGGTAACTGTTGTTTGTCTTTCTTTCAGTCAAGTTGTCAGAAACAACATTAGTAACCACCATACAGGCAGCTCTTTTGTTTCTCAATTCCTTTTTTTTTTTTTTCTCTTTGCTGTCTAATTGTTTTCCTCTTAAGAGGCTGACTAAGGAAAAAAAGAAACAAGCCTCATCAGAGTTACCTGAAGATCTGGTAATTTTTCTAGTTCTGTGTGGATCACACTATTAAGAGCTAGATTTGGGGGGTTTTTCCACTGTTTGGTGGCTCTAGTCTGTGCTACACAAAATCTTACCTTTATTTCTTCTGTTTAACCTCCCTTACTTTCTCTTTCTGCTCTCTCTCCATTTCCTTTTGTCAGAATGACCTGCTTCTCCTGCTGGTTGTTTCCACTTTTCTCAGGCTAGAAGCTGGCCAGGAGCCAGCAAATAAGGAGAGAAGCTTTATTAGAAACTGTGGTTGTTATGAGGGGGGAAACTCAGAATTACTCAGCACTGGGGAAAACAAGTGAAAATTTGTGTACAGGATAATTCTTCCGATGCTGAGAGGACTAAATCAATGTGAGGAAGAAGCATGAAGGAAAAAGTGAGGCTTTGTGGCACGAGGTAGAAGGGAGTAAGGTGATATAATTGATACTCTATAGGCAGCTCAAGTAACAGTCAATAGAATTAAGATTATTTTGGTTTTTTCTTCAGAGGATTAATGAAAGGTCAGTTTTCAATACCTGCTTCAGCTGGATGGTGGTTTTTAAAGAACATTCAGTTTAAATAGTTTGTGTGGTTGACAGGCTTTATTTTTGGAAAATACATTGCTCTGACCCTGATGAGCCTTTTTGCAACTGAGTATTGAGAAGCTTTCATTCTTTTATTATAGAAAATTTTCATGTTTATGGATTGCAGAGGAGGTCAGGATCCTTCAGAAATTGCAACTATGATTGCTTATTTCTTTTAAACCAAGAGTTTTGAAGACCATGGGAGATCCAGAAACTATCATCATGCCACCTTTACATTAAGGAGTTAGGTGAATTTATGTGACAGCAGGATGTATAAATTACAATTCTTCTTTGCTTCTGGGAATTTGAACCCACATCTCTTACTGACCAGGATGGTGTTTTAATAATCAGTTTCTCAGTGTGTGGCTTGTAGGTCTCTGAAGGCATTTTAAGGTGTAGAAAAACTCCATTGCTCACGCCCAAATTTAAGACAGCAACTCAAGTCCTCCAAGATTGGTGAGCATCTGTGAATAGTACGTTAATAATGGATCCACTTGCTGCCTTTAATTGTTAGCAGCAGTTTTTGAAGGGTTCAGAAATGCCTTGAGTCTGCAACCACCAGTGATAGCCTCTGTTTTAGACAGTCCTGGCCATGAGGGTGCACTGACTTGGCTGTCAATCCCAAGTTAATATATTTGTGTTCCCATGTAACTCTATACTGCCTTCCCAGTCATGCTGCAAGTATTCTTTGTAGATCTGTACAGTAATAGATCAAGAAGCTGATCTGGCTTGAAAAAGCATTACCTGAATAAAGGACTGATGTGCAGAAGTGTAGGGTTTCAAACACAACTGATGGTAGACAAGTGTCAGGAACAGCTTGTGCCATTATTATCATCAAAGCCAGTGCAGTGTCAAATCATGATTTGAGATGCTGCTGACTCAGGGATTTACACAAAGACAGATGAGTCATGTGGGTGTTGTTCCTTGGAAAAAGAAATGTGAAGAACTATAGGCTGTTCTTAATGGAAACATTTCTGTGTCTTGTAGCTTCAGAAGAAATACTCAGATCAACGATTCAAAGAGAAGGAGTAAGGATTAGCATGGTTCTCAAATCTTTTGGCAAGTGTTGTCTTTTAGGCTCTGGTTTCTTTTCCCAAGGCTCTTCATGTAATTTTATTTCGTGATTCTTTTACATTGGAAAAAACACCCAAGTACTTGGGTGCGTGAATCAGAAACAGGGAGCTCATGAAAACAGGGGAAGACAAGTTTGGGAGATGGAACATGTTTCTGCCATAGTCCACTCCATCTAAATTAATATCCTTTTAAAATCACCTTTTATATTATATAAACTTTCTCCTCTATTACTTGCATGACTCAGTGCTGCTTTTTTTTTAATGTTTTCATTTGTCACTAATAGCCCTTCTTGTTTCCTCAGTGTCAGAGTGGCCTACCAGATGAGTTCTCTGTTGGCTACTGCCTTTAGAGCAATGAAATCTGAGTAAGACAGGGCTGTGTCTGTGTGGTGGAAAGTAAGAGGGGCACAAGTGGTGCTCAGGCAATGAAACAGACTCCTGGGCATAGATGGCAGAGTTGTATTCAAATGAAGCTTTGGTTACTTACAGCTATGCCTTTTAAAATAGTTTTTAATGGATTATTTAAATATGATTTTATGTGTTCTAGTGCTAGTATCGATAAAGAAACAATTGCTGGTACCAGTTCACCACAGGCAATGCTGGATCACCATTCTGCGACAGTCATGATGGACTTGCAGTCGGAAGAGGATGTCAAACCTCCTCCTTCTCTGATTATAGACTCACAGCAAAATGAGAACTTAGGACAAGAGGAAGAACACCAACTGGTGCATATTATGGAAAGGTCTCCTTCAACATCGGTGTCTTCAGTTGATATGAGAGTGATGATGTCTCCTTCCCCCGTACCAAGAAGAGATGAGTTTTTTAGGCTTGAGGTGGGAGAACGCTTTAGACCAATGTGTGGTTATGACCCACAGATGTTACAAATGCTGAAAGAGGAGCATCAAATAATATTAGAAAACCAAAGAAAAATTGGTCTTTATGTCCAAGAAAAAAGGGATGGTTTGAAAAGAAAGCAGCAACTGGAAGAAGAACTGTTGCGAACAAAAATCAAAGTAGAGAAGCTGAAGGCAATACGACTACGCCGTGATCTGCCAGAATACAGCAATATCTAAATATTTTATTACTTCTGTCACATTCTTTGAAATACTTAATAATAAATGCAAAATTGTTTCTCATGTTAATATGGAAGGATCAAAATCTGGGCTTGAGACATGAAAGCATATATTGTTTAAGTACCTTAGAAAAATACCTCGTATGGGTTTGAATGCACCAACTCCTCTGGTCTAAAGTATAATCAAATCCACATTTAAGTGTTTAGATTGATAACAATCCAAACTTTAAAAATACTTCCACTTATCTCTAGAGTTGAGATGAGCTAATGGAAATTTAACTCAGCTTGTGTTAAAAATTTTGGTCATATGCATTATTTTTTCAAATAATTGCCTTTATTATCTTAATAAAGTTGCAAGTAAATGCATATAAGAAGGAGAAATAAGAGGCTATGTTTAAATGTTTTATTCTTTTCAAATTGGTAAATCTTATGACAGTAGTGACATTTTGCTGATATGTCAGCTTGGAAAACAAGATAACTGGATTGTTATATTTTTTTAATGTTCAGTAGACAGTTGAATAAATGTACATCTTTTTAAAAGTTAATACTTTTTAATTGTTTCCAGTGGAGAAGTGTTTCCATAGGATATTATCAAAATAGAGACAATGAATGCAACACTTGGTTTTTAAAATTGCATGCATGTGTAATTTGTGTGTACAGTTACCATGATTGTGTATTCAGTTATAGTAATTATACTGGTGATCAACCACATAAATATCTACTTTGCTCATTTGCATGCATAATTACTACAGTGCATGTGCAACCAAGACAGTTGCAGGTGCCTTCGATCAATATCACTATGACTATAAGCTACTGAAATAAAATAGTTTCTGTATGTAAGTAACATGTGACTTGAAATCAACAGAAGACTGTGTTATTCTGGGTCCCTTTTATACATGCTGTTGTTCCAATCTTTCGATTAGTTTCAAATAAAAAGCCCCAAATGAAAACAAAATTGATTCTTCTGTCTGTCCTGGTAGCAGCTGTTTCGTCTAGTTATGATCAATGTTCATAACTGGAAGAAAAATACATGGAAAGTATCAGTCCCAGATGATTAATTTCTTCATAATTCTTAGTCTCCTGCCTGTTGTGAATGGATCCACAACTGCCTTAAGACCTCTGGCTCCTTTTTCCCTGTAACAATGCTTTCCCCTTCCTCTAGCCTTTACAGCAAGAAAAGGAAATGAAGGACAGCATCAAGGAAAAAGACAGAACAAAGGAAATGTAATTCCTCCAGTGCCTCACATTTCAGAGGGCCCCAACAACAGAATGAACAAAAGCAATAGGAAGGAGACTATTTCTTCCTCACTTCTGTCACCACTGTTTTCCCAAATATCCTTTCTCCACTCCCACAAACCTCTGCATGCAAGCATGGGGCAGTAGTCTGCATCAGCAGACTCTCAGTGAGGTAAGCCTCATACCTCCTTGCTGGTCTTCTGAGTAAATCAGGTACCACAGGGGTAGGTACTTATTGAAAACTGAAGACTGGAAGCATGTAAGTGTAGTTGAAGAGCTAATGGAGCTTAAAGAATTCTAGTTAAATTTTGTGATGTAATAATCTTGCCTGTCACTGCCCAGGATAATTTTAACAGATTTCAGGTAGGAAAAGTAAAGGAAGCAAGTCTTTTGTTTACAAACTGAGGGAAAATATAGAACAGTGAAAAGACATATTGTCAAAGTGGAGTTCCTTGATACTTTTTCAGTTGTTTTTTGGAGAGGAGAGTACTCTTAAATGTTTTGGGAATTTTTGTGTGTACTAATAATGATGGTGCCTGGATAAGTGGCCTTTGTTCCAGTACAGTCCTTGGCTTTCAGCTGTGTATTTTAGTTCAAGGACATTGATCTGTTTTTGTGTAGTTGGAAATGCTTCAAGGAGATACTCACTTCTGTGACTTTACAAGAATCAAAATGCTGGCTTTAATAAATAAATATAGATTTTATTTGTTCTGCTTCTCAGAAATGGAAACAGCACTGAATGATCTGCCCTTGTCATGTAATTTGGAAATGTATGATCTTATCCTTTCGGTTGAAAATGAGAATTCTGGTTTCCAGTGGTAAGGAATTAATTACTAGTTTCTGTTCTTATATATTATGCAAATTAGCAAGTTTTTAGTAGTTCATAAAATAATTCCCATATGGCTTACTGTCCTGCAGTGGTTTTGAATTATAGGTACTCTTAACACCGGCCACCAAAATGCTCTGGAAATTTTAGGATGTTTTCTTTTGATGCTATATGAAGAGATGATTTCCAGGGTTTCTACTAGCATGGTATTTTTATTTTGAGGACTAGAACTAGAGGAATCTTCAGTCTTGGAAAGCTTATAGTCTTCTCTGAACTGGCAGGCAAAGTAGTTGTAAAAATAGTACTCGGCGTAGAGCAAAGTCTCCCTTGTGTTCCTGATGTTGGAAGGGGAAGGATGCAAATGAGTAAAGAAATAAAATACACTGTCCTCTTATAGCTGGTGTTCTTCCATGTTTGGTTGTTCTGACTTCATTTCACTTGTTGGTGGGTGACTTTTATTCTTTTCTGCAAGCAGCACCTCTAGTTCAGAGATCTCATGCTTCTCATTTTGCTGTGTTCTCAGTTTCGTTTCTTTTGACTTCTGGGGAGCTTGGGAAAAGGGAGAGATCTGTTGAGTGCCCATGGAGCTTGCTCCTTTCTTTACTAATGAAATGATTATTTCCTTTCATTAGGGAGGTGTTTCCTCCTTCAGTGCCATTATATTGCTCTCAGTGCAGTGTGGTGCTGACTGTATATTATACCTCTCTGTGTTGGTGGATTTGCATTTCTTTCTCACTCCACATCTGTTTTACAGTATCAGGTTGTCTTTCTGAGTCAGACTTCTCACTTCTCTGTGCCTGTTCCTGTTTTTTTTCCATGTATTCCTAATGTTGGGTACATGCTCCACAGCTGTGGCTGGTCCTTCTGCACCATGAAGTGCTATGAATTTTTACTGTTCCAGCAAATGATGCTGTGCAAGCATGTGTGAAAGGGATGGTAGGAAGCCCTTCCCTCCTTCACCCTCATTCTTATCCTCTTACTCCCTTTGCTACATCTGGCAGTGCCATTCCCTGTCTGCATGTTTATAATGTACGGAGTACAGGCAGAGTAATTTTAGGCAAGGACAAATTTCTACCATATGTTCATGTCCTTCTACTAAGATGACTGCAATAAACAGGCTGTAAGAGTAACTTAATCCCAAATATCTAATGGATTTATGTTTAGGATTAGAATAAAAAACTCTACCTATGATAACTTTGTGATAATTGTGATAGCATCCTGCATAATTTCATCTAACCAAGTAACTGGCTAACAATCAGTCTATAATTTCATCGCTGCTACCTAATTATCTTGCTTTTTTTTTGTTCTGGCTTCCCCCTGTAAGCTTTTGATTCCTGTGGAATGCTTGCCTTAGGTGAGAATTCTTATCAGGTAAAAATGGTAAGAGAGAATACTCCAAGAATGGGAGAGGTTGCTTGTAGCTAACTGTGCTTGTCATACCCCTGTTTTCTAATATTTTCCACTTACCTAGCTTAATTTATTTCTTTCATTTATACCTCTACTCATTTTCTGACTTGGGATTTTTTCCCCCCCCCACAATGAAAATGCATAAACTTGAGCTTGTGTACTGTCTTCTTTGGGCAAACTTGTACTCACTGGATTTCCAATAGTCAAAGGCATTAAGTTCCTTATAATTAAATAATAGTTGTTTCTGACTGGGAGAAAGAAACGAGAAATTGTGCTATCCAGGCTGCCTGGCTAAGCTTTTAAAATTTCCTATGTCTTTTTTTAAAGTACTTTAGGATGCTTCCATGAAAATTTTAACTTCAGGAAAAGAATAAAATAGTTACTCAAGAAGATGATAAAATGTTGCTTTCCTAAGATGTTGATCACTTTTCTGTTTTGCCTGTGAAAATAAAAATAAGCCTCTAAAAAGAACACTTTTAGCATTAAAACACATTAAATATAGCTTCTCAGTGTGTATTCCTAACAAGTAAAGCCACTATTCTGTTTTCAATATCCAGGTCTTAAATCATTTGTGAATTCTTACTGCCTGTGTCTCAGATTTAAAAAAAAAAAAAAAAAGTGCTGTTTACTGTAGTTAAAATAATGTCTGTTAGCTGTCTGTATAAAACAGAACTAAATTTCAATCATTCTGCAACCTCTATTTCTGTTTTATCTCTATTAAAACCAAAAGTATTTGCCCTCGTGTCAACCTGTAGTGATGCTTGCTCTTAAATGGCATCCAGTTTGAATAAAGTTTTTCTTCATACTAAAGATGCAGTTTCCTGAAGCTCCATTGAATGCTAACTAACAAAATGTGAATTCTTCCTTGTAAAACCTACAGTTGTCCAGTGGTAAAATAGTTGAAAACCTTGCTTTTGATTTGTGTATGTAGGGAGGTGGGTGAGGGTCAGAGAACCCAAGGAAAGCTCAGCCATCTGTAGGCATTGGCATTCCCCACTGTCCCTGACTTTCTTCCATGCTATGGGATTTTCTCACTGGTTTATCCTAGTGATTACACAGAATGATTTGTTGGTGCATCCAAATATCTCTTCAGTATAACACCTTGTTTGACACAAGAAGAATATAATTTTAATTGAATACTTAATCTGCAGTTACTCCACATAATTTCTGATTTCTGTTGGCTCTTAGCAAAACTGCAGACTTGGAAGATGCTACTGATATTTTGTATTTTACATATGCAGTTATATATATATTTTTTAAAAGAAGGCATTGTTTCTTGGCCATTCCCTTCTGGCTCTGGATTTTCATTTATAGTTAAATACAATAAATAGCATATTTTGACATAAATATCATGAAAAAAGAATTCCACTGGCTTACATTGCCTCTCCAGATTTGGTTGACTTCAGGACTCAGTTTGGTTAAGGCTCAGTCATTTTGTTTACAGTATGCTGTGTGTCACCATTTGCTTGCTTTGTATGTTGCAAGAGCCTTGCTTTGTAAGACTCTTGCTAATACTTTCTCAAAATATATACATTTTCAAAGTTTGGAACTTTCTGCAGGTTTGGAGTCAGTAAGCCAGTCTATGAATTACTTATTTTAAAATATTTAACTTTCATTTAACAGAAACAATTGGACAAAGTGTTTACCTAGTTTTGGGATGGGGAGAAGGGATGTTGGACTGCTTGTGGTTAATTGCTACAATATTGTTTGTGTCCTTCATTGCATCAGATAAAAACTTGCAGTACAGTTGAGTTGTGTTTGTTATTAATCACTGAGTATGTCATGTGAAAGAAGTAATTTATCACAACTCAGCAGCAGTTTGCAGATAAATTTTGCGTAGGCCACTTGTCGATACTATTAAGAATACCATTTTGTGAAGTCAAAACATTTATTTGTGGGACATAACAGAGATACAGGATTAAAACCAGTATGTTACTGTTGCTGTTGCCATGTTCAATTTTAATATGGCAATTGTTTTGGGCTGCGCTGTAAGCCACCCCAAACAAAATTGACGTGTAAGCTCTGCAGGTTTCACCCAAGTAATGTTTGCATTGCTTTGCCTTGTAAGGAGACTTTGGCAGTAGGTTGTACATGACAAGATGACCTTAGTAGCATTAACTGTCAGTTTGGCCAAACTACTTTATGTTGTGTTACCTCCTCTCAGGCTATAATGTCTGTGTTCTATGTTTGTGTTTGCTGATGACTCATCTTTTTCCTGTGAAACAAATTGCAGGGAGAATACTCAGTTTAGCATATATTGAATTTTTATCATCTTTCCTTTGTAGTGTTCCAGTTTCCCTGTGCTTTTGAAAAAGTACTTGAAACTTGGCATCAAGCTGGTCTTGAGCCATTCCTACAAAACTTCACTCAAGTTTGTCTTTATTTGTAAGTCATTAACAAACGCAGAAGGTGGTAATTTTCAGAACACGTTTGTTACACTTTGGATGTAGTCCATAACAACTGATTCTTAGGAAATTCTGTCCAGACTGAGCACATTGCACTCTGGGGAGTGGATCAGAGTTCTCAGCCGTGAACACCTTGAATGAAAGCAAGAAAATATGTTTGTAGTTTTGTCAGTAATGGAAGAGAGCCTCAGTGAGAAAGCCACTTTGTTTAGATCGAGAGGGTGGCACATGACAAGAATCTCAAGCACATCTTCCTTCTTTTGGGCCAGTATGGATTTCAGAACTGTTGGACTGTCCAGCTGGATAGGTAATGGCTCAGCTCTTTTGCAAAAAGACCAGTGATAGCCTAGAAAATATGGATTGTAGCTCTGTGATTCAGAGTGCTACATAGTGTGTGCAGAAAAGGACTGGACTAAGCTCATCTAGGGAATTTAGCCTTTGCTGTTTGTTATAATTATTTGTGCTAGATAAAATCTATTCTTCTCAGAATAGTTTTTGTTATGTAACTGTATGTGCTAATTTGCTGTACTTGAGTTTTGAAAATATGCAATTCCTAAGTGAACGTCTGAGATGGCACTAAAGATGTTTTTCAGCAGTGCAGAACTTAAATATACTCGGAGAGTTTCAGATACTTTAGCTCTGAAGAGGTAGTGGGCATCTCTAAAGCTTGTTTTCAGAGGAAATAGAGATAAACGTAATCTTTGTCTAAATCTCATCCTTCTCTGATGAGTGTGCCCATGCACTTGTGTTCTTAGGCACACACATACCCAACAAGATAAACGTAGGAGCAGTTGAGGAGGAGGAAGTTGAAGAGGAGCTGCATGTGCTGCAGAGGCTTTCCAGTGACACCAAGGGTCAAAGCTGTCCTTTGGGAATAGCAAGTAGAGCCAGTCTGCTGATGGAAAGCTGCCACATCTCCATGTCTTCTAGCGTTTCCTTATATAAGTGGTCAGCTCAGGACCAAAAATAGGCAGGCTTGACATAAAGTAGGCTCTGTTAAAGGCATCATGAATTTAAGGCTTCCTGCATGGAGCCATCTTATTAATTTGCATTGGAATTTCTATGCAATATAAGTTGTATTCAGTTTTCTTACATTGAAAGCCAGCAAAGGCAGCACAGTAAACACCTCGTACCTCCACAATGATGAATTTCTTCTCTTCTTTCCTTCATTTTCCCTGTTCTATTTTGCTTTCCTAGTAAGAATTACAACTAAAGCTCTAGGTTTTTGTGTTTGGGCCATAAATATTACTTTTCTGCTTGGACAACTGAATGGATTACATTTATGTAAATCAAAGTTATGTAACTTGATTTGGAAAGATTACTTTTTCCCTTTCCAAATATTTCGTCAGGCACTCTGCAAGTAATCATTGCTGCATAACACATGAAAATTCTAAAAAATATGACTCATCCTTTGTGTGCCTCTTCCCAGGGTAATGCCATAAATTTTAAACAGTCCTGTTTAAATAATTTAGGCAGGAATATGTTGTGTTTGATGCTTGTGACAGAGGGCATAAGTTTTATTGATTACTTGTATTTTAAGGACTCTTTACTGTGATCCAGGGAAATCAAAGATGACCATTAACAAACACAAACAGGACATTAAAAGTATTTCTACTTCCAGTATGTGCTAAAACAGATGTTAATATGAAGGATATGTAATCTTAATAAATCCCTTTCTGCCTGCTTGCTTTTTGTTACAAATCTAAATCTTTGCATTTTAGAAACAGAGATTTTGTACAGTACAGAAATAGTTTTATTTTTCTAAAAAAAATGACAGAAGTAATAAATGCTTAAGAGAATGCCAAACCACATATTTTTAAAGTACCACACTATGGGTTTAGCTGAGTACCTTCCATTTACATTTAAACACAAAAGGATGAACACTTAGATCTCTGCAAACTGCTTCCAAAAATGACTGTTTTTTGAGAAGGCTACAATTATTCTGTGATTCTATAATAGTCTATTAACTTTTTTTTAATAATGTGGGTTTTTTTGTAATTTAAATATTTGGAATATTTTCATATCACATTTACACTATAATTTATTGCAATAACATTCAATATTTACAGAACCCAAGAATAAATTTTGCTTTAGGGTATCACTTCTGCATTTATTTTTTAAAGTAAAAATCCTTTTACTTGACAAATTAATCTAAACAACTTTCAGTGTGGATGGTAACATTAAGAAGTATAGTAAACAGTCAATTTGGATGGCATTTGACTGGTTGCAATGTTTTACTGAGCTGATCTGGCTCACTGCACCGAATGATGCCTGCAGCCTTTCAGAATTCTCAATGATGCTGCTTTTTCCTTTGATAATAGGACTTGCACATCTATTTCTGTGGACCTGACAGAAGCTTTCAGCTTAGTTCATTAAATTTTTACAGTGAAAGCTGGAGTCAGTTGGATTTTTAGACAGCTGAGAGGTTTAGGAAGAATAGTTTTCTGCTATGGAACTGTAATTTTCAAAGTATGTGCTCTCCATCCTTCCTCCTCTACAGCTGATACCCTTAAGAGATAAATGTTTCATTAAATGGTGATCAGAGGATTGTTCCTGCATGTTTGAATTAACTACATCTGTGAGCTCTGTTATTGTTTATAGAAGGTTCCTGTTTGAAAATAAGGTTACATACTCAAGTGTTCAAAAACTTGCAAATAGCACAACTTGAACACAGTTTTCACATTCTGTTGGGTATAGTCATTAAGTACATGATTAAGGATTGTATTTCTATAGGCTTCCTTGCCAGTTCACAGAATGGACTGTGTCAGCTCAGTGAGTCATTATTCGGTATTTTCTTTCCACCTCTTTGTTCAGTTATAGAGCTACACATTCTCAGCACATTTTTCAAACTATTTTAAATTAATTAGCTATTTTTTTTCCTCTGGTGCTCATTGTGATAGTATCTGAGTGCCTATGAGATGTAATTATGTTTCACAACATCCTTGTGAGACAAAAAGTTGGTGTAATCTCCACTTTCCAGGAGATAAAGTGCGAGTTGAGGCAGAGAGAATAACACTGAAAAGCCCTACTTTTATGGAAGGTGCAGACTGAATCATGGAGGACTGCATTGTCTCAGTGCTTTAGAATACTGTACAGTTAATCTTTCCCAACCACAACTTCCAGTTACACCCATGAGTGCTCACTATTAATACAAACGAGACTGAATCACAAGTCAGGTGCTCAGACAAATGTTTATTGCTGAAAGTTGGGGTTAAATGACTTTTTTTACATCACAGAGAAACTTCAGAAGACATGCAGGTGAAGTCCAAGTTCTTTAAGGAATTATTCAGGTTATCTAATCAGAAGATTGGACTATCTGTCCTTTCAGCCTTGTCCATCCCACACCTTTTGCAATTTACCATAAAACAGTGCAGGGATGGCAGAGGCAGCAGCAGCCTTTTTTCCTGTCACTTTTCCTGCTTTCCAGCAGTTCAGTTCTCTGCACTGAATGAGCAAGAGGTCCCATGGCAGTGTAGTGCAGCATGCTTTCTCTAAAGGCTTTATCATGAATTATATGCACAGAGGGGAAATCAGGTGACTGGAACACCTTATTTTTGACATCTTCAAACTTTGCTTAACTTCACAACCTTAGAATTATTCACTTAAAGAAGATGGGTCATAGGAGTGGATAGGTGGGTGGCATAGTTTTGTGCTAACCCCAAGGTTGTTAATCTTTTGGGTTTTGAGCAAATTAACATTTCTGAACAGATTAGTCCATATAATTTGATATTTTCGTCTATGTAAGACAGGGTTGAAAACCTTATCTTTCCCCTTTAAAGTAATAAATCAAATTACTGCATTAAGATGTCACTGAATTCAATGTACACCATTAATATCAAGGCATGCAGTGTTTTGCCCAATGAGTTTTGCCAAAGTTTGCTGACAGCAGAGAAATTGAAAGGCCGACAATTTTTTGGGTTGAAGAGCAGAAGGTACTGAGGGTACTTCAGGGAAAGTGATACGATGATTCAAGCTTTAGCTTCTGCTTTGCCTATGTGGACTTGTCCACTGGAAGACATTTGTCTGATTCTGGTTCTTCTGGTCCTAAACTCAGAATTGATTTGGGTTTGTCTTACAGGGAATGATCTGTGGAATGGATCTGGTTCAGGAGCTTAATTATCTCCATCTTTTATATTGCACCTAAATCTTCCATTGCAGCTCTATTCACCTGTAGAGCAGCTACCAAACCTGAGTCTGTAAAATTTTATAGAACAGTGTAATAAGTTGACTATATTTAAGACCACTGTGGTAGTCTTAAAAATTGAATTAGGGAAAAAATTGAAGGATGGGGGAAATGGGGCCCAGTTTACTAGGACATTGTGTTTATGTGAGTGCCCTTCATGTCTTTGTGCAGTCAGTGCACTTCTGTGCTCAACTGCTTGTCATTTTTTATGGAGCAATACCATGTTGTCTTTAGTTGGTTTCTTCTGTTGTTATTTTCCACTTCTATTTTCCCTGTCATTGCCTAATCAGCTCCTGTTTCATTTTTTCCTCCCAAGTTGTCCTTTGATTTCCCTCATTTTTTTCCAGCTGTACATTTTCGTAGTGAATCCTGCATTTTGAGGGTCAGAGATGAGAGGCAGTAAGTTGGTTTTTTTTTGCACCACCTCCTGCTCAGAAAATTCCAGCTCTCTGTCTGGTCCTTGACTCTTATACTGGACCCCAATCCCAGTCTGACTGAGTGGTTCTCCCCAACCACCCTCTTAACATACCCATTTTGTCTTCTTACTCTTTTACTCCCTGTCTGGTTTCTAGCCTTTTCCTGCATGAACTGCTTCCAGCTCATACTGAGTCTTTTACTCAGTTGCCAGTTTTCCACTGGTTCAACATCAGTTTTCCTTTCCAGCAATGGTCTTTCTTGTCAGGCTTCATCTCCAAAATTGCTTTTCCTTGTACCCTTCTGCCATACTTACCTGTTTGGTGCCAGGAGAGGGGAAGATGGTCTGAAGGAGAGGACCATGGAAAAATTCCCTGCTGGAACTGTGGAAGAATTTCACAAAGTTGAGTTTCTTTGTGGAAGAAACTCAACTTAGGTCTGAGCAGTGAAAGCTGTGACTGCAGAGAGACCTGTCCTTGGCCTCAGTTAGAGCATGTCCAGAGTGTAATCCTCAAGAAAATCAGCTGTAGAGACTGTGCAAACTGCATTTATTTCTAAGAGCTTTTAGCTTTCAGGAATGGAAAAAGTTTTACCCTAGCTAAAAAAAGCCCAAAACAACCCAACAAAAAACCCCCAAACAAACAAACAAAAAAAACTCCCAAAAAACAAAACAAAACGGTTCTCTCCTCTGCAGATTTTTAGATTCTTTTCCAGAGTATTGTGTTATTAGAGCTTCTACAAAGAATAAGAGTTCATTGTGGCTCAGACTGGATTAATCTTTGATTTTTTTTCTTATAAACAGTGATTTTTCTTTCACTGCCAGTTTTTATGGACATTGTGCGTGTGTGTGAATATGTGTGCTTGAACTGAGACAGCTAGCATGGAAGATGTACTATGGACTCATGAAGGCCTGGCAACGTTATTAGCTTTGTAAAATAAAATCTGCTGAAGGAAATCCCCAAAGTATTGCATGGTCAGTAATCCAGAGGCTAGTTTTATTGGCATTTCAGATTATTAGGAGACTTTGAAACAGAAGTTTAGAAATATTAAACATTTTTTATCATTTGCATTTTTGTTTAAAAATAATTTTGGATTTAGAACACTGATGTATTTTCCAAAGAAAATATTCCTGCTTGAAATATCAGTCTTTAGGTGATATGATCTATGCTCATACATGCAAAATGGATTACAAATCCATTTTGTCTTGGAAATAGAGTACAAAGCACTGGGTTGTAATCAAATGACTCTGAAATGTAATCCCAACTGTCATTGATTCCTGTAGGTTTAGGGCAAGCCAGCTTTTACTCTTACTGTTTGCGCTCCTGAAGTCTCACAGAAGCGCCATGGCAAGAGTTACTACATATTTTTCCATCTTGGAGGCACACTGATACACATTTATATGTTAGCATAGTATTAAGTTTATGATTAGACTGAAATAGCTTTGCAAGTGAAAGATAATGCTAAGCTGACTCATATTTCTTCAAATATTCCTGGCATATCTTGGGAGTGTGTGACATATAGATCTTACATAGGCAACTAGACATTTAACTGTCTGTTCCCAAAATGTTATGAATTAATTTATATAAGGAACTTTTTGATTAGTTCCTCTGCTTGGAAGAAATAAATGGTGCTGGTTCCATGGAGCAGTCTGATGGCACCTGAGCTTTTTCACTGCAGAGGCTATAGCAGAGCACTGGCATTGAGTCTGGCTTGTGATTCATTCAAAGCCCCAGTCTCCTTTTACTGCAGTTTAGATTTTCTGATTTTCCTCCCTCTATTTCTTAATTGTTCCTTAGTGCTATAGAGTGCAACTTAAATCAAAATTGTCCTCTCTAAACTGTAATTTTTGCATTGTGACAGTACTTTTTATTGAGAAGGTTCAGAGTAATTGAGGGAAAACTCACCTGTCGTTTCATACATGCTTGTGTCATGGAAGTTGAGATGTGGAGATGATGAGTAACACCGAACCCATGGTTTAAAAATCACCCAACCTAACAGTAGCTGCTACAAAAAAATGGGCAGCCTCCCAGTCTCCTTGGTCCAAAGTGCACGTACCCCTTCCCTATACTGACTGCAGTTGGTGATGGGATTCATTGAGCTGGCTTTCCTGCAGCTGGTGGATGAGAAGCAGAGTGGGAAAGGGAAGGAAAGGTGAGCTCATGGGCTTTGGCAGCAGCCTGCATTTGGATGGGGTTAAGCCATCCATTAAACCACACCCAGGCCAGGGTGCCAGTGCCCAGCTCACTGGAGCGTGCCCCTCACTCCTCATGTGTGCTCATGTGTGCTTGTGCTGCTGCAGCCGCAGTGCCCTCAAAGTGAACGCTTCAGTTACCTTGGGTAGTGTTTCATAATGCAGCTGCTTTCTTCCTGCATTGGGAGTAACCTAATGCACTTAATCGATTCATTTTCTCTAAATCCTGCTCATCAGAAACTGGTTAAACTAGTTTGCCATTGGAATGCTCCCCGTCCCCTCTCCTGGATCCCGTCCTGATTTCTGTAAATCATCACCTTCCTGAGGCTGCTGAAACTTTTTCTCATATCAGTGAGGCTACAGTTTCTATCTTGAAACCTAAGCTCTTGTTTTCTCAACCATAGAGAGAAAGCTTTATTTGTGGAAGCTTTTCAAAGCCTTGTTAGCCATGTCTTTAAAGTTCCCAAGCCCTTCCTTTGGGAGGAGATCCATGCCTCTTGCTACTGTTTCTCCCTGGTTAAGCAAACCTCACTGCCAGGCTGGGCTTTTGACTGCTTGGGAGAGAAATGAGTGGGCGTGATTTCCTGATGTTTCTCATACCACAGTGTATGCATGGTTGCTGTTACTTATTATTTTCACTCCGAACTGATTAACAGCAGAGCTCAGAAGGTAAAATTGCAGTTTGTTTTCCAGGGTCTCAGCAAATCCAGCTCTATTTCAGATACTGTCTATGGTCTCTGAACAGCAAGGGATTTCTGTTGAATCCACTGCTCACTGTACCTCTATATCAAACACTGAACTTAGTTCCTGTGCATAACATACCATTTTCATTTCAATTCCTAAAAAGCTCATGGCACTGTATATATTGAATCTGAATATTCTGCTATTGCACTGGAATAATCTTTAAAGTTAAACAGGTGTGAAGCTGGATATAAACAAAAACTGATAAGATAAAAAGGTAGAATGCAAGTACCTAATCAGCATTGTTGGTGAACAGGTTTAGGTTTTCTATGCAAGGAAATTATATGGAAGATAATTTTGAGAGGATGTAATTATTTTTACATAAAAATGTTTAATTAAAAAAAATCTTACACTTTTATCTGAAACTATACTGTAGTCATTGGTAAAAGAAAGATAATTTATGTACCATAGAAACAAATTGCTTTTGAATATTTCTGTAAACAGAAGTTATGGTAATTCAGAAGACAAATGGAGGAAGACATCTGAACATTGCAGAGGCTGTAATTTTTCATTTTCCTCATAGGAGCATGGCAGTATTGCATGGAATATTGGTGCCCAGTTTGCTTCTTACTAAAGACAGGTTGCTTTGGAAATCTTTTTCAGCAAAAGTCACTATTATAAAAGGCAATTTCCAGCTTTGTTTCTAAATTATTTGTTTTCTAATTATTTTAAATGAAGCAGAGGTAAGAAAAGTTTGAACACTTGTTATTGACTTGAAAGTTAAGCTACTGGTGATTGAGATACCATCCAGGATGCCCTGAGTAAAAGAGCAATGACCATAAAACAGATCTCAGGGGTCACCAAACTCATGTGGAAGGTCAGTGAAGGAGACAAAGAGGTGGTCGTTTGTTTATGGATGGCCATCCTTCAAGAGAGAAGAAGAAAATTCTGCAGTGAAATCTCCAGTTCTTGCAGTAATACTTTGAAATCTTAATATAAGGAGAGTAGTTGTTGATTAAACTAAGGTTTGAAAAACAAAAAGAAAACCAACTTGTATTTATCTGTTGAATCAGTTTACAATTAGAAGCCCAATATAGAATAAAGTTAACCTTTTGATGTATTTTTTGCAAGGTACAGGTTTTCTCTCTTCCCTCCTCTCTTTATCACTTCTCTAAATCTTACCGCTTGTGATTACTGAAGATCCAATAGAGCCTTTTAACTCTTTTACAGAGCAGTAAGGATTTTTTTTGTTACTGTCTGGTTCATTTACCAAGATTCATCTGCAAAGAATTCCCTGCATTTTAAAAAGTGTTACTCTGTTCCATATTCTTATCCTTCTGTGAAATACCAGTGTTCAGTAGCTGCTCTGTTATTCCTTGGAGATGGGGACACATCTGCTGCATGAAATTACAGATGTTGGCCAATGCACCGAAGAAATAGCTATGTATGGAAAATCCTGTCTGCTTTAGGCACTGCGTTAGCATAGAGTTTTATACAGACAATACAACTTTTGGAGTGTTTTGGAAAGAAAATACAACTCAATAAATAAAACATTTTTCATTTGGATAGTACCTTTTTAGTAAACACTAGTCTGAAAAATGGCACTCATTTTAGGCGTGTAACTTATGAGTATTTTGCAGTTTTAAGAAATATGTAGACTTGATGTAGAAGTGGTAAAGCTGCTTCTTTGTTGGACTGTTACTATGAGCAAGAATTTCCTCTTGCAGCTTCTCCTTTAAATATCAGTACACCAGTACACTTGCAAATTTTGGAAAGGTTAGTCTGTGGCATAAGCTCTTTTCTGTAACAGATTTGTATAGTGTCGAATCCCAGATGGAATCAAAGGAGCAAACCGATTTAAGCTTTTAACCAGCATGCAAGGGTATTTTAATGAAAATTAGTCTGATTCTCCTTTTGAAGCTGTGCATGTGCTGAAAAGGAATGCTACAGATATTCCTTTAGTAATGCTGGTGACTTCTCTACCATTACTTCTCGCAGATTGCTAACTCTTGAAAGCATGTGTTTGTTCTTAATCAATGTTATAATCAACTGCTGTCTGTTCTATTATCATTTCTTAACCTTATTAATCTAAATATTACCTATTAATATTTACATCCATGACACTTATAACTGGGTAACTGCTGACAAATCTAAGTCAGTCTAATCCTAATAACAGTATTTGAGTTGGTGCAGACTCAAGAGATGGCCTGTTTCAAGATTTTGCACAATTACTTATTTTTGAAGGGTACAAGGAAAGAATTTGAAATTATATTCTGTATTATTACAGTTATGGTTATTCTGCCACTTAGTACGGATGACTTCAGCTCCAGATCTGATTCCTGGACTCCTTTGTTCCCTTTTCTGAGCTCTGTGTTCCTGTCCTTGCTTTCAGAACATTGCCCAGAACTATCTCACAAGAACCCTGTTTTCATTTTGTCCTGTGGTCATTTCCCTTTTGCTTTTTTTTCAGCCTTTTGTTTTATTCTTTTTCCATTCATATCATCTTGTATATATATCAAATTAGGAGGTCATTTACTAATGCAACAACTAATCTGATTTTCCTGGAAGTACATATTTTCTGAAACAATGAATTGGTTTGTTTTTGGGGGTTTTTTTTACTGTTTTTCGGGATGAGTCCTTATGTGGTGTTCTGTCTCAATCCAAACTTACCATAAGGACAGGAAATATACCACTTTGTTTATATAAGACAAAATGTATAGATTGTCCTTGGTTTTTTTGAAATGCAAAAGGCTGTACATTTTATCAGGAGAACCTGAGATATTCTTTGTTATTTTATTTTCCTTTTAGATGCACTGTATTTGCCAACTTCAGGGACTGCAAAGGAAGAAGCAGCTCAGGAAGCACCTGACTGCCTTGTGAAATATTTCAGTGTCATGTGGTGTAAGGCATCAAAGAAAAAGCACAAGAAGTGGGAAGGCGATGCTATTCTTATTACAAAAGGAAAGTCAGTAATATTGAAAGATATGGAAGGCAAAGACATTGGCAGAGGTACTGTAGAATTGCATACTTGCTCAAGGGAACACCTGGCAGAAAATGACTGTGCTTTGCATTAACAGAGACCCATCTCTTTAGATGTTTTAGTTCTTCATACTAGTGTTGACTGCAGGATAAAAAACAGTAGAGATATTGGGTTGGCTTTTGGTTTGTCTTTTTTCTCGGGGTGGGGGGAAGACTGCAAGAAAGATTTATATTTATTACATATAAGGCAGATGCATGGGGGAGGCTAGAGCAGGCTGAATAACGTAATTCACAGAAACATCAACTGCTAGTCCAAAGAGAGGATCTGGAAATCAACGGCTGTACTCATTCAGCAGAAATGCCAAATGAGTTGATTTTAGTTGCTTGCATAATGAAGGAATGAAGGAGTTAAAATTTGAGCAAAAGATACAGGTAAGTTTCTTGTGGATATTCCAGTCAGCAGTAGGGTAATCAGGAATTTCAGAGGTTGGATCTTTACTTTTCAGCCAGTCAAACAGCTAAAAATATTATCTTTGTTGGAAAGACAGGCAAACAGCAACATTTTCCAGACCAGCCAAAGTCAACTGTGTAGCAATTTTTAGTCTTGTAGTTTTAGCAGCAGCTGCTGCTGTAAGACATAGTTTGGGTTGATATCAGAGTTAAAAATAAGACTTGCAAACCATAGGCTGCCGTCAACTTGAAGCAGTAATTTTTTACTGAAAGCAAAGCAAGAATTAACTTTGCTAATGGAGCCAAAGATATTCCATATGGGAGCAGGATTGGACAATGTTTCTGCAGAGCATAATTTGATTTATTTTAGGTCAGAGATGGCTTCCCTGCTCTTTTGTTACAATCATGACATTGTGAGCCTTGTTAGGACCAGGCAGTTTTGATTTGCAAATCAGTCTGTGACTTAGAAGTTAATTTAAATTTATTTATAGCAAAGCAATATATGTACAGACTTGCTTGTTTTTGAAAAAGGCAGAGTGAAAGAAAGTAATGCCTGGAATGCATCAGCCACCACCCTGTTGTTCTTGTGTTTTTTCAAGTCCTGTCTTCTTGAATTAGCAGCAAACACAATAGAAAAATGAACATTGTGATTTTCTCTGGTAAAACTTTTTTTACTGTGTTTGATGGTGTCAAAGAGCACAATACCAATGTCATTAGTGCTAACTTGCCCATTCAGAGTTGCTTTCAGTTCTTATTGATTCTAAGAAAATAATAAATTGACCAATTTAAGCAGTGTGAGTTTTAAATTTCTGCAATTATTTGGCTCACTGAATGAGAAGGAAAGATTCAGTAGTGGTGCTTACCTCCAAAATTGTATATAATACTGGGAAGTTTGTAGTGAATGTGTATGAGCCCTTGGGATTATTATTTTTAAATGCAAAGAAAAAGGCAAAGGAAGAATTCTTCTTTTTTTTCCTCTAGGCTTACCAGGGCTGGATCAAGGATGGCACAAGGGAACCTAAAATCAGCACAGATTATAGCTCATTTCTGAGGCAGCAGAACATCTTTCTGTTCTCCCCTGCAATGTCCTAATTCCTTAATAATGCATTGCAAAGAATTTAGGACGTGCTCTCTTGTAAATTGCTGTATGTTACAGAAATGGTTATTTCTGGCAGCTGCATAAACAGTTGAGCTTTGTAGTTTTGCTTTTTGCCTTCCCAGTTTCCATCTACACTTAAAGCCCATCCTGTCTTAGAATTAGACTCTTCTGACCAGAATCTGTCAGGGATACACCTGTATTCAGTGTGTTCAGCCTGAAGCTATGTAGAGGTAATAACAGAAAACAAAAATGCAGAGCAAAGGAGATCATAAATGGCCTCCCTAAGCATCCTATTTAGGAAGACATGTATTCTTTTGTGTTCAGGCATCTTCAGCTCTTTCCTGAAAGCAAGTGCTCCTTCAAGAGCCTGACAAGGTTTGCTGTGTGCTTTCTGAATACTTTCAGAGGAGAGGAAGAAAAGTATCTCCCTTTCCCTTCTGGCCAGACTATTTTTCAGCACTTGCTTAGACTGTGAAACACCTCAGTAATTTTTTCCTCATAAAGGAATTCAAATGCAGACCTTCACCTTCCAGTCTTTCACATTCCTTGAAGTGGCAGGTCTTTATATATGGTGTTTGTTGGATAAAATGTGCCTTGGGAGGCCTTGCTTCTTTCTTCATAGATGAGTAATTTAACTGCTGGTCTACACAGTCATGCCTTTTTTTTTTTCTGTTTATTTTTTGTTTGTTTTGTTTTGATTAGTTTGCCTGTCTAAGGATCCAAATTTATACAAATTCAACAACTGAGGTAAAGAATTCTGTAACAGAGCTATGGCTTTGACCTCTCAGAATTAAGAAAATAAATTCTATATGTCATCTGCTTCTTATGTGAGAACTTCAACCAGTAGAATGCTACTTAAAAGAAGGAACCCCCCCCACTCTTTCCTGTACTGTTGTCTTAAAAGGAAGTGGCAGCTGTAGCTAGATTTTGTAATAGGACCAGTAGTAATTGTAGCTGCACTGAGAATGCATCTGACTGAGCCCAACAAGTACTGAACTTACTCATAAACCTTGGCAATAATCAGAGCATGTTCCAGAGCATATGTAGAAGTGAAGATTTCAGATTCATCTGAATCTTTAAGTGCATAAAAACTAATTTAGAATTATTTTGAAAGTAGAATACACTGTTTAGATCAATAGCAAGAGGGGTTAGGAGACTTCTTTTGGGGGCGTGGGAGAAAGGGAAAAGAACCTAGGTTAGTTATTAAGGCAAACTGCTGGATTTTATTATATGGGGCTAATTTTTAAAAGTTCTCTTGAACAGTTGTTTGACATTCAGTAGACTTGGTTGGTGATGAGGATGACTGGTTGGTGATGAGGATGACTGTCTTTGGTCATATACTCTGCTATCTAGTTCTGATTATTAGCACTCACATGTCACTCTGTTAAGGAGGGAAAGGCTTTATGTGTAACTAAATTTATGTGTAATTAAATTCAGAATTAGTTACTTTTTCAGTTTTTTCTTCCTGCAGATGAGTACTGGTGTTAAGAAAGTAGTACTTGCTGTGTTGTCCTAATAATTTCATTTTTATGTTCTTTTAGGTACTGGATATAAAGCAAAAGAGCTAGACAGTCTTGATGAAGGTCAAACACTGATGGTTGGAGGAAAAGAAATTGAAGTGATGGGTGTAATTTCAGCAGATGATTTCAGCAGTGGCAGGTGTTTTCAGGCTGGAATAGGGACTCAAGACACAGGTGCAGCTGCATCTCAAACTAATACAAAACCATTCTGTAAACCATTCAAAAATGTCTGTCAACCCAGTACTAAAGAGAATATGCGCAAAGATTCTCAAGGCTGCAAACCTCGCCATGATCCAAATGCTTCAAGTAAGATGGAAATTTCTAAGTTTCTTTAAACATCTTCTGACTCTCAAAAAATATTGAACGTGTAACCAAAACTTTCATGTTCCTCAGTGTATTACTGAAGTATTTCTGACATGTAGTACTAGTGTCTAACCATGTTAGGATTTTGCCATGTGTGTTTCTAACAAGTAAAATACTCTGTATTGCATGAAGTTTTTCATAATTGTTACAGATGGCTGTGGAAAGACATTAGAGTAGTTTCTGAGAGTTTTGCCAAGGAAAATGAGTTTATTGATCATTGAAACAATCTGACACATACTAGAAGTTCTAGATGAATTCCAGCTTCCTGCTGGGGTCAGTGAAACAGAGCCATAATGTGGCAGCACAGTAATTGCAGTGGAGGATCAGTAGTAGAAAAGTTGTGCCACTTTGAGAGAATTGCTTCTGTCAATGCCTGATTATCCTTCACAGCCAGTGAGTGTAACTACTGTACTCAAACTCAACGAGATATTCTTTAGAATAAATGTCAGTTTTATAGTGCTAGAAGTACCATGTGCTGAAGAGCCATGAGGGTTCACATATTGTATAGGAACAGGCTGGTTAAGCAGTTGTGTAAGAGGGAGCTTGTAAACATTTGATAGCTGCAGGAAGTGGTGTTGATTATCTAAGCAGAACTATTCTTTTGTCTACAAACCATTTAGGAGCTATGTTCTGCTGGTAGCTCTATCTTTCAGATAGAAGATAAAAATGAGTGTAAAAAAATGTTGCTAAAATATTGCAGAGCAGTGCTTATTTTAAAAAATACAACTTTTTTTCTATATTCTTACTAAAATTTCTCCATCTGAATTCTTACCTCATATCCTGATACTATGTGACTTTGAGTAGCTATTACCTGGCTGCTAGGTAAATAAACAATGAAACCTTAATCAAGTGGTAATTAGTTATCACTGGCCCTTTTGTAGAACATCCTTACTAACACCATCTTCTGGTCTTAACTTAACTTGATTACATTTTATCTAGGAATGTTCCTTCCTGAGATTGCAAGATGATGCTGCATTAGCATTCTAACTGAAAATCTGACCCAAAAAAGCCAGTATCTTCCGCACGTAAATTAACTTCTTTGCTGTTTCTGCACTAGTTTGTTAAAAAGTTACATTTTATTCCAGCTGTCTTCTGTGACTTCTGGTGAATTTGTATACCTTCTATCAGATTTTGAGAGCCCTCAACACATCAATAGGTTGGACTCTCAGTCTTTAGGGTTGCTTACATAGGAGAATCATGTTATTTAATGCCTGATTGCATAATCTCTTGCAGAACTTACTGAGATACTTTACAAAACCAGGACCTTGATATTGAACAGTCACAGGTTTTAATGGTGAAGTCTATGATTATAGTTGATTAAAATGCAGCTTCTACAGAATGGAAAGCCAGCAGAACAGAGCACAGTGACAAAGCTTCATCTTCCACATACAATTTCTAGGCTTTTAGTCCAGTGTTTATCCAAGCCTTGTTTCTTCCTCATTTTCATCCAGATTTTTATCAGAAGAGTTATCTTTTTGTCACCACTGGCTCTTAAATATATACAGATGCAGTTTGATTTAATCCATCAGAACTCAACCTTTTTTCAGTAGGAAACAAAATCCCTCTCACTGATACCAACCTATTCCCATGAATAAATTATCACAACAGATCTACTCTAGTGACATAAAAATACCAGAAGCCATAAATTGCTTTCTCATTTTGTCCTCTGACAATACAATTTTTCAGTGAAGGTGTGTAGCAGTAGCAGAATCAACCCAGTATGGACATTGTCTAGCAAAATTATAATCTTTTTAAACAGATTATGGCAAACAAAACTGTTATTCAGATGTTGCTCAATATTTCATTCTGTCTTTGCTTCTGTATGCCTTCAAACCTGTCAACTTCTTTTATTCATGCACTGTGGCAGTCTTTGTCAGGTCACACTCAATCCTTCCTTATTTTTCTTTAGCAAACCAGTGGCTTTTACCTCTTTCTTGAGCAGAGAAGTCTTTCTGGGCCACTGCAAGAATATCCCCTTGAAATGTAGTATTTAGATCTTATGTAGGTCAATGTTTATGGTTTTTTTTTCTTAGACTTTCAATTCAGAAATATTTTGGAACTTTACTACTAATTTAACTCTATGAATTCAAAGTCATCAAGCAACTTTTATTAGGTAGGCAATTTCACCTCATCAGAAAAAAACCCCTCATATTTCTCAGTTTATCACCTTTACCTTTGAGAAAAATACAAACTATTGGGAAAACCTCTTTAAAAGACTGTTTTTATATAGAAGGCAATCTAGATACTTATAAATGCATTTTCAGTCTAAGAATGGTCAATATATTAAACAGTATTTTTAGCAGTAATTAAATCATAGACTTTAACAGGTTTTGCTAACAGACTATAAATAATGCTTTTGTGTAAAACTTGGTTATGCTTTGAACTTCAAGATTCTCTAGTTATGCCACGACCAAATGCAAGTCATCAGTGGATGTTCAATAAGGCTGGTTTGCCTGTGGTGGATGTAGTTGTAGATCCCTACATTGCAAATAATCTCC
Organism: Certhia americana; assembly: GCA_018697195.1. NCBI lineage: Eukaryota > Metazoa > Chordata > Aves > Passeriformes > Certhiidae > Certhia > Certhia americana. The sequence continues at coordinate 129,960,851 of CM031858.1, read as the reverse complement.
GCCCACATCAGAAGGAAGGAATTATTTTTCTCTATGAATGTGTAATGGGAATGAGGTAAGGGAATAATTATCCTTTTGGCTTTTAATACCTATAATATTTTTATGCCCATGTTTGAAATGTTACATCTTGGGAAGTTTTGAGCAATTGTTCAGTTAATTAATATTAGTAATTCTCTCCCAAAAGAGGCTGCGCAAGTTTTTCTGACCTAAATGTAGCATCACACTTGCCATGATTTTGCCACATGTCATGAGAAGCTAGTGCACCAAAAGGCCTGTCATTTCTACATACCAAATTTTGTAAACACAGATATAATCAAAGCCATGATGAAGAATACTGCTTTCCGGGATTTATATTTCATATAATTCAAAATTATTGGTATAATTTATAATTCAGGCACTTAGAATAAAAAAGATGTCATTTCAAGCTGTTAAAAAAAAATGCAGCATTGTTTTCAAAAGTGTTTTCTCAAGTCATAGATTCCTTAAGGTATTGGATAATAATTCTAGTTCTAAAATAAAATTTAAACTTTAGTTTCAGAGGACTAATGAGTTACTGTAGAAAATGAGAATTTTCATTCTAACATCTTCTAGTACAACTGAATAAAAACCTACAGTAGACATAATAAGTACATATAGGTTCTTCATACTTCAGAAAACAAGCACAGAAGCAAATCCCTAAAGCAGTTGTGAATAGTTTTATATATATATACATATATATATATGTCTTTTAAAATGTTACCAGTGCTTCATTACATCTTGCAGAGTTAGTGGCAGATTTGGAGCTATTCTTGCTGATGAGATGGGCTTAGGTAAAACCCTGCAATGCATTGCACTTGTCTGGACTCTCCTGCGTCAAGGGCCCTATGGATGCAAACATGTGCTAAAGCGAGCACTAGTAATCACCCCTGGGAGTCTGGTGAAAAACTGGAAAAAGGAATTTCAGAAATGGTTGGGAAATGAAAGGATCAAAGTCTTTGCAGTTGATCAGGTAAGATTTATTTCCAAAAGGGGATTAGGTCATTATTGGCTCAGAATATAGGAATTACGGGGTTTTTCCTCTTCCTTTTTTTTTTTTTTTTTTTTTTTTTTTTAAACTAGAGACCAAGCCTAGTAATTCTCTGTTAATATTTATTTGTAATACTTTATTTCTTCTTCAGATAATTGTCCATATGGGTATTTTGCTGTCAGTCACCAGGTCATAACACAAGCTTACATGTAGCATATGTCTGTCTTTCCTTTGGTTTCACCTGTGAGGTTGTAAAAGGTGACATGCTCCTCCCTGTGCCTCTTCAGTTTGGGGAGTTTTCTGTTATGTATCAAAGTGCACACCTTCCCTGCTTTACATACCAAAACATCTACCTTGTACTCTGTTTCTGTGGTAGTTGCTTTTGTTCTGCACTGAAAACTTCTCTTTGTTTGGCTACCTATTTTGGGGTACTTCAGAAGGTTATTCCCTGTACTGTCACTGTCAAGAGTTAGATCTCTGTCAGGATGATTTAAAGTCTCATGAGTTACCAAGCCTAGAGTCTCAGTGCTAGGCAATGAGACTATCTCTCATCTCTAGAAGAATGCAGACAAGTACAAATCTTATTAAGTAGTAGGATGATGCTGATCCCTGTCCCCTCCTATAGTGAAGCTGTTCCTGCTGGTATTAACATTCACAAGGGAAGTGGAGGGCTTGTAATACCTCCATTGGTGCTTGCAACAAAGGTAATGATAATTATATTCCGAAATTATTTTTTAATCTAATAATTGCATACAGGTAGACTGATGAAGCAAATAGTACTTCATTCTAAAAGTTATCCAATTCTTACATCAACCAGATTTGCCTTTAGTTTTCTTGCATTATCCTTATTGGAAGAATGAGTATTTCAGATGAAACAGAAGTTTTCAATGGAAGTTTACTTCTTTTGGTTCTTCTACTTTACAGTAGATGGTACAAAATTCTGTAACAATGATTATTTCTTTTAATTCAGCTCATTATTTTCAAACTCTTGAAATTGCTGATCTTCCACTGAAGACAATGCATATGTAACAGGTGCATTTTGCATCATTTGCTTTTCTTAGTAACTTGTTTCAGGATGTGGAAATGAAGCAAACTGAATTGTCAGGAACTGTAATATAATGTAGGTTAGGATGGGAGATATAAAATTTCCTAAAAGAAATGGATACAAGGCAAAATATAATATGGCAACATTTTAACCTAAAAGGCTAGTTAGAGATGATTAAACATTTTCTTGCAGTTTTTATGAATAATGTTGGGAGGAGAAAACCTGAATTTGATGAATTACTGTGCCCCAAAATGACATTAGCTTTCAGTTTCCTTACATTTAAATAACTTTAAAACTCTTACTCATCTCATTGGACCTGTTTGATTGGGGACACTCAGCAGCTTCAACGACTGTGTTCCAAATACCACAGAATACACTGTCATGCAAAAGGAAGACACAATATGACTTGCCTGGGGTATAATGAGGTATTTCAAAATGATTTGCTGTCTATCTTCTCTGGAAAAACAGCAATTACCATGCTGTTATTTCTCAGTTATAACTTATAAGGAAGAGCTTGTCTCAAGCATTCTCTTCTGTTATTTAACTATAAGGAATGCATTCAAAGAACTGGTAGACTTTTTAAAATGTTTTCCTCACTTTTATGCTGAAACAGCACAAACTCATCCTTACCCTTCAGTAACCCTTCAGACTTTTTAAAACAGCAGGATATTATCTGCTTTTAAAATGTCATTACAGTTTAATTATGTTAAAATGCAAATACCATGTAGAGAACATTGCTTCTAAAATGAAGGCATCCCCACAAAGGTTGCTTTTAGGTCTTGTTAATTCCTGTTACAAGCATTTGTGATGTGTTTGAGAGAATAATTACTTCACCTGTCTGCTGAGTATCACTTCTTACTGGAGTTGTTTTGATTTGGTTTTTAAATAAAAAATATCTTGAAAAATAATTAATAACAGGTCTACATTGCTTTACGATTCAGCATTTTTGAATTACACTTTACCAGCTACATTGGATTTGGACTAGTACAAAGAAAGGTCTGTTGAAAGAGGAAGTCTGGGACATTATGGACCTCTAATACTGATTGACAATTGCTCCATATGTGGCTCCAGGCAACTCACTTAAACCTGTCAAGTCACTTTGGGTAATTGTTAAAATGGAGGCTATAATACAGACATATCTTGCAGCCAGTTAAGAGTGTGAATTAATTATTTGAAATTAGCTTGTAAATTTATTTTAATTTTTCATCCATCATCCACTGCTGTTGTTACACACAGTAGGAAATACATTATATTTGACTGCGGGAGGCTTGTAAGGGTAATCTTGCTTTTCTTTTTAAGGAGTTCAAACTGTCCTGTGCATGATATTTTTCCAGGGGTGGGATGTTGGTGGCTGTTCCCCAGTGCCTCAGCACTTCCCCATCTCAGCTCACAGCCTGAAGGTGTAGGAAAAGAAAATGGTTTCTGAACCCTGGGCATCTTCTGATCCTTGAACATGCCAGGAGAAGTTCAGAGAGGCATTGCCTGTTGTCTTCAAGGCTGCAATGTGGAGTCCATATACTGGGTTGGGACAACATTGTGTCTTCCCTACATGGCTCCCCTGTGTCTATGTTCCTGTGTTGGGAAATTTTCTGCTCCTGTTTTGAAAATGGCAGTAAAAATACAGTAAGAAAACATGCAGTCAACTACCATCCTGGAAACAACAGGAAAGCTCGAGTCCAGTCCCAAACACCTGGACAAATGGATGCTTGTCCTTTTACTTGGTCCTTACTACTCCTTACTTCCTCCAATGTTCTGGGCCTCATCATGAGCAGCATGTGTAGTCCCCCACATGATCTGCTGCATGGTACTTTGTGAGATTAACGTACTGGATTCATCCCATAGATTCATCTGAATCACCTGCTAGGAGGCTCTAAAGGTTGTGATAATTAAGTGGTGCTGCTTTTACAATGTATTACACCATCTGGCTCCAGACTTAGTTGTCTGTGTTTGGTAACTGATCTTGTTTGGAAATAAAAATATCTTTTAAGGCTGTAGACTGATTTGCTTCCACAATTAAAGAATTTCTTCAGCTTGTCAGCTGCAACCATAGCCTGCTTAGTTAGTGAACACTGTCAGGACATAAGAAGAAGCATTCAGGGAATTAGCATCTGGAGCCAAGTGGAAAGGTAAGGAACATGCCCACAGTACATTTTGCTAGTTTTATGCATAATCGCAAGATAGGTAAACAATCCTAGTACATTTATGAGTCTGCACAGAAATGTAGCTGTTTCTAGGAAATGTTTTTGGAGGAAGCTCTCTGTCCCATTACAGTGAGTATTTATTGTGTGCATTTCCTTCAATAGATGTGAAAATTCTTGGTGTCTTTTGAAGGGAAAGGGCTTGAGGGATATATAAGAGAGAAGATGGTTACAGTCATTTTCTGACTGGGAATGCAGGGATTAGAAATCTACCAGTAGACAGACGTTTTCTGGGGCTGATTATGGACTCTTACTTTCTGAGCCCTAGGGTCACCTTACCCCTTGGCCAACCCATCAATGTTAAGGGCTAGTAACAAAGTTAATTATAGAATAATCATGAAATACCCATTGAAAGGAACCCTAAGGATCATGTGGTCCAACCTCTCTTGGCAAAAGCACCGTCTAGACAAGATGGCCCAGCATACTGTCCAGGCACACCACTCTCCTTGGGAGAGTATTCCAATGGCTGCTGATTCTATTGTGAAACATTTTCCTCATGTGCAATTGGAACTTCCTCAGCCGTAACCTTGTACCCATTATCCCTTGTCTTTTCCATGTGACTTCTTGTAAAAAGGGAGTCTCCATCTTCACTTTAAATAGTGGAACAGGGTGATAAGGTCTCCCCTAAGCCTTCTTTTCTCAAGGCTGAACAAACCCAGTTTTGTCAGCCTTTGCTCACAGGCTTTCCAGTCTGTGGCTCTTCTCTGAACCTTCTCCAGCCTGTGCACATCTTTTGTGCACAGCAGAGACCAAAGCTGAGCACAGAATTCCAGTGTGGCCTGATGAGCACTGAGCAGAGTGGGACAATGACTTCTGGATCTCTGCTGGTGATGCCCATGTGGATGCAGCCCAGCACCCTGTTGGCTTTCAGCACATCACTGCTCATACTGATCTGATTGTCCACCTGGATCCCCGATCCCTTTTCACAGAGATGCTTCCAGCTGGGTAGAGACCTTACTGTTGCCCTTGCTGGACTTCAGATTCTTGTTAGCCACTCTCCAGCCTATCCAAATCTTCCTGCAGGGTGGTTCTCTCTTCCAGTGTCCACTTTCCCACTCAGTTTGGTATCACTGGGAAACTTCATCATGGTACACTTGATCCCATCTTCCCAATCACTTTATTGATATTGAACAGCACTGGGCCCAGCATCAGTCCCTGGGGATCCCACTTGTGCCACACTGTCCATTTGAAAAGGAGCCATTTGCCAGCACCCTCTGTCTGCTGCCTCAGCCAGTTCCCACCACCACATGGAGCACTCCTCCACACCACAGCCCATCTGTTTCTTCATAGGGAGGCTGTGGGAAACTTTTGGAGATATCCAGGAAGGAATGCCCACCACCCACCCCACAGCTTACTTTGTCACAGAGGGTGGTCAGGTTTGTCAAGCTCAATTTGTCCTTGTTGAGTTTGTGTTGGCTTTTCCCAATCCCATGCTTCATCTGACATGTGATAGCTCCCATGAAGATTCGTTCCATAATTTAGAAGTTCCTCCTTTAAACCCTGCTTGTAGATGGGGATGATATTATCCTTCCAGTCCTCTGGGACATCCCTTGCTCTCCTTTGACTTCTCCAAAAGTTATGCAGAGTAGCCTTACAATGATGTCAGTCAGCTCTCTTAATACCCCTGGGCAATGCCAGGGCCCATTAATCCATAGGGGTGCAGCTCCTATAATAGCTCACCCTCACTCTTCCTTCACTGACACTGTATTTACTGGTCTGTATTTGCATTAGCCTGGATTTTTGTTCCTGGGGATGGGGACCCACCACTGGTGGTGAAGACAGAGGTGAAGAAAGTCTGTGACTAATTCACCTCTCCTGTTTACTGATGGGCCAATATTTTGCTTCTGTTTCTGCTTGTTTTTTACAAACCTGAAGAACTGTTTCTTGCAGTTTTCAACATCTTTGGCTAAATTGATTTCCAGCTGAGGTTTTGTTTTTCTGTCTGCATCTCTGCAGGCCCTGGCAATGCCCTTGTAGATCTCAGCAGGTATTTATCCACATTTCCATTGCTGGTACACTTTGCTTTTTGATTTTGACTCAGAAGCTTGCCATTAAGCCAAGGGGTCTCTTGCTCCACCTGTTTCCCTTATATTTAAAGAGGATGAACTATTTTCGTGCTTCCAGAAGAGCATTCTTGAAAAACTCCTAGCTCTTGGGAGTTCTTATTGCCTCCATGAAAGCTCCCTGCAGAATCCCTCCCACCTGAGCTCTGAGCAAGCTGAACTTTGCTCTTCTACAATCTGATACCTAGAACCAATTCAGTAGGTTAAATAGTATCAATATAATATCATATTCAATAATATGAAATTAAATTAAAAACTACAGAGGGAATTCTGGTAGAATGTGGTAACTTCCTACTGGACATTACCAGGCTGAGATCCAAAGTGAATGTACAAGGAGCTACCTGTGACCCTTCATTATCTTGGCTTTAATTATTCAGTTGAAGCTTACCCAAATGCCAGCAGCGGGAAGCTATTACAGGAACTCTGTGCTTTTCACCTTCATGGTAATATGTCTCAGAGGATTTGAAGGCTTAAAAGAATAATAAATTTTCTTTTAATGAAGCAATACAATTCTAAATTGATGTATCAGATCTCTTTTGCAAATTAGAAAAGTATCAATAATCTGAAGTCATGAAGGAGATAGTAAAAATATCTTGTGTCATGTCAGAAGAAATTTCTGTAGTTGCTGGATTTTTAAGGAATGTGGTGATTTTTAAGGATGTGATCTCCAATGACATAGTTGTATGATGTATTTTCCTTTATGCCTGCAGGACCACAAAGTAGAGGAATTCATTGGCTCTCCGCTTTATTCAGTTATGATAATCAGTTACGAGATGCTACTGCGATCTTTGGACCAAATTCAGGCTGTAGAGTTTAACCTCCTAATCTGTGATGAAGGACATCGTCTGAAAAATAGCACTATTAAGACAACTACAGCCCTTACTAGTTTGTCTTGTGAGAGGAGAATTATCCTTACTGGTTAGTATATCTATAGTTACTTTTAATATTTTTTTATGTTGATAGTGCTAGGTTGGGGTAAAAGAAAAAGGTATTCTAAATACAGCATAAGGTCAGTTGGAATTTTGGCAATGGATATTAAATGAAGAAATCTCAGCTCTTGTAAAAACAGGTTATTTCCAATTTTTTTTACATAACCGCAAAATTTATCAGTCTTCAGGGGCAAGCAAGGAGCCTTGGAGCTTCTGTAAGGGAACTTTGCATACACTCAGTGCTTTCCTTTGTAGTTATTTAATAGAATTGATTTAGTTTAAATTCCTTTGTCAGAACAATTAAATCTGCAGTCTGTTTAGTTAGAAGTACAGTATCTTATTCATGGTTAAAGTTTTAGATCAATTCAGGACTCTTGAGTAATTCACATTGAAATAAAACATCTGCTTTCAAGATACATTATTTTCAATATTAAACCCTGCATTCGATGTACTTCCATCAATTTAAAGAAAAAATGACCAATTGCAGAATTTTTTTTTTTTTTCTCTTTGAAGGTACTCCGATCCAAAATGACTTGCAAGAATTTTATGCATTAATAGAGTTTGTGAATCCAGGAATACTCGGTTCTTTATCCACGTATAGGAAGTTATATGAGGAACCAATTGTCAGATCTAGAGAACCTTCAGCAACAGAGGTATTTGGTTAAAAAATTCACTTACAGAAGAAAATTCATAGTGAAGTGAAATTTGCACTTTATGGAGTAAAGTGAAGCTTGGGACTATTAATAGTAGCTGAAACTTTTCACCTTCCTTTTTGACATAAAGTCACTTGTTTTCCAGTGGGAGCAGAAGGAGAACAGACATGTTAAAATCACCTCATTTCAGCTGTCTATTAATTATCAGGCAACAACTGTGCTTCCAACACCTTAATTCCCAAAAAGGTCATGTGCATTTCCATGTGATGATATTTTATTCATTCTTAGCTTCTCCACAGTACTGCAAGGTCTGCATGCTTTCACTGCATCTCAAGAAATTCTAGAATATAATTCAACCCTTGGATGTAATCTGGGACACTATTTTCTTTAGTTTAAGACTTTAGAAACCAGACATAGAATTAATGCAGGGGTACTAATTGGAAAAGAATTGGTCATTACAGTCCCATGTCAGAAAGTGGTATCATACTTTTAATAGGTTATTTAAATACCTAATTAAAATCATACAGAACATTGTTCTAATGAAATGCAAGATTATAATTAATTTTCTGCTTTGTTCTTTTAGGAGGAAAAGGAATTAGGAGAAAAAAGAGCAGCAGAACTCACACGTCTCACTGGACTCTTTATTCTAAGAAGAACACAGGAGGTTATGAACAAATTTCTGCCCCCCAAGAATGAGAGCATAATCTTCTGCCGACCAACAGTGCTGCAGCTTGAATTGTATCGAAAACTGCTTAGTTCTCGTGTTATTACATCCTGTCTACAAGGCAGGCTGGAAAATAGTCCACACCTAATATGTATAGGAGCTTTGAAAAAACTTTGCAATCATCCATGTCTCCTGTTTAAAGCTATAAAGGTATCTATTTGCACGGGGGTGTGTGCTTGCAATTAGTCATTTCAGCAGACACAGATCACTAAAGCTGTTATCAACGTGCATATTGCTTAAGCTCATTTCCCTGCTCTCACATACAACTTGCTCTAGGAAGTCTGCTTTCAAAAGCACAAGTGTTAGGAAATCTGAATGTACTCAGGAAAGCTATCTCACCAGTTTCCCATTGCCCTGTGCTGTTTTCTCTTTCTTAATGTATTTTCCTTGTCTCCGGATATTTGTAACAATACATATAAATGTGAATTTTACAAAGAACACTGTTAACTAGAGATTACTAGTCTAGATTACTAATATGTACTTTGTCTGCTGGTTTCTCTGAAACCTCCCTGTCCACATGATAATTTCACTTTTTTAAGCTTAATGACACTGGGAGTTGCAGGCTCAAGGTGTCGGTGGTACTAGATGTCTCCATTACCACTTCTCCTGGGATTGTACATAAAGAAATGTTCTTATTCCTATAGGCAAATAGTATGATAGTTAGAACTTGGTAATAATAACTTCTGTGGCCACAAGCTGAAGTCCAAGTAAGGTGGGTGGAAATGTAAATATTTCTTAAAAGACATACTTCATGATTTTGCAGTCATGCATACATCGACAGTGCAGTATCCCTGTAATTTTCAACACTGCCAAGTAAAGTTCATTGGCTTTACTTCATAGTATAAGCATTAGAAACTTTTCACATGCAAAAACACAAGCCTTTATTAAATATTGGGATGGAAAGGACTGCATGTGCAAGTCATTTATTGCCACTGTGGTTTTGGCATTTGAGTGGTCTGGCTTTTCCCTCCCTGTGAAACATTGCTTTTCTAACTACAGCAAAATATTACCTGTATTTCTGCTATTTTATTGGTTTTGCTTGCTAGCTTTTCTTCATTTCCAGCAGAATAAGTGAATGACAGTATTTTCCTAAACAAGGTGAATGATTGGGGAGTTTCATAAGATATTATGGGAAAGAATAAGCAGTGTATTGACTTCCTCATCACTCCCAAGGTATAGATATATTCTTCACTGTGGAAATACATTTGTGTGGTTGTTTAAGCAGAGTAGTTGTTCAGACTTTTCAGTTTTAAGTATTTCAACTTTCTCTTAGCTGCAAACGATGTCTGAGATTAGAGAGTGTAAACTAAAATAATCACTATGAGTATTTTAAAACATTACTTTCAATCCCATGTTGGGAGGCTGTCATGCTCATGCTCACATAATACATTGCTTTGTGACAGCTTTTTATGCCTCCTTTTGTCTTTGTGATAAAAATAGAGCAATTTTTAAAAAATTGTGTTAGAGGGGATATGGGATTTTAATCCTTTTATTTTCAATAGGAAAAAAGCTGTGATCCTATGTCTGAGGAATATGATGAGTCCAGCCTCTATGAAGGGGTAATAGATGTCTTTCCACAAGATTATACTTCAGACACTTTCTCTGAAACTGATTCAGGAAAATTGCAGGTGCTGGTGAAGTTGTTAGCAGCAATCCATGAGCTCAACTCTTCTGAAAGGCAAGTGTGAAAGAAAGGTAGAAGGGAGGTAATGGGAGTGACCTTCTGGATATTGGTTTTCAAATGCCTGGGAGTGTAACATTCAAAATAAAGATATCACAGCTGTTTGCAGGGGTGCCAAATTAATTTACGCACTGTGATCCTGGCATTCTTGATATATTGTGAAACTACAATTTGCAACTGACATAATTTTTAAAGATGCTCTTCACATTTTTTCCAGATAGTGATACTTGTATTTTTTACACTGCAAAGCAAGTAAGATAGTTTGCTACAGCCCTTGTGTTGCACCCTGTACTTGCAGAGGCCTTCCAGTGCTTTGTAACTTCATGGCAAGATGTGTTACTCTATTGAATTGCACTGAAATATATTCATTACTAGATTAAAAGTTATTTCCTCCTTAGTCACACTTAACTGCTCACTGCTTGCTGCCTTTTCTAAAGTTCAGGGCAACCATTCTCACCAGACCAACAACCGCTTATTTCCCCGGTGGTAAATTCCACTGACATGTAGGAAAACTTCTGTTTATCAGGGAGTAATAGGATGCACATGATTCATTTCTGTACAATTGCTGATTTGTGGGACTCACACGACCTGGTATCCCAGGATAATTTTTTATGGACTCATGCCTTAAAGCCCAACTATTCCAAAAGTATTCAGCTTTTAACTTTTATTTCAACTGATGTTTAAATTGGACACACAGTAATTCAGTAGAGTGAACTAACAGCAGAACTCTTGACACTGATGTAATGGAATATGAAGATGCTTTCTTTTTACAAATCAGAAAGTTGAGCCTGTTGCTGGAGTTTATATACTTAGCATCCATTGAAACCAGTGACAGCTGAATATCTAAATGTACTGGCCTTATTTCATGTAGGTCAGCGAAACCAGGGGTGTCAGTAAAATGTGTATCTGTAGCAGTACTTTGGGAGCTGCTGAGTTGAGGCACTACTTTTGCCTTTAAGTTTTATGGCATTAATTCAGTGCAGCTCATGTATTTTTTCTTTGGTTTCTCTGCTTTCATTGGTACTAAGTAATTTTTGCAATATACAGACTCAATTCCAGTCCTAATGTGAAGTTTATATTCCATTTTTGACTGCAGACAAAGCTGTGAATGTTGTGTTGACTGACAAAAATTAAGTCTTGCAAAGTCTTTACAAACAAGTCATTGGTATAGTTCAGTTGTAAAGTGTAATTAAAAAAAATAATTCTAAAACGCTTCTAAAATGTTAATATTTTCATTTTCCCCTGAAATTGTTTCTAAAGAAACAAGTTCTTTAGAACTTGTTTTTAATCGAAATTATTATTTTAAAAATGAAATGTATAATTATTTTTTAAAAATAATGAAATATCTTACATTTAGTTTAGATTACAAAAGACCTCCAAATGAGATCTGGCAGAAAATGCCCTATTCTTTTACTTATGGCTTAAATTCAAAAGATGTTTGTCTACTTAGTAGAATTATCCTCAATGTTTGGGTGGATAGGAATGCTAGATTTGCAGACCTTTGAAAGCTAATTAGGCAAAATTTCAGAGAAAATAGACCAACATAGCTTGGACCATTACTGTAAGGGATCAGATTGATTTTCCTTTCTAAAAAAACCTAGTGTCTATCTTTCACTAGTCTTCATCTCCATTCTTTTCAGCCATAAAATGTAGGAAAGAATATCTACTTTCCTACATGGCTTTCATTATGATTTTTGTTAGAATATTCTGAGGTTTTTCTGTAAAAATTCATAGCAGCTTTTTCAATAAGTAGAGTTACATATTTATAATTTATTAGCTCCTACAACATTCTCTGCAAATGCTGTCTTAACAACAGTTATTTTGTATAAACAGAGATTAAAAAAAAAAAAAAAAATCTATCTTTGCGATTGGTTCTGAATGCCTGCAATCTGTGCATTATGCCAAATTCTGTTGCAAAAGGAGACATTCATTATTTAACATTTGAATGCTTTGACAGTAGGTATAAGGCATCCAGATCTGGTATGTGCTGCTAGGTAATTGGAAATGTTTTATTTCTTAGAAAGTAAAAGTAACCCCGGTTGATGTGTAATGTTTCACTCTTAATTTTATTTTCTTAGATGTCTTCAGTAATTTGTTTTTAGACTTTAATTTTACCAAGGTCTAGGATGATGACTTTTTTTTACTGTTTGACAGAGTCGTGTTGGTATCCAATTACACTCAGACATTAAACTTATTACAAGACGTATGCAAACATTATGGATACTCCTATACTAGACTTGATGGACATACTCCTGTCTCCCAGAGACAACATATTGTTGATACTTTCAATAGTAAATTCAGCCCAGCTTTTATCTTTTTGCTGAGTTCAAAGGCTGGTGGAGTGGGACTGAATCTGGTTGGAGCATCTCATTTGATCCTGTATGATATCGACTGGAATCCAGCTACAGATATTCAGGTCTGGTAACAACTGTGTACCTGTGGGTTGGGATGGGCACCAAATGAATTCTTGACTGATTTTTGATTGCCTGGCTTTACATATCTTACTGCTACCTATTATCACATTGTATCTGGACAAGTACAACAATGAGGGTAAACTCCTTCTGAGAAGAAGAAATATTTCTGTGTCATGTTATATATATTTGGATCAGTAGAAGTAAAAAATAAAAAGATTAAATTTTAGTTTCTTTGGAGGAGTGAGTCATGTATCCTCTTTGTCTATTGATGTCTTTTTATCTGGAGAGTTGCTGTGTTTCTAAAAAGAAAAGGAAAATGGGATTACATTGCATAGCAAATGTTGCTGTTGATTTGCAATCCCTGAGAAGAAGGGAGAGGCTCTGATCTGAATTGCACGAATGAGAAAATCACATGTCTGTGATGCCAAAAGGAAGAAAAGAAAGCCAGTGCTGTGCTATTCTTGTAAAGGCACTGTTTGCCTCAAGGGATTATTTAGTTGACATCAGCCTTCAGTTAAAGCAGTCCTTAAAAATAACGATTAAAAAAATCTTTTTATGAACTCAGTAAGAAACTTTTTATTGTAGAGTAATGCCGTGTCTTTAATACCTGAAATAAGCCCTGATTCTTGGCCTTACTCTTCTTCCCAGGGTGAATTACTACCCTCATGTGGTCACTTGTCCTGTTGGTTGAAAAAGTCTCCTAAATCAGACAAAGTTGATACAGGTTGCCAGAGTCTGTGAACCCTGTTGTGTGTGTTTGTACTGAGGATGGAGGTGTAACCCATATGTTTTTGAAAAAAAAAAAAAAGATCATGTAGTAGTACTCAGTTTTACATTTTGTTTGCTTAAGAAATTAAGGAGGTGCAAGCAGTCTTTCTTAGAATTTCAACAGAAATTTAAAAGTCACTTTTAAAGATGTATTGCAGCAAAAAAACAATTTTGGAGATGGGTGAGAATGATCAGTATTCCTGAAATATTAAAAAGTTGTTAATGCTTGGAAAACAAATATGAAGAGGGGATTTCTTTCAGGAAATAACTGAAACACCTGCTTTCCTACTTTAGTGCACAGAAAGGAAGAGAAACATAAATGACAGAAAGTAAATTATATTTTCAAAACTGTTTACAATTAATACCAGAAAACTTACACAAACAATCACAGAGAGTTATTGGGGAATGTGTTATCCAGACAACATCTCTTTGAACGAGGGAGAGCAGAACTGGTAATTCGATCAGTGAAAGCTACAAGCTTTAGTAAAGTATCCTTGTATAGCAGGCTGTTAATGCTCTTCATCTTCTTGCTTTCCCTCAGGCAATGGCTAGAGTGTGGAGAGATGGTCAGAAACATACTGTCCATATCTACAGGCTGCTAACCACAGGTCAGAGATGGTGCTCAACTTAGCCAGAGTGAGACAGATGTTGACATTTTGTCCATAAGAGAGGAAATGTTTTTAGAAATAATTTGTTCTTTAAAAATATATATTATTTGTTCTTTAAAAATATGTATTTGTTCTGAGTTCAGTTAAGATGGAGGCATCACATTGATTCACTTGCCTTTGCTTTGCTTTTTCTTAAATAACTGAAAATAGTGATTTAGCATTTCCTATGTATATTGTTATCAAGAAATGAATTTGACTTCTTTGTAAATACTGGTCAAAAATTATCCCAATTTCTCTTGTTTTCTTTTCAATACAGGCTCAATAGAAGAAAAGATTTATCAAAGACAGATCAGCAAACAAGACCTTTCTGGGGCAGTTGTAGACCTTTCCAAGACATCTGAACACACACATTTTTCTACTGAGGAGCTTAAAAATCTCTTTACTCTACATGAAGATTCCAGCTGTGTTACTCATGACTTGCTTGAGTGCGACTGTATGGGAAAGATTGACCATCAAAGTGAGTTTGTTTTTCATTATCTCTGGCCACTGCTGAGGAATCCATTCTTAATATACAGTCTGTCTCTGGAGAAAACTTTAATGCTCAGTAAAAGAGTATTGAAATAATGAGGTTCATTATGGAATCTTCTACGTACTGGCTAATTTATCTAATCCATAGGAGTCCTTCTTGCAAGGAGGAGGAGAAAGATTAATTCCCTGCAGTAACAACCAGTTCATTTATCATACAAGTAGCAAATATTCACATCTATCCTTTCTGTAGGAACCTGTCTCCTGTTCTTTTGGCATATCAAAGTTGTTTTCATACCTTGCTATGTACAGGTATATAGGTTTAAGTAGGAAACAGGATAAAAAAAAATAAATGATCATAAGTTATGTTTGTATCCTATCCATTTTAGTTTTTATAGCTCATCTAATTTCTTAAAGGAAAGAGTGTCTATTGCCTTGGTATGTTTCTCTTTTGGGGCATGAAATATCCATGTGCACTATTAACAGGAGTGACAGTGTGGTACCAATACTTATGTCTTCTAAATGCACACAGAAACCTCTTAATTAAAAAAAACTCAAGAAATAGATACAAGAGCGTGTGTTCTCAATGGACAGAGGCAAGAAAAGAAGTAATGCAAACCAAATAGTTTTTTGCTTGATGGTTTGCATGTTCTCAGGTAATAGGTTAGATTTGTACTTCTTTCTCATCTCGTCCTACCCAAAATGGGGAGGACTTGGCTAGTGATACAGGGCTTCTGTAGACATAGGAATTTGATTATCTTCTTTATTTTTGCTCCATATGCTGATTAAATCGTCATTGTATATTTCTTTAATGATTGAAAAATTAGACCTTCTGTTTCTGCATACGTGATTTCCTAAATTTACCATCCTCCGCTTAGGTACTATTACAGGATCTGTGTGGGAAAGGCACCTTTTGTGTTAGATGTTAGCCATATTTTCCCAGTGGTATGCAGTGAGGAGGTGTGGCTCCTGGATTGCAGAAAGCCAGAGAAATTTTGTATTGCTACTGTGATGAACACTGGTGCTTATAATTTTATTTAGCAGCTTGCAATTGTCTTAACATCTTGACTTCTTATCCTATGCTTTAAACATGATTTGGCTTCATCAATTCAATCACAACGTTGGCCTCTTGGATTCTGTGACTTTTTCAAGGGTAGCTCCTGGTCCCAGTGAACAAAAACTTTTGACAGTAAATTGAGGAAAAGCCTGAAGGCCATAATTATACTTAAGTGGAAGTAATGATAGAGTGAGGGGAAGGTTTGATTGCCTAAAGAGCAGAGAACAAGTTGGCTCATTGCCTCCCTAGTCAAATACTTCTGAGTCAAGGGCTTCAGTTTGATCACCCCAGAATGCAGCTACCATTAGCTGGTCCCTTTGCCTTTGCTAAGAACAGAAAACTGTCAAATTACTGCATCAAGAAACCAGATTCCAGGTTACTGGGGATAGATTCTGCTAAACAGAAAAGCCAAGAACTGTCAGTGGTTTGTCTCCTCCATTTAGAGCAAGTATGATTCAAAAGAAATACTAAAGAGGAGCCTAACAATATAGTACAGGTCTCACAACCATCATGTCCTGTGGTCCATTCACACTAGCGTCATCTTTAGAAAACTACAGGGGTCTTGAAAAGAGGAAATTTCTTGTGCATGGATCATGCAGACGGGTTGATTGCTATTCTGCTGGCTTTCACATCAGCTACAAAGCTGTAAGCCTGTTTTACTTGATCATAGTGTACTTCAGGAATTAGGAAGGCAGAATCTGTAAATGATTCTATTCTAAACTTTCTTCTGGCCAGTTAAAAAATACATTTCAAATCTACTTCAAATGACGTATGTCAGTCAAAAGGGAAGTTGTGTGTTTATGAGTCTTTATGGGCTCTCAGAAACTTAAAAAGACCAGGAGTAGTCTGAAGTCATGCTGGTCTTTCCTAATGAGCTAATAATACTTCTATGAAAATATCTGATGACAAGTTTTAAACAAGTAACAGTAATGATGCAGGCTTTTTTCACACAAAATGATTTCTTCATTTATCCCATGCATCAGATGAATCATAAAGCCATCAATGTGTGACATGCACTGCAATGACCTGATACTATTTGGGGCTTTAGGATCCTCTCTAAAAAGTGAATTAATCTCACAGCAATAGTCTTTTTCTTACTGTGATATACAGTATTGTGTATATTGAACAACTTGGCATAATCTGGATGTACAGACTATACAGATCTAGTGTGCTGAGTCAATGAAACAGCTACTGAAATTATTCTTAGCTGGCTGGAGTGATTCCTCCGGGAAGAAATTAAAGCTAGCGTGAATTTTGCTGCAACATACAGCTAGATTCAGATTTACTTAAAGAATGAGAGCAGGCCAAATGTCACAGAGTTAGGAAGACAGAGGAAGGGAAATTGGCAGATATTTCCTTTCCCATCCATGTGTAAAAGGATTTGTCTTTATGCTAGCATATGGTAATTTTGATAATCTCAATCACTGAGCAAGAACAGTCTTCCCTCTCTTACTGTGGATATATGTTTGGATTTTGTTGGTACAGAATGATTATATGTGCTGTTCTCTTTTCTCTCATTTGTTATCACCAACTGTCTTATTGATTCAGACTGAAATTTTCTGTGTTAGTTTTCTCTGATTAGTCTACTGCATCATTTTTTTCAGATACTTCCTCAGAAAAGCCTCCCATATCTAGAAGCTGCCAGCTTGAACAAAACCGTGGGAAGCCTAATTCAAAGAAACCACTTTCCATGTCACAGTTGATGCAATGGAAGCATTTCTCTGGGCAACATCAGACTCTTGCTGATCCTTTCCTTGAAAGGATAAAGGAGAATGTTTCTTTCATTTTCCAGAATGTAACGAATTCTATCTCCTCACCTAATAAAAACTGAGTATCTTTTTCAGCATCCTCCTTGTCATAGGCCTTGTAAACAACTGATGTGCAGTTACCTATTGTTCTTTTTGCCCAGTTCTGTTTTGTGTGTTTTTTGTGAGGTTTCTGGGTAAATGTGATTCCTGGTGTTTATACAAAGTTACAATTATTACTAAGTTAACCATACTTGCTGTAATTATAATAGAGATTTTAAAAACTAACTTTGCTTTCCAGTATTCTGTTCCTTTGTTATAATAATTAATAAGATTGTCTTTATGCACATTCCTACTGTAAGTCTTCTTTGGTTTATAGTTTTCATTTGATCATAATTTATTATGATCATGATTTATTGCTTGTAAAGCTGTCAACTCTTCAGCCAAATTTTTTAATTAGGCAATGCTATATACATGTATATGCTGTTAACAAGACTTTGATTGAGTTTTATTTTAACAATGCTATGTGTCTGTATAAATGCAGCTTTATAACATGATAGATTTTTTTTCTGCTGAATTTACAATTTAATGAAATTCAGAGCAATAGTCACAAATGTCCAAAAATCTGAGGGCATAGCTTGATACTGTGTCAAAATATTCTGAAATTCTCCTATTGATTTTACTTGGGAAAATAAATTTTATTTCTCAGATATACATAGTACAGGAATTTTGTTAACTCCTTTTAAGGATGTGTTTTGCCAGACTGAAGTACTGAGCATTTTTATTGTATATTTTTCAATGATCGTATTTCCCTTCTTAGAAGATACAGACATTCAAAATCAGCTTTTAAATGAAGTACTTTGAAATGCCCACAGGAGCAGAAGAATGGATAATTTTCAGAAATACTGCAAACTTACAGTTTGAAAATTTGAATTGAATTTGAAAGACGTTGAGCAAGAAGAGGGCTTCATTGTCATAATCCTGCATTGTGTCACATGATGATATTTGGTATCTGTGGCAACAGAGCCTAATGGCCCAACCAAATTTCAGACACATTTAAAATTATTCTCAGTGTTATTGTTAGTACTGCCTCTTTCCCTAGAAAGAGCACTGGACATTGAATTCACAGCCCATCCTAACCCATCATCAGACATTCTCCTTGCATTTTGAAGCAGTTTTGGAACTTGAAAGCCATATGCACTGACCTCTATTTGCCACCCATATTTATTTCAGAAGGGTTTTTACGAGTTTCCTTTAGCTCCAATGCTGGATGGCACATGAAAGTAATGAAGACCAAAGTGAGAGAATGATTGGGAAAGTCAATAGTTCTGAACATCTTTTTGGCATGCATGTTGTGTTCGTGATAATAATTAGAATTATGCTAATAGGCAGAGTTTAAATCTTTAACATTTTAGGCTGTTCTTCACCCTGTGAGTGGTGTTGTGGTGCCTTATCCAGCTGCTGTGGTGGCTGTTTGTCAGGCAAAGTTCACGCAGCTTATTTCACTTAGCAAGGACAAGGTTTGCAGCTCTGTAACTCAAGGTGGAATGTGGGAGTTCTCCCACTCCCACATATCTCTCCCTGATAGAGGAGGCCTTTTAAAAAGTCCTTGTTAAGAAGAAGGCAAACTGGACTCTTGGTTTTTCTCGTTCTCCAGGTTGTTTATTATTTTCTTATCAGTATTTTCTGCACACCAAGCTTTACACCAGCCTGGCACACATGAGAAAAGGCACCAAAAAGCCCCGAACAAACAGAATCAAGGCTCTCTTAAAGATAATTCATCCAATTATCACCAAGAATGTACATTATTTCTCTTTTTCTTCCAACGACTCACTAAATCTCTAACCTATGATACTACACTGTGGCAAATTCTAACCAATTGCTCTGTCCCCAGCACTGCAGAATATGGAGCAGATGAAGGAGGAGAAAGAAGCCTAAAAATGACAAGGATCCTCCATCTTGTCTTCATCTAACACCATTTTTTGGTGTTTGTCTAACAAACCATGGTTTGTTACCATGCTAACAAACCCAGAAATCTAAAATTCTCACCCTGTGATAAACTACATATTATGCTACTCTCTAATTTATATTCTTGAAAGTTCTACTACATCCCAGAGCCTAGGAAGCCCTTTCCATGGGTGAAGGTTAAAACAGTGTTTGTCAGAGTGTTTGGATCCCTTAAAACATGCAGAGGAATATTTTCTGCATTCTGTATTCCAACAATGGAGATTCTAGGCACTCTGTTTAATGATGGTTATTGTAATTAATAATTATCTAAGAGTGATGGTACTTAGATCTGTGCTGCCCATTGTGGGGCTGATAATTCAGTGTCTCTGAAACTCCATAGTTGAAGGCCTGTCAGGATCCTTTCCTAGGGAAAGCTGCTCACTTTCCCAAGGAAAACCGAGTAAACATATTCTCTAGACAATATCTTTTCTCAAAACAACAGGTGGTGTTTTTTCATCCTTGTTTCCCATACCATGGAATATATGGTTTCATTACTTAACCAATAGTAATAGGGAAGATGGTGTTCCCATTCACCAATCACTTTTTACTTAGCAAAGCACCTTATATAAGGTACTCCATTTTGTTGATAAAGATTCCTCTGTTCAGCCTTCTGATGAACTTATTTGGAGCCTGATGTCTCTGTTCATAAATAACAGCGACAGCCCATAAATCTGTAAGTTTGCTCCTGTCCCTGTCTGTAGGAGCATGTGCTGGCCTTCTCTGCTGATGCTGTCACACTAAGGAATGCTGCTTTAAGGTCAAGGGGGCCAAAGCAGCCCATACAAACACACTCAGTGCCAGTCACAGCTTCAGTACAATTCCCTGTCTGTGCCCAGCTATGCCAAGCTGCCCCAGATCTCTGGCAGCTGCAAGGTAATGCTCAAGGGACAGCTCCTCCAGCATCCAGCCTGCCAGCCAAGTGTGTCTCACCCTTCACCTGTCATGACTTCAGGGCATGATAGAAGTATGCATGTGCTTCTTGGTTCTGTGGCTAAGACAATACTACCCAAGTAACAGGTTGCACATGGCATTACACCTGATGCAGATTGAAAATCTGATTCAGAAATTTTGTTTATCCTGAATAATTATGTTTCTCACTGGAAAAACACATTGTGGAAAATATAGGAAGCATGAAGACGGACTCTAATTTACTGTGCCATCTGTGATTCTCTCACAGTAGTCTGCAACAGCCTTCATAGTGGGACCAGCCCTTCCTGCTCATGTTTTATCATAGTTTAATAATCAGCATTTCCATACAGACTGCCCCAAATGGACATGTGACTTTCTTCACCCTTAGGAGAGGAATGTCTCCTAGGAAAAGTCCCTGTGGTGAATTTACCCTAATCTAACTGTTGACTTGTAAGGTGTACTGGGGATTTCAAGTTGCCCCTTCACGAGTGTGAAACCCTAGAGGATGGGGAAGGTGACTGATGCTAAAGACAAATATCAGGAGGACCTGATACTTGGTCTAGCAGATGGTCTCAGATGCAGCTTCTGGATTCTTTGACAGCGATGCCAGCTCTAGAACTCTATGTAGTTTATGTTGCATGGTTTCACAAATTAGTCTTAGTGTCTTAGATCAAAGACTTGCTCTGCAGAAAGAGGGCGGCAAGGGATGTTGAGGCAATGGCTGTGTTCTAGTGCAATGCTTGAAATACCAGGTGTTAATTAAAGTACTTGGTTGCCTTTTCCAGTTTCTGAAGGATGCAAGCATTCATCCATCAAATGGTAGTTCTTATGGACAGATGCCAAGGAGCAAGGCAAGTCTGCCTAACAACAGGTCTCAAATGCTGCCTCTTCACTGCAGCATGAACTACAGGTGTAAGCACAGTGGCAAGCAGCATATTCTTTCAATAACTGCTGAGCAAACATTGCAAATATTTGACATTTATTAGTGCTGTGGGATCAGTATAGAGGTATGCCTGGGGCAGCAGGTGGTGTGTGCAGTGCCAGCTAAACAACCCAGTGCCTTTATAGGTGTGAGGTGTTGAGGGTTATCAGGTCAGGGTGTGCTCCATCTGAGGTGAGACTGTTTTAGGGCACTCCCTGGAATAACAGTGATTTGAGCTGGTTTTCACCAGTGGCCCAGAGAGGAGTGCTCACCCTGTCAGAAGAGAGATCAGGAAGACACACTCTTTAGGGAATGGTCTGCTAATCTTAGAATGGCTGCTGCAGGTCTCTGAATCACACTGGGCAGGGAGGCCTGTCAGCCAGTCCTCAGATACAGCAATCAATATTGAGTTTGCTTCTCACCAGGTCTTAGATGGGAGGAGATTTTGGAGAATTTCAATTACTTCTGGTACAGGGCATGCTGCCAGAGAGACAAGTGTACTGTGTGTTCCTGCCTGAGACCAACCCTGATTTTAAAAAGCAGAAGGAGTGGTGTTTTATTTATTTCTGTATACTGCAGCAAAGGGTTTTTTTTAATGGGTTTCATGTGACTGTTTTTGTTGATTCAGCTTTTAACCATCCTGGCACAAGTTTTCTTGTCACTGAGATTGTGATCCTTAATCATTATTCACTTAAAGAATAGCAAGCTGAATTATAACTCCATTCACTTGGGTGTCACACAAGTTTGTGTGGCAACTGCCGTAGCTATGTCTTGCACTCTGACAAGAGGTTGACATCAAGTCCAGTTAAGGGTCTGCCTTTTTCAGAGGTCATAAAGTTCTTTCACTTGTCATCTGGTGCAGAGAGGTGCCAAATGGTGACTGAATGATTCTGTAATGGAAAATACTCATGGGAAGTTCTTAAAATGCCAAATATGGAACAAGCTTTGACAACTGCTTGGGTTTACCACCAGGAATTTGGAAAGACATGCTCCAGCCCTTCCAGGCAAGTAACACACAGAAGGAAAGTAGTTCTTTCATGTGCTTTCCATTCAATGAAAAGTTGACGTACATCATGGTTGTTTATGTGTGGCTTAAATAAATTATGTGTTTGTGGCTAGAAGAACTTGGAAGGCTATAAAGAACAATGAGAAAAACCACTTTGGGCTTAATGGAGTAACTGAAGATTAAGCTGAATTGAAAACAGTTTTTAATGAAGCCTTATGTGCTTCTCCTTGGTACAAAAGCAAGACTTCTTTTGTAGGCATAGGTACTCACAGGATTTAGAGTGTATGATACAGTATTCCACTCCTGTGAGGTGGTACATGTTTGCACAAGCAGCACCAGTCAGGACCAGAAAAGTAATCCTGAACACTGCAACCAACTTGTGAGTATTGTGCTAGAAATTTCCCTTCCCAGGTACATTGGTTGCTGCTACCTTTCTCCCAGTTTTTAAACAACATGTGGAAATATAAGCAGATTTGAAGGAAATATGTCCATCTAAAAGCCTCTGTGGCTGTTGCTGCTTCCAGCCTTTTCTTTTCTCTCAGCCTTGATGTCAGCCTGAGTTCTCCCTGTACTCCTTTGTTTGCTTAGTTTGATTTACACCCACTTGACAACATATGCTCTTCATTCTCCTCTAATTAACTTCCTTCCAAGTAGGCAAAATGTCAGTCACTGTGAAAAAAGACTGCGCCCCTGTGAGCTAGCTTTTGGGTGTTTTCTGTCAGTTATAGATATTTTTCCTCTGTTCATCACTACCTTGGCTCAGGTTTTAGTTTTCTACAGTGTGAGTTACAACATGTAATAATAGTGAGTTCCCTCTTGACCCTTGACTTTTCAAGGTTCCTTTTGAGGGATGGATTTGCTCAACAATAGAAGTGAAGTCTGAAATTTCCTCCCTCCACCTGGAATATGTTGCCTTTGATGGGGTTTTCATGCTGTAGGTGGTTTGGGCAGACAGGTCTCCACAGCCTCATTAAGTCAACAGAGAGTTCTGTGCAGGAGTCAAGGCTTATCCAAAACTTTGCAGACCCAAGATGTAAATTCAATTCCCAAATCAATGAGTTCAACAGATGAATCTTTATATGTCATTCATGCTAATGTTTCATCACATTTGATGTATGTACTACAAATGTAGAAGGGGTTAACAGTACTTCCTAATGCTAAAGCTGGCCAGCACTTCCTGCTTAACACCACTTTCCTCTTTCCTTTGCTGCTATGAAACTTCTCTTCTTTTTTCCTCATCCATTTTGTACTCTCAGGCTGATTTATGTTTATGTTACATCAAAACCTTCAGCAAAAATATCTGATCTGTTCCTAAGACGGTAGGAGGAAACACTGTTTCATCCTTATCCCAGAACTGGAAACCCTTCTGCTGAAATGCCTTCTTGCCTTCATATTTTGGATAAGGACTTAAAATAGAGGTGGGAAAAAATAGGAAGAAAAGGCATGGCTTCTGCACTAGCATGTTTTTCACTGTTCCCCTTAGTTTCTGCACCAGTTTATAAATATTTGCAAAAAATCAGGCAGTAAGAATATTCTTTATTTTGAGCAGCTAAAATGTCCCCTGATTTCTTCTACACTAGGCTTTTATAAGACTCAGAACTGCAAAGTGTTATCAGTTTGAGCAAGCTGCATTCCCTCAGAGCTTTTACCAGTGATCAAGCCCTGAATGTCCCACATCCCACAGAGTGACTAAATGCAATCTGACCAGAGTCGTTTCAAGATATTCTTTCTGCAATTCTGGATTCCAGTTGCTCTCTGCTGGGCAGGGCACAGTGCCGCAGTTGATAGCATGGAACTGTGAAATCCTTGCCCTAAATCAGCCATCCCATCCACCTCCAGAAGGAAAAAAGAACCACATCACTCGCTGCAGTAACACTATAGCCAGAGTGGTAGGGGATAAGGAAACTGGTGAGATCAGGATTGTCATAGAGAGAGAGAAAAGGAAGTGGAGGTCGCTTAGGAAAGCAAGGAGATTATAGGAGAGAGTACCAAACTGGGCAAACAAAGGCTTAAATGGTGACCTGCTGACTGAACAGGATGTGTGGGGATGAAAGGTTAAAAAAAAAAAAAATCAAGATTGGAATCAGATACTGCTGCTGCTCATATTTATTTCATTTATCTGGCACTGTTAAAGTTTTCATTTTAATGGTTTGTTGTTATGTTACCCCATGTTCTCCCTGAGTTGGTTTATTCCTGAAGTTGTATCCTCCCCTAAGTTACCTTGGATGGCATTTCCCCACCCCTTGTTCCAGCTCCTTCCCTATCAATCACTGTTACCCTGCCCCTTGTTCTGGCACCTTCCATGTCACTCCAACCTGAACCAATCCTTTGAGCGTTCCTCCCCCTGGGTGTTGCTGGGTGTTTCCTAACCCTCGATGCTCCATTGGACCATGTGCCCTGCCCTGTGCTCTCACTTGCCCCAGTTGGCCCCAAAGAAATGCTGTAACCCCTTCACTCTGCCCCTGCTGATCCCTCACTGGATTGTGTTTGGTACTCACCCCTTGCTCTGGTGCTGTATAAAATCCTGAGCACAGCAGTGTTCAAGGCTCTTTGGTTCCTGATCCCTTCAACCTGGATAAACCTCCTGTTGGAACCTCAGCACTGTAGAGCCTCCTCCTTCTCCTTTCCCCACCCCCTGACTGCAGTGAGAGCCCTTCCACTGCAGAGCAAGTGGCTCTGAAGGTTCAGATCTTGGCACAAACCCCACGCCACAGTTGTTCCCCACACCTGGCACAGCACTGGGGTTCTTCCAGCTAGCCCAGGC
The DNA here is from genome assembly GCA_018697195.1 of Certhia americana. Taxonomy (NCBI): domain Eukaryota; kingdom Metazoa; phylum Chordata; class Aves; order Passeriformes; family Certhiidae; genus Certhia; species Certhia americana. The sequence continues at coordinate 129,935,827 of CM031858.1, read as the reverse complement.
TCTGGTGGGGCTGTGTCAAGATACCACTACTAAAAAGATAGAAGGATTGAGTTTGGCAAAAGGAGTGAGAGTGGTTTCCTCCAGGTCCTGTAATGCTTCCTGGTCTCACATTCTGCTTTCGGTAAATGCTCTTTGTGGTTGGTTAACCCCAAATGGAGACCAGGTGCCCACCAAAGCTGCTCTATCATTCCCCTCCGCAGCTGGACAGGGGTGTGAAAATATGACAAAAGGCTCATGGGTTGAGATAAGGACAGGGAGAAATCACTCACTGATTGCTGTCATGGGAAAAACAGACTTGACTTGAGGAAATCAATTTAATTTATTGCTAATCAAATACCAAATAGGATGATAAGAAATAACGCTTAAAACAACTTCTCACACCCTCACTTCTGGGATCAACTTCATGCCCAGTTTTCTGTCCCTCCTCCCCCACAGAAGTGCAGGACAGGGAGTGTGGGATACAATTAGTTCATCACAGGTTGTCTATGCTCTCCCTTCTCTTCACAGACAGAACTGCTCACACTTTACTCCTTTTTCAGTGTGAGGTCTCTCCCATGGGAAAGAGTCCTCCACAAACTGCTCCAATGGGAGTCCTTGCCATGGGCTACAGTTCTTCACAAACTTCTTCAGAGTGGGTCCCTTCTATGGGGTACAGCCTTTCAGGAACAGGCTGCTCCAGTGTTGGACCCTTCTGGGGTTACGAGTCCTGCCAGCAAACCTGCTCCACATGGGCTGCTCCCTCCATGGGGTCACAGGTCCTGCTAGGGGCCTGCTCCAGTGTGGGCTTTCCATATGGTCAGTCTCCTTCAGTTATCCACCTGCTCTGGTGTAGGGTCCTTTGGAAGCTGCAGATGGATCTCTCCACTGTGGGCATCCATGATCTGCACCATGGGTTCCAGGTGAACCTCAGCTTTGGCACTTGGAACACCTCCTCCTCATCCTCTCTGCCAGTGTTTCTCTCACGTGCTCTCACTCCTCTCCTCCAGCTGCTGTTCCACATTTCCAGACCCTTCCTTTCTGCCCTCTTAAACACATTATCCCAGAGATGTCACCACCATTCCTGATTGACTCAGCTGTGGGTCTGTCTTGGAGCTGGCTGGCATTGGCTCTATCAAATATGGAGGAAGTTTTAAGCAGCTTCTCACAGAAGCCACACCTGGAGCCCCCCTGCTGCCAGAATCTTCCTACTCAAACCCAATACACCCGTGGAGTCACTGACAAAGCAATTGTTTCCTGTCAGCTCATGTCTGTAAGCTTTTAGACTCATTGACTTTGCTATTGATTTGTGAATCACTGGAAATTTGAAAGTATAATCCAGATGAAAAAGTTTGCAGCCTTCATTGCAGCATGACCTCTTAAAGCACACAGATACTTTAAGATCTGTTTTTCAGGCTGTGGACATTCAGGATTAGTGTTGCCTTGTGGACATTTAATGACCTTGTACATATGCATCAGAGTGAGGTCTTGCGTGAACACGTATTCTATTTCTTTGCTTCATCCAGCTAAGAGGATAGACTGGGAATAAATTGTGTTGCAGCTGATGTGAATAGAATTGGTGTTTTCTACATATAAAGAAATCTGGTATCATTTCATAGCAGTCATTCCAAATTAGTCAATGTCTTGGTCACCACAATATATGAAAGATTTTAATGTATAAGAGAGCCTCCAAAGGAGGGCAGCAGAGTTGGGGAAGGGCCAAGAGGGGAAGTTGTATGAGGAGCAGCTGAGGTCACTTAGTCTGTTCAGCCTGCAGAAGAGGAAACTGAGGGGAGACCTCATTGCAGTTTGCAACTTCCTTGTAAGGGAAAGAGGAGAGGCAGGCACTGATCTCTTCTCTCTGGTGACCAGTGACAGGACCTGAGAGAATGGCCTGAAGTTGTCTCAGGGAAGGTTTAGGTTGGATGTCAGGAAGAGGTTCTTTACCCAGAGGGTGGTTGGGCATGGAACAGGCTCCCCAGGGAAGTGGTCACAGCACCAAGCCTGACAGAGTTAAAAAAGTGTTTGGAAAACACTCTCAGGCACAAGGTGTGGCTCTTGGGGATAGTCCTGTGCAGGGTCAGGAGCTGGACTCACTTGATGCCCAATTCCAAATCAGCTTATTCTGTGATTCTATGACTTTTAATTGCTGTCTTTTTGTATCTATCCACCTCATAAGTGCAGTTAGGAATTCTTCATCAAGTAGCAGTGATGTGAAGATAAATTAGTCATATTCCGTACAACACTTGGCTGTATATGGCAGAAATCAGTAATCCAGCCTGAGGTTTAGAGAGAAGGTGAATCTGAACTCTTATCAGAGCTGCACAACAAAAGAGTAAGAGGAGACAGTTATTGACTGGAGAATGAGAAAATCTGAAATCTGGCTGGAAATAATAATAATAATAATAATAAATAATAATAATAATAATAATAACAACAACAACAACAACAACAACCCCACACAGCAAAAGAGATTAGCATTGAAAGAGGCCTCCCATAGGTCTGTGGAAGCTCTATACTTATCAGTTTTTAAAATCAAATTGAAACAAAATGCCAAGTAACCTGATCTAATATTGAAGTAGGTCCTTTTCTCAGTAGAAGGTTAAACTAGAGGATCTCCTAAGGCTCCTTCCAATGTAAGTGACCTCCTGGACTGTATTAGGAATATGGAAAAAGTACAGATCTGCAAGGCATGGGACTGACTAATGGTACCAACTATGGTCAAGGGCTCCTTGGGGTCTAAAATTTGTGATAGATGTAGAACAAAAGAATCTGCTCACAAGTGGTGATGTTTTAAAACCTGATATGATGAAAGAGTTCAGGAATCCTGCTTTGTGGAGGAAAACTCAATATGACCAGGATGAAATCAGCAGCCTGAAAAGAGTTGTGAGGTATTTTACTAACTGTGTTGGCAGCTTCCAGAAGCCAGAGTTAACCAAGGAGCCTGCAGCATGCAGATGAACAGTGGAAGATTGCCTAACAGTGGAAGAGAGCCACTTGAAATTGTGGTGCCAGCTTTCATCAAGATGCTTTTAGCAATGGCTATACTCTTTGTCTAGCCATTGACAAACTGTGTTGTTTTGCACAGCTGTACAATAAAGAAAAGCTTAACTCAAAAACAGTGATAATCTGTGTATATCCTCCCAAAGATGTTGCAAGGTTTAAGGGTCTGAGAAGCTGTTGAAGAAACTGCTGAAGTGTTGCAAAAAATCTCACCTTTGATTTGAAAGCTAAACACAGCCCAGAAATTACCTTGATGGTCTCAGAAACCAACAGATACTATATTAGAAAGGAAGAACATGCTGGAAATAAAAATATTGCTGAACTTGATGCTCCTATGAACAAAACTTCTTTGGAAAGTAATTTCTGCTTTCCCCCTACTTCGGCATGAAAACAACTTCTGGAAACAAGCTTCCAAGAAAAACCTTATTCACCAGCATTCACCTTGAGCATACATCATCAAGAGGACATGAAATTTCCCCCAGGACACAGCTTATTTAGTTCTGCACTGAGATGTGCCTGTAAAAGTTATCCTCAGACAATTTCTTTTCCTCTCCCTAGGAGAACTGCAGAGGTATCACAGTGCTGAGAAGACCACAGGTGTAGCAGGAGATCAGTAAGAGCAAAGATTTGGCCCACCTTCAAGTTGTTTTTTGTTTAACTGGCTAGGCATTAAAAGCCAAGCCCCTGGCTGCAAAGGACTGCCATAAGCCTAGTCCTTTCCACCAAGCTCATCCCTCCTTCTGTAGTGCAGCAGCTCTGGAAGTGAGAAGGCACACTGCTTGCCTTAGGAGTGATAACCTGTCTCACAGCACTGCAAGTTTTCTCCTCTGTTGCTCTCTCATCTCACGTTTGACACAGCCTATGCCCCTCAGCTGGTACAAACTTATGTAGGTGGTGCCTGGTGGCATAAATACAAGCCAAACACTTGTAATAAGCAATTAGCATTGCTTGATGCTGTGCTTTTGTCAAGCTTTGGCCACAGCAGTGGTTCTAGCTGTGAATGCAAAGTTATTGCTGGGTAGGAGAAGTGTAAGGGTGTGAGTGTCTAATTTCAGCTGGGGATTTACCTGGGGCATTGGTAGTGGAGAATTAAGGTGACTTGAGGCCACTTCCTTCATCAGCTCTGGTTTCCAGTTTCCCTCCTGTAGTTCCAGTCCTTGCAGATACCATGCTCCTGGGGCGGGCACAGCTTGTTTTGAAGTATGTGTTCCTGCAGGCTGGATGCAGTTGCCTGGCTGGCTGCCCAGGTGTGCTGGGCTGGTTTGGGGAGAGCTGAGGCATCATGCAGCAGAGAGGGACTGTGTGCTGCTCCCTGCTTGCAGGTCTGCACTGCAGCCCCATGCCTGAACCTGAAAATCGGTCACACCGGAGCATTCTGCCTGGCAAAGGGTTGGAGTGGCACCTGGGGACACGATTATTGCTGTACTTGGCAGTGCCAAATTAATAGTTGGAATTAATCATCTTGGAGGTCTTTCCAACCTAAACAATTGTGATATTAAAACTGTGTCCCTCCTGGTCCTCCTGCTCTGCCCTTTTATGTCAGCGATGCCCCTGCTCCTGCTCTTACCTCGAACATGTCAAGTTAAAGCTGTTGGCACACCCACTGGAAGCAATTCCAGCCCGCCAACAAGGTGGGAGAGTCTAACCAGCAGTAGCTCATTTCCTTTCTGTTTGGAGAGGCTTCACCAAGGCAGAGAGCGAGGTTTCCTGAGGGGTGACCTGAGGGTGGCAGCAGCCGCTCACGGTCCGTAGGCGCCAGCGCTGCAGAGGAGGCTGCGGAGCCTCTCCATCCTTACGGAGATCCTGCCAGGGGACTCGCAGAGGTGGCTAAAGATCAGCCAGGGATCGGCAGCGCCTGTTGCCAGGAAGGTGACTTTGCTGCAAAGCAGACTTCGGGTGAATCTGATCGCTCCTGCCAGGCAGCAATAAAGCACAGTCTCTCTGTTTCTGCATTGAAATCGGTGATATCTCGATCTGGTGACCAGTTCTGTCCCGAGTTATGATGGGATCATACCTCCCGTCCAGGAGCAGTCCTGCCATGGAGGCTGTAACTGATGAGAGTGACCAGGGTTGGTAAATCAAAGCTGCAGCTGACACCTGGTTGTGGGCACCTGACAGCTCCAGGAAACAAGTGCAGACAGACACTGTGGGTTACATCAGCAAAGGAATTTGGGTACCTAAGTACTGCCCTAGTCCTGCTATGGGCACTGAAAAACTCAGAGTCCTGAAACCACTTTGCAGCTGCAGGCTGAGCTGTGTGACATCTGAACACACTAAACACCTCCCCCAAACAATAAATTCCCTGAGGATAATCTCAGGTCGGTGTTTAGTTGTCAAAGACTTGGCACCATGATTAAAATGCCCTTGTGTCTGTCCTTTCTCCTCATGCTGTAGGCATTTGTGGACCCCAGCTGAAGTATTCAGCTCTCCCCAGGCATTGCAGAGTATACCTGTGCACTCAGCTGTGATTTCTGAACATGGGGAGAACGCTGAAAAGCTTGATGCCATAATACTGATTTTCAGAGCATCTTCGTCTCTGCACATCTGGCTGATGCTGGCATCTTTCTCCAAGGTTTGGTTACAAGCCAAGAGGAGAAAGTAGAAATGACTGGATAGAATTGCTCTGTTCCTTTCATTTCCAGGGCCAGCAGAAGTCAGTAGGATCTTGTAAGTGATTTAAGCCTGAGCACTTCTATAAATTACAATGTCTTGTAATAGCTTGAAGAGGTTGTTCCATCACGACATTATAACCTTCAAACCTTCCCTCAGTGGTGGTTAAGACCATGGAAGGTCCCAACTCTATCCATTACCAAATTTGGCCACTTTGCATCATTCTATCAGGATCCAGGATCTTGGAGTTTCGTTTGGGAGAGTTAGAGTCCTGTGGGACGTAATTAATTCTTATTGCATTACAGTTAGACAATAAAATCTTGAGACCACACACAAAATTTCAGGCCACACTCCTCCTGAAATCCTTGGGTCAGAACTGAGCAGAAGAGGATCAATGTTTCAAGTTTGGCCTTATGTTCTTTTGCTGAGTCATGAGTGTGCACAGAGTCAGTTCAAGCAAGCCAGTCAGTTCTCCATCTGTTTTTCTCTGTTGCCTGTGAACCATTGAATCTTAGGTGTGCTTGGCTGCAAATAGAACAGAATTCAAGATACAGGCAGCTGACCTGCTGTGGAAGGAATCTGAAACTACTGTGTCTTGCCTGTTTAGTGACCACTTTATTCCACCTCCAGGTGGTCACCATGTGTACTGTACACATCCCTCTAAAACACATCTTCTACAGCATCCAAACCAAACCTGACTGGGTTGATTCCAGTGTGATGACATCTGAAGGGCATTTGTAAGAACTAAGTACCACCTGAGAAAGGTCACAAGGAAAAGTTTGGTAAATTGTGGGGAAACATTCTCTTGCATCACTGATAACTGCCTATCAAATGGGATGCTCTTTCCTTTTCATTTGGCAGTATGCTGGGCAGATAATTTCTGCTGACCAGAAATCCCCTGCAGAAGTTGTTCAGCCAAAGCTGTGTGCTGCTCTGCTTTGCCCAAACCCCTGAGAACCTGCTGAGCTGCCTGGACTGATGAGAGCTTGTGTTTGAATAAGTACAACTTTCAGGCAGTCTGTGCCAATGGGGCTGATGCACAGACTGGTTTAATGAAAAGTTAAAATTAATTACCCAATGTCCAGCCCCTAGCTGCTACCAGCAGCTGTCAACAGCAGGTCCTGTTTGGGCGTGGCTGAGGATGGTTGTGCTGCCAGAGAAGCAGGAGCTGTGTCTGGACCCACTACAGGCTTCTGCTGAGCCCTGCAGAATGTCTGCAATAGAAACCTTTTCTCTGTCCTTTGTCCTTTCATAAAGGAAATAGGTCAGGAAGGAAACAATTGGGAGCTGGGAAGGAGGATGATATGTTTCAGTTGCAAAAGTGTTCCTCTCAGACTGGCAGTCATGCAGTGTCAGTACTGAGCTCCTTTGATACTCTCCAGTTCCCTCTCTGGCTGTGGGAGCACCCCTCCTGCTTGTGGCCATGGCTAGCAAGGAGCTCCACCCAGGTCAGGGTACAGAGACCCACAGCAGCCCTGGGCTTGGCAGAGTAAGGCAGGGCAGGACGGGCAATGACTTCCTTTCAATCAGACTGTATTCGAAGTAATTTCTGCTACCTCTTCCATATCCCAAATGATTCATCAGGCTAGGAAACTTATGGACCTTTGTCCTTAGGGAGTCTGCTTGAAAGTATGTGATTTACAATGAACAGCATTTGTGCTGGTGGTTGTGCTGATAAGGAGCTCTGATCCTGCACTTACTTGGAGCAAGGGTAGATAATGTTGGGAGCTGGGTTGCTTTCTTATAGAATTTTTCTCCCAGAAGTTGCTAGGAAGCTGATTGCTAGGTGCTTGTGAGTACTCATGGGGGCTTAAAAAACACAAAAGAAAGCAGCTAAGTTGGAGACAAGGTGGCATCCGGACTCCACTTCGCTCTGGGGAGTTATTTTGCTCTTGGAGGGAACTGCCAGGACTGCTTGGCCCTAGACTGCAGCGAGATCTCACCGGGCCGTCACCAGGAGCTCAGCTCAGTGACCATCACCATCTCTTCGAGTGTCCTCCGGGATTTGGGAACCTGTTCTCTCCCTGCCGAGAGCTGCTGCTCTATTACTCTGCACTCGCTGCTTCTTCACTTTTACTCGGGGTTTCCCCATGCTGTGTTCTATACCCTGTGCATAGCCAGGACATTTCTACAGCTCCAGCTACCTCTGCTGAGCCTCGGATACATCTTGTCCCCTGGGACTGCTGCTCGCTCTGGTTGCTCTAGACAGTACCAAAGGAAAACTGTGACTGGGTTGTTGGATTTTTTTCTCTCTAGTTCTGCTTGTTGTTAACACTATAGTTATTGTTGTTAACTTATCTTGTTAGACGCCCTAATAAAAAACTGTTATTCCTACCCTTACATCTTTGCCTGAGACCCCTTTAATTTTAAAATTATAACAAGTCCAAAAGAAGCTTCTGTTTTTGTTTCCCTAGCAGACACCTCTGTCTTCCAAACTAGGACAGTAAGGCAGGGCATGAAGGGTAATGACTTCCTTTCAATCATACTGTATTTGAAGTAATTTCTGCCACCTCCTCCATATTCCCACATGATCCATCAGGCCAGGAACCTTATGGACCTTTGTTCTTAGGGAGTCTACTTGAAAGAATTCAGTATGTGATTTACAATGAACAGCAGTTGTGCTGGTGGTTGTACTGATAAGAAGCTCTGGTCCTGCACTTGGAGCAAGGGCAGCAGTCCCTCGTCCCCCATCCCAGCTCCTGAGGACTGTCCCTCTGCACCTATGGCTGTGGGAGTGGACTAGGGGTGTGACCCCAGCCCAGGTACAGTGGCTGCTGCTTTCTGACACCCTACTGTAAAAACCCACCTCAGTATCTTCCCAGTCCCACCGTGTCTTCCACCTGATGCTGCTGAGTGGTTGGACTTGGGAAAGAACAACTTTCCTCAATCTTTTGGCTGGCTATCCTCAATAAATGGTCTCTCTGCCTATTTTAGGATGGGAGACACATATTTGTGGTGCTGGAAATGTGTGTGAGAGGAGACCTGCAGAGAAGATGATGCTATAGCTACTGACGAGATGCAGTGCTCAGAGAAGACAAGTCTGATGAGAAACCATGACAATCTCCTAAGTGGGTAGTGCAGTGCTGCCTGGAGGGAGGAGTTCCAGCATTTCCCAGATCACTTTGATATGGCTCTCATTACCAAAGAAAAGTTCAATGACAATCAAATGCATTTTATTATGTTTAAATTAAAAAGTTAAAAAAACAGATTTCTAGAATTTAAAAATTATTTGCAAGTGTTAGAACAGAAACATCAATTTATAACCAGTGATAATATGAGTGAAGACTCATGATACACCCCTTTGTGCACTCTGGGCTGACAGAATTAATCTGCAGCTGTTAAAGTTGTCCCAGTATATCAGGTGCAATTTCATGCTCCAGTATGTGATGCCAGGCAGGAGTCTTAATCTTGAATATTCTCTGTATATATTCTTATTTCCTGCAGATCCATTGGTTATTAATGTTCCTTGGGCTTTCTGGTAATGTAACATGTTGAAAATTAACTAATTACTATTTAAATTTCTGCTCCTCATGTTAATTAATTCCAGCAAAGAACATGTAAACTGACCTCCTGCAGCTGGGGCAGCACTGCAGGTGGAGTATAAAGCAGTTCCTGGAGGTAAATCAACAGCATTGGTGGCAGAGTCTCCTGGCTTGTCTCAAGTGTAAACACTGGAGACAGATACTTTTCTCCTCAGACTTCAGGATGGCTGAGATGCCTCTCTCTGCTAACTTTGCGTAACTAATATTTTCTAATTGAAGTTATATATTAAAAACATAAGATTATAGACATTCTGAAGTAGCACCTTAAGAACCTGTTGATGCCAAGTCAGGCAGAGGGATTTATTTTAGTATTTGTATTGTAGATTTGTATAATACTGTAGATTTATTGTAGGAAGTGATGGGATGTGACATTGCCCTCACTAGTGCATCTGAGAAGCTCCAGTGGTGTTGGAATACAGAGCCTGAAGACTTCTCTCACACAGATGGTGTATGTCAGGGTGACAAAAATCCATGGAAGTTAGTGAAGTGAAGTGAAGTTAGGAAGTTAGGAAGCAAGTGAATTGCCCTGCATCCTGGGCAAGCATGTCTCCAGTTGTTTATCAGCACTTAATGCTGTACAAACTCACTGACACAAGTTCAGTGCTTTAGGTGCCTTCCAAAGAGGCCAGTCATCTCCATAATTCCTTGTCATTTGCTGTAGTGGACACAGAGCTAAGGCCTGAGTCTGTGATTTCATCAGCCTTTTGGGAGAACGGATGAGTTGCTAATTAACTACATATTTTAGTATCAGACCTTCTCTTCCTGCCTGCTGTGACTGTCTGTTGGTCATGCTGTGTGTCCAGCCACTGATGGCATCTCAGAGAAAGTGTTGAGGTAGGTAAGGTTTCCTTTAAAGTCTTCTGAGCTCATGAGAGTGAGATACTGCATTCCCATGTGGTTAAGTTATACACTTACAAGCTCTGGCCAGAAGTGTTAGCATAACAGCCTTGGGTTGCTAGGAGGTGCTGTGTGGGGATTAATTAATCAGGATGGTTGTGCCTTCTGTTTGCCATCATTGCTGATACAGAAGAGAGGTTTTCAAAGCCAAAAGCTGTGATGGACTCTTGTCAGGATGACAGATTTGCATATAGAAACACACATTAAGGCAGTTGTGGCAAAAGTTAGTCATTGCAAAATACTGCACAGGGAAAAATCTAAACTGTGAGGCCCACAAGAGGCTCTATCTGCTCTAGGCTGCTCCTCTGTCCACAATGGATGGCAGCAGCACTGAAAAGCTGAGACTGCTGTACCAAAAGATTTTCTTGTTGCACTAAACGGTTTAAAAAGGCTGATATTTAGCTCAAAGATTTTGGTCTGGTTTTGAAGCAACATCCTAAACTTTCTTATTGCACAAGTAAGAGATTTGGCTTGCCCCTTGCAAGAGCAGGGGATGCCTCCTCAGGTTGCATCTCCTTTACTGTAGCTGGTTGAGCTGCCTGGACAGTCCCTTTATGATGAAGTTCCACCCATGTTGTTTAAAGCAATAGATGGGAAGGAGATGGGATAACAATAAGTCATCAGACAAAACAGAAAATCCATGAAGAAAGTGATAAAACCCAGTGGAGGTTGGAGCAGTCTCTTCAGATGGACAGTGATGAGTGCCCAAAGCTCCGAACTGTGGTAGACACAAGACAGTCTTGATCACACACACACAGAGGACTGAATCCACACAGCTTTTAAATGATTTTAGACACTAAATTCATTGGACAAGCAGGCTTGGTGCTAGTTGTCTCCAAACATTCATCACCTGGGAGGTACTATCCAAACAAAAATATTTAGTTTCCCCCCAGCTGAAGTCAGGTATTTGCTCAGCTCTTTGAGAAGAGTGTAAAAAGAAGGCAGGCACAGTGTTTAGTTTCCAAAAGCCCTTTGCAGGTAACCCTGCATGAGGAACTTCAAGATAATTGTCCCCAAGTGTCCTGTATTCAATATGCCCCTAACCAGGGATGAGTGCTCCAATTCTCTAATGCTTCTCAGAACTGATGCCTGGTGAGTGCTGTGTGAGACAGGTTCAGAGACCCCATCAGTATTGTCTGGTGACTGAAGAGCTAAGTGGGTGCAATCACAGCAGCATGTCCAGCACTTCTTGGGGGTGTCAGAAAGGGAGAAGGCTGGATCCAAAAATGAGCGTGGGAACTCTTCTGCTGCAGTGTAGGGAAGCACATGGGCCTAGCCTTAATAGAACAATCCCCAAAGTCACACCTAATGTCTATGTGCACTGTGTCCTGTTATCTTTGAAAATAGGGAAATAGCCATGAAAATAGGGACCTGCATGGAAGGTAAGGCAACCTTTTGGTTAAAAGTCAGTTCCTTTCAGCATTCTTTCATAGGGGAGCTCCATATTCTGAAGGAATTCAGCTCTGCAGCTTCCTCTTCTCAGGAGCATGCCTGACCCCCTGGTTCACAGAAGAATAGCAGGTGACTGAGAGCAGCTGTGTGCCAAAACTCATGCACTGGGCTGATAATCTTCATTGAAACAGTTTAACAGATAAAAGCAGGAATGTAGTGTAGTGGTCAAAAGATTGGTTTGGAAGGGAGGAGTTGAGCTTCCTCTTTGGGGCCTGTGTCATATCCTTGGGGGTACAGTGCAGCAGCAGCCCAGGGTGTACATGGCTCTGAGTCCCTTCCAGGGAAGGGACTCAAAGAGTGGAATACATACTGCTTTTCTTTTCCTGCACAAGTGCTGTGTCCACAAGCCTGCTAGGAAAACCCTGTTGGAATTCATTTCAGGACAGAAATTACTACTGTTTGGGGTGGGGCTTTTTTTTTGTTTGTTTTTTGCTAAATGGATATTGCTGAATACTTTAGGTGTGTGCTAGGAGTCCCTGAAGGACCAAGCTGTCAATACAGTGACCAGTCTGTGATTCTCAGCAGAAGAGTTATGATAACCTTGGCCACAGCAGTGGGCATGCATAGTTCAGAATTTTAAGCACCTGAGAACATTTTTAACTCAAAATCCTATATGCCTATAATCACTCAGGTGTACTGCTGTTCTAGTGGGGTTTGGTAGCTTGTTTTGCTGATGTTGGTTACCAAAATTTCCACTTGTTTTGCAAGTAAGAACATATGGACGCATTTTTCTCCCATTGCTAGACAAGAGGACAGACACAGTCATTGCCTTTTCTGTAGTCACAGTAATGTACAGGTTATACGTGCCAGATGTGACCCTAGTAACTTCCCCTCCTGTATGCTGCACACTTCCTCAACAGCCTCAGTGCAGAGCACTCCCTGCCTAAAGCTGAGAGGTGGTTTTGTGTTGTTCCCTCCAAGGGGTTTGATCCTGGGCACTGCAGGATCATGTCCCAGCTGCTGCTCTCACTGCTCTGCAGCACTGGGGTAGCAGAGTGCTGCTCTGTTTCAGGCTGTTCCTCAGCCTGCAGCGACACTCTGCTATTTATAATGAACAGGGTTACTGGAATACTTTGAGACAGCAGTCACAGACCTGCAGAGCAGGCACTGGAGCTACGGTAAATTAGGCTATGGAGTCACATGTGCACTTCCAGGAAGAAAAGGTCATGCTGATGCCAGAATAACACATTTCCCCACTGGTGCTGGCACTTCTCTCTGGGCACTGTGGCTTCTATCAAAAGGTTTGCGTAAGAGAGTTGTTGTTGTACAAGCTTCTGTTTCATACCCGTGTCTGCCTACAGCTGCTGGGCTTGTTTCTGTATGCCCACCTGTGTTAACAGACATCAGCTACCATGCCAGGGTGATGGCAAAGCTGGGGCTCGTGGAACTCTGATCAGTGCTGCTGCTGAGGTCTATTAGCCACTGCTAATGATGGCTTTTGATGCAGATGGTTGCAAACTGTTTTTTTACTTTGTACCTCTTCATGAGAGATGGTAGCCCCAATGCTGCAAGTTACTTAGGTTCTTGCTGCTGAAATCTGTGGGGACATAATGTCTAAATTTATTTTTCAGAAGGTGGGACTGCTCTGCTTGCTGCAATTCAAATACATAGAAGGATCCCTATAAATATTTCATGGCCTCTGGGACAAACTGTAGTGTGGCTGCAAAACTAGGCACACACACATCTCCACAAGAAAAATCACATTGCAGCAGCAATGGAGAAACTGTACTCCTAACCTGTCAGTACTAACAGCTGACAGATGCAGAAAGACATGTTAATGTTTTAGAAATAGGCTTTGCACCAATATAGGTTTTCAGTTTCCAATATATTTTTAAATGAAGCAGAAATTACATGCCTATCTGCCCTCAGATTTTCCTCGTTAGCATTAATCAAGCACACTTGACTCACTTACAGATGAATTTGATTAGGATCATGTATACTCTTAGGAACTAAAAATAATGAATTATGACTAGAGTGTACGTGCTGTTACAGCCAACATTGTTGCTTGGTGCCTGCTGCAGCAGTGAGCTACTAGAAAGCTCTTAGAACTGGGTTCCAAACCATTGGCAGGCAACAGGAGGTGGTAAATGGCACACATGAAATAAAGCAAGACCACACAAAATGGAAAGCTATAAAGTGCACAGCTATTTAAATGTGTATATAATTGGTTGAAATTCCTTGTTTTCTGACATAGAAAAGCTAGAATGGAAACTTGACCGTGTCTACATGAATACACAAATATTTTGCGTATGTTCCAGCCTCTGGCCCAGAGTTGTAGCTTTTAGATCTGTAAGCTCACTTGTCTCATTTTATAATGTCAACAGATGCCTCTGCTCATCTTTTAGCACTATGGAAAAAAGATGCCTTCAAAAAAAAAACAACCCCAAAACAAAAACAGAAAAAACAAAAAAAACACACAACCAAACAAGAACAAAAACCCAAACAAAAAAACCCAACCCAAAACCCATGTACAGTAATACAGCTCTGTGTGTATATCTCATTTTACACATTCACTGCTGCACGTGTAAATTCATGCAAAGCCCATGTGCTCAAGCTCTGTTTCAGAAGCAGCCAGGGGATGCAACATTTCACTGCCTGTAAAAATGTTGATAAAAAGACAAACACAGAGAAGTGTTTCTATTGTGACATTTTATTGATATTCCACATAATTTATTCTGACCTTCTGCCATCCTCCTTTTTTTCTTCTTTTACAGTTAGTTTTATTGTGCAGTAACTTTTTACACTCATCTCACCAGCAAAGTCCATGAGGACCGTCTGTGTGATAAAAGAGTATGTAATGTCTGTTATCTCTATTATCATGACAACTGCCTGGGCCTTCAAAAGTTCTGCAAACTGCTTAATCATTTATTTAAGTGCCAGAAAATGCCTGTAAGAGGAAAAGTAGACGTATGAAAAGGGAATAATACATAAAGAAACATCTGTATTGAGATCATTTGTCGTTTTTGGAAAGGCCTTGGAGAATGATGCATACATTTAGTATGGCGTCATGCTCATGACACTAGGGATCTTTTATTCTACTTGCAGGCCTTATCTGGCATGTACTGAGCTTTCATCATATCTATAAGATCCCTGCTGTGTGCTCTGGCTACAGGGCCCTCCCTAACCCTGCCCAGTCCTTGCACTGGGTGAGGGGGGACTGCCCTCCACACTATTCCATGCTTAGCAATGCTTAGTTTGCAGCAGGTGCCTTTTTTCATTAGCTGTTTGCTTTTTCCTTCTGCCATCTCCTGTTTGCCAATCAAGCCCCTGGGGCTCCCTATGCTGTCACTGCTTTCCAGTCTCTGTCACATTGCTGCAGACCTGGCTGCAGGGCGACTTATCCCCAAGCCCCCTCTGTCACAAGGTCATCCCGTGCCTTCAGGTCCTCCAGAGCATGTCTTAAGAACTGGCTTTTCAGGAGCAAGAGCTGCCTATGCCAATATATGCCATGACCAGAGAAGGTAACTGTGCTGCTAAGGAGCAGAGGATTCCTGAGCAGCGAGCATAGGTAAAAGAATTCCACATTAATTCAGACCCATGCAAAGGAGTTGCAGTTACCTTGAATTCTCTTTGTGATAAGGGCAACAGAAAAACTCCCTCATTCCCACTGCTTGCTGGTTTATGGAACACTGGAATGGCCTTGGAGTTAGGTCACTGGCAATTATCTGGATATTAGGAGAATATACAAAGAAAGGAAAGTTTGAAAAGTATAAACATATTTCATGCAAGGTTTTTATGGCCATTTGCAAGGGTTGACGTGGCAAAATGTTTCCACTGGAAACTTTATATAAAATTATTGATGTAAAGGGGTTCTGCAATGCTGGCGTCTCTCTCCCCTCTCCTGAGAGCTGTTGTAGCTCATGACAGCTCTGTTCTGTGTATTGGGAGCATCAGCAGCTGGAATTTATCATCTGTTAGTCTTAGTCTTTATGTAGCTCCTTTTAGAGACTCCACTGGTAATGACAGCTCTTGCCCTTTTACCTTCAGGACAGCTTGGAATTCATATCTTAGGGCCAGAAATCACTCTAGCATCAAGTTCATAGCATAAGAAGAAAAATAACCATTTAGTACAGTAGCAGACCAATTTTTGGCATTCCTTAAATTCCTTCAAAGGACAGTTAGAGGGACAGATGGGTCATTGCAGCTCTGGGCTCTCTTTCACCTGTGCTCTGTCATCGCATGATGCTCTTCTTAAAACCTTCTCTTTGCTTTTTCACTCGTCCTTGCCTGTATAAAGATTTTACCCAAGAGTTTTCTGATATCTTGTGGACTAATAGCTACCTTTTAACCTCAGGACTCCCTAATAAAATTGTGTGGGTTTTTTTTGAAGAGGTGAGCTGCCTTGGAGGTGTGACTACCCTTGGCTGCCCACTGCAGTTCCTGAGCTGGTTTCCTGTTTTGGTGGCCATGCAGTGGAAGCTTTATCTGAGAGGGACAGTTTGGGAATCTGTAAGTTCAGGAAACACATCTCCAGGGGTTCTGATTAAGTGGATTGTGGGACATTTATTTTGATTACACCTTTACCATAACGTCAAGCTCTACTGGACAGAAGGTTTTCCTGGTGGCTATTTGCCTTCCCTAGAAGGTGGGAAGAGTACATTTTCTCTTCTTGCTTGGCTCACAAGAACTATTTCCATGAAAAGGCTGACATAAATTGAATCCATACATTGCAACCAGAGGGACTGCAGTGGTGGTGTCAGTCCTGGTGTCTGTCCTGTTCTGCCAGCATGTGCTGTATAGAGTCAGACTCATGTCAGAGTTCTTAGAATAAACAGGGTTTATTCAAAAGAGATTAAAGCCATCAGCTATAGCCAGTGACAGCCAACAAGGTGGCCTTTCTCTCCTCACATTCCACTGAGTGTTGTGCTCTCTCTGCCTCCTAGATGGCTGAGTCTGTCCTCTTGAGGAGCACAGCATCCTGAGGTCCTCATGCCCCAGGTGTTCTAGGAAGTCTTGTGCTCATGAGTATCTCTGTGTGGAATCTCCTTCCAGATGGGAGAGGATGCACGTCCATGTCTTGTCCTCAGGAAGTTTCCAGCCCATGCTGCCTGTGGGGGAGCAGTGAGGTGGCACTGCCAGCAGGGACCCCACTGCCATGGGGATCACCCCTTGCCAAGCAGTTCTTTCCAGCCTTTTTTTCTAATGATGCCAAAGATGTCTGTTTGAGGAGCCAATGAATCTGCCACAGGAATCTCTTGTATTGGGATTACATGTGCTATTAATAAAAATTGCCTTCAACTTCTAAATCGAGGCACTTAAAACCCACAATGAATGCATTCTGCAGTAATGAAAAAAACCCAACTTTTTTGTTGAAATTTAAATAGACCCATGAACTTTTGTATCATGCATGCTATTTTAAAACTGCAAATCTATTCCATTTTTTCCACTGTGGTTGTTTTTATGTTTCATTGTGCTCTTACATAGGAAAGTCTTTGGTCTTTTAATTGGAAAGATTTTATGTTTCCAGATACAGGTTTTTTTGCCTAGCTCAATAGGATTGGTAAGAAAATAGTTTTGTGACACTCCTTTTTCTATGGTATAAAATTTTAAAAAGCATTAAAGAAAGTATTAAAGTACAAGGGTATCAAGAATTTATTGTTAACTTCTGGAAACTTGAATTAAGGTGTTCTAAACATTTCTTTTAAATAATAATAAAAAAAGGACAAAATCAAAATAGTAGCAAGATGTTCTTTTCTGTTATTTCTATTTCTGAGAAATCCAAGCATGACTCAGACTAACAGACTGTCTGAGGCCAAATGTTGTGTTATAACAAACATGGCCTGAAACTGGATGATAAATTCTATAGGTAATGTAAAGATGTCCTAAAAGCCCCAAAGCTATTTAGAATTCCACTGGAAAATGTACTCAACTCTGCTCTCCCACCAAAAATCTCCTATCTGTAGCAATGAAGGAGAATTTATCTATAGTTTTCATTCTTCCATACCCTTTTGTCTGCTGTCCTTTGTGCCTAAAAGACAAGATCACAGAGCTATTTAATTCTCTGTTAGTTTGCATAAAAGTAATTGACTAATCTGTATATATTTGATGCAGAATAGTCAATTGTTGTTGATGTTGATTTGTTCTGGCCATTGCCTTTCCTGTTGACCAGTGCTCTCTCTTTGTTTCCTTCTGTTTCCCATGCCTCTAGTTTAATAATGAAGTTGACAGTTGCCTGGGACAATGGTTATATTTTTGATATATGTTTGTATAGTGCTTGGCACAATGTAGCTTGGTCTCTGACTGTCTATGTCAATCAATAATGATGTTTCCAATTGTTTCAGTCTCCAGCTTTGTAACTATTTCAAAAGTCCTCTTTTAAACAGTTAGAAGCAAATTATTATTTAAACAATATTTTCCGCATCAGTTATGATTTCTTTAAATAATTTAAGTGCTTTTTCCAATACTCCTCACATGCACTGTGTTATGCCTGTGTCATTTTACTGACTTAAAGCCAAACATCTAATGATACAGAGATCTGCTCCAGATGTCTGAATAAGACTGCACAGTGCAACAACTGCTGAAAACCAAGTGCTGCTGCTCTGAAGGGAGTGCCTTGCTAATGAGAGGCAGCACAAGGAGTACAACAAGTGCCTTCTAATACCTGGCATATGCCCTCAGTGTCAGCAATAAATAATGCAAATCCTTGGAGTATTTACCTGTCTCATAATACTTAAGGGATGCCCTTTGTAAGCACAGGAAGTGACACAAACAGCAGAGGTGTCAGACCACTGTCTATGACAAACATCCCTGAGTAGGGAAATCCACCACGCACTGGTTTGTCACTGTGTGTGAGCTCTGTTGTTATGGTCAAGTTAATCTCTTTCTATTTCCTAAGTGGAAATCAGGATCTACTTCTGTACTAAGCCACTCTCTAATCCTTGTTCCCAGCTAAACATAACAACAATCTATTTATATATTGGGCTATCCCCAATTAAACCAAAAAATAGTATAACCTAGTTCAGCTGTTGGGTAACACCAAGTATTAGCAGTGGTTATTTATATCGTTAAGATGTATTAGACTTGCTGCATTAAATGAAAGCTTTTACTGAGCTTTTTTATATTTTCTGTCACTTACAGACATGTTGGCTTGAATATGTAACAACGTGATGATGACCCCCAAATTTTCTGGGCTGGCCTGGCTCAGCTGCAACCTCCTGCATGCTCCCTGTCTGGGGTAGCAGCTGAAGTACCTGGCTTGCCTGAACCCTGCAGGAGACAGCTCCTGTGGCAGCTGTGAGTGTTTTCATGAAGCTTTGAATTTGGCAGCTCCTTCCCTCCCCTGCAGCTGGCGAGGTGACAGCAAGCAGGAGGGTCTGTTCAACCTGCTCAGGAATTTCTCCATGTATATTGGTCTCTGATAAATCACTTTTCCCTCAAATGCATAGAGGAGAGTTTGTATATTTAAACAGGTGGGTTTTGGGAACTTGCTGCTCCATTTGCAGGAAAGTATACACTCCACAAGCGCATCATGGAAAGACAATAACTAAAGTAGTGACGCAGACTTTTAAATAAATAAAAAGGTTACTACCAGATGATTTATACAACTCTAACATAATTAGTAATTAGTATTAGAGACAGTGTGTTGCATTTGACTCTGCAAGACACTATAGTAACTTTCACGTGTCTGAGGTTGAGTTTATTCTGTTTTGCATTGCTACAGAATGCACAGAGCTGGTGTGGCTGTCAGTCTTCACACACGCACACAATTGTGACTGTCACTGACACTGGATTTAATTTGGTTCTTTTTAATTACATGTGATTGCTACTTCCATTACTACTAGACCAAGCCAGGACCAGGATAAGGCAGCTGCCTTAGCATTGGGTGCTGATCTGCTGAAAGTGGAGAGGCATCTTCAGCCTTCAGGGAGCAGTGGTACATGCAGCTGCCACTGAGAAGGCACTGGTGTGGTCTGGAGGTGAAATTAGAGTGGTAAGGCCAACAGCAGAGTGTTGCCAGGTACATTCAAGATATGGAACAACACATTAAATAACTCACTTTTCACATGTAGTCTGTTAAGGATCTGTCCTTTAACTTCCATGACTTTTCTAAAATTCAGGAATTTTTCTTCTCACTGAGCAAAATGTTTTCCAGTGCTCTTCAGACATAGGGAAAAAAAATCCAAGAACCTGTGGCATGCAAGCCAGGCATGTCCTTCAAAGAAAGTTGCATTTTGTGTCTGATACCTCCAAAACTTCCTGTGTGAAGGAGAAGTAACCTCATCTTGTCTCAACTCTCATAAAATGCTACTGATGAATGCTCTCCTCATCCACACATCCTCATCCCCACTTTGTCAGTTCCACAGACTTTCATCCTCAATTTGATCAAATGTGCAGGTTCCCTTTTCTGTTGAATTTGAACAAGCCCCCACATGACTTTGTACATTTTCTCCACAGGCCCTGATGTGAACAGAGCAGCTGATGATCACTCCAGGTAGAGCTGTAGGGGTTCTGGAGTCAGCCAGTGTAAGGGCACCCATGGGGAACTTTCTGGTTTGTCAGGAAGATGAAAAAATACCTCCCCTGCCTGTATGCTAGGTGAAAAGGGACTGTTATGTTAGTGATGGTTGAGGAACATTTTGGAAAGCTGAAGTGGTGCAGCACTTAGGTCTCTCCTAACTCCTCTGGGCTCAGAAGGCTTCGTTCCTTATTACAGTCATATGACTGTAAGCAATAGGAGATTAAGACACTGGGAATTGGGAGTCTAAGGGCCTCCAAAGACAGCACTTTCCTGGGATCCTGGCAATGTAAAAAGTGTGGATTACACTCTGCAAATGATATACTATCTGCAAATTAGGGACAATTCGTGAAACTATGTGTTCTCAAGAAGTCTATTCTATGAGTAGGACATGTCCCTCTGACACTCTTGTCTCTTGACATCTTTCTCTCATCAGTTTTTCCTTTTCTTTATTCAGATTGAAGATTAACAAGTTTCCTGGTTTTGGGCAAATCTGGGAGGAAACCTCAGAAGGGGACCCTCTAAGATGCAAATTCAAGCATCCCTCCTCCCCCCACCCCGTTTGGGAGATAAACCTCCTTTGTGAAAAGTGGAAAAACTGTTAAAACTGTTTATTTAACAAGCAAAGTATTCACAAACATGAGAAAATGAATAATATTAAACAATGGAACCCCTTGTTGTTCTGGAGAGATGGCAAATTCAGAGAGAGTCCTTGGGTGGTTCAGAGTCCTTTCCGTGGGTGTGCCTTGGCTCTCAGACTTTCCGGGGCTCAGGTCCGGTGTCCTGGCCTCAGTGCAGCCTGGGGCCCCCAGACGATAGTCCTGGACCAAACAGTGACTGAACAGTTCCAAAAAAATCTTCTGGCCATAGCTAATGAGAGAAAAAGCAGTGAAAGCAGTGGGGGAAAACTCCCCGTCTGTCTGCAGGGCGGAGAACTCTGAGAGCGCTGCCGTGAGCTCTGGCACAGCTGCACTCTGATCTTGGTGTTTTGAATACAGCCAAAAATAACAGTCCACCGCTTCTCCTTCTTCCCCTCTTTGCTCTCAGATCCAGTTTTAGTGGTGCAGAACTTATTTCTGGGCTAAACAGGCGAATGGGGATACAATTTGGCATCCTAAAGTCACCCCAGGAGAACAAGTTAACAATCTACGTGCAGCGTAATCTGAAAATAATCCAGCGGTGATGTTGAAGGCCTCCAATGAGGCAAGCAAAGACAGCAGAGAGAGTCCAGGGTAGTGAAGGCAGTTGTACATTCTGTTCTCTGTGTGAGCACCCAGCACAGGTGTTGTGCAGTGTTGTTGAACCAGAAATGTGCAGGTATACAGGGCACGGGGTCTTCATCCCCTCTGGAACATGTGGGCTTCTACTGCTGTTTTGCCTTTCCATAATTTGGACATGTTTTTAAATCTCAGTTATGCCTGACTCTGACTAAATTTAAGGGCGGCTTCTGATATATACCAGTGTGAGAGAAGAAAGAGGTATTTCATAGGATCAGATATTTGAAGATGTTCAGGTAAGCTGTTGGAGAGAGTTCTTTGGTGTGATCCTCTAGTGAAAGAACTGTTTGTACCCTAAGGATGTTTCTCATTTTATCTTCATCTTTTCCTTAAGCTGTAAGTGAGGCAGAGCACGGGAGACAATCCAGTGCCAAATCCTACCTTAGCTGCTCTGCTCTCCTTGCTGAAGGAGCCCATTTCCCTCCACTGATTCACTGGGATGAAATTGCTTTTCTGCATACCCTGCTAAAGAGGCAAAGAGCTACTGGAGGCAGCATTATACTGGCCAGTGCTGGTGATGTAATTGTCAGCAGCAGTCTTGGGTCAGAAGTCAACCAGGAGTGGGCTTGTAACTAGGAGATCAAAATATTTTCTCTGCCTTTTGCAAAGGGACGTGTCTGTATTGTTCCCCCTTGCTTCTCTCTTTGTTCACTCTGATATATTTTATAATCTTAGTTCACGTTTGTGGGTCTTACTTGTCAGCATGACAGAATTGTTTAAAATCTGTCAGACCAGGGCTGCAGAGAGGGCACAGTGTGGTGGGAGGGACAGTGGGGCCGTGCAGCTGCCTCGCTTGCTCAGCTCCAAATGTGAGCTCATAGAACTGAGATTTGTAGAGCATCAACAGTCAGATCTAGTTTATAAGTCATGCTAGAAATACATTCCTTGAGCTTGTGACTTTGAATTAATTATTTTGCTTTTAGCTTCTAAAACTGCCAGCCTGACCGTTGATTAAACTTCCAGTAACACAGAGGATTTGTGAGAAACAGGGCTTTGTATACTTCCACAGACTCAAGAAATCAAAACTTTTTCCTACCAGTTTCTCTAATTTTGTGCTTCACAGAACAATGCATGTCAGATACCCAATTCAGAGCAGCTTACCTGAGAAATGGGCTTGACACAAAAATGACACTAGTCACTTATATATTTTAATATTTTAAATATTGAAATTCATTCATTTTCTAGTCACTTATATCTTTTAGTCAGTAGCACACTTGGTGAGATGATGAGAAAAAGTCCTCCCATATTCATAGGAAATTTTAGTGTAGAAAATGCTCAGAAAGTATTAAATGATGTGTTAATTGCTGTGAAGGAGGAATAACAGAGACCTTGCAGAGTCCACTGCTGAGAAGGATGGTGTTGTTTCCACACAATCACACAGAGGCACATTTTGCAGAAACGTGATTTGCACTGGAGCACAATGCAGTGAAATTATTGGAAGTTCTGCTAGTCATCAAGATTAGAGCTATTAATGATGGCTTTTTTTCTATGCCCAGCTCCTCTGTTTACTACCTGCTTTCAAAATTAATAAATTTGATTAAAACAATAGACAGAAAGCAAAAGACAAACTAGTGGTTGTTGTAGGAGGTCACTCAGCAGCTTCAGCATCATCATACATGTGTGCATGTGTGTGTCCTAGCTAGAGGGCTCAAGAAGATCCTGCTGCAGCTGTGCCACCTTTCTCTGGCTCCTCCAGAATGCAAGAGCCTTCAGTGCCAAGGAACTGGTTTCACAGCATAAGATTGAAGCTGACAGCATTGTAACTGCTGCAGTTTTATTAAGTATGTTCTCTGAAAAGCGTGCTGGCTGTGATCTCCCTTTTACAGGAGTCTGGCTGGCTGGAGCAGGATGTGTCTGTAGTGAAGCACTGGCTTGCAGAAGCAGGGCAGAAAACTCCACAAGCCATGTTGCCATATGTCTGAGGCTGTGAAGAAACAGCAGTTGGTTCTTGGTCACTGTGGATGGCAGCAGAAATAATTCCTCCCCAGAAGTATCTCAGCAGCTACTGGGAAAAGTCCCCTGTTGCCATCTGTGGTGAGCATGGCACATGTACAGGCTTCTCCTGTTTTATAGCCAAGCTGCTTGTGTATTTATGCACCTTCTGAAACAGAGGAGGAAAGTTCTAACCATGTGCAATGATTAAATCTTACACCTTTTCTTACTTATTGCCCACCTGAAAAGGACATCAGTAAAAATCATCATAAAAATTAGCCTTTAAGCCATTAGAGATTTCTTCATTTCACTTGACTGCCAGCAGAGCTTTCAGACAGTGCAGTTTAAAACCAGCATTAGTGAAGAGAGGCTCATCTCCCCAACCTTCTGTTGTCCATGGGGAGAGAGGCATCTCCATGAGTCATACAACCAGTGTTAGATGAATCACCCTGGAGCTGCTTGGTTAACCCTGTCTGCTTCACTCTGGGAAACAAGGCAAGCAGTTTCAATGAGGTGAAATGAATCCTCCCTGCAGAGCCCAGTGATCAGCTGACCTGCCATCAACACAGTACAACAGAGACGAAGAATTAGATCTTCAAAAGGAAAATAAACAGCATATCTTCAGTTATATGTTCATTATCACATCTTACATTTTGGAAAGTGGAAAGTACATGATGAATGACATAAGAGTAAAGCCATGTAAATAAAGGAGGTGCTGTTGTTCAATTAAAAAGACAATATTTACGACTGACTGAGTAGAGCATCTTGCTCAAAGGCATTTTGTATGGCTCCAATCTGCTTAAAGCCTGACACTGGAGAGTGTGTGTTTTGCTGATAAACATGAGCCCAGGAGCCAGAAAATCCAAACAAGGCAGTGAATCACTGAGCAATCACATGAAGCATCACTTTACTAGGTGCTAGTGCGGCAAGCAGGCAGCCCAACACTGAACCAGAGACGTTGGGTGGATAATACTGTAAAGGCAGAGAGATGAGAGCTCTCTCCAAGAAGACCATATTTAGCTGTGGTTTTGTTACTGCTGGTTAACTGCACAGTAAAGAGAGCTGGGGAAGGATATGACTCCCAGACACCACATCCCAGCTGTGACCTGATGTTTTGGAGGAAGAGCTTGTTTAGCCACTGCCATGTGTTTTGTGTGACATGTGTTTTAGCATGTCACTTTTCTTCTGGTGCATATTTGAGTAAAAGACCTGGTGTGACTTGGACTGAACCAGCCAAAGCAAACTCAGCTCTGTCTCAATCATGTGCCAGCACCTTTCCTCAAGGAGTGCCTTTCCCCAAGTAAGGGTTGGGGTCCTGAAGACACCCACAGCCCTGCCCACCCTCCCTGGGCTCCTCCACCCTGCCTGGTACCCCATGTCAGCTGTGACTCAGAAATGGGACTCCTCCACTCAGATGACGAGTCCAAAACATTTTTTGATGATGCAAAACAGAAGGTGTTTTTCAAGCCAAGGTGTGTCAGAGAGCTCAGTGGTGCTCTCTTGACATCCCAGGTTGGCTTGTTGTGTAGATAAGTGCAATCAGGAAAAACCTGAAAGTCAAGATCTGGCCGCCACGTGGAATTTTTAAAGTAGATTTGCTTCTATTGGCAGGGTTTTGAGGGCTTCCTTTGTATTTCTGTGTAAATATGCCTGAGAATTTATAACTATTGTTGTCTGCATTCAGTGTAAGAGTCTTGGACACCAGAGAAATTGCATTTGGAACAAAAGACCTTTTTCCGGATCTCCTTTCAACAGTTCTGAAGACCAGAACAAGATCATTGTTCTGCTGAAGTTTCTAACCTATGGTTTGTAATGCAGCAGTTGACTGTTGTTAAATTACCATCTTCACTTAGTGGTATAAAATCAAGGTATAAAATTCTGTGAATCCTAGCTGCAAAGGAGACAGTGGCTCCTGAACCTGATTGCACTGAGGACCATGACATACTACAAAGATCCCAGCTGCAAAAAATTCTTCTGTGCTGGTGCCATTCATCTAAAAGATATTTTAGCACAGTATTTGAAGAGCATTTATGGCTAGCTCACATCCTACTATTATTAGTATATTATGATTTGTTTTCAAAATTGGTATTGGAAAGCACATTTATTTATGTCATATATGACTTAATCCTGTTCCCTGGGCAATCATCGGCAGAATTCATTAACGTCATTGAGTACAAGAGTGGGAAATAGGCAGTCCTTTTTCTAAGTAACTCTTACTGAAATAATACAGTTTTGCCATTTACTCTTTATCATTGCTCTTTTTTTCCCCCCTCAAAGCTGACAGTTGATTTAATTTCTTTGCAGTTAACTAGCCTAAAAAGTAACTTGTATATTATTAGGAACTGAACTGCATTGCTTCCTCTGGCTGCTCATTTCTCATTTTCTGCTGAGTCTTCCACTGTGCTGGCTTAATGCATTAATGGGGAAAATACCTTTGGACACCCATTATAGTCAACAAAGCTCTGCAGTGCACAGATATAGAACACACATTCCTTTTCAGACATCAGAATCCAGATTATCTGCAAGTAATAGACTAATAAGGGGTTCTCCAATGAGTCAGCTGATTAAAGGCAATCCTATTCCCTGAGAGCTCTAATGCTGGCTTTTACAGCTAACTTGTGCACAAGGAGTTCAGATCAGTGCTTCTTCATTATTCTTGCGCTCATCATCAAAGGGTCTTGTTCTGCTTTTAGTGCTCAGTTAAAGAATTGTAAAAATTCCCTTGTACCTTTTCAGTCAGTATGAAACTTCATACCAAGTGATTGGATGTGAATGGGGCAAAGGCAAAGCTGTGGACATAAGTTGGTGTAAATAATCCAGCAGTTCCATTTCTGTGGACCCAGTGCTGCTTCATCCCAAATTTTGCCTTTTGTTCTACATTTACTCACCAAGCTGCCTGTGGCTGCCTGTGCAGTAGAAATGAATGGTGACAATGGAGCAGCTTCCCCAGGGCATGCAGTGACTGTGGGCACTCCCAGTGTGTCCAGCATTATCCAGCACCCAAATTAATTTCTATCAATAGCTGCTGTTGTTGGTAGGGCTGAGAATAGCCAGGGGCCTGCCAGCACTGCCAGATGTGAGAAGCAGAACAAAATGTGAACTGCCACAATGGTCTGGGGGAGAGTAAAGTGGGTAGACCTCATCATTGCCTGTGCAGGCAACTCACTATTGGGAACAAAGTCTACTAAGCCAGGCCTTCTGAGAGGAAAGATGAAGGTGAACTCCTCTGCTGTGTGTATACGGAGAAAGTGCACTTTCAAACATGCTGCATTCAGTTTTCATTGAAAGAAAGTTGAATTTTGTTTCTCCTGCTTTTAAAATTTTTTTCCTCCTTTGAATTTCCCTCCCACTCCAAGATGATTTATGCCCTCTCTGTGGACAGCCCTTACACAGAAGGTTTGAGGAACTACTTTTGCCATCATACACATAAATTCAAACTGGTTAATTAAGTCCTAGCTTAAAAGCACTGCCTTTATATCTAATGGAAAATTTCTGCCTAATTGCTCTGGGCATCACCTGGTCTAATTGTAATTGGCTGGGGAAGGATTGCAGAGCTGCTACTCTGCGATGTTTACTTCATCCTGGGTGCAGGGAGAATTCCTTTAAGATGTGATTAATGAAAGAGAGAGTGGATGTGATGGACGAAAAACAATGCCTCTGAATTTCAATACTGCACCAGGCAGTTACGTTCAAGCACTCGTGTGCTTTGCGACAGCACTGGCCTTATGGTTTGTCTCTTCTCATGCCTTGGGCAGGCACAAGACTTGCAGAGGTGTTGACAAGCAAAGAGTGCAAAAGGGCTGAACAGACCAGGACTGCACCAGTGTCCATCAGTCTGTGGGATTGTTTTTGTCCCTAAGAAGGACTCAGTTCAGATATTTCAGTAATCAACCTGCTGTTATTCCTTGTAAGTAAATACCTGGAGGCTAAAAAGGCTGCACCTTTCCCTAGCTTTAAAAACAAGTAAGGAAGTGTTTCTCCCACAGACAGGGTGAGTGAAGTTCATGAGTGCTGATGGCACTCTCTGAAGAGCAACAGCACTTCATCCTGTGGATGTGTAGTGCAGAATGGGACTTGGAGAACTAATTTTCCAGCTGGAAAACCAGAGTAGGCTCACAAGAGACAGTTCAAAGGAAAACACATGTGCAGATTCCCGAAGCACAAGTGCTTCATGCCATCTTGGGACAACCCTTCTGGATGGCTCTATGGAGGAGGTACATTGTGTGGTTCTGGAGACAGGTGTTTTCCTTATTTGCCTTGAATTTTATGAAGATGATATGAAAGATGATGTCTAGAAATTCCTAATCTAACAGTAACTACAACACAAAGGCTTTTCTGACTTTGGTTTATTTCTTCTGTCTGCACTTTCTGCTGTGATATATGTTAAACATTTGGGTGAAACATTAGAACCTGCAGTTCTGCAGCAATCACTCTGGCCATAAATCCCTCCAGTCCTGCAGTGGACAGATTTTGCTTTTTTTACTCAGCAGTGACAAATTGCAGGTAAGTTAGAGAGCTATGCAAACCTGACATGCAGAGCATAGTACTCCAACCACCCACTCACCTTCATGCTTTCCATCATGTTTCAAAAAAACCGAGCAACTTCAGCTGAGTATGCCAACAGGAAAAGTATTTTTGCAAAGTACTGCCCATGCCACAGACCTTCCTGGAGAGATATGTAGTTACATTTTGTGCAGTAAGAATAACAAGCCCCTCTGTACAACCTACACAGAAGGATGTGGCACTTGGTGCTCTTTGGGGTTATCATGCAGCAGCAGAGGCCCAGAGTCTGATGTGTAAGAGACAGGTGAGGTGAAGATGCAGGACATGGGGCTGCTGCCAAGCACTGAAATACAGGTGAAGGAAAATCAGGGCATATTTTTTTCTCAATTCTAACCTTGGTAGATCTGCATAATTTCCATGTACATTGATGAGTACCTATTACTTTGTGAAAAGCTGCTGGCTTTTAAAACTTGAAAATGGCTCAGGAGGTCCTTGAAAATCCTTATGAAAGACACAGGAATGCAATAAAGCCAAAGGGGAAACAAAGCAAGGAGATTTGAATTGTAGTGTTAAGAAGAGATGTTTTATGCATATCAGTGTTCCCTTCAATAAAGGTACATTGTCAGTTAAAGATTTGCCTGCCTGTAGCAAGGAAAAAAATTATTTCTCCTGTTTAAAGCCAAAGTTGTTCAGACTTTCTAGGATAAGAACTTGCCCTATTAGATTCAGGCACCAGGAGATTGTAAATATAAATGTAAATATAAAATGTAAATATGTAAATATAAAAGAAAGCTGTAGGACCTCATTATATTTAATCCAAAGTCTGGGTAATTGGAAGCTGACTACAGGTTTTATGTATACTTATGTAAAAGTTGTGGTAGCCCTAGCAAGCAATTCTGTCACAGTTTCTTACTCTTCCTTTGTTAGTGAAGAAGTGTGTTGTTACAAGTTTCAACAGGTTTGGATTTTTTTCCTTCCTGCCAGTCAGCTATGAGGCTATAAAAATTTAAGGACCAGATCCTGGGTTTGTGGCTAGTACACTACATAGTAGCGATTGTTCCTGTATGATTTCATGCAGACTTTGTGTGTTCTGATGCATCTTTGCCAATATCTAGCTGCAGTAATACTGAATCCATAGCTGGATGTCTTTTCAAGCCCTTAGTAATAAAATATTGAAGCAGAAGTGAGAGAGAGATGGTTATGCAGTTCAGGAGACTGGGTCCGGTCACTTGGAGGCTGACAGAGAACAAAAGGTTTAAAAATAAATACAGGAGCTTCAAAAACAAAGAAACAAACAAAACCCCAACAAATACCCTACTTCTAAAAAATTTCAAAATAACATTCAGATATTTTATTCCAGAGAAATATTTTGTCCAGCAGGGGGTTAAGTGTGTTTTGCAGAGAGACAACAGATACATAACACATTTACAGAATTTCATGCGCTAAATAAACTTAGGTAGTTTTTAAATCATCATTAATTCTGATAACATTTGAATTAGAAGCTGTCTGAGGCTAAATGCCATGTATTATTTATTTTTGTTCCACTTTCCTGTTTTCATCATGCAAGAACCAAAAGTGTTTATTTTACTGGCAATATTAAAACAATCACATGATTTTGAGTAAGTCTTTTGAGATTGTTTGCAAGTTTTTTCTCTTCTGCATGTCTGCTTCCTTCCAGCTGGGGGCTGGCTGTTGTATGGAAAGGCCAGCCACGTCACGGAAAAGCCCTGTCTCTGATCAGATGGGCTTAATATAAACCAGGTTTGCTGAGAGAGAATTAAAGAGGCAGCCCCAAAGCAGGAGAGGATTTACTTCGGCAGAGCTGCTCAGTGAGTCACAGCCCACCGAGAGAGAAGGGCAGTGGGAGCAGAGGACTGGGCTGGCTGCAGGAGCCTGGCACAAGTAAGAGTGGATTTGGACCCATTCTTTTCCTAGAGGTGCTGGAGACCCAGGCAGCTAAATGCAGTTTGGAGTAGCCAAACCAGTTTGAACTTGGAGCACAGTATGTGACAGGGACTTGTTTGGTGTTTATTAATGAGGAATGACAATTTGTTAGTGGCTAAATTGTAAAATGTGTGCTTGTGCTTGTGATGGTTTTGTGAGTGACTGGTTGTTGCAGGTTGTGAGTTACTCTCTGTTGTTTGACTGAATCAGATCTGGCTTTTTTCATCTGGTCTTTTCAATGGGGATACTGCAAGGAAAAAGTTCCTTTTAGAATTCAACCATAGTAAGTATTTAGTTTTGTTTGCAAAGCAGCCTTTTCTTAGTGCATGATTTCTTTAGATGTATTTCTTTCTGACAAAGTTTCTCTGACTAGAACCATGCAAACAATCTCATTTTGCCCTAAAGTACTTAACAGAGAAAATATTGTGTATGCTGTGATAAGTTCAGACAGTGCTTTTTCTATATAGTTGTCCTAGGTCCTGCTGGGAATTTATTCACAGAAGCTTTCAGACAGTTTTGATGAAGAAGAATAGTAATTTATATGTGTTGCTTTACTGTGCTTTTTGTTGTTCATCATCTATTATTGAGGTTTGAAAGTGGCTGGGTGAATTTTATGAACAATTATCCTATTTACTGATATGGAGGAGACAGCCAAGAAACATCAGATATAGGGCAAAAAAGAAAAACGTCTAAATAATGGTCACTTTGAGAGCTGGAATACTTCAAAGTAACTTTCCTGAAAATGGTAGCTATTGGCCTGTGAGAATGACATCACTATTCTCTGCCTCCAAGCAAGGCAAAATAGAGTTTGCTGAGTAAATTAAATGTAATTAAGAGCTATGCTTATGTAAGAAGAGTGAACATATCTAATTAATTGTGCGGTAATGAAGTTACTGATTTAATATCTATAAACTAGTGAGCCTTTTCTCCCTGTTATATCTCCTGTGGAAGGTATAACTCATACCTCCTCAGGAAAGCTGTTGGATTTCACTGCATCCTCCCTCTTACCAGCCAAAAAGTCATTGTCTGAGGCAGAATCGTTCTTTGTTTACCTAGCCACAGACAAGACCGAAATTAATCCTGTCACAGCAAGACTTGCTTGCGTGGCTTTTTGCACCAGGGTTGTCTGAGGGTGCAGTGAATTATGCCTTATTGCTTTTCCAAGAGCTTCAGCTCTTAACTGAGACAATGAGAAAGAAGCTGCACCAGCAGCTGAGACCAGTGTCTGTTTGTCCCCAGTCAAGCCAAAAGGAGGTGAACATTGGCTGTTTCACAGGCAATCTCTCAGCAGGGCTGCAGCTGCTGTGTAGGACTGGTGTGGTGAGCACTGTCCCTTCCTTCTCCTCCTGGGACACAGCAGTGCCTCCCTCTTCCCAGGTCTGGCCTGTACCTAGCACAGCCCTGAGCTAGTAAAGGCTAAACAAGATAGGATTCAGCATGTGAGGGTGGTATTATCCCTATGAAACACTCTGTCTCGCTAGCTAGTAACTAAAATATTTCCTTGTGCATCACCAAGTGCCCAAGAGTGCAGAAATTTTTCTTTTCTCACATATTAGGTCCCTAGAGAGGAGCATGATGTGACCCCTTGAAGCTAGTAAGAGAGCATTTCTAAATATTTTGTGAGTAACATTGGTGATTTCCCTATTTCTCACTAGGGGTTAAAAATGACTCTCAACAACGTTACCATGCGTCGCACCCACAACAGCAGTCTGCACCAGCAGCAGCAGCGATGGAGCATCCCTGCTGATGGGAAGAATCTGCTGGTCCAGAAAGACTCCAATGAGTACAACCCACAGAAACGATACACCATCAGCCCTGATGAATATTACAGGAGGAGCTGGTCCTCAGAGTCATCCGACTCCGTTATCTCCTCCGAGTCTGGCAGCAACTGCTACCGGGTGGTGCTGATTGGGGAGCACGGCGTGGGGAAGTCCTCACTGGCCAACATCTTTGCAGGGGTGCACGACAGCATTGACAGTGACTGTGAGGTGCTGGGAGGTAGGTAATTGTGTCCTGGGTGTTGATGTTTGCTTGCAGTCAGCTCTGCCTGCAGTAATTGGCACAGAAAAAGAGAGAGGTCATTTAATATAAACTAGAGGTAACAAACGTTTGGGTCTGATCATCAAAACTGGTTGAACTCAAGCACCTCCTTTAAGAGAAAAACAAGACAAAATAGGATGAGTAAGATACTCTCCAACAATGATTGAAAGCTACTGAAAGACAGCAATTCAGATTCCCATGCTATATCACTCCAAAATACCTGTTGGAAACTGCCTCATTTCTGCCTGTGATAATGCTACACAAGAGTCTGCTTCAGCTTTCATGCTGGTCCAACATTTGTGTCACCACTGGCATCACAGGGCTAACTCCAGCTTTCCTTGCCGCAGAGAAAACAACTCAAGGTCCTCATGATTTACGAGAATGAAATACTTTAAAGTCATATGTAAAGAAAATGTCACTTCCAAAATATTTGCCACTAGAAGTCATCTCAGCCTTTCTGTATAAACACTGCCTTATCACTGGCTGTATAGACTGAGTAAAATATATAAAATTTTGAGTAAAAACCTTGTTTCACGTTACTTGCACAATATGGGCTCCTCCAGGAGGAAAAAAATAGAGGTCCTTCAACAGACTAGGAAAATCCCTGTTGCCCACTGGGGGAAAGACACAAGCTGTAGGGTTCTTTTTGATGCTTCCCCCTTGCTTCCCCCTTGCTTTGTTTGGGTTTGCAAAGCGTTCTTTAATCCCAAAGATCAAACCATGCAGAAGGTGAAGCTATAGCACCAGGTCCTGAGCTATATTTTGTGCAGGATGTTGATGTGGAAGCGTTGTGCTGCCACAGAAATCTGCTGTGTCTCTAAGGATGTAGTCACTTTTGCTTTCAGGGGACATGCAGTTCGCTGCCGGGTTTTGTTTGTCACTATGCAGGGCTTTCTTTGTCTCTTCCATATCCCTTCTGTCTCCTGCCTGTATTCCCTTGGTGTGATGGTACCAGTGCTACCACAACAAATTTCTGGGCTTCT
This sequence comes from Certhia americana, assembly GCA_018697195.1. Classification (NCBI taxonomy): domain Eukaryota; kingdom Metazoa; phylum Chordata; class Aves; order Passeriformes; family Certhiidae; genus Certhia; species Certhia americana. The sequence continues at coordinate 129,903,213 of CM031858.1, read as the reverse complement.
CTTCCAGCCTTCTGTGGGTCCTAGGCAGCACAGCTTCTTTTTTGTGCATTTCGCTCTCCAGTTAGGGGAAGTTTTGCCCAGGATTTAAAAAAGCCCTGTACCAGGAAGGTGAGACTCATGTTTTCCTTGTTTGCTGTCTCAGACTGGGGACACAGAGATTTGTGCCTTTGAGGGCTTTGAAATTCACTGATTTAGGTGTGCTTTGCCTTCAGCTTCTGCCATCAACTTTTCCCATAGTTCTACCAGCTCCTCAGCCTGGAGTAACTCTGATAAAAGTTTCCTAGTGTTAAATGACTGAAATAGAGTAGGGTCCTTGAACAAGCCATCAGAAAGTGCGGCTGATTTGCTTTGCACATCCCTGTCAGGCAGTTTTTTGCTCCTTCCTGTGAAGCTGTGTGGTTTCCTCTTTCCATCTCACTCACAGCAGCATTGCTTGGAGTATAACAGTGACAGATTTTTGAGGCCAGCTCTGAAGAGATAATTGGAAGTCGTGCTGTTATTTCTCTCCTATTTTAGTGTCAGCTTCAAAAGCAGCATGAAGTGAACTAAGCACTCACTTTCAGTGTGTTTTATTTTCTACAGAAGTTCCTTAGGACTGACCAAGATGCAAATCAGTGCTGAATATGACTATCTAGGCATAGTATTTTCAAAGAGTGTGATTATGCATTTGTAGCTTCTTTGTATGTAATACAGTGCAGAAGGAGTCTTCTTGATTTTGTCCTCTGGTGTGCATGGAGCTTGATCTCACCCAGATGTTCAGTCACTTGAAGAAACTATTTGCTTTAGCTTTACAAACTGTAACTTTAGCTTACACACTGGAAATTTTATTGCATGAGAAGATAGTTTCAGGGTAGACAGCTCACAGAGGAGCACAGCTGCTTTTATGGAAAGGCTTTGCTACTGACTGTAAGATGAAGCTAACTCATGAACACAAGCCTCATGTTCTTGGGACCTCAAGGGAAACCCCTCCTAGTGATTAGCTCTGTCTTTTTAGTCTTGACATTTTAAGTATGGACTCATTTGTCTGTATTTTAAATGCATAATATTTTTGGCTTATTCTTTTGCTGGGATGTAGATCCCTAGCTTTGAGGGAAAGGCTCTGATTACAATTTAGGGGAAAGTTCCCTTCATCAGTGCACAGCAGAAGTCTAACGAGGCACAGGTTATAGACAGCCCTATCTAAAAGTATGGTTGGGACAGATCCTTTAAATGCTGCAGTTCCTTAAGACTGGGTTTTTTTTCCACTGACCGCTAGTGTGAGATTAGAAGTGGGTCCAAGCCCCTCACTGCTCATCCAAATGTCCCCAGCTTTGGGGAAAAGAAGAAAGGTCGATATTCAAAGCAGCTTTCACAGCAAGGGTTGATCCAAATTCAGAGTGGCAACAGCCCCCTTAGATCTAGGCAGAATTTTGCCACATGGCATTTATAATCTAGGTATGAATTTTTGTGGCTGTGGTACAAAATGACTGACCTGTGCTCTTTACATTTTACTGCTATTTGACATCAAAGGTAATGTGGGAAACTGTGTAATGGGAGAGAGTAGAAGACTCAGTCTCTCTCAAGCTCAACAGCTGTTGTCTCACAACACCGTCCTCCTCACTTGGTAGGCTGTTCACTGTATTGCTCTCAGCAGCAGTGACTGTTCACCCGTAAATTGTCCATGCTAAAGCGAAAGCAAATATTTTCCATTACTCAGCCTCGTTGGACTCTGCTGCTCCCATGGGGCAAATGTTCAGCCTTTGGTTATTTCTTCCACTGGTTCTATTTTTTCTCTCCCACATAAGATAAAGAGACTATCAGCCAAAATAATGAACATTTTGTTTCCTGATCTTTCAGCCTCCTTCATCTATCATGGAAAGTAAGGCAACCAGTAATGAACAGAGTGCAGATTCAGTGCTGATGGAAATGAGGAAAGAACTGGATGAGAGCCGGCCTAAAATTTGGCTCAATAACTCTGTGAATAAATCCTCCACGTTCAACAACTTGGATTTTTGTGACGTGTATGATGACACAAAATAATATATCACCAAACTTTCTGCTTTTCTTTCCAGAAGACACATATGAAAGAACTCTGATGGTGGATGGGGAAAGTGCGACTGTTATACTACTCGACATGTGGGATAATAAGGTACTTTAATTTGTTCTAGTCAAATGCTGAAAGGAAAGTGTATATGAATAACTGCTAATATAAAAAGTAAATTTCCTTTGAGAAAGAAGATAGGTGTTTCCATACAGCAGAATCAGGGAAGATATAGGATTAACCCTACCCCACATCAAGGCAAGCATGCATGGTTGCTCTGTACTGTGAGCCTGAGAATTGCAAGTCTTCTTTTTTTTAATGATAAAACAAAACATTCAAGCTTTCTTTTCAGACAATGTTCATTCCAGCCTAAATCCAGCACAATAAATTATCTGGGGCAAGTTTTTGCCCTCCTTTGTGGTGAAGTATTCATACCATCACCACATTGGAATTGCTTGTAGTATAACTGTGATTCAAACCATACCCATTACAGTTTACAGCAGGAATGCATTTGGATTCTCTAATGTTTTGCTTTCTAAGTAAAATCAGCTCTGGGCATAACAATGTCTGACCATTTAATTTGAACAGCGTGAGGGAGAATGGATTCGGGACCACTGCATGCAAGTGGGAGATGCCTACTTGATCGTCTACTCCATCACAGACCGAGCAAGCTTTGAGAAGGCCTCTGAACTCAGAATACAGCTCCGCAGGGCACGCCAGAAAGAAGATATCCCCATTATTTTGGTTGGCAACAAAAGTGACCTTGTCAGGTGCCGTGAAGTTTCAGTGGCAGGTAAGGAAATGATGAGCATAAACCCGAGATAAGCGTTAAAAGTCCTCTAGCAGCTTTTGGACAAACTGCAGTGCTCTAGCTGAGGGAGTACACTGTGATCAGGACTGGGCAATAAAAGAGCAATAAAACAACAGAGGATTGGAACAGAGGGCAGAGGACTGGGAAGGGTCTGCCAGGTCCTTAAGCCTTCCTTGGTAATACTGTTATATGTCAGATAATCCCTTCTCTATATTTATTAAGTACCATCATAAATGTGATTTCTTCCCTTCCAGCTCCCAGTGTAAGACCACTGCAATATATGATTTCTCTGGTAGCTGGAAATTCTTTGTATTCCCAATGCATGTCTATGGTTAACATGTTTAGCTCCCTTTATTCTACTGCCAAATATTCTCTTCTATATAACCAGTTCTCTGTCCTCCCTGATGAAATAAAATTCCCTCTCAGTCTTTGTTTTGCTAGTCTGGGCAGGAACTGTGTGGCCTTGCAGAAAAGATCTCCTTACTGCCTTACTTTGGGATGCTAAATCAGCCTTCCCTTGGCTGCACACAAATGAATAACCACTAAGCCCATAAATAGGAATGAAGAGACTGTTGGGAACACTGCTGCTGGCTCTTAACATCTGCAGTCAGTAAAATCTCTTCTTGGAGAGCCTTTCCTAAGGCTGAGGTGATGCTGTAATACACAGCTGTGCATTGGATATTCTTGTCTTGGCCCATCAGATTCTTCTGCTCAGCATTTTCTTCTCTCTTCTCTTCATTCTTCTTCTCTCAGCTGTTCTGCTCTTCTGTTTCCCAGTTGAGCTAGACTTTTTTTCCTTTCTCTGTGGATGTTCTCAGTTCCTTTGGCTCCTGTCACAGCTGCTCCAAGTGAAGAGCTTGAACTGAGGAGTTCATAGGAAGCCCAGGGTTGCCTTCTCATTCCTCTTTGCCCAGTTTGAAAGTTGTTTAGAAAGATGGCAGGTGAATCTGTGTCACTTTAGTGGCCCTGGCAATGAATTCACAGCAAAACCAGAAGACAATAAATTGGCTTGTGTGTGAAAGACACTGTCACTGACACTGTGAAAGCTGTCAGGTTTAGCATAGGCTCATGTAATTGAGAATAAGAACTATGATTTCAAACGTACCCCTAAAGCCATAGACACCCTTTATTAAGGGTTTTGTACATATGTCTGTTTTCACTGAAATTGTCACAGTTACAAGGTTGTGGTTTACCATGAAGGAGGAAAGTGCCCTGCCTCCTGTGCTGTGCTGTGTTCCTGGGGAGTGCTGTCATTACCCTTCAGTGCAGCTTGAGGGAGTCTGCATCAAAGGTGGCCAGGTGGTATGAAGGCCTCCCAGCCTTCAGTGTCTCAGCTCAAGTCCATCATTCTGTGCTACCTTCACAGCCAACAGTGCAGGCTGGGTTTTACAAAGAGGGGATTTATCCCCCCATACTCCCACCTCACTTCCTCTGGGAAGCAGCTGTGACACAGGGCAGATGGATCATGGACTAGCAGGCAGCATCAGGTGATTAAAGGCTTATCTGTGCCTGTATCAGGCTGGAGGAATTCCCTGGTGGCTCTGACTCCCCTGCACGTGGCAGCTTGTCCCTGCTGTCCCCCAGTCCATGGGCCTTGTAACATGTCCCCACCTTGTGATTTTGCAGAGGGGCGAGCCTGCGCCGTTGTGTTTGACTGCAAGTTCATTGAGACCTCAGCAGCTGTGCAGCACAACGTGAAAGAGCTGTTCGAAGGCATCGTGCGGCAAGTCCGGCTCCGGAGGGACAGCAAGGAAAAGAACGAGAAGCGGCTGGCACTACAGAAACGGAGAGAGAGCATCCCCAAGAAAGCCAGGCGGTTTTGGGGCAAAATAGTTGCCAAGAACAACAAGAACATGGCCTTCAAACTCAAGTCCAAGTCTTGCCATGACCTATCAGTACTTTAAGAACACTGGACTCTGCCAGAGCTTGTGGCATTTTGTGGACATTATCTAACTTTGTCATAGGACAATCAATCAATCTATATTAGATTGGGCTATCAGTGACTTAGGTTCACAGTTGTGATTGTGATATGTGCTGGCATAAGAACAGCACAGTGCATGGAAATATCTCTTCCTTTTTTGGTTTTTTTAATTTTTTTTTTTAGTAGTTTTAAAGGAATAGTATAGACCAGAATGACCCAAAATTATGCTGGGAACTGTTCTGGAGTACACCTGTTCTTTCTCCTCTCACCTTTGGATAATAGCATAAGAACCTCAAATGCCATAACTTGGGAAGTGAATACTACTGTCTTTACTCGTTCTCCTTGTTATTATTTCTTCTGTAAAACCATGTATAGAACTGAGGAACTGCCTGGAGATTGGTCCCTTTTCAGCTGGCTGGTCAGGCTTGAGCACCCACAGCTGAAAAAAAATGCATTTTTGTAGAATAACCACAAAGACATTTGTTCGGTATTTCTTCTTTATTTTGAGGATTAGTTTCAGTGATTTTACACATCTCTTACTTTGAAAATATTTAAAGGAAAAATCCTATAGTCAAACCAATTTTCCTCTCATGTTTTCATGTTATGGGACTGTTTAAAAAATGATAGAAAAATTAAAATTAAAGTGCAAGTTGTATCAAAGTGCATCAAGTGCAGGATGCCAAACCTTTAAAAATCACCTGAGCTTTTTTATGCTACCACATGGACTTCTTGTATCCATCCTTGGCCTTTCTCTATGCCAGAACTATGCTGTATTTATTGTTGTGCAAAATAACAAGCATTTTAATGTCGAGGGGAAATGTATTTATTACCAATTTTCTTAAGATAATAATGTTAATTTTATTACCATTTTCTATCTAATATCTTTTTTCAAATATGCAAGTTTTTACTTACATGCCTTGTAATAAAATAAATAAAATATATGACTGCCTTTGAGCCTCAGTAGAAAATCCCTAAGAAAGTTTTCAGGTAGAGACAAGGTTGTGCATGCTGGGCAAGTTTGCAGCTTGAGAAGTGCAGTGAGGATTCCTTACACCTCTGAACACAGGCTGCACAGCAACTTAGGATCTCAAGCCAGGAAGCACCAGGAGCCTCAAAGACGAGGGCACAATATCCCCCACATAAAAACAGGGTTGTGGTGAGAAAGTTAAAAATAAATCACTCCTGGCAAAGGTGTTTGGCCTTTAGCCTGGAAACACTTTAGAAATGTAGATAAGTACTGTTACCTCAGTTTTGGAGGAAAAAAGAAGTGAAATGATACAGTCAGGGACAGCAAGCAGGTAGCTGGTGTGGTGTGCCCTAATCCTCACTTACTGTTGGGCATATTTGTGCTATTTTCCTCTTGACTATGCTGGTCAGAGGCCCAGTCATTACATTTTTGACCATGTGACTCAGAAACCCCAAATTTCCAGCCTGGCAGCTCATCTTCCCAGATGATGAAGGCAAGAACATGCACCACTAATAAGGTGAAACTTGGATTCGCCATTTTGGGCTGTACAGTTTTCATGTACCAAATACTCTGGACAGAAATGAGCATGCTGAGTGTTTGCCCACAATTTCCTCTGCTGAGGAGATGACTTGTAGTAGTTCTCTAGGGGTAAAACAACCCATTGCAGAATGACTCAATGCTTGTGTGGTATGAAGATCTCCCTGGAAGGAAATTCCTGATCTAGAATAAAGTGTTGACAAGAACAGAAAGAAGAAACCTCTTGAAATGAGTACAGACAAGATCCATGTTGCTAGATTTTGGATGAGTGCTTTTGAGCTGTTAACATGCAACCTAAGGTCAACCTAGAGCAGTCTAGAGAATTTAGTTTTTAGAACTTTTGAACTCTCAGAACCTTTCCCCCATTCAAAAATGAAAACAAAATCACATTAATTAATTTTTAAGATTATATTTATGAACTGAAAGTATAGCTGTATGCAAGCAGCTCATTTCATTAGTCTGTTGTGTATCTATCAAGCTACAAATCTAAACGAAGCAGATTTTGAAGAAATGAAAAATGTCCATGTTGGTCATACAGCCCTTAGGAATAAAAGCCATCCATGTTCATAACATCATTATGAAATCAGGACACATTGAAGGTATGTTAAAAATTTGGAATTGCCCAGTAAAGTTTCATGTCCTTGCTCATCTCCTTCCACTCCTTCCAGGATAAGAGAATTTCTTCCTAAAACATACGATTTTTCAAGGAAAAAAACATTCCCCTGAGATGTCACAAGCTGCCAGAGCTGTGCAGTGGGCATGGCATGTCACCTGACTTTTCCTGTTCTCAGCAAGCAGACATCACTGCAATTCTGGGGCTGCTGCTGGTCTCTGAACAGCACAGTACTGCCTTTGGATCAAAGCAATTTAACAGTTGCCTCCACCTTTCATGTCCCAGCCAACCTCCCACTGGCCCTTTTGGTTCACCCTGCAGGCTCCGTGCTTGCCATAGGTTTTCAGGCAGAGGATGGGGGAAGCTGTAGGGTGAAAATCCATAAGCAGCAGCATCTCCGCCATGGAGCTGTAGCTCAGACACCAGGAGGTGTTATTTCTGACCTGTGGATGTGGAGTCGGAGAGCTGGTGCTGAGCTCAGCTCTCACTTTGCACGTTTCAGGGCTTTGCTTGTTTTGAACCTGGGCTAGTCTTGTCATGTGGATTGAATGTCCACCTGGGACTGCAGTGCCTGAGATGCACTCCTGAAGGTCACTGTGAGTTCTGCCTGAAGGAACCCAAATCATGTGGTCTGATCTTAATGGTACAGTAAGCTGGGTATGGAGGAAGGGCTGGGGCTTTCCTTTGCAGGTCATGAGATCAATCTGAGTCATGGTTTTAGTTGATCATCATCAGATTACCAAATACAGCAACTCTTGCTATATATAAAATCTAGTGTACCTGGAATGACTGATTAGTATTAATTTGCTCCGGATTGCTGATATTTCAAGTCTTTAACAGTCCCTCTGTTCATCTCAGATGTGAGTGTCCAAAACTGTGGAACGGATCAATCAGTGATTCTAATCACTGTTCTGCTATTTATTAAGTCAGGACTACAATGACAGATCCTAATGTGATAATTACAGTGCTGGACCCGGAGATTTGGCAGTGGCTGTGGAATACGTGAGTCACAGCACTGAGTGCACCAAGGCCAAAATGGCAAAACTCACAGAGTCCAAATAAAACAAAAGAAAATAAATACAGAAAAAAGACATCTACAAACACACAAAACGCCAATTATAGTGAAATAGCTGTTATAAAAAGCTTTCTTCAAGCAGACAGATCAGATTTTTAAGAGGAATTACAGAGCATGTCCAACTCTGTAATCTTTAATTGTGACAGATGAACTGCATGAAGAAAAGTTTACTCATGATTTGGAAGAAAACACACTTATTTGTTATTATGGCACCATGTGGATTTGCACTGTGCTACAGGATTTTGGATGTGGGAGAATTATTGATAAAGTTTAGTCAAGGAAAAGAAAGATATTTTCAATAAAATCAGTGGATGTACTGGGGATTTGACCCTCACATACACAAGCCTTTCAACATCAACCTCATGGAAAGTTATAAAGATATGAATTCTCTCTCTTGGGATTTTTGGGGTTTAGATACAAATGAAAGAAAGGGCTCCTTACAGCAGCAGTACTGGTAAAGATAATGGGATCTACAGAGGGCTGCTGCAGAGGAAGGAAACAAGAGTTCTGTGTCTTTAGAATCTGCTGCAGCTCTTCTTTCGCCCTGGGAAGGCTTTTTAGAGAAAGCTGTGACACACAGAGAAGAGACAATGTACTGATGACATCCCTGGACTAATAAACTACTGACTCTCCAAAAGTGAACCCTGCAACTCATTTCTTGCAACACTTCTGAAGACTGTAGAGCTGAGTGCATCACATAAATCATTCCTGTGTCTGACTCACAAGGGCAGGAGATGAATGCCGGTGTGAGCACTGGGGCTGGTCTTCCTCTGGCACTCTTTCCTGGACTAACACATTGCTCAGTTAGGAGGGCAAATGCTGTGGCCTGAGGTGGTGTTCAGCACACTGTAGATTTTATCAGATGTAGCTTCCAAGTGCATTAAATAATATTTAATGAGATCTGTCTTCCTTACCTGCAGTCCCCATCAGTTCTGTTTCATTGTGGTAGCACAGGACAGAGAGGCTAGGGCAAAACACTTCCTTTTGTGTTTTTTCACTTGTAGGACCCATGCAACAGTAGGTTTGCAGTAGCACCCAAGACACAGGTGGCATCTTGTGTTAAAATCTTGCTGAAATGTCACATTGCTGGTCATACACTGCCAGCACTTTTAAATATGGCAGACTCTGGGGGAGGTTTATAGTGACTTCTAATTCTCTAAATGTAATCCCCTGCAGTTAAAAAAAGGGAACACCATGTTATTCTCTTCACTGTGCTCCAGAAAGCTGTGGAGAAGCCTTGTTTTTGCCATTGCTCCCAGAAGGGACCATGGGATGTAGGGATGCAATGCAGGGTAGGGATGGCTGATGGAAAAAGGGTGAATCCCAGTTCATGGTGTGACCAGAGAACCCACGATGTTAATGTGCAATGTGACAGCTTCCTTACCTGCCCCTCCTGGTACTGTCACTCCAGAAATCTCCCATGGATGTTGCAGCAAGCCCCACTCCTCCCTCAGTGACCACCTCACACAGAGGCCTACAATACTTCTGCACTTATCCTCTGTAGTCACAAATGTGAGATCATCTAGGTAGTGGGGGGTTTTTTGCCTAGGGCCTCTGAAACTCACTGTGCAAGTTACTTGTGATTTTAGCAGTTTTGCTGCAACAGGTCCCTGCTGTCAGACAATGGGGATAACACACCCACAAGAGAGCAGACAAGGTCCCATGTGCCTCGTTTTACAGTGCTACCAGGAACATGGTTAATAATTTACTGAGAAAATGATTAGTGCAACACACTTCCTCCAAGTCTTGAAATTTATGAATGAGTCATTTTAAAATGAAATTATTTTCTAAATAGGAGTCATTTCTGATACACTGCATGTGTCCACTCAAAAGCCTCCTGTTAGACAGGTTGCCCAGAGCAGATCTTTGACTGCTCTTTGGGATAGCAGGAGAAAGGCAGGGGGGAACTTCCAATGAGAAAATGCAGACTGTCACATGGATATACTGAAGGATTCCTGACTTCAGCTCCTACAGCTGTACTAACTGCACGCAGGGATTAGCCTTTCTTCCCCACTTGCACTTAGTGGGTGTGGCAAACCTGGGAGACCACGTCCCCCACCAGATCTGGCACTGTTCACCTGAGGCGTGCTGAGCAGTAGGAGAGCAGGGGAGCAAGGGGAGGGCACTGGGCTGGCAGCCCTCCCACTCACTGATGAGTGGGAGCTTGGTGGCTGCTCCTCTGGAGGAAGGAGGAGCCAAAAGCTCCACTGAGCTTTGCACCCCTTCTCTGATGCTGGGTGTGTTCTCCTGAATTTCTTACTGGTCTAACTTCCTCTGAGATCAGAATGGACTGCAATAATTTTGGCATAGCCAGGCTACTATTTTTTGTGTCTACCTGTGGCTTTCAATAACGTGTGTATTTCTAAAATCCACAGCTTTGCTTTCCCATTGTTCAGGATATATTTCCTCTCTACACACCTTGACTCCCTAAGCAGTGCCCAGTGGGATGCTCTCAAGCTTTGCTGCCACAGTACCATTTTAGTTGCTTTTTAACTTTATTTTTAAGCTTATGTGATTTAAGGTTTTCCTCCTCCTCTTGTTGCAATTTTGTGTCATGAATGGCTGCATTTGCTCCTCCTTGCCTTGCTCCATTCAGAAGTAAGCTACTGGAGCTGGAATGCTCCCTCAGCACACAGGGTAGGATTATTGCCAGCAGCAATATTTGGAAGTTGCCCAGCCCCACCAGGATGTATGGCCCATGGTCCTTGACAGAAGCAGCTCCACTGACATCTCTGCTGGGGCTGGAATGGTGTGCCCAGCTGATGAAGCCCTTGGAACAGAGGTTGCCAGTGCAGCTTGGTGAAGCAAATTGATACTCCTTGGTATATGGACTTCAGACTGCCCCTGGATAATTATAAAAAAAAAAATCTATGGACCCAGACAAAAGAAATGCCCTATCACTTTGGACTTAGGGTGCTTCCAGTTCTGTGCTGTCTCTGAGAAAAAAGGGCAAGGCAGCAATAGGAGATGCTGTTTAGAATATCACCTATGGGACCTTGTGAACAGTTTTCCACTCATTTTCCCCACTAGCTTTGTGAAACTGAAATTATCTGCCATTTCCCCTCAGCCTTCTCCTCTCCACACCAAAAAGTCCAAAACCTGTTAGCATTTCTCTTAAGGCAGTTTCTACAATCACTTAACTGTGTTTGTTGCCCTTCACTGTTCCTTCTTTAATACTCTGCAAGAGAGAGAGAAAGGCTTCAGTTCATTCTGCTCTAGATGATACAGTTTAGGGAATGATAAAGTACAATTCTCTTTTTCTGTGTTAGAGAGTGATAAAACATAATTTTCTTTCCTGCTTTCAGTCCACTTTTTGACAATGTCCCATGTGTGTTGACATGTTTGTTGAAATATTTGGCTGCCATTACACACCATGTTCAGACCACAGTGAACTGTGACTGCTCATCTGCCATCTTTCTACCCACTTGGTCTTATGAGATCCTTCATCATCAAAAATTATAGTTTTTATGTTAACTATGCTCCATTCAAATGCATCTCTGTCATGCAAAATTTTGGAAATTACCCATCCGTAATGCACAGCTTTTGTCCTAGTTAGGGATTTAAATACATATGTTTGGTTACTGGTTAGAATTTCTATATGCTGAGTGCAACAAGACATTTCTTCATAAGTATTATCAGATCAAGACCTTGTAGAGAGTTATCTTATACAGAAAGCTTGAAAGAGGTGACAGGTTGGTAAAGGGCAGCTCTGTCACCCCTGCCAGTGTTTGTGATTGCATCGTACAATGAGGAGGAAGACAGATACCTGCAGCAAATATGCTTGCAGATTTTTCCTCAAGCAAGTAGTCCAGCTGATGTTACCCACAGTAATGGTGTTCTGAGGACTAGATAGTATCCTTTTTATTGAATCTAGAAAGCACTAAGTGCCAGAAAAAGGATCAGTTGTTTTGCCTGTGAGTAAGAAGTTATGTCATTCTGCCGCATGAGAAGGAAATACGTCATGGTTTCACTTGGTCCATCTGCCATTTCCTTTAAGGTGTGCTGTTATCTCCCATGGGTGGAGGCCTGGAAATGCTCTGTACTTTGGTATACATAGAAACAAGATTGTATTAAGAATAAGCACAGACTTTTCTCTAAACTGCTTTGAACTGGAGGTAAGTTGGATGAAGGAAAATAAATTTTCTGCGCAAGTATAATTTCCCATTTAGTTTGTGAAGGCAAATTCTTGAATAACTTGTGGTCCAGACCACCAAAAGCCATTAAAAATAGCTACAATCCATGTGACAGCATGTAGATCCACTAGTTGACTCCCATTTTTCCTGAAAAAGTAATTTCATGAACAGAATTTGGTTGGAAAGAGGTCCCTCTGACCTTATAGCAACTTCAGTGTTAAGGGTGAGGTCTTAATTTTAGTCATAATTCCTTCCTTCAGATCCAGTTATAGACAGTCTGCTTAACAAACATGCATCTCTTCATGCTTTATTCATGCTGAGAGTATGACTGCTTTCTTTTCTATCATATGTGGTTGAAAGATGTCATTTTGAGTGCCAGTGCAGGACTCAATGCTGCCTGCTGTGTTTTGGGAAGCATGTTCCTCAGGAAAAAGTAGGTGAACTCCAACCCTGCCAGCCACATGTTGAACATGGTGCATTTGCTCTGTGGGGACATGAGAATGATAACAAACATGGGCTCTGCCATGAGAAGGCTGAGGACTTACAAACCTGCTGCTGGGAGAGGTCCAGACAAACCCTATATATAGTCCATCTCCACATCTGAAGAAGGCCACCACTTGCAGTAGTAGTTTATACTTGCAGTACTAGTTTCTACTAGTTTCTACTAGTAATAGTTTCTACTTGCAGTACTTCACCAGTGTATTGACTGAGAATTTCTGTTTAAATAGGAGAGACGAATGACCAGAGTGCTTCAGATCCACAAAAATATTTGAATAATTTTCCCTGGAAAGCAGGATTTGCTGTGAGTGCCACAGGGACTGTCCAGAGCATCTGCATCAAAGGTGGATGGCACTTGCTTCAATGCTGAAGTACAAGCTATCAGTGACAACTCTGGTTTCCAGAGGGAAAATCCTTGTTTCTGGCCCACCTGTGGGTGGGTACAACCCTCTAGAGTGATCTATGCTACATGGCAGAAGAAACCCTCCAGCAGAACTGTAGCCTCAAACAACATGCAGGCTCTGCTGCTGTGCAATTGCAGCAGTGATTCTGTCTGTCCTTGGCAAAATCTCTGCCAACATTTACTGCAATACAAGTAAATCAACAAACTCTTCCCTTTCTAATTAAAAAACTAATTTAGCATGATGGCAAATAAATGCATGTAAGACAAAGGGTTATATAGTGTTGAGATTTTGACCTTGAAACATGAGATTAAAATTACACTTGTATTCAGAAGTTACATTGTTGCCTGCATGCAATATGTAATTGAAGCAGTTCCAGAATTATTAACCACATTTACAGAAAAAAAATACCATATGCAATGTGCATTTAAAGCAGTTTCAGAAATATTAACCACATTTACAGAAATAAAATAAACTTGGTCAAACATTTACACATACGCCAAAACCTCTGGTGAGTACCGGTCTAGCTAAAGAAAATTAAACTATTTTAAATAAGAAAATAGTGTAGTGTTTCTACTGTGCATATCTCCAGACTGCATGGATTTTGGCACAGCAGAAGCCTCCCTCCCAGCACGGCACCTCTGAACATCCCCTGGAAGACCACGTAGCACCGTGGCCCTGCTCTGCCTGCTGAGGTCCCGCCCTCCCAGGCTTTGTCAGTAGCTCTAATGCAGCTTTCTTCATTGCAATCTTTGCTATTTTGCAATAGGCCTTTGCATCAAAAGCTATCAGCAAGCCCACGAAGCCAGTGGTGCTGCCCAGCTGCTGTCAGCTGGTCTGAAAACAGCCCCCTGGCTCCAACAGCTTGTTAAGGAAACTTTCCTGCCAGACCACTGGGATGCCAGTCTGGCAGTCACACCCACCCCAGCACAGGTTGTCAGAGCTGAGACCCACCCGTGTCGCAGCAGGCAGCTCCAGTGACCCAAGGGATGCACCTCTGACTCCCTGCACATCCCAGGCAGTCAGACCAGATTTCCTTAGAAGCCTGATTCCAGATCTCCCATAGCAGCATCTCAGAGCTCTGATTCCTAAAGTGGTTTAATAGTTGTACAGCAACAGAACAACAGAGCTGCTTAGGATCAGGGCTTTTATACCCTGACAGTCCATGTGGGTGTTACTCTGGGTTCTTCCTTGCTGAACCCTCAACTCCTGCTGTCTCTGAGGCTCTCTGAGTGCCTGATCACCTGGCTGGTGCCACAGGTCCCCTGGCCTGAGCTACTTGCATTGAATGTATTCCTTAATAGGCTCAGCTGGAAGCTGACCCTTGAAGCAAAAGTCACCTACAGAGATCCCCAACGGCATGAAAATATATTTCTGAAAGATCTCTGATAACATTTTTTTTTTTTTTTTTTCAGATTGGGTAAAAATTAGTAACAAAAATTTAGAACAGTGCTACAGGTACCATTATACAGGTATAATGGAATTGTGCTAAAGATATGAAGTATTTGTATTATACATATGAGATAAAGAACAAATATATAAAAATAAATTAAGGACATATGAATTTATATGTTATATGAATAAAATCTTTATGATTTATAATGGACAATAAAGATACACTATTTAAACAGGACTTATTTAACATTTGTATAACATTCTCTTATACTTGTGCTTACTCAACAAATTACTTTTCTTTCTGTAGGCAACCTAAAATATATCTACATAAAAATATGGACACATAACTTCCATAGTAGCCAAAAGCAAAGAAAAACAAATCTAAATCCATTAAAACTGACATTCACTCTTAAAGAGTAGCAGGAAGTCTGCAAATGTGGCATATTTAAAACAGGATTTCATAAACTGCAAAAAAATAAAGGACAAAAGGAAAATGAAGAAAATTAATTTGTTTCTGTCATTCTCACCAAGCTGAATTCAGCAAAAGCTTGCAGAGACATGATTCTAAGAGTAATTAGTTCTTTGTAGGAATTAGCTGTAAAAATCCCATTGTAGTTGAGCTGTACACACACACTTTCAGCTTTTATTTTTACCTGAAATGCTATATCATTGTCATTGTCATTGTCACTGCTACTTCTCTCAAAGATGCTTTTAAAAACAACCAGAATATCAAATGCAATAATAGTCTTGTGCATCTCTCTTTCTTTTTTGAGTTAGAACAATTTGCATTTTTTTATGTAAAGAAAATTCAATTCTTAGTAAAAAGATATTTTAAAACAAAACTTCAGTTAAAGAGAAAATGAATAAAAGAGTCAATGTCTGGCCAAGGTGATCTCACAGTTAGTTGATGCCATTTCAGCTGAGTCTTAATGGGAACACCCTTCCTCCAGTAAAGCTGGCTGGGGTGAGCAGGGTGCACACCAGCATCCACCTGGGAGTGCCTGTGCAGTGGACAAGGCTGGAGAATGTCTGTCCCCTTACACCACCACCACAAGGGAATGTCTGTCCCCTTACACCACCACCACAAGGGCAAAAGTGATGGACACATGTTGCCCTGATCTCTGCACCTTTTCTTAGCCTTCTGATGTTTTGCATTTCTTGTAGTCAGATTCTCACGCACCTTCATGTAAACAATGACTGTTTCTGCATTCCTCTCTAGAGGAAGCAAGAATTGATGGATTCTTGGTTTGACCTGTGTGGTTGGAGAGGTGGCACTTCACTCTCCAATCCCTGCTCACCTTTGCAATGATATATATATCAAGACCACACAGTAAACTTCCCTTCTTTTCCTCCTTTCTCTGCAAAGAGAGTTGTCGTGAGTGCGTGTGTCTATTTGTGTTGTATAGCTACTGACACACCTCTTAAATACAGGATATAATTTCAAAAAAATAGAGACTTTTTTATAAGTAGTGAAGCACCATAACCAAAAGATGCAAAAAGATTAAGACTCCAGGTCCATCTGAGGGCTGCAAAGATGGTTAATGGACTTTCTTTCTTTCTTCTTTCTTAAGCATCTTTCTTAAAACTCTTAACAGAGTTGGGCCTGTTCAGATTCAGGAAGAGGGGACCTCACCAATGCCTGTCAGTCCCTGAAAGGAGGGCACAAAGGGGATGGAGCCAGGCTCTTGTCAGTGGCATGAAGCAATAGGACAGGAGGCAATGGGCAGAAACTGATGCATGGGAAATTCCACCTGAACATGAAGAAGAGCTTCTTTACTGTGTGAGTGACTGTGCACTGGAACAGATTGTCCAGAGACGTTGTGGAGTCTTCCTCACTGTAGGTGAGCAGGGAGATTGGACCACCTGATAACCCTCTGTGGTCTGGTCCTTTCCAGCCTTACCAGTTCTGTGATTCTGTGATTCTAAGAGAAAATCAGCAAAGAACTGTAAAACACATATATCTATGGACTGATGTAAAAATAAAATGTTTTTAGAATACATAGGAATGTAGCTAAACTTATTTTGGGCAACAAAGGACAAAAAAACCCTCTGGTTTTATTAAAAAAATGCAGACAGGTAACACAAAGAGCAATATCCTGTCCTCATCCTATCTCTCCTATCTGTGATCTAGTTACAGTGGGTCACATGAATATTGAAGACATTAGACATCTATTGCTTCTCTTTCTGCATTAGCTGCTCATTGTCCTATTTAACTTACCAACAAGTCATTCATAAAAACTTACTACCAGAACTACTGTTTCGTGAACATAACTCAGTCTTGAGACTGATAACAAGCTTTTTATGCTTTAGATTAGTTAAAGATATGATATAAATATCTCTGTAGTTCCAAATAGCCTGGCAATTAATTTGAAAAGTACATAGAAAGTTCAGACAAAGTTATATTTTTATTTTCTAAGCACACTGTGTTGAAACAGTCTTATTTTTGTTTGATAGCTTCTACAGATTTATGACTATGTGAGAAGGTTTCTGTTGTTCAAAAAACTTCCTCTAATCTCCATAACTGTAATGAAATATTATGGGTCACACAGCAAAAGGTGAATAAAAAGATCATTCATTCATGCATTCATGCATTCAGAACATTGTTGTTCTTATTGTGACCTTTTTAAGACCACCATGGTATTTTGGGGCCTGAATTATTGTTTTTGAATTCCTGGAATTGATGGCAGCACCACTTTTGTGGAAAGGAGATGGGTTTCTTATAGATCTTGCAGAATTTGATTAATCCAAGTCTACAAAATACTTGGAACTCCTATAATGCATTATGTAAATGAAACTGTATTATTAATATTAATCAGTTGATGCAACTTATTCAATATCTCATGACCTGCTGTGTCCACTCAGCACTTAGACAAGACACGTTATGGACATAAAGTTCAGGCAAAGTATTCTTCATCTGGTTTTGGTTTTATAGATGTGCTGCAAAGTGTGTTGGTCTCCCTTTGGACTGGGAGAAGATTCCGACCTGCAGCACGGATGTTGCTGGGAGCCAGGACTCTTGTTTGCTCAGCCCTGCCCTGCTGTGCCTCTGCTGGTGATATGGCCTGGGTAATACCTACAGGAAGGAAATTCAAGCCTGAGAGCAGACATTAGGTGCTGCTCTGACCTGACCACAAGACCTTGCTGGAGTTGAGAGTAAAAGGAAGTGGCTTTGTGCTTCTGTCTATAAGTGAAACCTTTGACCTCACATTTGGCCTCCTCAAGAGGAAGTCTGTCCTGTTTTCTTTGAGCATGAAACTAACCCTGAATGCACAGCATTTGGTTTCAGCTTTGCTAGGCTTGGATCATTGGGTTCTAGGATGGATATTAGTATTAGCAGCCAAGGTCAGCACCACAGCACCTCTTCTGATGGGCACTGTTAAAGGCACTGGTTCATTCTCTGGCTGCACTGACCTTGAGATGCAGAAAGGCAGAGAGATTTCTGAACTGATGAATTTACCCTGCTGACTATCCTTATAACTTGATAGGTAATGAGACAGATGCACACCTGAGGTTTTAAAGTGGGAGATGATGGAGGGCATTAAGTCATGGAGTTTCCATAAATGTCGAGCAGAGGTGTATGTCCAGGGAGGCATTTTCATATAAGTCACAAGGGAGACAGAAAAAAGAGCTAAAATGGTTGCACTGCAAACTTTGGAAGTACAAAAGTGAACACAAAGTACATACACTGATATCCCAATACCACAGTTATTTAGTCACAGAAATTAAAGTCCCACAGAAAGTCCCTTGAGGTCCTAGCTTGTGTATGGTGTGCCAACAAAAGCTGGTCATCCATCACTGGCAGAAGTTAAAATTATGTGGTATTTTTGACATTTTCTATTCTAAGCACAGGAATTAGTTCTTTAAATAGTGTTCATTGAAGGTGGTGGCAACAGAAAATGTGTACCCTCCTCACTTGCAGACATAGGCTTCATCCTCTAATGGCTTGTCCATGTGACTTCTCTTGATTACCAAAGTAGGTAATTGAAATAAGTGCGATTATTTATGCTTGGCTTGGGCTCTAATGAATGTAGAATTTGTTCCAATAAGTAAAGGTCAGTCTCAGCAGTCATTGAGGTTTATCAGGTGAGCCATGTGATTTGACTCTGAAGTGAAATTGCCAAAAGCCTAGAAGGTTTGACTACAATTTTGTCACTTCTTTGGAAGTCTGTAATACTTTCAGTGGAGGGCACAGCTACAACTAGGCCTCATGGTCATGCTGAGATGAGTGGTAACTCAACTGATTTGTGGCAATTTTTCCAGCAGGAATCACATTTAGGGCCACCTGGAAGCTCCTCTGAAAAGAATGTGTGCTTAAATGAACTCTGAGTCTGATATTTAGACGTAAATTACTCTCATTTCATGTTAAAATCAATGTGAATATTCCATCCCTTGCCAATGTGAATATTCCATCCCATCTCTTCCTACCCTTGTCAAAGGCTTCAAGTAAGCTAATGCAGTGTTAGAAAGGCAGATACCATTTAGGGAAACGTACTCAATTACCAATAAAAATTCCTGATGAGCTGAAGTTCACTGCTCTTCTTGCTATTATGGTTGCTGGTACATTTATAAGAGGTTCTGTGCTCAAGGAAACTTGTTATCTTCTCAGGCTTTGAAAGTTCCACCCTGTGATGTGAAGCAGTGTCAGTATGAATATTGTCTGCATGGGGAAGAGCTAAAATCAAGGGGCAAATGAGCCATGTCTGACTTATCCCTGCTCAGGCAAAGGATATCTTTTTTTAACCTATTCCAGGGCAACAAGCTAGTTGGTTATAAACTATAAACCTTGATCAGTTTTGTCTTCATTGGTCAATTGCTGCATTTTTGAGTTTTGTACTAGCATGGCAACAATAAATCCTGCCCTTTAGAGGAGTCATCAGACTTGAGATGAGGGTGTTGGAGTGATATTCCTTCATGCTGCTGGTTTTACACAGTCATGGCAAAGGGCCAATCAGGTAAGCCTGAGCAGCAGAAACTCATTCTATATTCACAGCTGGGAGGTTGGGAGGGAGGGACACAAAGGGCATCAGTTTCCAGTCATTTGTGCTGATTTTTGAAACATGTTTTCATTCAAAGGTCAATTTTCCAGGTTCTGAGCTGAGGGATGTGGACTGCCCAGACACTGCAGATTTGTCTATATGGTCCACTGAATTTCAGTTAATTTTGTAAGTCAGTCACCGTAAACATATTTCATATATTGTATCCATAAAATGCATATTAGCATACTAATTTTTAATTAAGTAATTAAGAACAAGATATTAAAAAAATTTGAAACACTGCTGGGCTTTTATTCTCAAGCACAGAGCAAAATTCATACCCAAAGCTCTAAGCCTTTATTCCTGACTCAGCTAACAGGACCAGCAAAAAACCTCAGGAGAGCAAACCCAGAAGATGAGGAAGTGAAGGAATGAGCTGCAGTAGTGGAGGCTTCTCTTCAAGGGAAGGCTAAGCACAGGGCTGACAGTGAGCATCTGCCCCAGAGCTGGGGCTGGGTGTCTGCAAGAAAAGTGTTTGTCCCTGCACCTGGGAGCCACAGCTGCAGATCCTGCCCAAGATCTGAGCGGGTTGCCTGGCTGTGATTTCTGATGAGAGAAAGAGAATGAAGAGCACCTGCATCCTGCTTCAGTTTGAAGGAAGAATCTTGGTATCTGGGCTCTGCTCCTGAGCTTATTTCTGATTTTCATGCAGTGGTTGCTGTGTGTAGCAGTTCAGGCAGCAGAATTTGTGAACACAGTGATAAATAAAGCCCTGGAGACTGCTTTATCATGCTTATTGCAGTGTCCTACAGGTGGGCACATACATCCAGAGGACAGACTCCTCTAAGACCATCTGCATTTACATACGTGTGTGAATTAAAAAAAGAGTATTAGTCTGCCACCTTGATGGTTATTTCATGTCATAATCCTATCAAACTTTGTAAAAAGACTATAGATGAGGAAAGACTTGCATTTTCTTCTTAGATTTTGCACAGTGTTACATGTTTTGAGCAGTTCAAATTTGGATATGTCTGTATAGATATTGAGTTATGAATGCAAGAGGTAAAAAAATTGTTTCTTCTGCATTTATGGGGAAAAAAGTAATTTTGAAATATGCAGTTTATAAGTCTTAATGCATAGACCACCTTAAGACACCATGTTACAGGACACTAGCATCCTGAAAGGAAGCAATATCTCCATGCTACAGTATGGAGCTCAAGTTTTAATCTTCTTTAGAGGTCTTGCATGTAGAGTAAACACAAGTAATCTCTAGAATATGCATTGTTTATTCCAGAAGAGCCACTTGGTTCCATTATGTCATTTCTTGCTAGAAGTAAAAGGAAAACTAAAATCTATCATCTTGACCTGTGCAAGTTTAATGGCTGAGGAGTTCAACAGCATTAGCTCAGCAGCTAACAGGGGCCAGGGCCTGGTGAAGGAGACGGGACAGTGTGGTCTGGCTGTGTGCAGCACACTGCCACACCTGGGGACAGAGCCTGAGAGTGCCACATGTGTGAGGCAGATCCTGCAGGGATGGGGCTGATGAAGGCCTTCAGGGAGATGTCTGGGAATGAAGGTGAGCATGTGCTGTCCATTAGTCACACATGTTCCTGATTCAGCTACCTCCTGCTTTGAGAGTAGCCACACCTACTACCAAATGAAACCAGCTTAGGGTGAAAGCTGAAGGGTGACATCACTGTCAATGCAAGTCAAGAATGAGGCACCATGTGGGTAAAGGGTGGATGGAGGTGGTGGCCAGGCTGAGACACAGCAGCAGCTAGGAGAGTTACATCAATATAGAGTATATGGAGGACTCTGAGGACAGCCAAACAGAAGCTGGAGTTGTACAGCAGCACCAACAGGAAAGG
This sequence comes from Certhia americana, assembly GCA_018697195.1. Lineage (NCBI taxonomy): Eukaryota > Metazoa > Chordata > Aves > Passeriformes > Certhiidae > Certhia > Certhia americana. Next base: position 129,882,001 of record CM031858.1, on the reverse strand, counting down.
ACTGTGCCCCTCAGTGGGGTGAAAAATTGTGCGTGAACGTCCCTGAGAAAGAACAAAGCCCATGTCTTCCAGCAGATGGGCAATTCATAATGGCTTCTGCAAGGAAGCAGAAAGTATCTCTGCTTCTAAGACAGTGTGGGGGAACCTTTTTAGGTACCTCTCCTGAGTTCCTGATCATCTGTTTTCTGCTACCTCAGACAGAACAGATTCAACTGAGAATTAAGATTAGCAGATCAAAACTGAAGAGTGTGGGAACAGGGATGATGATACAGTCAAGGTTTTCATCATCCAAGGCACAGCACACATAGGCCAGTCAAAAAGCTGTATCTTCTGGACAGGAGAACAGGGCCACACAAATGGTGTAGCTTCACTCACTCTGGCCATCAAGCATTAGTGCTGTGAACTGCTGGGTACCTCTGCCTTCCCTCTTTTGTGCAGAGCTTGCTAAACCATCAGTGCCATACCTTGGGCCTATCCCAACACATTCCTACATGGTTTACCTCTTCCCCCTTATGCCCTTACCATGACGTCTCTTGTTTTGGATGATTGCTCTCAAAAAGATGTTCATCTGCTTTTCTTGGTTTGTGCTTTTTTTGTCTAGGTACCCTCTTCCTAGCACAATTCCCATGTCATTGTATAAAGACAAATTATCTCAATGTGAACTGGGATATAAACAATAGAAAGGGAAAAGCTACCAAAAGAGAGTGAGAGATGCCAAAGGAAGGTTTGAAGAATGCTTTAAATGGAAGGAATAAGTGGTCTTTTAGCACAATATATTCTCAAGATTAAGAGAACTAGAGAGAATTGGCTGAATAATTTAAGCCTGAATTGTTTGCTTAGAAAGGTAAAGTATTTAAGAAGTAATTTTCAGGAAAATAGAACTGTCAGGGAAAAAAGATGTAATGTTGATGGGGATATATATACTTATTTTGAAGTGCAGGGTAGAAGAGATAGCAATGGTATCAGTGTTAGTAATTATAACATGAGGAGAATCCGCAGTCCTCACAAAGGAAAAGAGGGAAAAAGTAAAAAAATTACAGTGAACTTGGAAAAAGCAGACTTCTATAAAATAAGATTATTGATAAGAAGAATTTAAAAAGAAATAAACAAAACCAAAAAAAAGCATTAACAGGAATGACCAGGTCTCTCTATAAATGGAGTGAATGAAATATGTCCCAAAGCAAAAGTAATATTAAGAAGGTTAGTAAGAATAAACTAAATCAGAGCTAATCTTTGCTAAATCAGAGCTCATCAGTGTTCTCAGTCTCACAAAGAAGCTCAGATAATTCTAAGTGGGTTACACCACTAAGCTGAGTGTATAGAGTAGGCAAATGAAGACAAAATCATAATTATGTCAATGCAACTATCAGTGCAAGGAACATAACATGAAAATACAATATAGGTGCATTGGTGAGAGGTACATTGTTTGGGGGAGACTTTTTTGGTAGGAATCTTTCCTCAGCAGTGTTGTAAAGTCTCATCTGGGAGAATATGGGGGCACAGGGCTGAGCAGTGTACTGAGGGCATCTGTGTGAATGAGAAGATGTTGAAAGTGCCACAGTGGATTAGCTATGGAAACTAGGACTGGTCATCATTCGCATTTTTTACAATCAGGGAGGTTGCAGGTATAGGTGATTCTGCCTCATGAGAAGTGAAGGAGCTAGGTCAATAGAAACTTCAGTTTGTTTTCAGCATTACTTTTCTATGCTTCTTTTTCCTCCAGTGCTACTATCCACACATTAATTATGTTGTGAAATTATCATACCCTAATAGATCCATAGAAGAAATATTTTCTAAACAAACAGAAAGGGAAAGAAGCTGAGGTCAGGCAGGTCCAGCTAGTCTGGGAAGAGGTATATGGAGAGATATACAATAGCTGAGCTGAAGCCAGGATTAAAAGTAAAAAGACAAAAAGAAAAAATAAAAAGGACTGAGGGAGAAATGACAAAATTGATAAACGGGGAGGGTGAAAAGGATATGACTAATGATATGAAAAGAGTTATTTCTGGAAAAACTGACTCGTTGAACTATGATTCACACAATAAACACCTGGTCGTTTGCCTTTTATTCGTTGGATTTACTCAGAGAAACAGCTGGCTTAAGGACCCAGTCTTACTGCTGAGGTCCCTCTCGTGATTTTATCTGAGGCACCATGTTATGACTGTTATAAAGTCTTAAGTGAATCTGGACTTTGTAATGCATCTGACATGGGAGATTTTTTTTTTCCTCCTGCGCAGTTGCAGCCTGTATAAGCAGTTGCTCGGTTCCTGGGAAACTCAGCCAGAGAAAGATACTGGGTATGACAGGCTCACCTCTGACTTTAAATAATAAGGACATTCAGTTAGTCATATTAGGTACCTTACATTTGTGTATTTGTACTTCAAGTAGTAGCCTACACTTCCTAGTAATTGAACTTTCAAGCAGGGACACTAGCACTTGAAAGACAAATGCTTGACTTGTTTATAGGGATCGCGCTTCTGACATCATGACTTGAGTTACTCTGCACTTGTCATGTGAAGGAGGATTAAAAATGTCATTAGGAATTTGTGTATCTGAATTTGGTTCTGCAGCGTGAAGTTTTGCTGTTTTAAAATTACTGCTTCTTGTTGAAAGTACTGCTCATTCATATCCAACTAGTACACACAGTTAATCTCCATGTAGGTCACTTAAAAATCAACACATTTCTGAGAAAATTGAGTTCCCTCTCCTTATTATATTTATTTAGAAATCATCAGCAATGAGTTTTAATGCTCTATTCAAAACTGGTTTTGAGCTTTGCTCTAAAGATAACTCACTGCTAGCAGACAGCTTTGAGAAAGTCTGAATCATTCTGAGTGCATGAGTGAATGGAGAACACTTGTGTCTTAAAGCATGCTGAAAGCATAGCCTAGAGTTTTTTTCCTGGAGAAACAAACACTGCAAGGGAAAAGTGTGATCTGAAACAGAAGGCCTAACTTTTCCCAGAACTGTACACCTTAGAGCTTCAATCAATTCTTAACACTTTTTTATTTAGAAGCATAATTCAGAAAATAATGTGCTGCACAAATAATTTAACAGTGTTCAAGAGAAATCTGACAGACAGAGGAAATTGAAAGCAGAAGTTAGAACCTGGATGAAAAGTAACATTTCTCAAGACAATAAAATAAGCCTGTCCAAAACTTCTGAAATAAGCACAATATTAAAAAGCGAGATACAAAAAGCAAAACACTTTAAGAACAGCAATTAAAAAAAACCCCCGAAACTTCTGGTTTTTTCCAAATGTATTTTATTTATTATTTGTTTTACCATTGTCTTTTACAGCCCAATTGATTTCAGTTTCCTTTACTGCAGGTGTCTTAATGCAGAGACTAGTGGGGACTATTTCCCTTGAAAAGCTGCAAACAAAAACAGACATGAAAGATGACACATGAGGGAAAGGAATGATTGCATCCATTATGAGATAAATATCTGGAAAAGGGCAGACAGAGTGATTTGCCCAAAGTTACTCAAAGTAAATTTTTAGCAGAGCTCAGACAGAATTTGAACTTTCCAATACGAGGACTGATGAATTATTTTCATAACTTGGCTGGGTCCTTCCCATGAAAGGATCTGCTGTGAAAACAAGCCACCTTTATGTCCAAATTCTTGCTTTCTGAATGTGAATTATTCCTGTGACTAGGCAAGTAGCAGACATGCTCTCCACCCAAGGCCCATGCTCTCTCCTCTCCACCTGCTTCCCTAAAGAAAGGCTGTCTTTCCCCTGTGGCTCCAACCCATGGCCTGCATGTTCTTTCCTCACAGTCCTACTGAAAAAAATTAAATCAGAAAGAAAATCACAAAAAACTTAAAAATATTGAAAACTTCTGTTTTTACCTTGGAGCTACCTTGCTCCCTTACAGGGCGGCTGTTTCATACCACGCCTAGTCATTAGAATCAATGATTCTCCATGAAGTTAATGTTTGAACAGCTGAATCTCTGATGGTAGGTCTGAGGAACTGTAAACTGGATGAGCACACATGCAGACACCACCAACCTGTGCAAAGGTGATTCCCACAGCTGAAAGAAAGAAGCATTTTTAGAGCAAAATAAGCTTTTCATGTTACAGGTAAGAAATGATCTAACTGACATTTCACAGAAAGATTTTAAAAGCTGAAGCAGGGGTTTTGCTAAAGGATTTTTAGGCAGTGTTAGGAATTCAGCTGTCCCTGTAAAATGGAAGATTGTTGTGCTAAGGCTTGGTCTGGTTTATATTTGATTTGGATCAATTTCCTCTGTTTTCTCTTTGCTGAATTTGAACATCTGAAATCAATCAACTAAAGAAAATAATATTTTTTTCCATGGAACCAAATACTTGTGATTGTTACTGATCTTTAATCTCCGGCAATATTCTTTGTTTTCTGAATGTTTATTATTGAAAGTCACTGGAATATATGAATGATGGTTATCCTAGACATTTCTCTTCAGGCATGGGAAGTGTGAGGGATTATTAGGGATATAACACTGAGATGAAGCTAAGAAATTAAGGAGAAAATATGGCTCCAGTCCTCAGCCCAGACCTCAAGCTGCTTTTAGTTAAACTGATGCTATTCTAATCCTGAAACTGAAATGCCTGTTTCTGAAAACTTTTATATGAATCTATGTATACTGGAACTCTGTTCTGAGTGACAGAGGAGTATGGATTTTGAGACTTCAGTCCTTGGCAGTGGGATGGTTCATGAGACTTGGTAACAGCTTCCACCCAAAAATAAATGTTAAAGGACTGACCAAGAATTGCAACAGGCACCATAAAATGGCATGACATAAAGAAATTATGTTTATGTTCCAAGAGAAGGGAACATCCAAGGCACTCGTCATGCAAACTATGAAATGGCTGCATTTCCACTGCTGCATTTGGTAGTTGGATCTGGACAGGAGAACCTGGCCATGACAGAGCCACACTTAGCATTTTATTTGCCAGCATTTTCTGTCCCCAAAAGTAAGGCTGGATCTGTCCCTGAAACTTTCTCCTCTCCCTGGCAGGTGTTGCTCTTTCTTTTTTCCCTGAATCCAGACCATGGTACCTCAGCCCACTCCATGTGGCTTTTTCTCCCTTTTGATGGCCTTCCCCCGTGCTTTTAGCTCCCTGGTGTTCCTCCACTTCTGGCTGGCAAAGGGACACCTCCAGCTGTGCCTCCTCCAGAGGGGCAGACAAGACCCTGCAGGGAGCCCCTGGGCATGGACTGAAACCTTACAGGATGGAGAGGGAACACCTTGGATACTCAGTCCTATCTTCCACCCCAAATCAATAAGGAATGAATTTTTTGAAGTTCCCACATGGCTACTACATGCAGCTGAAACTGGCCAATATATTCAGAAGAAAGTGGCAGGAGGGAAGGGGAGAGGTTGTACAGGCAGAGAAACTGAAAGATTTTGCATTGACTGTGAATGTAACTGGAATATCAGCAACAGTTTTAGTTTGAAGCGTCCTTCCAGGAGGTTCAAAGTGTCTTCTCTCTCTGTCCTGCTTGTGCCACCTCCTCTGGCTTGAGGAAGTCTATGAAGGACTCACTAAGGAGGCATCCCAGCCAAGCAGCTACAGGGGCTCAGTGTTTGTCTCCTGACAAATTTAATGATTTTCCTGATCACCTCTAGTTTCAAAATCTTGTCATATTTTTTTCTTCCAGCGCCTACACAGTTATCTCCAGCCCAAGGAAAGAGTTCTTTCAATGGGTGTAGTTGCACACACTGTATAGCACTGCTCAGAATAGGATTTGGAAGATAAACTCTTATGGCATGTCCCAGAATGAGTGCTGGAGAGAACAGCAGTGTGTGTAGGAGTTTCTATATTTGCAAGTCCCCTTTTTGTTCAGCCATTGGGGAACGAAAAGGAGAGGGGGGAAAATGGTATGGTGGGAAGCACAAGCAGGAAGGCATCTGGAGGGAGCTGTGCCTCCACACTGTATTCTCCCCATTGGGGCCCTCCAAGGGACAGAGCTGTGGAAGGATTCTGGTTGTGTGTGAGCCATATAACGTGAAGTACCACTTGAGATGGCAGCACAATACTCTGGCTTCGCCTCTTTCCAGAACCGGTGGCATCCTCTTTATTGAAATCTAGAGGCAATGAGGAAGTAGGATAGCATTTTAAGAAAGCCATCTACATTTCAGGAGGACGTACCATAAATTGTGGAACTGTGTTCTTAACATTTCCTTAAAATTTGAGGCAGAGAGTGCTCCTTGGACTTGGAAACTTATTTCCCGTCGCCATGTTGTTTTAGGGGGTGCAAATGCCTTAGGCTTTCTTTCCCTCTGCAACCTGCAGGGAACAGTTGCTTTTTTGGAAGCAGATGACAGACGCCTCAGGATGGTCTCTGCAAGACCTGTGGTTATAGCATATTCTGTGAACTTCTCACTGATTTCTGTAAAAGCAGAAATGAAAATGGGTTTGCGGTACAGAATCATTGTAACAATGCAGATTCACGGCTTGAATTTTTGTGCTGTGTTCAATCTTTGACAACTCTTTGGGGCTTTCACATGTTGCATCTCTTGCACCATTAGGCACAACCTGATGGGCACAGCCTTCCTTGGCAGCCCAAGAGTATCAGTGGTCTGGCCTCTCGTGGACAGAGCTGTACCTGCTCCTTTGGGGCTCACTCCCCAGCTCTCTCCCTGCAGCTTCAGGAAAAATCAGCTGTTGCCTTAGTTGGCAAATAGACTGGGCCAACTCTATGGGCTAAAGTGACTGTCATCTCTTTGCAGGAGCTGAAGCAAAGCATATTCCAGTATGCTTAAGCTGTGTGGACTTCAATTGCTGCTTCTCATTCATTCGGTGAGTTACAGTTTTCCTTTGTTTATCTGTGAGCAAATGGCAAAGGTTGCCTGGGTGTGTCTGAGCTCTGATCCATGGGGTGTGCCAGCCTGCAGGTCAGGCTGGCACTGGTGCCAGCAGAGGGGCTGTAACTCTGGGTGTGGGAGTGTGTCCCTGGTACATGCATGTGACCCCACAGCAAGTTAAGAAGACATCTCAGTCATTAGGGAAAAAAACTTCAAAAAGCCTAGAAGGCACCAATTCACTTGTTTTGCCTCTTCAACTTTAATCACTGTTTCCAATATGTGAATTTCATGCTATAAAAGATTTAAACATACTGCAACAAATCACCAAAGAGTGAAAACGTCAGTATCATGTGTTTTGCATTATGATCCATACATGTGCTGATATATTAAAAGTATTCTAGGACATATTATGTCTCATAGTTTAAACTGTGCATATTCATTATGTATCATCAGTATTTGGTTCCTGTGAATCCCTTTTCAGAGATTCTCTGGAGCTGAAAAGTATTAATAATGCTCTTTATGGGCCTTATGTATTAATTTCAATAGATTTACTGATGTTTGTAAAGGCTACAGCAGTGGTGACTTTAACTTCACAATTGAAATGAACTGAAAAGATTGAAAAAAATGCATCAAATTCAAGTTCAGTAAAAAATGCCTCAGAATATGGAGACCTTCAGGGATGCCACAGTGAGCACCTTCTTTTTCTTTTCCATTTCACAAGCTGCTGCTTGTGGTAATGCTGTCCCCCACCATGAAGCCACTCTGCAGGCATTATAGCCATCTTCAGAAGGGATGCCAATTGATAGGACCGAGAGGTAAAGCCTCTTTCCCCTTCAAGCTCCTGAATAGTGATTCATGCTGTAGATATATCTATGGAAATATTTATGGTCCATATAAAGTAATTTTAATCGACAGAAGTGTTATCAGTTACTTGTTTCATAGGCTGCACTTTGAACTTTGTAGGTTTTATCACATCAGCCTTTGTTCCTCCATGGCAGGGAACATGATAAAGCAAAATCTGTCCACAAAATGGCCCCAGGAAAAGCCTCCAGGAGCCAGGCTGTGCCAACCTGTGTGATATGGGAATAGCCATAGCAGGTCAGATTCAGGGTCCTGATATCTGGTCCCTGGCAGAGGCCAGCAGTCAGCATTTTGCCAAAATATTGAAAGGTAGCTGCAAAGTGCACTTTCCTGGATGCACAACTATCAGGTTGCATTTGTTGATATTCTTCTACTGGCACTAGTGTTCACTAGCATCCCTCCCTCTCCTTCCCCAGCTCTCTGCTTTTCCTGTTTTCAAAAGGAGTCACAAAGCCTTGTAGGCAAGCGGGACAGCATCTCTGGCTATTATTAAGGACAGTATGGAATTACTGAAATACAACTTGTGACACACACACACACACACACACATAGACCAGTGCTTTAGGGTGAATTGTGCTGAACTTAGCTATGTTTTTGTCACAGGCAGAATTAAGCTTTCCCTTGGTAATATGCAGACTGTGCTTTTCTGTGAGAAATTGAATAGCCGTCCCAGCAGCAATAGGATCAAATCCAGAGGAAAAGTCATGCAGCAGAGAACACACACTCCACTCTGTGGTGTGATGGATAGGGTGGCAATGGTACTCTAAATCTGTAAAGCAAAATAAATTAATTTTTACTATGGAAGAAAAGAAACTTTACCTGTGCAGCCAAATAATGGAGACCTAATTATGACAGGCAGATCCTCAGTGTTGTCAAGATAGGTGGTGAAGAGAGGGAATTTGGGGAAGCTTGGTCTTGCCTTTGAATAAACAGGTTGATAATCTGAACCATAATGTGAATTGTCTTGTGTGCAAGGCCTGCCCCGAGAGGCTCATTTTTGCTTTGGTTTTATTTTTGGAAACAAGAACAGCCCTGAAGTGTTAGGGCAGTTGTGTGGAGGTCTTTGGGCACTTTGGGGTGTGTGGTTATAAAACTCATAAAGATTTGGCAGAAAAAACCATGATGTTAAGACATTGCTAGCCATTAGGAAGAAAATGGAGGCTGAGACAGATTTGTATGACATTTTTGCCATCAGGTAAAAGCCAAAGATCTGAAAAACATGTTCTTTCTGTGGTTTGCATTCACATGCAATTGTTGTGGAGGCACAGGGCTTAAGTGGCTTGCCTAGATGGCACTGAGGGGGGTGGTGTAGGGACTCAGGGAGGACCACCTCATTTCCATACAAAAAAGATTTGATTTACTGGGGAAATTACAGAGGGTGCAGCCACAGCTCCTCCTTGTCCCCTGGTGTGATTTGGTTTCCAGGCACACTTGTTTTCACAGGTCTTTTTGGCTCCTGGATGGGTTGTGGATGGTCCCACTGGGAACACAGAGGAAATCCAGCAATGATTTTATGAATTCCCTTTTGCTCTCAATCTACATTCATTTATTTTCTTTGTTTGCTCTTGAGGGTAGATCCAGTCTTATTTAATTAGTGGTCAGAACAGAGCAGGGCACAAGCCTTTGTTCTCTAATTAATTGATAAATCACATTGCTTTGAAAATTTATGTACACTAATGAACCTGGAGATGTTCAGTGCAAACCTGGAAGAGTCTCTGCCATTGCACTATAACAAGATAGCTTGCAGGAGGATCAGTGGTGGGGAGCTGCTGCTTCTGTGTGGTGGCAGCAGACATCCCTCAGCTGCTTTCCTCCATCCCTCTGTCTGTTTCTCTCTCTCTCACAGGCTATGTGGCTTAATCTGGAGGGCCTGCGTGTCAGTGGGCCTCTGAAGGACATGGACTTCTCTGTTCAAGAAGGAGGGGGTCCACGCATCCTTCACCAGGTAATCAAATGTCTTGTGCTGTCCACTCTGGTCAAAAAGCCCACAGCCCGCACACAGAGACCACATACGAAGTGTTGTATCTGTGCTGGTGGGAAGAACAGTCCCCCAAGAGGATACAAAATTAATTTTTAATTCCTCTCTCTGGGAATTCAAGAGTCTCCATGCAAAGAGCAGGAGACAACCCCCTCTTGAGCACATTTTTAAGAGGATATCCAAAGACAGGGATTAATAAAACCAACATTCCTGGAGAATTTCTTTCCATGCAACTTGTGTCATCATTTTTCTCTGACTCTGACGTTTTCCTTCCAAAGCCATAACCACAGAAGGACAGATCCAGCTCCCAGGCAAATGGAGGATGTGTGTCATTTTTTTCCATTCCCATGCTCAGACAAAGCCTGTCCTAAGCAGACGTTTGCTTTGGAAACAAACTGCAGTTGGGATTTCTTGCAGCATTCAGGAAATAATGCGAAAACTCCTCTGTTGAGGATCAGAAAAGAGCAGACTTGTTTGAGCAGACTCTTGGAATATCATTCTCCCAGCCAAACACACACTGTTGGCAATAGATTTTAAAAGTCACAAAAGCATGAAATTATTTTTATTATGGTGAAAATGTTGAAAAAATGACGATTTTTTTCTTCTTTCTTTTTTCTTTTTTTCTTTGCTTTTTTTTGCTTTTATAGTTCACACTTGAGCCACCTGCTGTAAGTTTCAGAGCATCTGGTGAAAAAGCTGGAATTATTGACGTTGAGCCGAGGACAGGCATCCTGTATATCAATGGGTCTCTGGACTGGGAGACCAAACAAGTGCACAAGCTGCAGGTAAAAACTCCATGAAAAATAAGAAGGGAGAAATATTCACATTCATCCTCTTTTGGTAAATCTAATATTGAGAGAAATCTGTTGAAATTTTGAATCCTTTATTTTGCCTATGTTTACAGGCAGCTTTTTAATTTTTAATATCAGGATTTGCTAGAAGATATATGGTTTTGTAGCTCTCAAGGACTGAATAAGAAAATGCTCCTTAGCAGATGCAGGCTATGTTGAGAAAAAAAAAAATTGTGATATCCAACATCAAACCTTTAACTCTCCTAATATAAGGGGAATACTTGACTGGAAGTAAAATCTAGCCTCATGAATGAGCTTCTGTTGTTATCCCTGAAGGCTGATAGGATGAATTTCATGTCTGAAGCGGTAAAATAAATTATTGTAATAATTTAGAAAGCTTATAATATACATGGTGGCAAACTGAGATAAGCTCAATTGGTTAGAGTATGTTGTTAATAATGCCAAGGTTTGATCCCTGCATGGGCCATTCACTTCAGGGCTGGACTTGAAGTGGGTTTCTTCCAACTCAGAATATTCTGTGACCTGTGAACAGTGTGAATCGAAGTCATTTAGGCAGAGAGGCATAGATCTAACCTCAGTCAGATAGGAGCAGGAGGGTGTTTGGCAGATGCTGGACTTCAAGAGAAGAAGAAGCTTTGTGTGCTTGTCCTGCTATTATATTCTTTCCATGAGCATCTCACTAGTGCAAACACTGTTGAGAATGGAGCAATGGATAGGCAGTTCTTGGGTCTCAGTATAGCCTTTTCCTCTTAAACCATGTCAAAAGTGCTGTTGTCTTTTCCTGAGGCACTAGCAGCTGAGACAGAGGTGATCATGAAAGGATCAGTATCTGAACAAAGTACATAATGATTTTTTTAGCCAGCCTTAGCAGTCTTTCTAAAGTCTAGCACTACAGGTTTTATGGTTTCACATTCTCAGCTCTAAAGCACCCTTGGATTGGAATGAGAGAGGTCAATTTTCTAGCCCCAGAAGTTAATAACCCTAAGCATGTGAATCATTTATAGAAAAGAAGTGATGACAGAATGAAAAAATTATGCTTGGTTAGGCGTAAATAATCATGATTTTATCTATTGTGTGCAAATATAGTATATACTTGGTGCTTTAAAGAAGGCTGGAAAATCAGTCAAATTGTTTGAAAAAGAAAGTAATTAGAAAAAAGAATTCATTTTTATTTACTAACCCTTAAATCAGAGTATTTATCTGATTTATATTTATAATAGCATTTAGTTATAAAAGATATATCATGTTTGATTTTCTCCTTGTTTGTTAGAAAGTGTATATTTCTGTTTAAAGAAAAGCATCAATTCTAAGCTGTGCAAAAATGCAAATAGTCTGCTGAAACTGGAAGTGGGAAATTGTCCTCTGAAAGGTGCTATCAGAAGCAGGAGTGGGTTCTTTTGTTTTGTTGGCATTATCTACTGTGGCAAATTTTTGTCAGAGAGCTACAGTGGCAAATTTGTCCTTGTAGATGGAGCTACCCAGTGATGGCTCTCACCAGATTTGCGTGACAATAAGAGTGACCTAGCATCTGACATCCTGATATTAATTTATGCTTTTTAGCTTATGTGCATGAAAATATTTCTTTCCTGTTCCTTCTTTTTTCAAATCAGGTGGAAAGTCTGGATGAAAGTGGAAATACAGTTAAAGGTCCACATGCTGTTACAATATATGTGGAGGATATCAATGACAACCCACCAGAATTTGACCAAAAAAGGTACTTTGGAGTAGTGAGGCAGAATTCTCGTCCAGGTAATTACCACCATAATTAAATATTATCATTAATAGGAAGGTAGGTAAATTAAGCAGGAAGGTAAAGCGATTACTATATAAATTGGAAAAAGACCAGGTTTTCTTCCCACAGGACGGTACAAAATAAGGATGAAAGCCGCTATAAGACAATGAAAGGGCAAAGAGGTGACCACAATGTAATGTAAAGGGATGAGTGCAATCAGAAATATTTTTTATTACTTATTCTTTGCAAGTATCACTTAACAGGCAAATACTGCTGCTCTCTCCATTGCTCTGAAAATAAACCCCTTATGCTAGAAGGGGTTTAAAATTTAAAGGCTACCAAAGACTACACAGAAAGAGAATGCTATGACTATCTGAATCTTTACATACCTAAAAGAAAGTACCAGGGTAGATATGGGGTATGTGCTTACCATGATTGATGATTCTCAGAACATGGGTTGAACCTTAGCATTTAGAAGAGAGTCTTAGATTATGGATTGCAGTGATCCAGTCCTGGACTTATGCAAGTATCAAAGAGCAGTCTGAGGCTTACATCTTGGAAATAAACCAAAGGACTAATACAGCTGTTATTGCTGTGGCTATGAAGTCAAGAAGAAACTTTTGCTAAAGAATATGCATATAAACCTCCATGGGGTCAGAAAATCATTCTGAAACTCTATTCTTAACTGGATCCAAATCATAAAGATTTTGAATGTTGCACTGGTGCTCAAAAGGTAAAAATTGAGTTACATTACTGTGCATTTCCATACTTTTTTTTTCACTGTATGATTGTTCTTTTGTTATATCTGTGTCACAGGTCATACGCCACTTTTATCAAGGTGCTTTGGGTTTCACTGATTTGTGTAAGAACTGAAAAGTGGCCTTAAGCATAGATCCCAGTGAGCTGAATTTTGGGTTCACACACTCTTGTGTGACAGATAGCTCTCTGCTGATTTAATTATGTCACCTTCTTCATCAACTGGTCACCCCATCTATTGTGATCCTACTCAGCAGAGCTGGTGGAGGGTTGACCTGTGGGATGGCATACAACAGTGTAACCTCTGTGCATGGCTTCCCATGAGAGATGCATTATGGAACAATGGTAGCTCTCCATATGTTGCTGTCCTGGTTTGAGTGCTCTGCTCAAATGGATTAGGTGTTAAGGTTCAGCCTCTTCTCTTACCACTGTTTCTTCTCCAATCCAAACAGGCAAGCCCTTCATGTATGTCCATGCCACTGATCGTGATGATCCTAAAACTCCCCATGCACAGCTGTCATACAGCATTTTACATCATTTTCCCAACCCCTATGAAGAAATGCTTTTCCAGATTGATAATGCAACTGGAGCAATTTCACCAAGCAGGACAGGTATGTAAAAAGATTCTTGTTTGTGAAAAGCAAGCATGAGTTCTGGGATGTGCATAGGAACAAAACAGCCACACAGGTCTGATGCTACATTCTGAATAAATGTAGTCAGTGGGACACAATCCACTGGTTTTGGGGCCCTGGTTTTGGGGAACTTGTTTTTTGTCCCACCAAATTCAAGGGAAGCTAGCAGAAATAAAGATTAAGATCTAAAAGTACACTGAGAGACAGATCCTCTGACCTTCAGGACTACACTGTGTCATATCTTGGAATTAATTCTCTGCCTTGAAATCTAGAAATCCAAAAGCAGTAACATGAAAAATACAGAGAAAACTCAGCTGGACATGTGATCCCAACTAAATTGCAATGATTTAGAAACACCCATTTATTCTGCTGGGCTGAACAAGTGCCTAACTGGGGGGAGGGCTGTTCAAGTGATGCACCTGCACAGAATGAGACCACAGCAGAGAGGCCTCATATGATTCCATCCGCATGATGCTATGCTGCATCGTTCAGAGAACCCAGAGGAAGTGACTTGTTGAGGTTTGTCCCAAAGGACCATCTGAGGAGTAAGTCTGAAGCAGTTAAAGAACCATGGTGCATGTAGGAGGCCACGGGAAAATGAACAACCCCCACAGCCTCTGTGTCATTTCTCTTGACTCTTTGCTCTGTCTCTAGGCTCTTATTATTTGGATCCTCAAAAGCAGGACACTTTCACACTTGTTGTCTTCGTGAAGGACATGGCAGGGACGACAACAAATGCCTTCAGCAGCAGTGTCGATGTGATCATTGTTGTGATGGAGAGCCTGTGGAAAGCTCCCCCCACCATCTACATCAAAGAAAACTCAACCCAGGTCCACCCTGTCAACATCACCAAGGTAGGGACCTTGACCACACTTCCTGAACTTCTCCTTGTGCCACACAATTGTTTCTTCACAGCTAACTGTGAAAGTGTCCCCATAGCATTCAACACCAGATTCTCCAGAAGGATTTTGACACCTCCTCATTATTTTTTTAATATGGCATCCTTTGGAAATGATTGTTAATGGAGGTCTCATTGACTTTTTGTTACCATGACAGTTAATAGTTTGAAGGTGACCGAGATACAGTCAATATAAACACTAGAGTGACTGGACTTTGCCTTTCAGTTTGGGAGCAAAATCCTGTCATGGGTCCTCCAGGATTTGAGCAAACCAAGAGTTGGTTGGAGCTTATTTTGAGGTTAGCTTCTTCCACCTGCAGAGGAGCAAGGCAGGGAACCAGCTCCACAACAGCCCTGCTGTGAACAGTCCCCCACACCCAGGGACACCTGCTGGGACCAGTTTTGTATCATGCAGCACAACTGCTACATCAAAAATACCTAGAAAGTACTGAAACACCCTCCTTCGCATCCTGCATTCTCACAGTATTCCTCTTTCCACAGTTCAAGCACAAAATATTTTGCTGATAACTGCAGACCAATAGCGGTGTATACATCAGTACATATTAACTATCTGGCCAACATCCTTTCAGAAATATTTGACTTTGAAAAATGCCTTGGCAGTGATGCCCCCAATGCTATCATCCCTTGAACATGGCAGGATTCCATGGATCCTGTTCACAAGAGTAACTGGCTTGGTGCTATGGTCTGGTCTCAGTGACACCCTAAGGAAGTCCAGAATGAAAACAGGTGGAAGGAAGACTAACATGTAAGGGTGCACCCATTTTGGGGTCACTCGTATATAAATTTCATGTGGTAGCCAATGGCATGTTGTTTCTGCCTAGGAGAAAATGAAATACAGTTGCTGCTGTATAGAACATAAACATTAAAACTGACTCCATTAATTTGCCAGTCTGTGTGCTTAATTTCATTTCAAATGTGTGACATCCCAGAAAAAAGCCTTCCTCATAAGCTTTGATGAATGTAAAGAGTGTGCATGCACCTATTTACAGATAGGAACCAGGTATTTGTTTTCACAGAATCACAAAATATGCTGTATTGGAAGAGACCCATCAGGACCATTGAGTCCAACTCCTGGCCCTGTGCAGGACACCCCAAGAATCACACCCTGAACCCTGTTACTGAGAGCATTGTCCAAATGCTTCTTGAACTCTGTCAGGCTTGGTGCTGTGACCACTTCTCTAGAGAGCCTGTTCCAGTGCCCAGCAACCCTCTGGCTGAAAAAAACCTTTTCTTGATATCTAACATAAACCTCCCCCAACTGAGCTTCCTCAAGTCCTGCCCCTGGTCATGAAAGTGAAGAGATCAGTGGCTGCCCCTCTGCCTCCCTTCATGAGGATGTTGAGGTTTCCCCTGTCTGCTCCAGGGTGAACAAATCACGTGTCCTCAACTGCTCCTACTAAGGCTTCCTCTCCAAACCTCTCACTATCCTTGTGGCACTCCTTTGGATGTTCTCTAATAGTTAAATGTCTTTTTTATTTTATGGTGCCCAAAACTGTCCCCAGCACTCAAGGTGAGGCCTCCCCAGTGCAGAGCAGAGTGGGACAATCCCCTCCCTTGCCCTGCTGGCCATGCTGTGCCCCCCAGGACAGGTTTGGCCCTCCTGGCTGCCAGGGCACTGCTGACTCACATTCAACTTTCCACTGAGCAGAACCCCCAGGTCCTTTCTGTGGTGCTGCTCTTCAGCCTCTCATTCCCCAGCCTATACATACAACCAGGTGCAGAATCTGTCACTTGCCTTTGTTAGACTTCATACAGTTGGTGATTGCCCATCTCTATAATTTATCAAGGTTTTTCTGCAGGGCCTCTCTGTCCTGGAGGGAGTTGACAGCTCCTCCAAATTTAGTGTTGTTATGTTGTTCCACTTCTCTTACATAAAACAAAACAGGCAGGAATAGAGAGTGTAAGGAGACAGAAATAATTAGTATCAAGATATTCAAATGCAAATAGTGCTCTTTTTTTCTCATAATCACTATTTATCTTCATATCATAAAACCCTTTTATAAAAAGGTAAGTGTTGTAGTCCATCTGGACAGGTGGAGGAACTGAGGTAGTGGCTTCACCACACAATTCAGAGAGCAGAGGTGGATTATCAGTCTGATTTTCTGCAGTTCATCACAAAAGCCTGCCAAAGAGTCACTTTTCTGGTTATGAAGCTAACAGGAATGAAATTGTTTCTGTTTGTGGTCCAGAATGATCCCTGTTAAATCTCAGTCTACACTTGACTTCCTATCTTAACTTCTTTTTTTTTTTTTGTCTGTTCGGCGTTTTTTTAGGTGCGGTCAAATGAACCAGGTGTAATTTATGACATTTTTGAAAAAGAGAAGCTGCCAAGGCTCCCATTTTCCATCAGTGAGAATGGGGATATTTATGTGACCGAACCATTGGACAGGGAAGAAAAGGATACTGTAAGTAAACACATAAAACTTCACTGATAGCAGAGACCACAGCATGAAAATATTTATTGCTATGGGAGTAAATATGAGAAAGCTCAATAGTAAGGAAGGGGGACAGGAAAGGGGAGAATGGATAAAAGTTTTGTTTCTTGTCACTTTTGTTTGGAAATGATGTGATATATGTGACAGGTGATCCACCTACTATACTGTAAACAGCCTTCAGGTTCTTGCCCTAGAGTGGGTCTGGCTGTAGTAATCACTGCCCACAGCATATGTACGATGTACAACATAGATTAGTTATGGCAGGGTTGTAGGTGCACAAGTAAGAGGTAGGTGGTGGTAAGCGTGGAGTGCAGGAGATCTGGAGGTTTCAGACCTACTTCAGACCTTGGGGACCACAGATTTTAAAATATTTTGAGAACTCAGGCCTCAGAAGCTAAGGGGTGACAGAAGAGTTCTGATTTAAACAGAGGAAAATACTGAACAGACTCATGAGAGGACATTTCATAATTACACACTAAAATGCAAAATATTGTCACAGTGGACATTTAAACTTTATAATTGTTATATTTTGTTGCAGTATACATTCTTTGTGGTGACAAAAGATAAAGGGGGAGAACTGGTGGACAAGCCTTTGCAAATTCACGTCATTGTGGAAGACATCAATGACAATCCCCCTGTGTGCCAGAAGGACCTCACTGTAATTGAAGTTCAAGAAAATGAAAGAGAAGGTAAGAAAAGAGCTTTTGTTAATTTATGCAACTCATTCTGGTCCTGTTGTTTCCAGCTGTGTGTGAATGAATCTAGAAATTCTAATCCCAAAGATTAAAATGTGGCTGTGCCAGGGAAATATTTTCCTGTGCAAATAGCCCACCTGATTCCCCTTCAATAATTCTTGTGGAAAGGATTTCAAGAACCTGAGAAGAACAGACTCAAAATGCCTACTTTAAAAATACTGGTTTATTTAAAATATAAAACTGCATTTTCCCACAACCGCAAATTTGGATAACTACTTAGACTGTGTAAAGAAAAACACCCCTCTTATTACCAATACAAGTAATACTGTTCTTAAAGTGGTATGAGCCCATTTGCTCTCATCCAGTTTCTCCTCCAGCATAATGCCTTTGACTTCAATGGACCGTTACCAAAATCTGTCCAATGTCTTGACATCAGCCATTTGTTTTCTGAACTGAAGAGTCTGCTGTTAGTCTTTTGGACTGCCCTGACCCCAAACCAGTATGCTGGGCTGCTAAAGGGAAAACTCCCAGAAGTGAAATGATTGTGTCCATTGAAGTGTTTTCCATGCAGCTTTTTTTTTTATTAACCCTCTACTCTTTGCCCTTGTATCACTGTTGTCACTGTGTACTTCTGTGGAAAAACGGGACCACTGCATTATTTATCTAACTCCAACCTCTGGTCTGCTACAGGAAGTAATATTGGCACTGTGTTTGCTACGGACATGGATAAGAAGGACACCCTTAACTCTCGTCTGCAGTTTCACATCCAAAGTCAGGAACCTGAATTTCCCATGAAGAATCTCTTCTATGTCCAGCAAGACACTGGGACTTTGCATTTAGCTGGCCGTTCCTTAAGCAAGCGTGAGTCAGCCAAGTATTTTCTGAAGGTCCTGGTGACAGATCCAGGTATGTAATGCCTCCTGTTATACATTGGAATAACTCTGTTCACACTGGCATGACTTGTCTTCAGTGTCTAAGTGATGTGAGGAGGCAAGAAGGATTTGCTGAACAGGCAGTAGCACTGAGAGCTGTCTTGCTCTGGCATGGTACTTGCCCTATTCTTGAGATGCAGGGAGATTAATCATGATTTATAATGCAAGCATGGAAGGGAACCAGCTCTAGGACAGAGTATGGCTAAATTGGGAAGCTTGTTAACAAGTACTTCAGTAAGAGATTTCCTTTCACAGGGGGAGAAAATGAAGAGATTATGATTGTGGTTTTCCCCCAGATCTTTCAAAGGGTTTTAACTAAAAAACAAAATCAAGAAATTAAACACTGCTGCTCAGACAGTCCAGATAATATTTTAAAGCATTAAGAGAAAATTAAGCTGAAATTAAACTTAAAAAGTAATCTTGTCCCTTACGTAAATTGCCAGGAGTCCTTTGTGATTCACTGAATGGAAAGGAAATCAAACTCCATACCAAAGCTTTAAGCTTTGTGCTGAAGTTCCTACAGTCAGGCAAAACTTGTGCATGAAGGAACCAGCATGTAAAGAAAGCAGTGTGACATGTCTGTAAATGAAATTAAATCACTTTGTCTGATGATGGAAAACCTTCCAGAGGGAGAAGCTAGTGGATTGTTTTGGATGCTTATTTGAGTTCCATCCAAACAATGTTGTTTAGAATTTTCCTTAACTTTCAGCTCATGAAGTGTGTTTGTAAAATACTAAATTCTATCTATATATGGCAATATTATGCTTTTAAAATCACAACCTGCCATTGCCATGGGTGTCCCTGCTCAGGTAGTGATTAGATTTACATGGATCTGAAGTTTAAGTCTGGCTGTAACAAAACTGAGGGTGCTGCCTGATGACCAAGAAGACAAGGGAGCACTAACAACCCATGCTTTTTGACACGGAAAAGTGATACTGAGATGGCTAAGACAATTCATAGCTGTTATCATCCTGGTAAACAGATACAGTTTTAAAAAGTGAGGGAAATAAAACAGGATGGGACAGTGCTGAAGAAATTGGGAAGATTAATGGTTAAGATAGAGAATGAGGTTGTCATTGACTAAGAGATATCTGAGATAAGTCCTTCTCTCAACTTAGTGCTTAGATTGGACAATCTGGCAGTGTTCACTTTTGCTCACAGTGAACCCTTCTGGAGGAGAGTTATTTTTGGCAGAAAGGGTGGTATGACATTGTTTGTCTCTTTCCATGCAGATTTCAAAACAATCTGTGACGTGGAAGTTCATGTCATTGACATCAATGATCAAATTCCCATCTTTGAAAAATCAGATGTGAGTATTTTTAACACCATTTTGGATGTTCCAATAACTTTTGACAAGTGTTTGGACACACCTTCAATGTCTATAGAATGCCAGTGGGAAACTAGCCATTTACAAAACAAGTAACAGAACAACTCACTGGTGAAATGAAGGCAAAGAATTGCTGCAAGTCTGCATATAAACTCTATCTAGGCACTGAGCAATGGGACAGACTAACAGCTTATAAAGAAATTTAAGGTAATTTTCTCAGTGGAAAACTATGTGTACAGAAAGAAATTATTCTGTTGAAACAGTTTACTCCAGAAATGCAAGCTCTGAAGGGAAAAGGGGAAGAAAAGTGTTCAAAATTAATCAAAGAGCTAAATGGAAAAAAGCTGGTGTCTCCCATGCTCTTTTCCAAACACAGCACTAGTGTGCCCAAAACAGCCAGAAGGTGAATGGGAATCAAAACCCCTACGTGGTTTGACCAGAAACAGTGGACTGAAGATCCATGCCCAAACATATACCTGATTCCAGGATGGGTGTCAGGCTCTTTCTTTTCTCTGGTGGAGGTGCTGGCATCTGGCAGAGACCTGCAGACATTTTGTGACTTCTGCCTGATGGCCCAAGCCTCCTGGCAGACACTGGAGTGACTGAAGCACGTGCAGAGATGGCCCAGCTCCCACCATTCCTGTGGGCCTTGTAGGTGGTGGGCTCAGGAGAGCTGTCTGGCTTATCAGGCATAGCTGTCCTTTCAGGGAAGCTCTGTTGGTTTTTGGACCTTGCAGACTGCATTGCCCAGCTCTCTGTTGATGGCAATGACAGCACAGTCACATGCAGACAAGGTGCCTGCATAGCAGGTTTTACACCATCTCCCTTCAAGGTCTCAGTCCAGGACCTGGTCTCAAGGTGAGGCTTCTGGGCAAGGGCACACATTAAACAGTCAGAAGAGCTGGGATGCCAGTGTGGATGTCAATGTGGCAACGGCCTATAGTGCATGAAGCAATTAAATATTTAACAATGAATGGCCAGGGTGCTCACAGGATACAGAGAAGCTGTACTATCCCTGCTGTGTGATCATGGGCTGGTTTTGACAGAGGAGCTAAAGATTTGGGACTGATGCTGTACTAGTGGCACTGACATAGATCCCATCACCTATGATAAATGTGCAGCTAAAAATCTTCCCTCCTTCATGTGGCTGCTGTGGGTTAAAATACATCCATGCATGTGGGTCACAAGCTTGTGGCTGTGCTGAAGTTTTTATCCACAAATGGTGCTTGGTATGTCATGTTTCAACTCCCTCTCTTCAGTATGACAGTATGACTGTGGCAGAAGATATCCCAGTAGGAACTGTGATATTAGAAATTCAAGCTACTGATGGAGATGAGCCTGCCACAGGGAGCTCCCTCATCATTTACCAAGTGAAGGAAGGCGATCCAAACAACGCGTTCATCATAGAGACAGACTCTGAAACAAACCGAGGCTTTGTCAAGATTAACAAGGTGAATTGTTGGATTTTATTCTTCTCCTTTAGTGTTACTTATTTGTCATACACTGTTGCAGCCCTGGTAATGATCTGTGGGGAGGGTGTTGACTGGTGGTGAGGTGGGGACACCCTAAGCATGGTGCAGACTGCAGGATGCTCCACTTTTGGACTCAGCCTCTGTGCCTGTGCAGTGCTCACACACACCCATACTACAATCTTTGCTGCACCCTCCCCACCCACCACTACCAGCAGCTCACTCCACTGGCTCTGCTGCTGGTTGCTTCTCCAGAAGAACGAGTTCTGGCCAGTGAAGTAGGTCTTCATGCACCGTAAAGACAAAAAATGATACTGAGTGATTTTGCAGCAGCATTTCTGGACAAGAGAAAGGCAGCCAATGCTTCCATGGGCTGTGGGGGTAGTGGGGGGCTGTGATGGAGCAGATCCTCCTCCCTGCAGCTTCTCTGGTTATTAGTGGCCTCTGCAAAGCAGGGTGCAAGTGTAGCCAGCATGTCTCAATGTCAGCATGGAGACAGTTTGTTCCTGATGAGGGAAACATTAACTGTGACCAAGCCAAGGACAGTGTGTGCTGCCGTAGGTGATACAGCCCACATGCTGAATGCTGGAGACAGGAATATAAGGAACACTTTTTGCTGCTGCTGTGAATTTCAATTGCAAAATTGCTCTCCCTTTGAAATTAGCCTTCTTGAAGGTGCTTGGACTATGGGTCCAGAAAATCTGTCACTCATTTTCCAAGGGGTGCCTTGTTGTGTGCATCCAGCCCGTGTGCTGCCACCAGGCCAAGCACAGGCAGAGGCAATGTTTGGTGGACCATCGTCAGGATCAGCCTCAGCCTCACTTTTTCCCAAGGAGGCAATTGTGAGAAACTCTGTGGTGTAACAACCCTTGCATGACTTTTGGCACCCGGAGGTCATTTGAGGCCTTTTCATACAGAGCTATAAATACTATTTCTGTAAACAGGATATTGTTATTAAACTTAGTTCGGCAGGTGGCAATATTATTAGAGAATGCAGTGGCCGAGGAGGTCTCTAAACAGGCATATGGTTTCATTTAAATTGACCATTCCCAGTGTCATTTGCTCCTGACAGCTCTCCCTTATTTTTTATGTATTTGGGATGCAATCTCCTCCTTGAGAAGAGGGGGACTTTGTAGTTTCTCATTGCAGCCCCTCCACAGCAGCAGGGCCATTGCTTCAAGAACCCTTTTTTTTTTCTAATTCATCCAGGCTCTTGATTTTGAAACAATGCCCGAGTACAACCTGGTGATCAACGCTACAAACCCTGAACCGCTGGTAACAGGCGTGCAGTACAACTCAAGCTCACTCACCACGTTTAAAGTTTTTGTAACAAATGTGGATGAGCCACCTGTTTTCCTGAAGCCAGTTTACAAAACAGAAGTGTCTGAAGACATTCCTGTCAATACCTTGGTCATGACGGTGGAGGCCAATGATCCTGAAGGGGACTCTGTACGGTAAAAAAGAGTGACTGTGATTAATTAATTGAATTTAGGGATTCAAGAATTGTTCTAAAGGAGGCGCAAGGAAAATATTCCCAACACTTGGCATGTGCAAAAATACTGTTTTTACAGAACTTTTATCTCCTAGTAGAAGGTGGATGTGTGGTAGGGTAGGGGCCAGCAACTCACCTGCAGCAGACTGCTGGTTCAGTGCTTTTCTGAACAGATTTCTCTCTGTGCTGTGACAAACATCAGCTTTGAAACAGGAAACCACAAGGGAAGCAGGCTAATTTATATCTCCAGGAGAGAGGTAGAGCTGGACTCAGAATACCAAGGTTCCATGTCCATAATGCCTTTATCAAAAAAATGAAGCATATACTGTGCCCTTGAAACAGTAGGAGAGTAGCTGCATTTTATGTCATGCAGGAAACCACCAAAATACACAACCTTGACTTTTTCTCCACCAAAATATGCAACCTCAAATTGAAAGATAATTAATTTTCTTTCCTGGCTGTCAGAGACGACACACCTCTTTATATTGTGGATGCAAAGTGCAAGACAACTCCCATGCTGTGTTGCATGGTGTAAATGTACCTTACACAGTAGAGTCAAATAGAAGAATTATTTGCAACTTTTGCTGTACAATTCCCAGCTGGAAGGCTGAACAGATCAACTCAAAATAAACAGTTCTTGAAATTGAACTAAAATTCAACAAAATACCAAGTGGTTAATGGAGTTGCACAATATGACTCTTAGGCCTCCCGTGAATTGTTATTCCCAGAGATTTCTCATCTGGCTTTCTACTTGTCCCTAACTTTTGGGAACTTATCATGTTTGGCCTTCTGTCAAACTAGTTTGAAAGTGAGCCACATGGTCCAGAAGCTCTGGGGGATGATGACAGAGATGCATGACAGGAATTCAGATATACATAAACCACATTTCTGCTGAAAATAGGTTAAAGGGCATAAAATAAAAAGTATAAAAAGCAGAAGATGTACAAGCATGCTGTTTCTACAGTAAAGGGTACTGAAAGAACAAAAACATTGAATGAGAGGGTCGGGTGACATCTATTCAAGCAAGTAGTGCCTGTGCTTTAACTGGGTCATATATTTATGGTTAAATTTGTAGAAGTATATATTTGGGTATATAAATACCCAGGGACCTTGGTGATTTTTCAAACAATGATATAAATGCAATTATGTGGTGATACTTAAAGCACTCTCTGTTCCAAGGCTGCTCCAGTGGTAGTTACAGGCTGATCCAGACTGGCAGAAGATACTCACCCTAGTTCTCCTCGGGGTCCTGGTCCCTTCACGATCCACAATAGGGTGCCTGGCTGCACTGGTCCATCTGTGCCCCATCAAAACCAAGATGTGAGAGATGTGACGGGGTGTGATGGACATGAGGTCTGGACAAATCACACTTCTGGACTAAAAGCTCAGTGCCATCCCAGGTTCTCTATTTAGAAGGAAAGTGGAATTGCAAGCACACAGGCTGCAGTAGTATTGGCATTTTGGAAGTTCTGCTCTCACTCTTGTTCTGGATGATTTTGGCCTATCTTCCTCTGTCTGTGTCTCCTGGTTGACTGTAGTACTGTGACTCTTTCAAGAAGTCTCTCTTTGAGTACAACTATAAGGAAGTATTTGCATTGTCAGAATTTTTTCCCAATTTGGAACGGAATATGTGATTTTTTTAACCCCTGATTTCTTTCCAAAGATACTCCTTGGAAGGTGATGTGAGAAAATGGCTGAGAATTGATTCAACCACTGGGCAGGTATACACTGCTTCCTCTCTGGATCGAGAAGAAGAAGAAATATACTCAATAGAGGTTGTTGCATCAGAGCTAAGTAAGTGATGATACAACTAAATATACACACAGAGGAATCCCCTGTCCTTACTCTTTTATGAGGAGTTATCATACCAACCATGACTAAACCTGTGAAAAGTACTGGAACATGTAATCTCGGCTATACAGTAGATCCTTAGAAGTATATATTTCTTAAGAATTTAAATTTCTTGCTGAAATCTTGATGGTGTAGATAACAAGGATTAAAATAGCTTTCATGATGTTTGGTATGGTCTTATATTTGTTTGAACCACATGATATATAGAGAATATTTGAATTGTTTCACTGTTTTCAGTATTAATATTTTCTGCCACTTTTTTCTCTACAGCTATGAAGATTTTAGTCTTTCTCCTAGGTAAGGTTAGGCTTCCTGAAAACATACCTGGAGATTAGATTGGAACCTTCGACAGAATTTAATTTTATTATAATTAAAACTAATACTTTATCAAGGCTGAAATATATTAGGACTTCTAGTTCCAGCTATTAAAATCTTTTCATTTTGGCTTGCATTTGCTGTATATAGAAGAGGGGTGGAAAACTCAAGGCATTTCATGCTTGAGAGTGCTCCAAAGAGCACTAGTCACTTTGGATGTGACTGCTTGCCAGACATGATGGGTATGACAGATTACTAGATATAATCTGCCTCCTTTCCCTTGCTGATGTTCTGTAGTTAGCAACAGCTGGTGGTAAATAAACCATGCTTGTTAAAAAGTAGTGGCAGCTACCACAAAACCCCCAGGACCTCCTGAGACCATGTTCCTGCAACCTTCAGACAGAACACAGCCACTCACTCCCTGTCTGACAGTGTACCTCTGTGATAGCTGCAAATACAACAGCCCAGTGTATAAATCCAAGATGTGCATGTAACTTTGCATTCTGTTAAACTCAACAGATAATGCAGCTCAGAAATCCAAAGCGTTCTTGATTCTTCAGTTAAGGGATGTGAATGACAACCGTCCACAAATAGCTACGGATCCTACTTTCTTCTGCTACCCAGTCAGTGGAGGGGAGAGAACTCTTATTCATGCCATTGATGCTGATGAACAGTTTTTTTATTCAAAATTTACTTTTTCCCTTGCGGATGACATGGATACAAGAAATAATTGGGAAATCTCAAAATTCAATGGTAAGCTAATACAGCCATCTTTACAGTGATATGGGACTCATTTGGTACACTGGTGAATATGAAGAATTACAGAATTCCTTTTCACTCTTATTATTGCATAACTAATGTTCCACTAGAAAAAAATTGGGCTGTTGAGAACACCAAAGTCATTAATTATTTTTTGCAAGAGGTAAAACCTAGTATGTGGCAAGCTATAATTTCGTGAATATTTTTGAGAGAAGAAGCATGAAGGTATGAAATATATGTGTGTTTAATGAAGACAAATCATTGCTGAAAAAGAATAAGAGTAGTTTGCAAACTATTTCTGACATTTCATGTGCAAAGGGAAGTCCTGGCTCACATAGTAAATGGAGCTTTTTGAAGGGGACAATAAGCACACGAATAAGTGCTTGGCTGATAGAGCCTGTTTGAATTAATTAAACAAGTTTGATTAATTGTCCCACTAGAGAAAGCTGGGTTGCCACAAATTTAAAGTTATGAAAGAATAAACAATAATTTAAAATTCAGGACTAGGAGTAAACAGTCAACTCTTGCAGTGAAGGGAGTTCATGTGTGGTTTTCCAAAGGTTTTTTTGCTGGGATCTGCATAACTCAATACATATGAGTGTGCAATGAGGAGGCAAAGTTTACTCATTTTACAAAGTTATTTCAGTAGGAACCAAGTGTGAAGAATTTCAGAACATTCTTCCAAGACTGAGTTGATTGAACAATAAAATTCACAGGTGCTAGTGAACCCTAGACTCCCAAATTCACTTTCGAAATCATAGGTGCTGAGCTGGCCATTATCAGTCAGGAAGGAGACTTGTAAGCAGCTCTATGGAAACATGAGATCAATTTATCAGCAGTATTCAGAAAAACAGATCGTTTTGAGGATGAATATTAAAGATTGAAAGAAGAAATCTGAGAACATCATTATGCCCCTGTATATATATATATAATTTCTTCAAGTTTTGAATTCCAGTCTCTCTACCTTGAAAAAAATGCAGCATAACTGGAAACTGATTTAGATAGGGTGACAAGGATAATCAGAGTTATAGAGTGGCCTGATACAAGGAAGTGTTGAGGAGCAGCAAGGTAAACTGCTACTTTTTATCTTGGAAGAGAGTAGGGAAAAATAAAATAGAGGGATATAAAATTATGAATGCTATGGTCAGCGTGGCCAAGGGTTCATCCTTTGCACTCTCTTCCAGTGCAGAAACTTGGAACCCTTAAGTGAAGCTTGTGGAGCTATGAGGAGAATGAGGAGTTAGTTGACTTGAGAACTTGCTGTTGCAGGGTATTGTCTATGCAGAAAATTTCTACGAGTTCAAAGCAAGAAATTACATCTTGCTCAATAAGTCCCTGAGCTGAAAATATTTAAAGGGTGAGAGGGCATTAGGAGAAAATAAAATACGTTTGCTTGCTTTTTCATCATAATCTCCATTTATTCTGGAGACAAGATATTTACACCAACAGACCTTTGGTCTGATCCTAGTGGCTATTTTTACCTTTCCTAGTTTTTAAAGAGTCTTAGATGTAACAGTATTCACTAGGAGAATGGTCTGTCCTACGTTTCCTTGGGAACAATTTAAGCTGGTTGTGATCTCTATGAGTATAGGGGACTATTCCTGGTCTAGATGGGATGCTATCAGCGCTAGCCAAGACCAGATTTGGCCTGGTGTAGAAATTGGGAAGGGAATTTCATAGTCATATTACATTAAAGGCCAGACTAGGCTTCTAGATACTCCCTTTTTGCTGAATGTCTGCAAACCAAAGAGATCTTGGAAGACACAGAGGACAACAGGAATTACTATCATGTGCAAAGCAGCCTTAAAAAAAAGAAAACTTGCAGCTGGTATGAATGTTGAGCTAACTTTCTTTCTTGTGCTGACATTAATGTCCCATTTCCTATTTACAGCTACTCATGCTTACCTGTCCCCAAAACATGCTAACTTTGAAGAGAAGATATATGATGTTCCAATAATACTGAATGACAATGGAAATCCACCTTTGGAAAACAAAGTGAATCTTGAAGGTATTCTATGCACCTATGCTTCATTCTACGCTTCAGGACAACAGTTACATTTATAAATAACCTAATGTGACTACTAGACTTCTCATTTAACCTCATGGCATTTCCTTTTGCAGTAAGCATCTGCAAGTGTTCCAGTGAAAATTCATGTTTTATCGAAATAGACCGTGAGCACTCCTGGCCAACCCCTGGGCAGGCAATTGGGATTCTACTTGGGGTCCTGCTCATCATTGGTAAGTCACTTCTTCTTGGTTGATTTGAAGCCAGATCTCTGAGATATGAAGGTGCTGCTGCGTTTCTGATGCTAATTCACTTGTTGGGTGAAGATTTGTCATGCATGTTGCAGAATGAGTGAAAGAGGGAAGATCCCATGATTGTGTATCATGATAGCTGCAAACTTCTAAATGTTTGGTTGAAAGAAGAACATCCTACTCTACAACAACAAGAATTCTTTTAGAAATTCTTTTGAATTTCTTCTAGGACAGAAGAAACTACTGAACTTGTAGCATATTGTCATTTCATTTCTACTTACTGCCCTTTGCCTGTCAGGGATTTGAGCTTTGTCTTGGGCATCCAGATTACAGTGAAAATAGTGAAGCTTCCTATTTACGATATCTGTACCTGTAGCTTATAGTTATCATTTTATGTACCTATTTCAGCTTCACAGGTTTACATCATTCATATTCACTCCAACACTGATAAAGAGGAAATAAATTTATATACAGTGTAACAAGCTCATCACGATTTAAAAGAACAAATTATACATTTTATATATATATATATATACATAAAGAGAGGGGCTGCATCTCAAGACAAACATGACAAATCCCTGCTCGGAGGGAGGGGGGCTAAAACAGAAGCTTTGCCCATCTGGTCAGATCCTAGAGGAAAAGTTTTCCTTTGGGGGAAGGCCTCTGAGCTCCAAGGCATTTGATCCTGCCCAGCAGTGCCTTGGCCAATGCTCTTGGTCCTATGCTGCACGGTCCTTCCTCAAAGCTGTTTGCTTCTGTTCAAGCAGTAAAGCACTGTGGACATTACAGTGCAGTGTCATGACCCTTGCTGGAGCAACTTTTCAGAAAGTTTTCTCTTCCCTTTACAGACAAACATTATCTGTTTTTCAGGTGCCATTTTAGCGGGCGTGTTTTGGCACATGAAACACAAAGAGAAAAATGAGAAGAGCAATCCCAAAGATGCAAAAGATAATGCTGAACTCAGCAGGCTGTCTTAATGACTGTTTCATCAAGTGACAAAACTTTGGGTTGTGAATGAGTGAACTGTGAGGCTCCCAAAGCCCAGAGGTGTGCTGTCAGAAACACGATAAAAACATGCAAAAGTAGACACCCAGGGGTTTGGCCTCACTTTTGTACGTAATACTATTTAGTCAAAAAACATAAAACATATGTAATCCTCAGCAGCAGTCATTAATAAACATATAATCTTTGAGTGAAGTGTTAACTCATGACAATACCAAATGCTGAGCTCCTTCAGGGATCTCTACGTGGGACCAGTCTCCATCTGACATCTGAAGTAACTATGGATTTTACAGAGAACTACAGTCTGTCAACCTGCACATATTTGTCTCTTTCCAATTTGGTAAGTCACTGAAGAGCAGACTGGGGAATAAAGTCCTGTACCACATTTGAAGATAATCATGAAGTTGCAGGAATCTCTCTGGCTCTCAGTAAAGGAAGTCCCAAACTTAATGCAATCTGTAATCTGCCCTGGGTCATGCCTGCTTACATTATGCTGCATTTGTACTGACAATGTGACATTTCAATTTTTCTTTTTTGATATCCCTTGGAATAAAGGCCTCCCTTGTGAGGCACCACGGCCTTACATTACAGTTTCTAAGTCTGTAATGCCAATTCATGTGGGTAATATGCTGTTTTATCATATTGCAGCAAATATTGTTTTTTCCCTGTGTACATAAGAATAAAGATGTTCTTTAAGGATTTCAGTCCCTGCTTATTTTATAAAAAAATTAAAAATGAGAGTTCCAAGTTTGCATGAGAGAAAACCATTGCTGCTTGGTTCTCTATTGTATTTAACCCTTACTTTCACATAATACAGATTAAAATTGTCTCTTAGGCCAGAGGGATATGTCCAGCTAATCCAAGATGTAATGATTGCTGGAGCCATGTCTATCCTAGTTACAGTACAATGTATTTGAACCCAGGGTGACACTCAGAGAAAAATGCTTTTCTCCTGACAGCATGCCTATAGAAGGGCATTTTTGTGACAGTTGAAGGCTTTTCTTTTAAGCTATAAATAAAAGCTGACAAATATTGTGTTAAACCTAAAAGACAATATATGAAGTTATGAAAACATTCAAGAAAAGGTCATATGGAAAAGAGTATATTTGTTTACCCCGGATTTTTTTAATGTCTTTTACATGCAGCACAGAACTAGAAAGAAAAGAGCACTTTTTTGGTAGGATTGCATTTATAATAGGTTTTCCTAGAATGCTGCCAGCAAAAACTTTGCTTTTTGGGCTTCACCAACACAATCCAATTGTTGTACCTCTTGTCTCAGCTTCCCCAGCTGTTGGAGCTATGTTATTTGCTGGGGGGCTCACTGCTGGAATGTATTTATTTTATGATGGGAATGTAATCCATTATATTTGGAAAGTATGACATTCAGCTACGTCAGTGTGTCCAGGGATTAAGATTCGTATATTGTTTTATAAATAAAGGAGCCAAAGATCAGCAGTTGTTGTACTTGTGTATACCAAAACAGCTTTATCTGAAGATGGGGAAAATGTGCAGAAGTTCCCCTTTGCTCTATCTTCCCTGACCTCTCTTTGTGTTTGCCAAGTTTATTCAAGTGCGTCTCCTATTTTGAACGATTTCTTTTTTGGAGAAGGGTCAAAACATTTCATTCCTCATTTACCTACATTCAGGACTGGTTTGACAGCACTTATCTTATCCCTGTCCCCAGCCTAACATTGACTATGTTTCTTGTTTCTCATGGGGTAATTCACTTCACCTTGCCCACCTGCCCACAGACTGGTGGAAAGCAGAGCTCCTCAGACAAGCAAAAGCATTCCCCCTCCTCAGGGTCTTCAACATGTTTTCAGTCTTGAAGATTTTCAGTCTCAGTGCATTGGGAATCAGCTCACCTGCAGGTATTTACTAAATGTCACTCACATGTGGTAGGAGAGTATCAAGAAAACCATCTTGGGGTGTTCCTTCTCTGGCATCTGTCCTGGGGTGACATCCCTTGCTGCGGCAGTGTCCCCTGGACAGCCCCCACCTCTGCCTACATCAGAGCACAGGCAGGGCCTGCAGCACCCTGACTGCCTCCCCCCACCTCTGCCCCCTTCCCTGGCCCACTTGCCAAAATCCCCCTCTGCAAAAAAGTTCATGCTTGCATGGGCATACCCAAGCAGTGCAGCTGCTGGCTAACCTGTGCCTGGGCAATCACTGCTTCTTAGTGTTTCTTGTGCTGTTCAGACTTAAACAAAACTGAAAAAAAAAAACCCAAAACCCCAACACAACTCCCCCCTCCCCCCCAAACAAAAACCAAAACCTCATTTCCAGCCCTGACACAAATATTCTCTTTTTTTGAGAGGACCCTTCTCCTGCCTGCCTTCCAGGACTTGTCCCCCAACCCTCCAGGGTTTATTTAACCCAGTCCTACTCTGGATCCTTCATTGGTTCAGTCTTTTTTTGGGAGCCAGACAAGAGTTCTCACCCAGCCTGAACTCTCCCCTGCGGCAGACTGCTGCCCCCAGCCTCCTTTCCAGAGGACAAATTCAGTTTTCTTTAGGTCTCTGGGGAGGAAGAGAAGCAATACTTATTATTATTCCTTCCCACCATGCTTCCCACCAGCTCCAGCTGGTTCCCAGGTCCCTGCAGGAGTGGCAGACATTAGGGCATTTTGCCCCTGTATGTTGCACTTTTGCTCCGAGTTCAAGAATGAGCACTTCTTTTTCAGCTCCTCAAAATCTGTCAACGTCTGTGAGTCACTGCATGCTCCAAAGCTGTTTCATTTCCACTTACTGTAAATAACTGACCACACATAAACTACACTTTACATATAAAAATGCAAAGCTATAGACAGAGTCAAACAAGAATTTTCTACAGATTTAAAAAAAAAAAAAATCTCTGAAGTTTGTCACCTTGGAAATATTACCTTGGAAATATTACCTTCTATTGATTCTATTTTAAATTTTTCTTTCTTGAATAATAGATTTTATATGCTGACATCATTTTCACAGCTGTAGGAATCAATATGAAGAAATTAGTAAGGTCTGCAAGCATTAAAGCTGAATCAGTGTTTAAATATATGATACTTACAAGAAAAGGACAGAGATGCTAAAGCTCTCCTAATTTATATCCACAAATTCTTAGAATAACTTTATACATCGATAGGAGAAGGACAAATTTTGAAAACAACATTGATGGCTTTGGACTCCAGTTTTTGCCAAGAATAATATAACACAAGAAGTCCAGTGATGAAATCTGCTGAGAATATATCCTCTGGCACTGCTCCTTTCCATAGCTCCTCCTCCAAGCATGCAGCATCTCATTAAAAGGTTTACAGATTGCAAAAGATGTTTCAGTTTACAAGATGTTTCTTTTTACAAGATTAGAGACTTATCAGGCTTTTGATTATCTCCAGGATTAATGGCATACGTTAATTAAACTGTCATTATGCCTCTTTTTCCACCCTTTGTAAATATAAACTTGAAAAGTAAGAACAAGATTTTTATCTGGGTTTATAGAATAAATGCCACAGAACAGCAGCTTTTGGGGAAGGGGGGGGTGGTGTGTGGAAATGCGTCCTGAATCCATGTTTTGAAAGAGAGTTCATCAGCCCTCACACGATCAAACGTACCAGGCTGTATCCACCACATGCAGTGACTGCTGTGCCTGTTAATGGGGATAAAGGTGAGGCACGGGATGGGTGGGGCGGGCTGTGTGCCAGCAGCATGGCTAGGATGGCTGTGCCATGCAGCTGGCTGGAGCCACCGGCACATGCCGGGGGACAGACTCCCCCCAGATCTGGGGGATGCAGAGAGAAATGTGTTTTGTTTTGTTTTGATTTGGGTTTTTTTGAGCCAAAAAATGACTCTGCAGAGAGCTGTGCTGTAGGGGTAGGCAAGCACGTAGAGGAGCAGAGAGGGAATTTAGTTGGGGTTAGGAAACGGGCTGATTAAGAGCTACTGGCTTTGGCTGAAAGCAGATGGGTTCTCTCCCAATCCCTCTGTGTAGCAGCGAATCCAAAATGCACCTCTCTAGGAGTTTCAGAAGACTTTATGTTAAAATAAATAAACACATTTTTATTCCTAGAGTTATTTTCCACAGATTTGCCAGAACTGGGAGCTGAAATTAGCAAATTGCTTATACAAACTAGAGCAAGGAACAGACATAATCCACAGAGCTGCCACTGTTTCCAGACACCAGAGCTCTTGTGCTCAGTCTTTAAATGGGATTCCAATGCCATTCACCCACTCAAAGAAGTTCCCTCTTGAGTGACTTTAGGTCTCAAACAGAGGACTTAGAAATTTGCAGCTTCAATTGCCAGACAAACTTCCAGAGCTACAAATCTGTGCCACAGCAAAGGACCATCCTTCCAGCTCGGAATATTCTGTGATTCTGTGATCCTCTATTGGACGGAGCTCAGAAAAAGGAAACACCACAAGCTGTGACCAAAGGGTTACAATGATGTACCTGAGCATCCATTAGTGTAGTAAAATACCACGGAAACATTCATCAAGATGGGCAGCATGATCATGTTAAGGACCCAACCCATTTTTTTGATCACGTATTCCAAAAGAAAAACAGAAGATTAAAAGCAAACCAGCAGCAGCTCTTTGAACTCGTTGCTGGACAGCATGTTCCTGCACTGATAGTGAAAGACTGTACAGCACAGGGAGACAAACTGCTTGAGCCTGTTCTGTTTACAGCTTTGCGGCCAGAGATGGCTGATGGGTACAGCTGCAAAAAGATATTCTGCCACAGATGAGCTCAAGGGGAAGAAGTGTCTTGTGTTTGTAGCTAAGAAGATGACAACTTTTATTGCCCACTTACGTCTGGTTATGACATCAGTATCAAAAGTGGGGGTTAAGCAAGCACCATCTCACCATTCCTGAATCATTCTGTAATGCTGAATATGGTCAAGAAATGTGTTTCCACAACCTCCTTTTCCAGTTCACTATTCCTCAGGACTCATATTAACATGAAAATCCGCTACGGAGGTGTAGATCTAGCACATGATTCCTGGCTCTCAGAAGTGAGCAGAAAGAATAGAAGGTTGAATATGGAGACCAGGGGACATCCCTCTGGTGCATTAGTCCCATCACCAAGTGAAAGGAGCTGCAGTCCAGCTGCTGCCAGTCAGCATAGGCACACACCTCCTGTTGATTCTCCACCTGCCAGAAGCCTCTGAAGATTTCACACCCTGAGCCTTCATTGCAGAACTACTTGCCTACATTTGAATTATTTCTTTTGTTTGGCAAAGCTGAAGTGATGCAACAGCTGAATCCACAAGACATTTCCTCATGTGAGGTTCACAGAGGGTTTATCCCATCCCTCTGTGCAGTGCCGTTGAGCTCTCTTGTGCTGCTTATGCCTTCCCAGCAAAGGTACATGTCTGTGCTCAATCAGCAGAGAAAGGCCATTGTGGACAAGCAGTGGATGACTAGTAGTACCAGAGCAATGCTAGTAAATATTTACTGACTTTATTTGCCTTAGTTATAACTCAAGAAGACTTTTGAAATAACTTGTCCCAGACTAACAAGAGGTGGGGACTGGCATAGCTGTTGTTGTGTTGCTTTTTACACAGTTTGGACAGCAAAGGGTTACCAGTAGAGGTAATGGTGGGAGCATCAGCAGGTAGAAGGAACAGGAAGGCAGCACCAAACAAGACACACCAAAAAAAAAATGAGAGCAGAAGAGTACTCTGATCCTCATTTGAAGACCTGAAGGAGTGGACAGGCCTGAAGGCTGTGCAGCTCCTCAGAACCATCTCTGTCTTTCCTACCTGGAAGGATGTGAGTGAAATTCAAGATGCACATACATCCTTCTGGATCTGGTGGCCACAGAAAGATAAAGGCAGAAAAGTGACAGGGACTTCAGCAGCCAAATGATTTCCAGCTGCCACCCCTCTTGAGCTCCTTTTACTGGTGGCTGCTGCTGCCAGACCTGACTGAGAAGGCGCCTGTTTTTCTTTCATTTTTGGCCAACATCTGAAAGGCTACAGATTTTTTTCTTGCCCTTTGGATAACTCTGTTGATGTTAAGATCTACTCTTATGAAACTTTTTCCATTTCCCCAGGAAATATTTTGTGTTAATATATTCTTATCCTTTCCGTATTGATTTTATCTGCATTAGACTTTTGCCAAGTCTAATTTTTAGAGCCTTACGTTTATTGTCTTAGGTCCCAGTTGTTAAGTGTTTTGCTGGGCTCTTTTTTTTTTTTTTTCCATGATGCACAGTGCACTTCTTTTAAGTGAGGCACAGCTAAGAGGGGTTTATTATTTCTGTGTAAGTCAGACTGTAAATGTGGGCTAGCAGACTGGACGAGTGTATAAGAAACAGGGCTTATTCCTATGTGCTTACATCAGGGGCCTGAGGCCAAAAGAAAGCCAAATGAATTATTTTTACGTATTAGTTAAAATAAGAAGAAAAAGAAAAGGGGGACACATGTGAAGCCCTTGGCAGTGACTGTTTTTACTCATTCTTCTGGCTATGTGGGTTTGAGCTTCTTTTGTACTAACAAGTAATTTTGTCAAAAATGCCTTGTATTTTAGGAACAGCCTGGATGCTGGGCTTGTAGGTTGGTCACTTGCTAATGTCTCTTGCATTTCCAGAGTTCTGTGATGGCGCAGGAGAGGATGGCCCAGGGACAGCAGGACCCTGAATACCCCAAGCTAGGGTATGCTATTATGTCCCCTCCTTTTATTGGTCATTTCTTTGCTTTTCAGTCATCAGCCCATGTGTGAGTACCATTTTTTAAGGCCTAGTTCCTAGAAGCTGTGAGCAGGTGCCTTCTCTGCAAAAGCCAGGCCGAATAAGAAATGCCTTTCAAGTCAACTCATGGAATTCCACCACCTGCATGGGGCTGTGGACACGGAGCCTAGGAGAGCCCTCCCTGGGCTGCTGGCTCAGGCAGATCCTGTCAGCAGCTCACCCACAAGGCTGCAGCCACCACCCAGCTCCTTCCAGGCTGTGTGGACTATGTGCCACAGCTCCAATGACAAAGACAGCTCTGTACAGAGTGAGCAAATGTCTGGCATTAGCAGCAATCAGCAACAGTGGCAGTGCAGTGGTGGCCCAAGGTGCCCCAGCACAGCATCCCAGAGTGACAAGGGCTCTGCCTGGGAAAACATTAGTGCCAGGGAGGGAGGGAGGGAGGGAGAGGCTGAGCTTGGCCAGAGACACTGAGATACCAAGTGACTCAGTGGGTGCCACGTAAAGATTCCATATTCAGATTCCAGAGAAGAGGAAAGAGCTGTTTTCCCAGAAGCTCAGGGAGGTGTTATCACAGCAGAGCTGTGATGATAGCCATTTTCCCAGAATATTGGGAGTGAAAGATACCCAGGATATTAAATATTATTGATACTAGCAATCTCCAGAGCCTGTTTGATTTGCAATGGCCTATCACACAGCCTTGGTCTGCCTTTGATGTGCATTCCTGCATATACACAAGGCACATTCATTTCCTTTTGCAGTGTTTCATTTGCTGCTAGGAAATCTCTCAGCCCCTCAGACTGGTCTGTGGCTATTAAACCAGTGTTTTAAACTGGTTTTCATATTACTGAGAGCCTTAAACAAACCCTGCTAGCTTTCTGCTGCACTGCATATCAGTGTTTTACCTCAGTGCAGAGAGTTAAAAATTCCCACAGTAAGAGCTATGGCTTATTTTCAGAAATTAGCCACCATTGTTACTGCAACTACACAAAATATTCATCTGAAAATGGACTTCTTGCCAACGGCCACTGTGAAGCCACATTTTCTAACACTGCAATATAAAATAGGGCTTCCCATTCCCTCAGAGGTGTCAAAGAGTGCCACCAAAGCACACAACAGGAGGAACAGAAAGAGGTGCAACTCAAATATAGTCTGAAGGTGCTTTTAAAGTGTTCAGATTTCTGTGTGGAAATGTTAGCTGGAGGTAGCCTTAACAAAGAAGTGTTTGCATTGATGCCTTCTCAAGGTTGACCTGGAACAGAGGCTAGTCAGAGCAAAAGGATAAAATAGGCATTTATTAAAAGGCCTCAATGGGTACACCTGGGCCAAACTTAGGGCATCACCATAGAACACTTCCACAAGAAACATCCCTATAAAAACTAAATTTTAAGAGAGACAAAGCAGTTCTCTGTCATCAGGCCACTTCCTACACCACTTCTCATGCCATTTTTTGCCATTACATAATGCTTACAGCAGAATTACTATAACCATCCTGCCAGTGGTGTTACTGTTTCTCAGGGTGCACCACCATGCCTTCACCACTGTGCCTGGTGTGAAAAGACAGGAAAACAAGTTGTGATTTATATCTGCTACCAAGAATGTGCAGTGGACCAGTTGAAACTGGAGGAAAGCAGAAGTAGTGGAAGTAGACAGGGCTTGAAACAGAAAAAGCTGGGGCCAAAGCCAGGGTAGAATTGTGGACAAGGCAGGCCCACGTTTGAGGGTCAGGTTATGATTCAAAGCTTCAGTGGACCTTGAGCATGGTGCATCCAATGGGAAAGTAGGAGTGTAGTCTGGAGTAACAAAAATGTCAGGAAACCTTAAAAGCAGGAGGGTAGAGAAGAGAGCATTTGGAGCAGGGTGAGCAGCCTGGTTGGAGCAGTCACCAATGCTTACAAGCCCAAAGCCCAGTGCCGAGTCTGCTCTGAGAAGTGAGGACACGCTCGGGTGTCCTGCCTGGACTCCAGAGCTGGGCCACCAGAGTACAGGTCTCCAAAAGATCCTGGGTCATTCCCCCAAAGCCTGGGCACACTCTTCCTAGCCTGTGAAGGTGGGAGCTTGTGGTACTACCCTCTGGGCTTCAAGATGTGTATTACTATAAAGCCATCATGACCATGGAGATGTCATATAAAGAAAGTCATGACCATGACTAACAGGAGGGGAAAAAGAGGAGATGTGAGCAAACAGAAAAGGGTTCAGCAGTGTAATGGGATAGTCTTCCCTAGGGTCTTGTATTGCTAGGCAAGAAAACACAGTATGCATCAGTGCTTTAGCTGAAAACAGGTTGAGACAACAGTGACAAGTTGTTTCGTGTTTTGAGGACTTCCAACACACACACATGTCAACTGAAAAATGAAGGACTTTAAAAGAGAAGCAATGCAAATATTCTTGATAAACTTCCTTGGCATGGTGGCAGATCAGCTGTGCTCTTTTGGGGATTCAGATGCATCCAGTAAGTTCAGAGTGGAAAAAGGAAAAATCCCAAGCTGACAAAGAATCACCCTGGAAAATGAAGGCATGGAGGCATAGTCCTGAGCAAGCCTGGTCAAGGGTTAGGTATGCAGCACATCACACTGATGAAGTTTCAGAAGATGGTGGTGTCACCTAACACTGATTTCCAGCACAGGGGACTAGCTGACAAAACAATATCGAGAGATTTGAAAATGACATTTAGGAGACTAAGGATTTACCACCAGGTGGAAGAAATCAGCCTGAAATTATTCTGACCAACACTACATGGAACCAGATGCCCTAAAGGACAGTGGGGAATCCCTGCATGCAACCATCCATTTCCAAGGATGGTGTCATCAGGTACGGTCTTGTGAGGAAGGCAGCTCCAAGATGATTTCTGAAGACAGGGAGATAGATGTCTGGATGGAATGGAGTGCTGCAGCCCTTTGTGGATTGGTCTGATCTCAGGCATTACATGAGTCAAGAGATATTCAGATCTCTGGTTCATATGTCTGGCCATCAGAAATTGCCCATGTTCCAGGATTTCTAATGCAAGTCTTAATATAAATCTCAGGTAGCTCTTTTATTCTGCCAAGATAGAGCAGATCTCTACTAGGAGTTTTACTGGAACTCTCTTCTGCTGGATAATTCCAGAAGAATGACCTCTGTAAATTGCACATTTTTTCACTGTTGGAACTGTGAGGTCTCGGAATAGTGTGACTTGCATTTTCCGTTTACTCAGTATCTGTCTTGATGTTTTGATTACTTGCCTGATAAGTTAAAGAAATCTAAACGCTGAGGAGAAAAAGGACCATCCTGCCTGTTGATTTGATAGGCCAGATTTAACCGCAGCATTAGAGGAATCTGTTCCCACAAGAAGAGTTCTGATGGGTTGCAATGTGTACAAGTAGAGGAGAGGTGATCATCTGCTTTGGCTGCTCCATGGCAAAATCGACCTCCCCAAAACATTAAATCTCCATTTGGGAGACTATAAATAATGGTGCTACTCACTTGAAATGCCTTTGATGAACTGGTAACAAATATCAAAAAGTCAGACTGTACTTTTTAGTTGATTGTAGCAGTATCCAAGCTCCCAGTATCAAAACAATGATCCAGAAGAAGAATGTCTATGGTCTCTTGGAAGGCACTATGCAGAAATACCGCTTTTATCACTTATACCACTATTCTGTCACTTATTTTGGATTAGATAGACAGATTATGTTGAAAAATATGTCCCAGGCAAAAGGAATACAAAGATTACTCTAGTTTTGAAAGAAAATAGATGATTGTTGCATTATATTGCAATAAGGAAGTCTAATGTTAAAACAATATGGAAAAAATTTGAAATATTACTGAAGCATTCCAAGACATGTGGGTATTTAAAAAAACCAAAAATTTGTGTATGAGATGTGGAATATGGTCTTCTATTCATTGCTCTGATAAATGCAGTGTGTTCCCTGAAAGCTGACTTAAATTGTAATACTTCCTGCTATCTTTGAAATACTTTATTTCTGAAGAGCGCAGAATCCCATTGTCCACATCAATGAAAAAAAGCCTGGACTTACCCTTAGTATGAACTTCACCTTTCACTAGCAAACTCCAGAACATCCCTGGGTGCACCAGCAAATAATGGTATTTTCTTGTTCACAGAGTAGGAAAAATACACCTTTAATGTTGTTAACTCAATAGAACCACATGATATTTTGTATGGCAATGCATCAGCTATGACAAGATTTGGCAGAATAACTGCAATGTCTCCCCATCCCCCAAAATAATGCTTTCATTAGTGTTTCTAGCTTTCTAAACCCAGGTCCAGGAGCATTCTACCCTGAGCATGGTGTCAGGTGTCTTGGCTGTGGTAGTGGTATGGGATTAAGCAACAACAGCTGCATCTGGATCAGGGGAGGCTGCAAGGAGGAAACTTTCACATTTCAGGATCTGTCACTACCTGCAGGACATGTGAGGACGCTGATGGCAGCTCTAAGATCATGCCACTTAGCTGCAGTGGAGGGGAAAAATTTTCTTTGGCTGACTAGACTGGGCCAAACAAGAGGAAAACAATGAATAAAGACTATAAAATGGGTATTTAGAGTTCCCTGCAACAACTGTGAAAAAATATGCAAAGGATGAAGAAATAAAATGATGGCAATTTAAATTAATTTTTTAGGGCAGGAGTAGAGGTGTCTCCAGGAATAGATGTGATGACAGAGATGAAATAAGTTGCAAGAGGAGTTACCTGACAGCAATTATTTAGGCATGAAGCCCCTCCTGATGTGGCTGATGGAACAGAGCACCAGTGGGCAAGTAGAAACACTGAATACAGACAGGACATGACTAGCCATGTGAGAAAGGGAGCAGGAGAAGTGTGGCATCAGGAGAAGAAAACAAACAGTGAGGAAGGAAGAGTGACAGAAAA
Source organism: Certhia americana (assembly GCA_018697195.1). Lineage (NCBI taxonomy): Eukaryota > Metazoa > Chordata > Aves > Passeriformes > Certhiidae > Certhia > Certhia americana. The sequence goes on along the minus strand of CM031858.1, from coordinate 129,841,459 downwards.
AGTTTATTCAGGAGTACAAAGCAAAAAATAAAGTAATGAAGAGGATATGGTTACACTGAGAAACAGAAGAGCAATTACTTTGACCAAAAATAGAGTAAGAGAGAAAGGATACAATCTCTGGAAACTGAGCTGAGAACAGGTAGCAGATCACCAGGGTATATCTTAGTCATCAAACTGAATCAGTGTTTAGGATTTAGTGACTCAAAGTGGTGCAATCATCAGCTTCCCAAGTTCAGCTTGAGGAACTGGGTCCTAGCTGCTCCTAGATATACTAGCCAGGAGATACTTTCAAAAAGCTGCTGAACAAACAAAATCAATACTATTTTAGACTTGACTTCAGTAAGTAGGAGGAAATTATAAAAGCGCTGATTATAAAATATAACTTTAGCTATAATATTTTCTGGAAAAATGCCACGTATAGGTTAATAAACAAAAATTACAAGTCCTAAATTATGAGCTTTGGTTAAAAAAGAGAAAAATGGTGAAGCTGACTGATCTGAAAAACTCAGAGACCTGAATGAGGATTAATCTTGGTACTTCTTTAAGTCAATGATACAAAAACTACTTGCAGGGAGAGACAAACTTACAGAGATACAGAGAAACATTCCAGACTTAATCGACTGAGAATCATCTCAAAGAAGACATTAGGAATAGTCCTTACAGAATACAAACGAATACTTATGAGCATATAAAGCTGTGGTCCCTAAAGACCACAAACAAATTCTCAGGAGCAAATAAAACGAAGTTTTGTACAGTAGGATGTGGAGATGTAAAGTAAAAATAAGCCAAAAACCGTAATAGTTTTAGATGCTGCAATGAGTAGTATAATAAGGAAAAATAACAAGGAAAGATGAAGTGGAGCCACAATTGAGCAAAGATTAAATAGCTTAAAAATTCAATTCATACGTTGACTTAGTTTGCAGAAGGAAAAATGAAATAAAATATGGAAACAAGCAAGACAACTAAAGGAAATTATAGCATTTGAGATGTAAACAAAACTTCAGGTATTCTAATAATGGTCTTCTCTGTCCTAAATTCTAGAAGAATTAGTTACAGTGAACCACAGTTTTGGTAGCCACAGTTTTGGTATCAAGCTAAAAATGTTTCAATTATGAGTAGAGAATAGCAAATATGATATTTCAGGAAGGAAAAAAGTAGTGTGCTGGGGCAGGATCAGTACTTCTGACTTCAGGAGTAAGCATGGGTTTAAAAAACAAGCCTAACTGAAAAGAAAGAATAATTAAAGACATAAAAATAATTGCTGAACAGGAAGACACACGGGTTTGCAAAGTTTAATTATCCCAGGCTGACAGAAGAATGAATTTCCCCTAGAAAAAATATCATAACCAAAACCAACCAAAAGGCCAGAACCTAACTGATCTAATTCCATTGAGTGTCAGCTGGTATTTCTATACACTGTCAAATGGGAAATGCTTGATATAACTCAAGAAGGTAGAGGATAGAAATGGGATCAAAAATTATACCAGGCTTTCACAGCGAAGGTAAATCAGATCATATTGAAAAGGAAACCACTGGGCTGAAGTACCTTGTTAGGATTTATCAAAAATCTTGGTTTCATCTAATTAAATATTTTCCTCTGAGGCTTCATTAAATTCTATATTTTTCCAATGGCCTTTTCTAGAGACACAGTAGTCTGTGATTGTCAGCACAATGCAGAACTAGAGTATCACAAAGGAATAAAATGTGACCTTGAGAAACAGGTAGTAGGAATGTGTTGAACATTGATACTGAAGGGCACTATCACTTGGGGATCAGCAATGACTTTTGCTGATTCTGAGATAACAGATGGGAGTGGCTTTGGGGGAAGCTTACTATTAGTGATAGGATGTTAGGTGAGTGTGAACCACTCACAGCCATGAGAAAAGTAAATATGTGAAACCAGCAAATTATGAATATTGGTGTCTCACACTGTGGGAACAGTATCTGAAACTGCAGACATTCCTGGGCATCCCCTGTCAAGAAGGATTAATTGAAACAGGAGCAAATGAGACAATGATCAGACTAATGGAGACTTTCCTACAGGAGGAACCGGCGCCTGCTTAGCAGGCAAGAGAAAAGGAATACAAAAGGTTTCTAAAAATACATCAAGAAAGAGTAAACACCAGGGAAAGAAAAATATCTATATAAGGGAAAGTGGCATAAGATGGAAATCTAAACTAGTTACAAACAGCATTAATGTAGATGATAGAATTTGGCTTTTATGACTCAGAAGACCAAGACTGGCACGTCAACTCAGCAGTAGCACTGGAACAAGAAATTTGCCTGGTATACATGCAGCAGGATCCCTGCAAAGAAGGACTGCACCCTACAGAGTTGCCTGAGAAGCAGGACACTGTGCTTCATGGTCCTGTGTGTTCCCAGAGGAGGAGGCAGGCCCCTCTTGCTGGTGGCATAAACACCACAAGAATCCCTACATGTGAGCAGTCAGCCTGGTTTAATTAGAGTTCTGCAGCTCTCCCTAGACCTTGAATTAAATGCTGTATTCATGGAAATGGAAAAGGTTCACCTTCTGCAGCCAGCAGTGCCCCTCACTCCTGTTCTGCTTTAGCAGCACAATTAATTTCTCCCATTTGACTGAGAAGCTCTCTATGTCAACCTGGCTATTAAACTTTGTGCTTTATTGTTATTATATGTTTTGTCTGATTATACTGTATCACTGCTGGACATGCACCACGGGCACCATTCCACAGTAGGGAACACATGCTGTTCTCCCTTTTTTGGGACTGCCAGGTCTCTTGACAGCCAGAAACATGTATTCCCTTATAGACTACACTGTACCAACTTTTTGCAGTGGGAAAAAGTTACAGAAAAATCATAGTTGCCCAAGCCAAACATTATATAATAAATCTATAAGCTGTGCATAATTTTACAATGTATTTTCCTTGTAACAGTAAATGCCTTCAGCAGTACAGTGAGTGAATTATACCAAAATCAGTCTAAAGTTAATGTCTACAGTGGATTAGGTGCTACCATCATTTTATGATAGACATGTGATTAGGAGAACTGCTTTGTTTAAAAATTACAAAATCTTTTTGAAGTCTAAGCTTGGATGAAGCTAATCTGCACAGGAAGCAAATATTTTTCTTTCTTTATATGTCATTGCTGTTGTTCCATTTCAGCTCCCTAAGAGTTTGTGCCTTTTAAAGCAAATAAATATGCTTCAGGGCTGATGGGAACCAGGCAGCTATGTATTCCTCCTCTTGCACAGCAATGGATGTGTCCAAAAGTCTTGGGTTTGCTCTGGTGCCCCTTCCAGAGCACAGGACCTTAAGAATAATTTACTCGTGTTTCACATTTGCTGCAAGTGTGTGAATAACTTGAGGTCCAGTGGGCACAGGATTTAGGAAAACAAGAAGAAAAACCAATACTTGTGGCACAGAACATAGGACATGAGAGGAAGCAGGGGAATCACAACTAGAAATCTTGGATAGCAACTAAAGGAAAAAGAAAAGAAGAGAAAAACCCGAGAAAGCTGAGTGAGAAAGACATAAAGTATTCACCCAGCCGGTACCCATCCAAGAGCTGGATGAGAGGAGAAACAGAAGGCACAAAATTACCAAGATTTCAGAGTTTGCTGACCATACAAAGCAGGTTCTAAACTTAAAACATACCTAGGTGTATTCAGGAACATGGAATCATAGAATGATGGTATAATATAGGTTGGAAAAGGTCCTTAAGATAATTTAGTCCAACCATTAACCTGGAACTGCCAAGTCCAACACTAAATCATGTTCTTAAATGTCTACATGTCTTTAAAATATCTCCAGGGATGGTAACTCCACCACTTTTCTAGGTAGCCTGTTCTGCTGCTGGATAACCATCTGTGCGAAAAATGTTTCATAATATCCAATCTAAACCCCCCCTGACACAACTTGAGGACATTTCCTCTTGTCCTCAAGAGGACACTTGATATCTGGAAGAAAGGCAACCCCACCTGGTTACAGCCTGCTCTCAGGTAGTTGTGGAGAGCAGTAAGGGTCTCCCCTGAGCTTCCTTTCCTCCAGGCTAAACACCGCCAGCTCCCTCAGGCATTCCTCACTTGAGCTCCAGACCCTTCAACAGCCCTTCTCTGGACTCTCTCCAGCTCCTCAATGTCTTTCCTGAATTGAGGGACCCAGAACTGCACACAGCACTCAAGGTGTGGCCTCACCAGTGCCAAGTACAGAGGGACAATCCCTGCCCTGGTCCTGCAGCCACACAAATTCCTGGTACAGGCCAGGATGCCAATTGGCCTTCTTGACCACCTGGACACAGTGGTTAAAATAGTGGTTAAAAACAGGTTAAAAATAAACACAAATAAAATTTCTTTTTTGATCCTCTCCTGAAGCAGGAGTCAGATATTTATTATATCTTAATAAATATTTGTTTTGGGGAATTTCTTTGTCTAATCGCAACAGAGCACCATGAAATTTTCACAAAGTAAATGAAAATGCTGAAAACCCACCATTTTCTGTCCATAAGAATATTTCACATTGACTTTTGCATTTTCATTAAGAAAAATGTCAAATATTTTGAAAAAGATTATTCTGAAGTAACATAAAAGCACTACATTTTAAAAAATGACTGTTGAAATTTAAAAAACAAACAAACAAACAAAAACCACAAACTAATTGAAATATTTTGTCTTCCTGAGAGACTTCTGGAGGTTTTCCTTTTCCAAAATAAAATGCTTCCAACATACTCATGTTTCCATGGAAACTTTCAGTTTTAACATGAATGATATTGTTTAACTGAAAAAGCAGTTCTTGCATTGGAAAAAAAAAATTACTAGTTCCTGTGTGGCCATTCACACCCTTTTCTTTATTCCCAATATCTTTTTCCAGTCTTGTTCAGTTGCCCCCCCCACCCCCACCCCCGCTAAAACATCTCTTTCCACTATGAAAAAGGAGCAGAAAGAACATATCTTCTGCTCTTCTGCTGTTCTGCACATTGCTGTGCGTACCCTCTGCTTTTTCACATTAACCCCTCCTCCACCAAGACCCTGCAACATGCAGTTTTCAGGGCAACTTCCACCTCCCTCTCTGCAGGACTAATACAATAGGACAGGATCAAACCAGAGACCCCATCCTCACAGCCTTGCTATGGGCAGTGGGAGCAGCCCAGCTGGAGCAGGCAGGCTCTGGTCCTCAATGAACACAATATGTTTTATTGTGCTTCATGTTGATTGTCCTGTTCCTTCCCTTAGCTGCCTCAGAGTTGAGTAATACTGAATAAATGCTGATAACTGACAAAGGAATTCTGTGTGCAAACAACACTGGCAGTGCAGGCCTGAGGTGGGTTGAGCAATTTTTTAAATTGCTTCTGCAGTGAGGAGGATTTCTGAGGAGGAGCAGCTAGGGTGGTTTATTGTAAGCTGTGTACACCAGTAGGTCAAGAAAAGATGTATTGCACAGGGTAGGTCTAGGTTTCTAGTGCTCTAAACGTATCATTAATTTCACATCATCCCAAGACAGGTTTTCTTCAGAAGCTCTGGCAGCATTAGTGCTGGGCTGTAGAAAGATTTGTTACTGTTACTTGAGTTTATTAACAGAGCACTTGGGCAGTGGGGGAGGACAGGGTAACTGCAGTAAATGCAGTGGAAAAATCATCCATAGTGCAGAACTGTGTTCATCCAGAGGAGCTGAGGGGCTGGGGGGGACCATGCCCACTGAGTGTCCCCATGTGATGCTTGAATGATCTTTAACTCTGCATTGAAAGCAAGAGCTGGTTTTAAAATTTCTATTATGGAAAAGTTAAACACAGCTAGACAACACTTGGAGCTCAGCTACTATTTGGCTTCAGATTATGATGACATTAAGAGGGGTGTCAGGATTGGGGTGGGATGTCTCACCAGCTCAGTAAACAGCTCAGCACAGTGAGCCATCCCATGAAACTGCCCCAGCTCCAGCATGGGATGGACAGTGGGTGACTGCCCTGAAAAGAGCAGTGGCTACCCTGCAAATCTCACTGAGTGGAAAGAACAAATGCTGTCATGCAGCTCCTTGCCCGAGCTTGGCAGGATGGCACAAACACTGCCCTTACAAACCTTTGTGGAACTGCTACTGGTATGGTTGAACAGTGGCAGGAGCTGCTGTGGAGATGACAAGCCCTGGCAGAAATATTTATGGGTCTGCAGCTGCTTAAAACCAAACGAGCTGTTCAGTAATCAACTCGTGGTTCTATTTAACAATGTGAGCAGAAGGGTCTCTTATCCTCTAATATTTTAAAATTAGCAGGTGCTTTCAATGCCAAAAGAAATCTTTCAAACTTTTCAATATTTAACCCTTATAACTGGCATGCTTATTGTAGCATTTGTCCTTGATTCCCTGTTTTGAAGAGAAACCCAAGAAATACATCTGAATATAAAGCAAAGCTTCATGAAACACCGCATCATGACAAGCAGTGTCACCACTCAAGGATCAGTGTCACACCACAGGCACTCCTTTGTATCAGTGCTGTCTCTTCTCTCCAAGAACCAAGGATACCACTCCCGCCAGAGCTTTTGATTTTGTCAGAGCTCCCGGGAACACATGCCCTGGAAGTGTCCCTGCTCTGTGCCTTGGGGATGCTACAACCCAATTAGAATGAGTGATGTCTTTTTTGTCACTGATGGCCTCCTCCAGGAAGAGCTGGGAACCTGCACAATGGAAGGGGTCAGTAGTTTTCCTTAACCATCCCCAAAGCAGGGAAGGAGAAGTTGTAAGAACTTAAACGGGGCTGTTTTAGAGGTGGTATTCCTCTAGCTCCAGATAGGGCATAAACATCACCCATGAAAGGAACAACATCAACACCAGGGAGGCATAGGAGGCAGAGCTTGAGGTTTTACAGACTGACAGGGAGCCCTCAGCAAACAAAGCCAGGCTTTCATATCTGCACCTGATTTCAAGTCTGAACCGTGTGTGTGTTGCCATCCCTTGCAATGACACAGCAGCATTACAGCGCAGAGGTAAAGCCCATAGGGGTGTTTTGCACCCAGAACTGCTGGCAGGAATATTCAGTAGAGGAAGGCAGAGAGCCTTCTGCAAATCCTTCTCTTTACACGTTTCTTTTCTTTGTGTCAATAGACATGTTCATCACAGTTTATCCTGGCACTGGCCAGCAACAGCAGCAAAGTCAGAGGTCTCTTTTGTTTGTAATCTCTGCTGTACAGATTAATCATTTGTGAACACCATCAGATCATTTCTGGTTTATAACATCCTGCTCATGTTGTTACAAAAAATCCAGCCTGGAGTGGAGTAAATGAATATATATTTTGTCTTGTCCTCATGTTCCTTTTGATATTTAGAATTAGATTTCCACAGAAAAGCAGTTATACTGATCTATGCTTGAGGACAGCATCAGGCCATAGACTGTGTCCAGCACAGCACTTTCTGGACACCAGCCAGCATTTCATAGATGAGCTTCACTGAAACAGGTTTCTTTTAGTTGTCCAGTTCATCTCCATCACTGACTTGCTGCTTCATCCTTCTGAAAAAGTGAGATGGCTCTGAAAAGTTTATTATGCCACTTCTGTTTGTCTAATGTCAAGTTTAAAGTTTCCTGGCCTTTTTTTTTTTTTTGATGGTTTCTCCTGGGTACTTTATGCCCAAACTGCACTGCAGGGTGTATCAGCTCAGCAGCTGCCCTCAAATCAGGAGATGGCTGTCTCTCAGTGGTGCTGTGTTTAAGCATTCACCATACAAAAATCTTTGAGGGTCACACTAAAATGAAAAGCACATGCAGTTATCCATGTATTTTCCAACCACACCAATCACAAAAAGAGCAAGGAAGTTGAGGGTCACTCAGATCACCAAGGACCTTCCCCAAAATTTGCAATGAGGCTGAAATTGTGTCTGTCCACCATGTGTGCAGCAAGTACAGTGGAAAGCGCCCTCCACAGGAGCTACAAAGGGAAATTGCTGCTGGGATCAACCCAACAAGCTCATTCTCTCGTGTGAATCTTTTACGATACCACACTACAATTTCTGCTGTGTTTCTAGTTTGATTTTTTTATTCATGGAACTTTTTTTATCAGCTGTGGATTTCTTTGGATTAGGGTAATAGTAAGGAGTAATTTTCAACATGCAGCTGGTGGAAAACTAACAGTGGGAACAACAGCCTGGCCAGAACTGTCATGCTGTAAAGCTAAACAGAAAATATCCAGTGGGACAGTAAACGTCACTGATGCTCAAATAAATACAGACACTGATATTGGCACTAAGAGTATTTTGTGCCAATGCTCTGAGCTCCCAGGGGCTAACACAGATGGCTATATGTGTTGGTGCAGTACATCTCCCTCCTATCTGTGCCTCCCTCTGGCCCATGGGGTCTCTCAGAAGAATCAAAGGGCAGCAAGGCCCATTGTGAGCTGTGCTGTACCAGCCATCCTAAGTTAAACAACCATCAGAGTGGCATTGAAGCTGTACACATTGAGTACTGGTTTCTGTGAGTGTGACATACAAACACATGAAAATATGTATTTCCCAGTTCCTTCTCCACCAACTGCAACATCCTGTGTCATCTACCAGGTCTGGGCTTCTTGGGACTGATGCAGAGACCTTTCTTCTTGCAAAATCTTCTGCAAAGCAGTCAACCTTCTGGCCAGCACCATGGCTTCTATTCACAGGGCATGGCAGCTTTGAGAGATCTGCTTGCTGATCTTCACTCAGGGTTGTGACTTCACAGTTTTCCATTAAAGAGAAAATAAATATTTTGAGTGTGACTGATTTTTATCAGAAAAAAAGCAAAACCCTAGGAAAATTAGGTATGTTAAGATTTGGTAAACAAAATGCATTTTGGAATTTGAGGCTTTGCATGCACATGCAAGTGTCAAGCTTAATTTACTGTGATTTGTTGCTTAAAAAAACATGTAAGAAGCATCTTCCTGCATGTTAGTCATTATTTAGGGGGCAATCCGTTAGTAGGGCATTGAACCTTAGATTACTACAGACCAGTGAAAAGAAATCCTTTCAGCTGTGTCCCTCTGCTTTTCTTTCTACCTCTTCAGGTCCCCTTAAAATAGGAGCTTGTGGGTCATGCAATGCCTAGATTTGTACATAGCCTGTTGCAATGCTGTCCGAGATCTGCGTGGGGATGCTGCTGTGCCTAAGTGTTTTATCATAATATGATATCTAATTCTATATATTTCAGAAGAAGCAATCAAGGTTGTTGAGATAAATTTTATAGTTCAGCCACTGCTTTATCAATTAATGGTGAAAGTCATGACTATCCCTGCACCAGACTGTGGTAGAATTGGAACAAGGGAGTTTGCTCCCCTGGCTCTCTGGTACCATGATAAGGCTGTAGAAAATAGAGAGCTCCTCCTTTCCTGTGTCTCAGACAGCAGAAGAAATTAATTTTTCAAAGAGGTGTATTCTTCTGAATCCCATAACCAGATACCAGACCTTTCATTCTGTTTAAGTCCTGAGCAATCTCAAGGCAAGCTAGAAAAGTCAAACAGTACAATCAACTTTTTTACCACTGTGTGCCTTCAAGGAAAGACCAGTATGGCAGTCAGAATAGTGAAGGACTTTATCTTCCATCTCAGAATCAAATACCATGGCTCTGAAATATGAACCAGTTTATGGAGTCTTGTAAAATCCAAAACTCTAGGAAAGAAATCTCTAAATGCATTAAGCCCTGTGGTCCGTTTGCTGATGTGTAGGATTCTTTTTTGGGGTTGATCCATTCCCATGTGTCACTGGGCCCTCTTGGCACAAGTCATACCTCATCCCACAGCAAATCATACACAACTCCCTTGTGTCTGGGACCTCTCCCACCATTCCCCTTTACTCTGCCCAGCACAGGTCATGCTGAGCTCTCGTCTTGGAGGGGAGCCAGTGGAAAGGACTTCAGCTTCTGCTTGCAGCAAAAACACTCTTGCAATGATTCTTTGCTTGCTTTTCCCCATTGTAGTGTCTTTTCATTTACCAGCTCCTTTCTCAGGGTATGGTAGGAGATCCCAGGCCAGCACCCTTCTCTGGGAAGCTGCCTTCCCACGTGCCTGCTCTCAGGGCCTCCCCAGTGCCTCTGGCACATGGCCATGCTCCCCTTTCTCCTGGGGACGTGCTGTGGCCAAGGTGAAAAGTAGCCAAGGTGAAAAGTGCAAGCAAAATCCTTGTTAACATTTTGGGAATACATTACTGTAAGTGTTTGTGCATAAACTCTTGGAGCTTCACCAAGTTAACTCTGTGTCATGATGCATACTACCACTTGTGGGACTGTTACTTAATTTCATAGATAAGAGCACTATTTGCTAGTGAGCCTTCTTCTGATTTGGTGGGGGTTTTGCTACATGTACTTATTCCATGTACTTATTCCAGATCTGCTTGTAATGTTGCTTTATTTTATCTTGTGATGAGGTAAACACAGATTCCAGCTCTGTGTTTTCTTGCCCACAGCTCAGAGACACTAATGTAAATTACACTGCCCAGCCAAGCCAAGGTCAGAATCCAAAGCTCTGGATTTTGACAATGCTCAACCATGCAGATTTGGCCATGTGTTTAGCAAAGAGACCCTTTTTCTTAAGTCACTAAAGACCATCAAACACATGTTGAGCTGCGGCATTGTAAAAAGCCCCACAAAACCTGTGCCTGTGACTTTGCAAAACAGCAGCAAAAGAGATCACAACCTCACATAAAAAAAAAGGACCTCACAGGAAGAGAAGTCATCACCAAAACTACCTAATGTGGGGAAAAAATAACAGACAGAATTTTATTGAAAAAATCAAGCACAGGTAAGTACATTCTGTCTGATTTTGTGCTTTTGCCAATCAAAATAGTGTGTTCTTCTCATCTTTTCAAAAAGGACAATAAGGAAACTATGGTTTCTTCAAAGGAGAAGTTTTCTGTCATTCAGATCTTGGTGATAAAGGAAACATTTACCAGTATATAATGGATTACTGGTTGAATTTTATTAACTAGCCTTTGTGGTGTCTAACATAAACCCATAGTGCCTCACTCTATCAATCAGCCAATCTCATTTTAAATATTTGGCCACACTAGAGAGAAATGACAGGCAGCAGCAGGTATATCTGTTTAAGCATCATTTTTTCAGGCTGTAAGAACTAAGGAGTCTGGAGGGCTGTGGGAAGGAGGTAGGAGCAGCCATGAGATGCTGAGCTCTCCCTACTATATTAGGTAACGAGGAAGTAGAGAAAGCTGTGCAGGATTACAAGTAGGATGAAGAATGGTATGTTTCTCTCTCACCCTCTTCACTATATTTCTCTGTTGTACATATCCAAGCAATTTATGGCTAACTTTCAAATTCTTTTTGGAAAGTGATGGTTAGCTAGATGTTGGTGACAATAATAGCAAATCTGCTATGTCATTGTTTCTCTTACAGCTGAGGCTGGTGTTGAACAGAAGGTATTGACCTCTGATCACTGTGCAGAAGAATTAGTGAATTCAGCTGTGACACCTTGAGTCTACATTTTTACAATACAAATGTCTACGGCTGAAAATCACTGCCCCCATCAAAACCAGTGTACCTGTAGGAAGAGACACCAAGGAATAAATGAAGATGGGAAAGCAACCATTCTCTAACCCTTAGAAATTAAATCTTGTTTCAAATAATTTACAGTACAGGCAAAGTTGGAGGTACCACAGCACCTAGATGGGCCTAAAAAGAATGATGGCTGGATTGTGTTGCCATCAACCTCATCCTTGTCTTTGCAATCTTCCTAAAATCAGCATCTCACCAACATCACACCAGTTTAAAGAAGTAGCTTGTTAGGAACATGTTGTTTATAATTTTTATTTTTTATCATTAAAATATAATTTTAATAATGGTGATTGAACATCTGGTGTAGAGAGGAACACGGCATGATGGCACAGTACCTGCTCACTGTTAACACCAGACAACACTATTCAGGAATCCTCATGTCTCTAAACAATGGCAGTGTAACCATGGAAACGTAGGTAGGAAATATAGATTTCTATCTTCTTGTATAGTAGGTCCCTTTTCAAATGGGTGACATTTTTCTGAGGTTTCTATATTTGGAACAGTAATTTCTTTTGCCTACAAGCAGCATTAAAATGAGTGTTAATGTTCTCGAGTCATCAGCTGCATCAAAGCTTGCAATTTGCAATTTTGGAATTAGCATTTATCTTACTCATCTCATTAATCCTATTTTGGAGCTCTCTAGCAAGACTTAGACTTAACTCCTAAACTTCTTCATACATTAGATATTAAAGTTAACATATTACAAGCTGGGATATAGTTGTTTAATGACATATTTTGTTGTTTCAATAGCAAATTAACAACAAAACTGTTAAAAGTATACACAGAATCCTCATTGCAAAACATTAGAACTAACAACAAATACTTTAGCAGTTGGATGCAGAAAATATTGTCAAAGGGCAAGGTAATCCAAAATAGCTTTATTCTAAACAAAAAAAGTGTCATGTCAAACCTGAGAAGATCATTATGTCTAGTCTTGTTCAGTGTTTTTCTGTGTTAATGGACTTTTCTAATGTGTTACACAAAACTGTTAATTTTTAAAGGATATCCAGTTTTAATTGATATGGGCTATTGTGCACTATGGATTCAGAGCTGGACTCAACATCTAGTTACAGTGGCAACTTCTATAAAGGTCTTTTAGATCAATAACATTAACTTTCCAAAACATAATGCAAACAAACCTGGCAAGCACTGCAGAGGTGGCTTGGCTTTTACACAGTCCTAGCAGGCAGAATGCCCTCTAGTTCCATGAAATTTCTCCTGCAGAACTGAAGACAAAGAGAATTTTGAGTGAAATGAGATTATGGGATGTGAACCATGGTAGTTAAGGGAATATTTCTTGGCATTTTAATCCTGTTTTTCGTCTATCTGCATTTTTCTAAAATTATGGAAAAAGATAAGCAGCATGCAACCTCTCATGGCCAGGATGTCTGAAATGTAAATACTTTTTCCAAGCAATCAGGATAGATTTTTAAATTTTACCTTCTTAGTTATAACTTGATCTGCAAAGTATATCAAAATAATCACAGATTACAGATGTAACATTGAATTTTGTCAGCTTATTTCAAGGATGGCTTTGAAAATTTTTCTTACATTCATTAATGACATTTTGCTAGTTAAAATGGTGTAGACAAGGATAATGTCATAAAAGGTCAACATATATCCGTTTGTATATGTACACATATTGTCACCAAGGTTACTCAAGTAGATGTCTTTGACATCCTCTTCAGTTTTGGTGTCTTTGAGTTTTCAGCATCAGACATTACATTTGAAATCTTTCCCAGATGTGCCTGAAGTTGTTTTTTGAGATTTACAGGTGCTATGATCTGATATGAAGGAGTTTAGATTACCTTGCAAAAATAGAGTGATCTAAAAACCAGTAATATTTGCAAAATGCTAGATTTTGTGAGAGAAAGATCACGGATGGATATAACCCTTTTACATGTTATTTTTAGCACAAGCATTTTCTAACTGCTAGGCTTTAAAGGAAATTTCTGCTAGAAAAAAAATTTCCAAGAGCTGACATTTGACCCATCCTTATGTTTGTAAATATAGAGATTACTATAAAATGTTCTTGTTTATCAAACAATCACATCTTCCTGAGAGCTGTTTGACTTTCTTTTAATTCTGCAATGGCTCAGTGTTCACTAGCTGGGAAGAGTTTACTCCCATCTCTGCTGTTTTACAGATCTCAAGGAGCCAAGTCATGTCAGATGGTGACAGAAATCTTCTCCAGACCTCCTCAAGTAAATGACATCCTCCTGCTCCCTCACTTCCCCCTTTTGGTTTTCCATGTGTATAGCTGTTACAGAAATGTGAAAATGAGAAAACAACACAAAATCCCCTACCCAAACTTCTGCAAAGAGGAATTTTTCCAACCTTCCAGCCACAGCTAATGCAGATCTGCCTGGCACTGCTGGACCTGCATCATCCCAGTATCCTGCATATCCACAGCACCAGTCAATCAGTTTTTGTAAATGCCTGATACCATTACAGTGTCCCTGACCTGTGCTTCTAGGAGATGCACACTATGGCTGTGACCCAGATGGGGAGCTCCCCAGTGCCTTTGGAAAAGCCTCCCCCACCCTCCTTCCATCACACTATGTTCAAGTGAATCCCTCTGTATAAAACCTACATCTCCTTTTTTCCTATTTCTGTACATCTGGAGGACAGAATGTGCTGTCTATATTTAGTGAAAAAATAAAACTGTCCACAATGTGCTCCATTTAACTCCATGGAGAGCTTTGTTCCTGTTTTTAACATGGAGAGGATAGTGCCACTTCTTTCTCCCTGGGCTGGAGCTGCAATTGCTGAGCTGCTGCCCTTGAAGCCCCAGCACCAAGTCAAAGCCTATAAATCAGAGAGCTTTGTGCACTAGCAAACACATGCCAATGGGCACTATAGGAAATGCTTCTGAGAAGTCACAAGACCAGGGAAAATAAAGATAATATAAATTATTGCCAATTATATCAAATTATTATCAAGAAATAAAAGGGAGTGCATTGTTATGCTGCTGCGCTGTTTTTTGGTGTTGGTTTATATTTAACCTACTTAAATAAACCACAATGGCTGTTCTGTGAACACAAAAATGGATTGAAAGTTTCCATTTGATTAAATAAGGAGAAGAAATTACCCTGTGGCTAGTCTGTACATTCACTGATCAACAATGAAATCTCAATGGAAACTAGTGACCTGCCACTGTCAACACATAACCAATTTGCACAGAGCTTGAAGGGGGCAGTCATGCAAGCACCACTTTGGACATTTATTTAACACCATTTTAAAGCTCAGCTCTCTGTCCAGCTCATGCTATTTTCTGTGTATTGTTGCCTGAGATGTTGGTCCCGGCTAGACATGTAGGCTTGACAGGACCAGCTTGTGCCCAGTTGTTGTACAGCTGGGTGGATGTTCTGCACCCTGGAATCCCCACCAGGCACGTGGAAAATGGTGTGGTTAGGGTCTGTTCCCAGGGTCAGGACGCTGGATGCTGGGGAGAAAAGGAGTTGGTAGCACAGAGGCCAAAATCTCCGGGTCAGCAGGCACCAGTACAGGAAAGCAGTCTGAGGAGTGTGTCCTTTGCATTTTCTTACTTGGTACTTTTCTTCTGCAACACTGCTTGCAATTGCAATGACTGTAACATCATTCGTAGCTTGTTGGTGTATAGTAAAAAGTACCAATCTATTCTGATTTTCATCCAGCTTTCAAAGCCGTTCCAAAGAAATCTGACACACAATAATATTCCTAGACATGATGTACCCAATACCTGCAGCCACTCAGCAAAGCAGGGCCTAGCTCCTCTGTGACCTTCAGCCCCAGCTCTTTATCAACCATGCCAGACTAAGATCATCTTCTCCCAGAGCCTCCCCTGTGTCTGCCTGCTCTCCCCCCTCAAAACTGATCACCTTTTTTTTTTCTCCACTTCAAGCACCCTGAAAAATGTAAATTTAACTGCACTTCACACACCTTGGGAAGACACAGGGGACTTCCATGCTTACGAGTGAGACTCTCTCAGTTTAAAATTATAAGATTCAGCCTAAGCCCTTTCAAGCCCAAAGAATTTTTGTCTTGTATATTTATTCCAACATGTTTATTCCAACACTTTGTCTTGCATGTTGGAATAAAAAGACAGATAAAAAAATATAGAATCACTGATATAACATATTGCTAAATTTTGCCTCCCTTTTGCAATTTCTTCCCTTAAACAGCTCATGCTGAAAATACAGTTCCTGAAGAATTTGCAATAGATATTCTGCTCTCAGGGTCCCTCCAGGCAGAAACTGGACTGAGGGAGATATATGCAACCCATACAAAGAATTTTAAAATAAACAACTAACCATCCTCCCACTGGTTTCTCAGAAAACTAGTCTGTGAATTATCCTTTATTTCAAGATTCATTATCTAACGTATGAAAAACACTCAACACTGCTTGCTTTGTTTAGGAAAATTGTTGCTGTGAAGTTCTTGTTAATTCTATGTTTTCTGGAAATGTAAGAGTACTTGCTTTGTCCTTCAAATATTTATTGGCTTCTGGAATCTCATTATTAAGTTTGAAGGAAGACATAAAAGCAAGGCTGTTCCAATGTAACATCTCCTTGCCTTTTTGCAGGACCCTCATTTTCCATGCTCTTAAATCCATGCTCATTTGCCCCATAGAAACAGAAAGCCTTTCTACCTTGGGGGAGATAAGTGATCTCTGAGTCTCTCTCAGGCAGTCTTTTGCCTGATTAGAAATCTCTTTGATTTCAGATTTCCCCACAGATCTTACTTTTTAATTTCCATTAATTTTTCACCTTTATTGGCCATTGCTTTTATCATCTTTGCAAAGTTTTTGGTTGCTGTGCAGCTGCCTTTCCCTAGTAGCAGAGGAAGGAATGGTGACGAACAATGAGGAAGACTTCTCTTGCCTCCATCATTAAACATTCAGTTCATAAACACAATTTTAGGGGAAAGCCTCTTGCAGGTTGGGGAGCCCCAAATATGTCTGTCTTTGTGAGACTAATACTAAAAATGGCATTTTGGGTACATCGTCTCCAGGAATATTACTGTGTGTCAGATTTCTCTGGAACTGCTTTCATTCCTGGATGAAAATCAGAAGAAATTAGCACTTTATATTGTATATCAACAAGCTAAGAATGATGTTTTAGTCATTGCTATTGCCAACAATGTTGCAAAAAACCCCAAAAACAACAAACAAAAAAACCCCACAAAAACAAACAAACAAAAAAAGGAAAAAAAAAAAAAAAACAAGGAAATGCATTTACACATCCTGTTTATCAGCAGGGCTCCTCCTTAGCTATCTGGGGCTTTATTTACCTTGCAGAGACCAGGATCATATCTCTTGTATCTCCTTAGATTTCCAGTGCCACTCAGAGAGCAGCTTTTTAGCAGTCAAATACTTTCTCAGTTTTAGTTTCTTCCCATCACTGACAACTGGGAAGAGCAGGATTGCCCCCCTCACCTTGGGGGCTTCTCTGGTTTTGCAATTCCTTTGGATTTCTTAATTAGCATGTTCCTGACAGGCTGAGAAAGTCCCCAAACCTTCAAAATCGTCCTGGTATTTTAGAAGTCATTAGCCACTGACGATACTGACATATTTTAAACTCATGCCTCCCAGTTTGCTGTTAGCTTTACAGCACCCACATATGACAAGCCAGTAATGAGGACTGCAGATAATAACTCAGTCGCAACCGAGATGGCTTTGAGAACATTTTTTATAAATTACCTTCTTCACTGTGGGAAAGACATGAACCAACTTCGGGGGACTGGGTAATAACTCACAAATTGGCCTGTACATTATCAGGAGAAACTTTCAAGACAAAGTCAAGGCATAGAAGATAGGAGCATTCTGACTACAAAGAAAGCCAGGGCTGTGTTTGCTAGCAGGTGAAGTGGGAATAGTTTCATGCTATGGAAAATGAGGCCCTGACACTGCTGTGTTGCTGGAATAAACTGTGCTAATAAATAAATACTTAGTCAATATACTAATAAAAAAAGGGAACGCTGGCTGTGAGTACAAGGACTGTGCGGACCTCATGGAACACAACTCATGGCTGGGAGAGCTTAAAGGAATGATTAACTAAAACAGGAATGTTTTATTAGAGCTTTTCTAACATCATCTGAAATGACTGGGTGGGGAAACATAGGGCTTTATATTTCTGGGAGGCACTTGTCCTCAGCAAGTATGGGCTCAGTCTCAGTGCTTGGTAGGTTTTGTGCTTTTTGCTCTCATGTCCCATGTTTTCTATGAAGTTTTGGTTACTGACATCATTTATTGTGCTTAGCACAACTCTTTGTTCTCTAAGGAAAGGACGAAAGTTATCTGAAGCCTGCTTTCAGTGCTCAGGGCTATAGACCATGTATATCTGATTATTTGTGTTCAACACAAAGGGCAGAACTAAAGAGGCACCAAATGTAAAAGTTCAGAATAATAAAGGATGATGCTGATACTAACAAAAAAGAAGTAACTTGTGGATTAAAGCTCCTTTCCTAAGTTGTTTTCATGGGTTCAGCTCCCAAAATATCACAATTTTATTTGCAACTATAGAATCACTTGTAAAACATCCTCAGAGTATTTACACTGTGAAAAAATCATTGCCATTGGACTGGGGTTTTGGGAAGAGGCTGGGCACAGAGAGCCTCCCAGATGCAGGGGTTTGAATTGCCCCATCGTTCTCTTATTGGTTTTTAGTCACCAACATGTGGTAATGCAATTATCATATTACAGACAGCCTCAGGCAGCTGAACTTTGCTTTCTGGTGGCTGAGCTGCAATCCCTGTCCCACTGGCAATGTTAGACTGTCAGGCTGGCTTGTGTCATGCCAATTACAGATAAACCAAGTTACAATAATGTTACAGCCCTGAAAGTAATAACCAAGATCACCAAAGCAAATGTCTTACAAGACTGACATGCAGAAAGATCACTTAAAGCTGATGATCCAAGTTTCTATTTTAAAAGCAAGGGCTGAGGGTTACAAGCATTATAATTTCCCTGGAACTAGCTATATGTCTCACTCCAGGCCTGCATAGGTTGGGGACTGACAAGACTCATACCTCAGACACAAAATCCTGAAAAGAATACAGAAGAGGAGATGTAAATACGATACTAATTTATGTTAAAATTATGGATTTCTAGATCAGACCAGACATTTTTTGAGGACATGTTGTTTCCCATACGTAGGAGACTGGAATTTAAGAGAAGCAAAATCAGTGCCAACCACTCAGAAGTATCCACTGTAAAAGACTCCCACTGAAAATTGTTTAAACTCAGAGCAGGAGAAAGAATGCAGTCAAAACTGTAACAAGGGGGACTTCAACAGCATTTAAGAATACTGTGTAAAACCCAGTTTTGTATCTGTCTTTTCTTTCATGTATCTTCAGTTGCAACAAGTAGGGGAGGATTTTGTAGTGAACCTCTGCCTGTGTGCCACGTCCCCATATACTTCACTTTTCCACTTTACTTATATCTTCTGCAAGAAAATAGTTAGACAAAGGAAGTGGAAATTCAGAGTGAGACATGTATCTCAATAACACAGCTCTATAAAAGGGAATCACTCAGCAGCATTGGAAATAAATCAGAAAGAAACAAATCCAGGATTTACTGCCCTTGTCAGCTATTTTGGATGAATCAGATCCAAAACCAAATCTGATCCCATGTGTCTGGAAGAAAGAGTGGTACTTAGTCACGTAGTTAGGCACAGTAATGTTTCAGATTGGGGTGGTAGTGTGCCTCAACTACCTCCTCTTTTTGTGATCAGCCCCCATGCTGGATCTGTGTGTACTAGAGAAACACATTATCCTCAATTACTTGTTCTTCAGGATTGTTGACCCTGCAATGGAGAGGCAGCCACGTGGCTCTGCAGGCAGTGTACTCCCTGAACACGACACCCTTATGGTTCATGGACCATTTTCTGTGGCCTTGATAATCCTCAGTGAACCAATCCTTGGGAATTACTGCTGGGGGTGTCTGCATTTTGATACTCACTGACACATCATCCAGGTGAGTGACTTGAACATAAGCAGTCAGCAGGCACATGGTTGTGTTCAGCCTTCATGCCACGCTGCAGAATAATGATATTTCCATTTAAATGTCAGTCAGGAAAGCAGTGTACTGAGCGGAGGACAGGACACAAGTCAATCTAGTTCAGTTCAATATTCTTATTTGAGAGTTTCTGTGGGCTAGGCAGAGAGCAAAATAGCCTGCAGCTTTCAGTGATGTTCTCTTCCTAAATGATCCTGAATGAGTTTATTGATGGAAGCCATTCCCTCCATTTAGTGTGAGGTACAAATTGCATATGAACCCAGATGGGGTGTCATGGTAGGCATTCAACAATATCATGACATTTTGCAACTGTGTACGATTTGTGAAGACAAACTACTTGAACCAACCAATGTGAGCCCTTGTAGCTGCAAGCTGAGGTCTAGCTGGTGCTTTCTCTGCCTTAACCCATACATCAAAGCCCCATTTCTAATTTGATGCAGTGTAAATTAACTTAAACAATAAATCAATCCATCCATTTTAGGGAGCAAGAAGACTTTCAAGATGAGTCAGCAAGGTAAGTCCATGAGCGAGAACCAGCCAGGTAAAGAGGGAGGATTTGCAGCTTGGGGAAACCCAAGCGACTGACAGGGATGTTGCACACTGTTATTTCCTACACAGGTAATTATATACAGAGATGATCACCTTTGGAAAGGAACTGAGTACTAGAGTTTGCCCTTGGCAACCCACATTACTGCCTGCAAATTTTCTCTTTCTCTTTTGAGTTATCACCAAGGGCTTTTGTTCCCCCTTAAAACAGCTTTACCCTTCAGAGGCTTAGTTGGAAACTGAAACACAGGCAGTTTGATCGCCCCTGAAAAGAGCAGCAGGATCAACAGAAGAGCAGAAACACACATTGACGTGCTGTGCGTGCTGCCAGGTCAACAGGGTAAAAGGGAGCTTTTCAAGGTCAGAGACAGTTCATAAGTATTTTCTGGCTCTTCTGGTTCAACTGAAGGGGAAACAGGATCAGGAAATGTTCCAGGCAACAGGGCAAAGGAATTGTGTGTGGGTGGAAAAACTTGCCTCTGGTTTATAGCTTCTGATCCTGAATTCGGTGGCTTGTTATATGTGAAAGCACCATTTTTCAGATGTGCTTTGTCATAAACAGGCTGTTACAGAAAACTGGGAGAAAAAGGCCTTGCAGTAGAGCAGGATGCTGACTCCAGCCCAAAGATGGTCACACAGTCCCTCAGGTGCACGTGTACAAATGACCTTGCTCTGAACAGGGAGAGACAGTGGATGTGCAGCTGCCGGTGCTCCCTGCCTCCAGCTCTGCACATCCCAGCCTCCTGTTAACCACTGTTTTGGAACAGTTGCTTAGATACCACAAGAGCCTGGCTTCAACTTCAGGCGAGTTAATTTGACATTAAAACTTGACAATACCAAACGTATTCCAGGGTTGGGACATACTTACAGATGAAAACCACAACATTGGTAGACATCAGTACTAAATCTAACTGGAATGAACAAACCTCCTGTCAGAGATCTGATTGAGTCACCCCCTTTTTTCTCCTCAGGTTCTCAGGATAGTAGCAATAAGACCCACATGTGAAATTTCATGTGCCCTTGGCATGCTGGAGCTGAGTGTCAGCTCAGTCCATCCCGGGCCTCAACTCCTTGAAGGGACCCCAGGGACAACTTTACCTTTTCCAGCCCTTGTAGCAACAAGGCCCTACAAAATTTAAAGGACATGGTGCAGACCTAATGCCACCCCTAGAGCTTGCATATTCTTTCAAAAACCACCTGATGTGAAAACTTCCTGGCATCATTTATTTCTGCAATGACTTACGTTAATGATAACACCACTTTTGACAAACACCACTTCATGATGTTACAACTTAATTACCTGAGGAAAAAAACCAACCCAACATAAAAAATGGGATTGCATGAGTAAACCTCCCTGCCACACTCTCTTCCATCCCATTTGGGTCTGCTTCTCTTCAAGCTGTCAAGGTACCTTGAATCTGCAGGTAGTGACTCTCTTGGCCTCAAGCAGTAAAAATGGCTGAAAAACCAAGACTGAAACATTTCTTATTCTATTATAGCTTTTAGGGTTTGGTTGGTTTGCATTCTTTGTTCGTTTGTTCTGTGATGTTTTGGTTTGGTTTCTTTTGCTGACAATTTATCAACAATAATATAGACAATCACAGACCCCAATTATCCTGGAAGAAAGGTTATTTATTTCCCATACTTCTTTCTCTTACATCCAGAAACACATATTCTTGTTTAGGAACTAATGAGACCTGGTTACTGCGCTGTTATGAAGTGCTTTTGTGACTGATATCTCAGAAATTCTTCTGTGATTTTCCCCTTATTACAAATATATTGATGGTTGTGTATGACTTGTTGCAGCAGAATTTACTGTTGTGCCTGGTGACTTAGTGACTGTCTGGGGCAAGCACATCTGAGCTTTGCAGATTCCTCTCAGAGCAGCCACATAGTACCAGGCTATTCCTTCCATCAACTGATTCCATCCAGGACTTGCTACAGTCAGAAACACAGATTTGAGTAGATTTCACTTTCTGCAAGAACATTCATTAAATAGAAGTTCACTGGATCAAATCTTTCAGACTTTAATCAAATTTTATTCCCAAGAACAATGGAAAGGAGCCCTAGATTAGTAAGAATCAGAGCACTCTTCCATTGTTTTCTTGTTAATATATCTCCCGTCATTTGGAATGTCTCTTAACTCATTGCAACAGCTGAATAATCTCTCCCTTATTTCCCTTGGGAATAATTTTAAATGGTGTAACATGCCACTCAGAACAAATAACCTAACAAAAGTGCTGTAGATTATATTTTAATAAGCTTTATCAGATGATGAAAAACATAATGTTTTCCTCTGCAGCCATGGGCGAAACCATGAATCTTGATCTTGACAGTGGTTCTTCAAGAGAATGAAGCAAAAACTGAGAAAGGATAAGGGTTTTCAGTGTCAGTTTTCACCTTCAAAAACCAGAACTGCTCTCCCATTTGGTCTGTACAAAAACTTGAACTACAGATATTTCTCATACTCTTCCTTGTAATACATAATTCCAGAAGAAATTGTTTTGAGCCATACTGACAGATTGAAACAACAACTGTATCACAACAAGGGTATTTATTTTTATTACCATAAGCTCCAGAAGAAAATAACTTCTAATAAAGTCTTGACCAAAAAGTTCTCCTAAAAACAACTGCACAGACAAAAAAAAGATCCCTTTGCTATTTACTTTCTCAATTAGGCATACTCAGTTTTCTTAATCAAAGCTTTGAAGGATTGAAAGGGAGATCTTAAAATGTAATTGAGAGTATTTATCACTTTTCATATCTAGGCAAAAGGAAGATGATTAAGTAAGCTGGGATAAGGATGGGTTGGATCTCTGGAGGCTGCCTTCTGGTTCTTTGCACTTTTGGAGTTTCAGTGGATCCAAGGAGGTGTTTTGTCCCTGCTGCAAAGCCTTTCCCTTTGTGTTTATATTTGCCCAGTTTGACTGCCAACTAATTTTTCAAGCTACCTCCTGTGCCATTGTGAAATATTGCAGTTTATGAATTCTGGAAAAACCTTCTCAAGAGAAATTAGGTCAAGCAAATTCATAGTTGTTATGCTTAATTAACATTATATAAAGAAAAAGGAACCAAATGTCTTTCTAGACAAAAAAAAACATATGGAAATGAAAATGAGATTTAGTGCCATTTCATCATAGAATCATAGAGTGGTTTGGGTTGGAAGGGACCTTATAGATCATCCAGTTCCAACCTCCCTGTCACATACAGGGACACCTTCCACTTGATCAGGGTGCTCAGAATCCCATCCAGTCTGGCCTTGAATACATCCAGGGATGGGACATCCACAGATGTATTGATCCACAGATTGTCTGGCCAACCCATTCCAGTGCATCACCATCTGCTGACTTAAGAATTCCTTCCTCACATCTGATCTAAACCTGCACTCATTCAGTTTAAATCTGCCCCTTGTCCTGTCACTATTGGCCTATATAAAAAGTCTTGATTTACCTGCTTTTTACATTAACTACTTTATACTTCTTCTTATGAAAACCGGTCAAGAGACACACCTTGTATGAGGTGTACACCTCACACCTGAGAGAGCTGGAGTTGTTCAGTCTAGAGAAGAGAAGGAAGACATTACAACACCTCCACATACCAAACAGTGCATCTGAAAAGGAGGAAGGTGCAGGAAGGGAAACTTTATTGGGAAGGCGCGGGAAGGAAGGACTGCAGAAGGAGAACGAATAGGTGCGGGAAGGTGCGGGAAGGAAGGTGCTGGAAGAGTGCTGGAAGGATGCGGGAAGTGCGGGAAGGTGCGGAAGTGCGGGACAAGGTGCCGGACAGGGAAGGTGCCGGTGAAGGGGAAGGTGGGCGGGAAGGAATGTAGCGGGAAGGGAATGTGCCGGAGAGTGTGCGGGAAAGGGAATGAAGGTGCGGAAGGGCAGAAGTGCATCGGCGAACAATCGTGCAGTGGAAGGTAACCTATAAGAGCTTGCTGGAATCTGTCTGCGGGAAGTGCGTGGAAGGTTGAAGTGGCAGAATGGGAAGTTGAAGGCGAAGCGAAGAGAGACTTATGGGATAGTTGGGAACGGAAGGTGAAGGAAGCGGAAATGGAAGGAAGGGAAGGTTTGAAAGTGGAAGGGTTGCGATTACGGAAGAACTGTGAGGGGATAACGGGAACAGGAGAATTGCTCGGCTGGGAAATCGTGATCGGTAAAGGAACTCTGTTACTGATCGATCATCAAACTTCACAACCAAATTTGATCTTCTGAAGGGTGTACTGTTAGGTACCCTAGTAAGGTATTAAAAACTACCATATGCTTACATAGCCCGTAACACAAACTCGAAGCTATAATTTTTTATCTAACATACTAGAACAATGAACCTACAGAGGAACTGAAATGAAACTACAGGTCATCTAAGAGTAGTTTGTGCTGTAAGAGCATTAGAAAGAGAAACATAATCTATGCTAGTTGTATTAACTAGTAACAGTAAGATCCATCGGCATGTCTAATTGGTTACTAACCTCTGTTAGCGATCAGAATAAGACTTGGTTTGAACTTTCTGGAGAATCCTATTGTTTAGAAAGGGCATATATTATGCGTTCAATTCATCCACATCCCGCTATATCATGAAAATTCTCAGCAAGAAAAAAATAAGCTCAGTCCTGCAAAAGATTCCTATATGCAGAGTGCTTACGTTTCTATAAGCACAATCATTTTTAACCAAAATAATAGAAGTGCATCACGCAAATGTTAACAAATCGAGGTTTTTCATAGCATTTTGATTAAAGACAGAAGAGTTATGCTTAGTACAATTGTGAGTCTGATAGTCCCATGCAATCAACTATTCAAAACAAAAGGTCCAGGGTAAGGCATAATGGGAAAGCGAGATTTAGCAATAAATAGAGCGAAGTTTTTAAATTTCAGTATAGTTCAGACTCAATTACATCTCCTATCTGTTATACATTTAAGAATTCACATTAATCAACAAACAGTGCTTTCCATTATTTTTTTCGGGCAGTGCTATAGTAAGAATACAAGAGGTGCCAAACTTACAAAACTTATGTAATCTAGAATAGTAACCATTTGTATCATCAGATATAGGTGAGAGATCATACGTTAAGAATCTTGGCGCCCTCGGGATGCATCCAACTAGGGCTGATGCTGGTTGGTCTGATATCATCCACAGAAGAGTAAAGGTCTGACTGGTCTGAGTCCCATGACTATACATGGCCAGGTCTATCTCACATCACAGTATTATAGTGCTAGAGTGCGACTAATACCGGCTGGAAAACCATCGAAGTGGTAATACAGCATGCCTTCATCATCAAGCATGGGGGATAATAGCATTCAAAAGAAATTTGAAGAGCCAAATCATCTTTATCACTATAAAATTCAACTAAAGAGGACAATACACCTATGGATTACTTCAGATAATACGTCAGGTTCTCTGCGAAGTTCCTTTCAAATATAATGTATAGCTGACTAGGTATATCTTACGAGACCGTCTACTTGGGAGCTAAACATATCTATGCTATCGCTCTTACAAGCACTGAAATTACCTGAAGTTGCCATCTCAGTGGAAAAGCTGTCCATCCGCAACATACTGGACTCAGGCCCAAGCTCAATGCAATCTCATCAACTCGTACTTTCAGTGCCTATCACTAAATAGCTTCTTGCGATGTTGAAAGATCATAGGCTGACGATGATCATTCAGCCTTAGTTCGCACGGAGCTTGTATTGTCACTCCTGTAGCCATCCTCAGCACTTCGCCAAGTCGTGTCCTCATTTGCTGTCTGAGACCGTGTCATCACAGGACACTATACAAGTTTACAATCGCACATGTGCAAGCCCCCAGATAGTCAGCCTAGATCGTGATTGAGGTACATGTGACACCTGACCTCTGCAATCAGCAACTGGAATAGTGAAGCTCAAGATGACGTGGCACTTACAACAGTGCCCAAAGCCAATTTGTGGCTCTATGGGGATGCCTCAGGATCACTGCTTGCCTAAGTATCACCATCAGACCGTGGAGGCAACATTGTCAGCTAGACAGTCATTCTACTAGAACTTTATGATCTTCTGAGAGGCATGATCCTACGATTAGTATTAGCTACACCCTCTCTTTAACACGAGCTGGTAGAGCAGGGCCTCAGAACAGCTTTGCTAGGCCTAGGCAGTTGCGGAGACTTGGCACTGTAGTTGCTCATATTTGAGGATCCTGCTGGCAGTGCCAGCAGCTAGGCAGCAGGTCAGGTTACATGACACATGCTGTAGATGACAAATATCCATTATCTATCAGCACTCTAGGATACCAGAAGTTCAAATCGCATAATCCAAAACTCATTTTCAATATCTCGTATGTGATCATTGACTGTCTCTGATAACAGTTCAGTTTCCAAGCATGTCCATCAGGTTTACTATATGCTTTAGACAGGTAAGGACTCGGGCACCCTAGAGTGATACCTACAGTGGACGGCATAGTCTTCTCGTGCAGTGCTTGCTTCGCTGACTCAACAACCTGTCTGATCATGTATTGCTGTAACGAATGTTACTAAGATGATGAGTCACTGCTGACAAGGACTAGCTAAGAAGCGACTACATTTCACTTACTTGATACTGCTAGCTAGATGACAAGTCATGACGTGGCAAGACAGCGTGAAAGAATCTAGGGTGCTTGGTTCTACAAATATACTCATAGTCTCTGCTGTTGTGCTGGAATGCTGGATCTATCATGTGATGATTCAATCGATCCTCAATCTGATTGTAGATCATACAAGAGATCATGCTGAATAAATCAACATAAAGCTAAGCGAATCTAATAATGTCGTTGTGCACAATCAGATTTTTCCTATATCTTGTGCACATACAGTCTAAAATCGATCTTTTTTAAGATCATTAATTCATAGTTTCTAACTAAGTGATAAGACAGTGGCTCTACGATTTAGATCTCGAGAAGGAGCAGCTCAAAGTACTATAGCATATCGTTCGATCTCCACGCAGTGTACGTGCATGGCGCTAGACTGTGTCATCTCTAACTGCCTATTGGATCATAAACTCACATAACTAAAGCGACTCCTCTTGCTTCATGTCATTGTCATGAGTGTTCTCGGTTCATATGGTTACTAAGATGGCTGTCGGGTCCCGACATGGTTTACTGAATAGCTTAGACACTAGTGGATAAGGCGTGGTCTCATGACGCTTCGCTAGCTACAGAAGTGTCATCTCACTAGGCATACAAGTTATCGTGATCTTCTCTGACTTCATGGAACGACGAATTCTGTCAAGGCTTAACCGCAATGTAGAAGCTGCGAGTATTATATCAATCCAGCTCGATTTGGAGTGCACTTGTGGGACATACGATCGCCAATGCCCTTCTCAGCAACAATTGGAATCAGGAGTTGACAATGAGCTGGTGTTACTTGATCGTGCTTCTATTTTTCGATAGTGTCATCTTGATGATCTCAAAGACTGTTCCACCCTGCTGATTCGTGGTTCTGTGTGAAATAACATATTTACCTTAAAAACTGCACTTACCCATCTAGGCAAAAAACTCAATGTACTACCCAGTGATATGGACTCAACTTTACAAAGGCCACGGACAGTGCAGATAAGCTTACGTGTTCCTGCTCTCTTTCCCTCTCCATCTCCTCATTCTGATGTTCCCTATGCCAGATTTTGATCTTCAAGCAATGAAGGAGGTGTTCAGAGGGCCAGACTGATGGCCTCTGAGCACCCTGCTCTAGTGAAAAGTGTGCCTGCCCACAGCAGGAGGATTGGAATGAGATGATCTTTAAGGTCCTTTCCACCAAACATCTATGATTTCTACATCTTATTTCAGTTTTCTTTGAGGGCAAATATCTTCTTCGGCATAGCCAAGTTACCTGAAGATTTCTGTTTAGTCCATGAAGTTCAAAAGGTATATACGCTTGAGAAGGCCATTTCAAACATAATATTGGTTCTTTCTGCTGATTCAGGAGCTGCAATTACTAAAAATTATTGTGTCTTCCTAACATTGTTTTTGGTTTCTTTGCTTGGGAACATACTCCACTAACGTCCTACTTGCAGATATTGTCTATGGTGTACAAAGTTCTTACACCTTACCTAGTCTTGATTATAGAAATTTTCAGGTCTATCACAACCAACTT
>CM031858.1:129608323-129811292 GCA_018697195.1 Certhia americana | reverse complement strand
CTGCTACAAAGAAAGCCAGGCTGTGGTGGTAGCAGGTGAGTGGGAATAGTTTAACATGATATGGAAAATGAGGCCTGACACTGCGGTTGGGGAAGAAACGTGCGAATCAATAAATACTTAGTGCAAGAGACTATAAATACAAAGAGAGCTGGCTGGTGAGTACCAGGACTGTGCCGACTCTGGAAACAACTCATTGGGCTGGGCGAGCTTAAAGGACATGATACTAAAACAGGAATGTTCTTATTAAGAGCTTTTCTACCCTCCTCTGAATGTTGGGTGGGGAAATGGGGCTTTTAGTTCTGGGAGGCACTTGTCCTCAGCACAGTATGGGCTCGTTCAGTGCTTGGTAGGTTTGTGCTTTTGCTCTATGTCCCATGTGTTCTATGAAGTTTTGGTTATGAATCATTTATGTGCTAGCAAAAACCTTTGTTCTCTAAGGAAAGGACCAGAAAGTTATCTGAAGCCTCTTCAGGCTCAGGGCTATAGACCATGTATATCTGATTATGTTGTGTTCAACCCAAAGGGCCAGAACTAAAGAGGCACCAAACTTTAAAAGTTCAGAATATAAAGGATGATGCTGATACTAACAAAAAAAAGAAACGGATGTGGATAAACGCCTTCCTAAGTTGTTTTCATGGGTTCAGCTCCCAAAATATTCACCCATTTTATTTGCAACTATAGAATCACTTGGTAAAACAGCCTCAGAGTATTACACTGTGAAAAAACTCCATTTGCCATTGGATGGGGTTGTGGGAGAGGCTGGGCACAGAGAGCCTACAGATCAGGGGGGTTTGAATTGCCCAGTTCTCTTAGTGTTTTTAGGTCACAACATGTGGTAATGCAAGTATCCATATACAGACAGCATTAAGGCAGCGGATACTTTGCTTTTGGTGGCTGAGTGCAATCCCGTCCACTGGCACATGTAGACTGTCAGGGCTGCTTGTGTCATCCAATTAAAGATCAACCACGTTACAAGAATGTTACAGCTGAAAGTTATAACCAATCACAAGGCCAATCGGACAAGATGGACATGCTAGAAGACTCACTTAAAGTGATGATCAAGTTTCTATTTTAAAAGCAGGGCTGAGGTGTTACAAGCATTATAATTCCTGGAACTGAGCTATATGTCTCACTCCAGGCCTGCATAGGTTGGGGGATGACCAAGACTATAATCAGAACAAAATCTGAAAAGAGATACAGAAGCGGGATGAAAACGATATAATTTATGTTAAAATTATGGCTTTCTAGAATAGCCAGACAATTTTTTTGAGGACCATGTGTTCCATACGTAGGAGACTGAATGTAAGAGAAGCAAAATCAGTGCCAAACACTCAGAGTATCCCACTGTAAAAAGACTCACCACTGAAAATTGTTTAAACTCCGACAGGAGAAGAAGCAGTCAAACCTGTAACAAGGGGGACTTCAACAGCATTAAAGATACTGTTGTAAAAACCAGTTTGTATCTGTCTTTTCTTTCATGTATTTCAGTGGCAACCAGTAGGGAGAGTGTAGGTGAACCTTGCTGTGTGCCGTCCCCCTATAATTCACTTTTCACTTTAACTTTTCTTCTGCACGCAAATCGTTAGACAGGAAGTAGGACATTTCGAGGAGACATGTATTCAATAAAAACAAAAGGGGGGCTCTATAAAGGGAATCATCAGCATCATGGAAAAAATCAGGAAAAGAAACAACTCCAGGATTTACTGCTTGTCAGCTATTTGGTGAATGATCCAAAAACAAATCTGATCCCATGTGTCTGGAAGAAAGAGTGGTACTTGTCAGTAGTTAGGCACCGATGTGCAGATTGGGGTGGTAGTGTGCCTCAAATACACTCTCTTTTGTGATCAGCCCCCCTGCTGGATTCGTGTCTAGAGAAACATTTCTCAATTACTTGTTCTTCAGATTGTGACTGCAATGGAGAGGCAGCACTGCTCTGCCCAGGCAGTGGACTCCTGAACACGACCCCTATGTTCATTGCATTTCTTGCGTCTTGATAATCTCAGTGACCCTCCTGGGAATACTGTGGGGGGTGTGTTCTGCATTTTGATCCTCACTGACACAGCAGCCAGGTGGTGATCTTGAAAATAAGCAAGTCAGAGGCACATGGTTGTGTTCAGCCTTCCTGCCCCGCGCGAATCCTGATATTTGCCATTTAAATGTCAGTCAGGAAGCAGTGTACGGAGCGGGGCAGGACAAAGTCCAATTTTTTTTTTTTAGTTCGCTTCAATACTATTATGAGCAGTTTCTGTGGGCATAGGATGCGAGCAAAATAGCCGGTCCGCTTTCAGTGATGTTCTCTTCTCACTGTCTGAATGGTATTGATGGAGCCATTCCCTCCAGTTAGGGTGAGGTACAAATTGATAGACCCAGATGGGTGTCATGGTAGGCATTCAACAATATCTGACATTGTTGCAACTGTGTACGATTGTGGACAGACAAAACTACTTGAAAACCATGTGAGCCCTTGTAGCTGCAAGCTGAGAGTATAGCTGGTGTTTCTCATGCCTTAACCCAAGCAGACAAGAGCCAATTTCTAATTTGATGCAGTGTAACTTACTTAAACAATAAACAATCCGATCCATTTTAGGGCAGCGCAAGACGAATTCAAGATGAGTCCGCAAGGGTAAGTCCATGAGCGGACGAACAGCAAGGTAAAGAGGGAGGCTTTGCAGCTTGGGGAAACAAGCGGAACCTGACCGGGGGATGTGGCACACTGTATTTCTACACAGGTAATTCCTACAGCGATGATCAACTTTGGAAAGGAACGAGCACTAGAGTTTGCTTGGCAACCCCCAATTACTGCCCATTGCAATTTCTCTTTCTCGTTTGAGTTATCACCAAGGGCTTTTGTTCACCTTTAAAAAGCTGTACTTCAGAGGCTTAGTTGGAAAACGAAACACAGGCAGTTTGATCGCCCCTGAAAAGAGCAGAGGAATCAAAGACAGAGCAGAGCACACACATTGACTGCTGTGAGTGCGCCGGTAAAACGGGTAAAAAGGGAGATTTTCACGGTCCAGAGACAGTTCATAAGTATCGTTGCTCTTTGGTTCAACGAAGGGGAAAACAGGATCAGGAAAGTTCAGCAAACAGGGCAAAGAACTTGTGGGTGGGTTGGCACACGTGCCTCGGTTTATCGCTTGATCTGAATTCGGTGGCTTGTTATAGGTGGAAAGCAACATTTTTCCGGAGTGCTTTGTTCATTCAACAGGTGTTACAGAAAAACTGGGAGAAAAAGGCCTGCAGTAGAGACCAGGATGTGACTCGCCCAAAGTATGGTCACCACGTCCCTCAGGTGCCCGGTACCAATTACCTGCTTGAACAAGGGAGAGACAGTGGATGTGCAGTTCTCGGTGTCTGCCTCCAGCTTGCACAATCACAGCCTCGTTCAACCACTGTTTTGGAACAGGTGTTCGCTACCACACAAGAGCTGGCTTCAACTTCAGGCGAGGTTAAGCCTTAAAAACTGACCAATACCAAACGTATTCCAGGGTGGGACATACTTCAGAGGAAACCCAACATGGTAGACATCAGTACTAATACTAACTGGACATGACCAAAACTCCTGTCAGAGATCTGATGGAGCACCCCCTTTTTCTCCTCCGAGTTCTCAGGCTAGTAGCAATAAGACCCAACATGTGAAATTTCATTGTGCCCTTGGAGCTGGAGCAGGAGGTATAGCTCAGTGCAATCCGTGGCCTCAACTCTTGAAGGGACCCCAGGGACAACTTACCTTTTTCCAGACACTCTGCTAGCAACAATGCCCTACAACATTTAAGGAATGGTGGAGCTAATGCAACTAGAGCTTGCATATCTTTCAACAAACACCTGGGTGAAACATTCTGGCATATTTTTTTTGCAATGACTTACGTGTAATGATAACAACACTTTTGCCACCCACACTTCCTGATGTTACAATTAAGCCTGAGGAAAAAAAACCAACCAACATAAAAAATGGGGATTTGCAGAGTAAACCTCTGCCACACTCTCTCCCTCCCAGTTGGGTCTGCTTCTCTTCAAGCTGTCAAGGTAACTTGAAAATCTGCAGGTAGTAGAGATCTCTGGCTTCAGCAGTAAAAATGGCTTGAAAAACCAAGGAATGAAACAGTTCGTATCTATTTCGCTTTTAGGGTATTGGTTGGTTTGCAGTCTTTGTGCGTTTGTTCTGTGATGTTTTGGTTTGGTTCTTTTGTGACAATTTAGCAACAATAATATAGCAATCACAACCCCAATTAGCCTGGGAGAAAAGACATGAACGTTATTTTTTCCATACTTCTTTCTCTTAATCCCGGAAAACCAACAATTCTGGTTAGCGAACTAATGAGACTGGTTACTGCGCTGTTATGAAGTGCTTTTGTGACTGATCTCAGAAATTCTTCTGGTGATTTTCACCTTATTACCAGTATGGATTGGTTGGTATTGATTGTTCGCAGCAGATTTTGTTGTGCTGGTGATTAGTGGACTGTCTGGGGCAAGCACATTGAGCTTTGCGATTCCTTCAGGCAGCACATAACCAGGCTATTCCTTCATCAACTGATTACATCCAGGACGTGTACAGGGCAGAAACAAAGATGTGAGTAGATTCCTTTTCGCGAGAACATCATTAAAGAGAAGTCATGGATCAAATTTTAGACTTTAATCAAATTTCCCAAGACACTGGAAAGGAGACATAGCTTAGTACGTTTTGTGTGTGTTTATCAGAATGCATTCTTACATTGTTTCTTGGTAATTATATCTCCCGTTCATTGGGAAGGTTCTCGTAACTCATTGAAAAGCTGAATAATCTCTCCCGTAGTTCCTTGGGAAGAATTTTTAAATGGTAGTGTTGTAACAGCCACTCAGAACAAATAACCTAAAAAAGTGTGTAGATTTATTTATAAGCTTTATCAGATGTGAAAAAAATAACTGTGCCTAGGCAGCAATGGGCGCCAAACATGAATCTGGATATTGACAGTGGGTTATCAGAGCACTTGAAGCAAACAAACTGAGAAAGGATAAGGGTTTTCAGTGTCCAGTTTCACTTCCAAAAACAGAACTGCGCTCCCATTTGGTCTGTAAAAAAACTGAACTACCGAGATTTCTATTATCTTACCTTGTAATACTAATCCAGAAAGAAATGGTTTTGACCATACTGGACAGATGAAACACAAACCCTGTATCACAAACAAGGGTAGTTTATTTTTATTACATAAGAAACTCCAGAGCAAATAACTTTAATAAAGTCTGGACCCACAAAAAGTTTCCTAAAAAACAACTGCACAGACAAAAACAAAGATACTGCTATTTACTTTCTCAATTAGGCATACTCAGTTTTCTTAATCAAGCTTTGAAGGAGTGTGAAAGGGAGATTTAAATGTAATTGAGAGTATTTATCCCTTTTCTATCTAGGCAAGGAAGATGATTAAGTACGTCAGATGGGATAGGAGGGTTGGCTTCTGGGGGATCCTTTGTGTTCTTTGCAGTTTTGGAGTTTCCAGTGGCGCCACGGAGGTGGTTTGGTCCCTGCGCAAAAGCCTTCCTTTGTGTTTATATTTGCAGTAGTTTGACTGCCAACTCCTAATTTTTTCAAGCTACCTCCTGTGCCATTGTGAACTTAGGCAGTTTATGACTTCTGAACAACATTTCAAGCGAACATTAGGTCAGCAAATTCTAGTATTGTTAGGCTTAAAGAACACTTATATAAAGAAACAGGAACCACATGTCTTTCTAGACAAAAAAAAAATATGGAAATTGAAACATGAGATTTAGTCCATTTCATCGAGATCATAGAGTGGTTGGGTGGAAAAAAGGGACTTATAGATCATCCAGTTCCAAAACTCACTGTCACATACAGGGACTACTTCCACTTGATCAGGGTGCTACAGGAAACCCATACAGTTTGTCCGTGAATAAATCCCGGGATGGGACATCACAGATGTATTGATCCCAGATGTCCCTGGCCAACCCATCACGTGCCCACAATCGCGACTCTAAGAATTCCTCATCACAGCGATTCTAAACCTGCACATTCAGTTAAATATATGCCCCTGTCCTGCTCACTATCTTGGCATATATAAAAAAAGTCTTGAGTTACCTGTTTTTCCATTAACTCCTGTTACTTTGTCTTATGCAAATCCGGTCAAGCGACACACTTGTATGAGGTGTACCCCTCACACTGCGCCGCCGGGAGTTGTTCCGTCTAGGCAGCGCCGGAGCGAACAGCCCCGTCCAGTACTAAACAGGCTAGAACGGCGGGACGGTGCGGGACCGGGCCGGTGTGGGGAAGGTGCGGGAAGGGAAGGTGCGGGAAAGGGAAGGTGGGACGGGAAGGGAAACGGTTGGGCAGGGCGGGAAGGGAAGGGAAGGTGCGGGAGGGGCAGGGAAGGTGCGGGAAGGGAAGGGGCGGGAAGGGAAAGGTGGGGCAGGGAAGTGCGGGAAGGGAATGGAAGGGACGGTGTGTGGGGAAGGTGCGGGGAAGGTGACGGGACTGGGGCAACGGTGCGGGAAGGTGCGGGAGGGCGGGAAGGACGGGCGGAAGGTGGGGAGGGCAGGTGTGCGGGAAGGTGAGTGGAAGGTGGGGAAGGCGCGGGAAGGTGCGGGAAGGAGGCGGGAAGGGAAAGGGGAAGGGAAGGGAAGGGAAGGGAAGGGAAGGGACTGGGAGGGAAGGGAAGGGAAGGGAAGGGAGGGAAGGGAAGGGAAGGGAAAGGGAAGGGAAGGGAATGCCGGGAAGGGAAGGGCAGGGAGGGAGGGAAGGGAAGGGAATGGGAGGGAGGAAGGAAGGGACGGGAAGGGAAGGTGCGGGGGGAAGGGAAGGGAAGAAGGGAAGGGAAGGGAAGGGACGGGAAGGAAGGCGGGAACGGGAAGGTGGGGAAGGGGGGAGGGAAGGTGAAGGTGACGGGAAGGGGGGTTTTTTTTGCGGGGGGACGGGAAGGGAAGGTGCGGGGAAGGGAAGGTGCGGGCAGGGAAGGTGCGGGGGAAGGGAAGGTGGGGAAGGGAAGGTGGGGGAAGGGAAGGTGGGGAAAGGAAGGTGTCGGGAAGGGAAGCGTGCGGGAAGGGAAGGGGCGGGACGAACGGGAAGGTGCGGGCGGGGAGGGAAGGTTGCAGGAAAGGCGAGGGAAGGGTAAGGGCAAGGGAAGGGAAGGGAAGGGAAGGGAAGGGAGGGAAGGAAGAAGGGAAGGGACGGGAAGGTTGCAGGAAGGGAAGGGAAGGTGCGGGAAGGGAAGTGCGGGAGGGAAGGGAAGGTGCGGGAAGGGAAGGGGGGAAGGAAAGTTGCCGGGAAGGGGAAGGTGCGGGAAGGGGAAGGGATGGTGCAGGAAGGGAACGTGAAGGGACGTGCTGGAAGGGCGGTGAGGGTAGGAAGGGCAGGGAGGGAAGGGAAAGGTGGGAAGGGGGAAGGTGCGGGACGGGGAAGTGTTGTGGAGGACGGAAGGGAGGTGCGGGAAGGGAAGGGAGGGAAGGGAAGCGGGAAGGTGCAGGAAGGGAAAAGGGAAGGAACGGTGAGGGGAAGGGAAGGTGCGGGAAGGGAAGGTGCTGAGGGGGGCGGGACGGGAAGGTGCGGGAAGGGAAGGTGCGGGAAAGGGAAGGTGCGGGAAGGGAGGAAGGTGCAGGAAGGGAAGGGGAATGGGAAGGGACGGGAAAAGGGAAGGGAAGGGAAGGGAAAGGGAAGGGAAGGGAAGGGAAGGGAAGGGACGGGAAGTGACGGAAGGGAAGGGAAGGAAGGGAAGGTAGGGAAGGAAGGGACGGGAAGGGACGGGAAGGAAGGGAAGGGAAGGAAGGGAAGGGAAGGGAAGGGAAGGGAAGGGACGGAAAGGGAAGGGCAGGGAAGGGCAGGGAAGGGAAGGGAAGGCAGACAGGGAAAGGAAGGGAAGGGAGGGAAGGGAAAGGGAAGGGAAGGGAAGGAGAAGGGAAGAGGAAGTGTGCGGGAAGGTGCGGGAAGGGCAGGGACGGGAAGGTGCGTGGAAGGGAAGGGAAGGTGGGGGAAGGGAGGGAGGGAAGGGCAGGGGAAGGGAGGGAAAGGGGAAGGGAAAAGGGAAGGGAAGGGAAGGGAAGGGAAGGGAAGGGAAGGGAAGGGAAGGGAAGGGAAGGGCAGGGAAGGGAAGGGAAGGGAAGCGAAGGGAACAAAACAGGGACGGGAGGGACGGGAGGGAAGGGAAGGGACGGGAAAGGGAAAGGAAGGAAGGGAAAGGGAAGGGGAAGGGGAAAGGGACAAGGGAAAGGAAGGGAAGAAGGGAAGGGAAGGAAGGGAGGGAAGGGAAAGGGAAGGGAAGGGAAAGGAAGGCAGGGAAGGGAAGGGGAAGGGACGGGGGAAGGGAAGAAGGGAGGTGCGCGGAGGGAAGGCGAAGGGAAAGTGCGGGAAGGGGAAGGGAAAGGGAATGGTGCGGGGAAGGGAAGGTGCGGGAAGGTGCGGAGACGGTGCGGGAAGGTGCGGGACGGTGCGGGAAGGCTGCGGGAAGGTGCGGGAAGGTGGGGAAGGGAAGGGCAGGGAAGGAGAAGGGAAGGGAGGGGACGGGAAGGGAGGGAAGGGAAGGGAAGGGAAGGGAAGGGAGGGAGGGGACACGTGTACGGATTCAACCAATTTTTTCTGAAGGTGTATGTTAGGTGCCCTCAGTAAGGTATTAAAAATCAATATGCTACAAGGGAAAACAAACTGAAGTAATAATTTTTTATCTAACAACAGAACAATGAACCTCAGAGGTGAAATAAACAGGTCATTTATAAGTTACTGTAAGACTTAGAAAGAGAAACTAATTTTTTATTAACTAGTAACAGTAAATTCTGCATCTATTGGGATACCTGCTGACAGATTTATTTTTGAATTTAACTGGAGAATATATTTTTAGAAAAGGGCAATATATTTTTCTTGTAATCTGAAAGTTCAGCAAGAAAAAATAACTCAGTCTTGCAAAAGATTCCTATTGCAGTGCTTAGTTTTATAAGCACAAGATTTTACCAAGATTAGTGCTCAGCAAATGTTAAAAAGTAGAGGTTTGCTTTTTAAAGAAAGGAATTGCTTAATAAAATTGTGATTCTATTAAAGTCCCTGCAATCAGACTAGCAAAACAAAAGGTCCAGAGGCATAATGGGAAAGGGGGTTACAAAAATAGAGAAGTTTTTTAGTATAGTTCAGACATTTACATTCTTCTGTGATGTTAAGATCACTTATCAAAAACATGCTTCATTTTTTTGCAGTGCTTAGAAAATACAGAAGGGTCCAGACTCAAACTTTTAATCTAAAATGCTTTTATATAGTGAGGAAATAAGAATTTGGCCCACGGGTGCACACAGGGGCTGATTGGCTGATATCTCCACAGAAGAGTAAAGGCTGACTGTCTTATCAACAGCCCATGGTCTACTCCATCACAGTATTTGTGCTGAGTGGATATGGCTGGAAGAACCTGGTGGGAATACAGCAGCCTTCACTCAAGCAGGGAATTAAATTCAAAATTTGAAGGCCAAATATCTTATCCTTAAATTCAACAAAGAGGACAAATACAGCATGGTTTCGAATCGGTCTCTCATTTTCAAAAAATTACTGAGATTATTAGGGTTTTGAGTAAACAAATTTCATCACAAAGAAATAGGTGGCCACCATGGAAAATGTCCATGTCATTGGACAAGCAACAAAAACACATTTTGACCATAAATATCTTCTATTTTGAAATATCATTACAATATTCCATTAGTTGCAGGAGCTGAAATTCATCTGTTTTCCATCCAAGCTCCTCTGTGGTCTGGACTTCATCACAGAACATCACATTAAATGCACTGTGGAGCTCAGTAAGGGGAGAGGTACCACACCATGCAAGACGGAATGTGGCAAGAGACTGCCCAGAGGAATGGGATGGGGATGCAAGGATCCTGCTCTGCCACTGGGCTTTAAGTAGAGGCAATCAAGAATTTATGATCTTCCTGAAGAGATTACGATTGAGTAGTTAAGATACACCCTCTCTTTAACAGAGCTGGTAGAGCAGCCTCAGAACAGCTTTGCTGGCCTAGCAGGTGGCTGAGACTGCACCTCCTTGGGACTCCAGGGCAGGACAGGGCAGTGCATCTGGAAAAGCACCATGGATAACCTTCACCTTCTCCAGTGATCTGTGTCTTGAAACAGAGAGTGCAGTCCAGCAGACAGGAAAGCTGGGACACCTGTGATATCAGGGCCCTGTGCTGCTCTTCTCAACAACAGTTACATGTGCTGTAAGATGCTTTGAAAGCCAGCAAAGCGCTATTTCCTTACATTGTATTCAGGCAGAGAACAGATGGAGGCAGCTGGAATTAGGAGTGGCATTACAATATTCTTTGTGTTTACATTATGATTCAATTTTTCAACTATTTAACAAGAGGAATCATGCTTTAATCCTAAAAGCTAAGCAAAAAATTTGTTGTGAATGTTTTTATATTTTCACATACAGTAAAACTTTTTTTAAGATTAAGATATTAAACTGTGAGGAAGGAAAGGCCTAAGTTTAGATCTCGATACAGCAAAGTATTGCATAATCTTTCTCCACTTAGGCACTGTAGTGCATCTCTTACCTATCTGGAGCATAAACTCCATGAACTTAAAGCGATCCTTTTCATTTCATGTATATTTCTTATATGTTATATATGCATGTTGACTGGTTTTAATTACTACCCAGTGGAAAGTCCTGCCTTAGGAAGAAGTTCTTCACAGGAAGAGTGATTGGACTTTGGAACGAGCTGTTCAGGCAGGTGGTGGAGTTACCATCCCTGGATGTGGCACTCAGTGCCCTGGTCCAGTTGACATGGTGGTGTTAGGTCATCAATTGTACTTGATGATCTCAAAGACTTTTCCAACCTAGCTGATTCTGTGGTTCTGTGTGAAATAACATATTTACCTTAAAAAAACTGCACTTACCCTCTAGCAAAAAACTCAATGTACCTACCCAGTGATATGGGACTTCCAACTTTACAAAGGCCACTGACATTGCAGAGAAGCTTACTTGTTCCTGCTCTCTTTCTCTCCATCTCCTCATTACTGATGTTCTCCTATGCCAGATTTTGATCTTCAAGCAGTGAAGGAGGTGTTCAGATGGCCAGACTGAATGGCGCTCTGAGCAACCTGCTCTAGTGAAAGGTGTTCCTGCCCACAGCAGGAGGATTGGAATGAGATGATCTTTAAAGTCCTTTCCAACCAAACCATTCTATGATTCTACGAATCTGTAGTTCAGTTCTTTGAGGGCAAATATCTTCTTCTGCATAGCCATAGTTACCTGAGATTTCTGTTTAGTCCATGAAGTTCAAAAGGTCATATACGCTTGAGAAAGGCCATTTCAAACATAATATTTGGTTCTGCTTGATTCAGGAGCTGCAAATTACTAAAAATTATTGCTCTTCCTAAACCTATTTTTTTGGTTTCTTTGCTTGGAAACATACTCACTAAACGTCCTACTTCATATTAGTTGTCTATGTGTGTACAAAGTGCTTACACCTTACTAGTCTTGATTATAGAAATGTTCAGGTCTATCACAACCAAACTTTCTCTCTCACCTTCAAACAGAACTGGGAGGAAGAGAGAGAGGTTGTTTGCTGAAGGCATTGCTGGTTGTACTTAGCCCTCTGAAAGACATAAAAATGAAAGGAGAAAGAGAGTGTGGAGCTGCAGCAGAATAAAGTGAAGGAAAATAAATAAAAGAGAAGGAAAGATCCATTCCCAGTGCTGCAGGTCTATAATCTGGCCTAAGTGTCAGCCTTTGGAGCAGCATTTGAGGATTACTTGTCCCTACTGAGAGCGGGGAGGATGATAAAACAATAGGAAAATAACAAGCAGACACTTAGCAGAGAAATGTTTTCCATTTGTAGTGAGGTTAGAAACAAATAATCAAAACAAGATCCAGTGTAACTTTTGCTTTTTCCACAAAGTTTTCCCTGCCAAAAGATGTAATGTCACATGCATCTGGTAAATCTGCCAGCCAGGAACCTCCACCAGGCTGCTGTGGCAGGTCCCATCAGAGACCTGTGTTGTGAGCACACAGGGGCTGCAGCATGATGTCCTCTCCTTGGCTTTCTGCTGCTCCCCACATTGGCTGCAAAGCCACTTCCCTGTTTATTGTGAGACCATGCTGTCACCACCTGCCAGTGCTCCATTGTCCCCAGACCTTGGACCTAGGCTGTGCTCATTCCTGCAGCGACCCATTGAAAGTCAGCCCACCCACAGCAATTCCCTAGCACCTTCTCTAAGGAGCTTTACAAACCCTTAAGCTAGCACAAGACAAGTACAGATCTAGAGCCTCCCTGGAGCACAGCAGATGCCCTATCTACCTACCGCAATCTCCATGTGCTCCTGAACAGAGAAATAAGAGTTATCACCAGAACTTTTGTGTAACTGCCAGATTAAAGAACAAATATAAAAAGTAACCTGTAAAATCACAGCATTTATATTGTAAAATCATTTGTATACGTCACAAGACAAACATCTCAGAACAAAGGCATGATCCTGATTGCAGAGCGAAAACTAAACAGACCACAGCTCAGCTCTGGGCTTCTTACAGGCTGCAGACTCCATTGTGCTTCATTGCAGAGGCAGAAAAATTTTGCAAAAGGCATAGTCTGTGACAGTCTGAATGTGGAAGTGATCACATAGTGGATCAGGGTACATAGCCACAAGCAGGACACAGCTATGGCTTAGGTTGTGCAAGGCAGCCACTCCACGACAGTGGTGCTTAGGGAACACAGTATACAAAACTGCAGCCCTGATCCTACAATGCATTAAATGCAAATCCAGTTGTTCCTGAGTTTGGGTTTCCGCAACTCAATTGAATTCTCAGAGATAAGGAGAGAGAGAGAAAAAGAGAGAGAGAGAGGGAGAGAGAGAGAGAGAGAGAGAGAGAGAGAGAGAGAGAGAGAGAGGGAGAGAGAGAGAGAGACAAAGCAAGGAGCACAGGATACAATTACAGGGTCTCTGTTAGAGACTGGTTACATCTTCATCAGAAACATTACGGTGAAAAAAATAATTATAACAACAGGTTGGGTTCTTTTTATCAAATGAGGTATGCATTTACACTTCCTGGGTATTTAGGTAAGCTTAGATACCCAAAAGTTATGGTAAATGAAACAAAACAATTGCAAATGTGGTTCAGTCCTATTTCAAATCAGATGAACATACTTGCAGTGTTTTCTTGCTCAATTACTATTACAGAAAAAAAAGAGATAAGCCTTCAAGAAGTATGTGTACAATGCATCTATCCTAATGAAGTTTCCCACAATCCTGCTCCAATATGAAACTATTATGAACAGTCTTTGTACCGGCAGCTCTTTTAGCCTTATTAATGCCTGTACTGAACACAAATAAAAACAACTAGTTTCCAGAAGTCTTTCCCACCAGGCAATATGAAAAAGTAGGTTGATTTGACTGATTTTCTTGTCACTGCTCTTAAACATGTGAAACTGAGTTTATGTATCAAATTTGATACACAAGATTGAACACAGAAAGTTTTTTCTCCTTCACAACTGGTATGAACTCAGAGATAACAAAGATATTAATAAAAATATGCAACATAATCCACACAACATTTTTTTTTGGGCTCCTGCAGGAGAGCATGGTGTGGCTCCAGTCTAGGGATTTCTGTAAATCAAAGGATTCTTGTGACTCTGAGCAATCTTTTTGCTTAAATTGTTGTCATGTGATCTGCAAGGTGAAGGATAGAAAGCAGAAATGTAGCTGTGACTGTATTTGCATTGCCCTCCAAATTGAGAGAGAATGGAAAAATTAAGAGCAGACTGGAAAAAAAAAATCCCTGTTTCTAAACAATAAGAGCTGTGAGATATCCACTGTTTTGGTTAATATTTTTCCATGTTAAAAAAAAAAAAAAAAAAGAAGCCTCTTTGTTTTAAGGTGTATTTATAGAAGAAATTCTCCTATTTTGCATTTTACTATGCCTCTAAATTTAATAAATGCACTCCTGTGGCTGCAGGCTGGGAGAAGCAGCAGTTCAGAGAATAATTTGGGCTGAAGGGCTTTAGGTAGGTGGGTGAGCAGTCGACTTTCCAAGCAGACCTGCAAGCCATGGCAAGGCTGGAGACAGACCGTGCTTGGGTGTCTCCAACTGTTCTGTCCTGGCACCACAGACCACTTCTCTCCCAGAAATCT
The DNA here is from genome assembly GCA_018697195.1 of Certhia americana. Lineage (NCBI taxonomy): Eukaryota > Metazoa > Chordata > Aves > Passeriformes > Certhiidae > Certhia > Certhia americana. The sequence goes on along the minus strand of CM031858.1, from coordinate 129,797,212 downwards.
GTACATTAAAGGCTGAGCTTTATTGAGCAGGAATAGCCCTCAGCTATAGATCGAGAGTCTCTTGACTTTGCAAAATGTCACACATTCATTTCCTCAGAAATTTGCACCAACAGATGGAAAATGTGGGAAATCTTCCCAACCTAATGAGACTCCTCTTACTTCTTATCCAGGAACACTGGCTATTTCCTTGAGGGAGGACTGAGGGTATAACACTCCAGTTATAAAAGACCATCTTTTTCCATTTTCAGAATTATTGAACTCCCATGAGGCCTCAGGATGTTTTCATAGTTATTTCCAGTTTCTAAAATTTCTTGTAAATACAACCTCCTCAGTCCCACTGATGTGAACAGACTAAACAGGGCTAGCCAGCACACTGTGAAAGTGGAGGAAGTCAAATTCATCCTCTAGGAGGGTCCCAGCTGGGAGGAGACCCCCAGAACCACATGCACACTGTGTTTCAAAGAGTTCTTCCAAAAGAGGGGGTAGGGGCAAACTGGTGCCATGTGGGCAGCCAGGAAGCAGGGAGATGGATAAGAACTGCAGAGCTGAGGTCTTTGAAGTGTAGATGCCATCCTAAAGTGCAAAAGGCCATACTGCTGACTGATATTAGGAGTGTTGTTTAATCCATTGAATAAAATACTCAATAAAAATGCCAAATTCATACTTATTAATTGAACACCCTCTATAAAACTGCCTCCTTACGCAGCCTCCCACAACCTCTTCCACACCTTCATTTAAAGACAAGAAAAGTTTCACTATCGTTGTGTGGCAGGGATGAGTGTGATAAAAATACCCATGTGAGAAAAATATATTTTGATTGCACTATAAAATGTAGGAAAAAAGATCCAGAGAGAGCTAGAAGATTGAGTAAAGAGGTTCCAAATATAAGGGAAGCAATGTGGAAAAAAAAAACCCAACAAAAAATAATAGGAAAAACCTGAGAAGCTAAAGCAAATCTGCACAAAGCTGACCATCTGGAATGCGTTACTGAAGAGGAGATGTGGGATCACATAGATTGTTTCTGGAAAGGGAGGGGCTTGAGGGGCGTGGAAAAAAAACCCAACAGGGTTGAATTAAGAGCCAGCCACAAACACTGAGCCAGATGGCTTTTTCTTTTCTTAAAATGATGTATGTTCCCATCATTCTATATCTCTGCTAATCACTTTAACATAGGAGAACTACAGGAGCAAGACGTTAAGGAGGAAACAGAGGCACCTGGGTAAGATGAAAAGGACTTTACTTCTCTTGTACGCCTCTCTGTTCTATAAACTGAAATTCAAAACAGGGATGTCTCTCTTATGCAATAGTACATCTGTTGCTGTTCTAAACTTTTTGGGCACAGAAATTCTTTCCAGACAATGCAGAGCAATCATTTGGGTGTTTTGACAGGTTTCCAGCTGTAAGCCATATATTTGTTTTATAGCAAATTTTAGGTTAGTTCCTAGAACTTAAAACACATTCAATCTGCTTTTGTTTTATAATCTGTAAACACTTTTAGAGCTTGGTTCTTTATTTAATGATAGATAGGCACAACACAGCTGTTCTCCAGTGGCCTGTATTTTCAGCATAATCTTATTTTTTCCTACACCATTCAAAGTTTAAAATATGTTAGAAAAATATTGGACAAAATATCAGGAGACCAAAATTATGTGATTTAGAGAAGAATAATGATTTTTCATTTATATCTGCAGGACTTTACACTGACAGTACCCAGGGCCATAGAGGATGGCCTGGCTAAAGCTAGTACATGAATTTGTTTCTATGGCACAGCAGAAGATATTCAACATAATGCAAGGGTGCAAACAAAACAGAAAGGTCAACACAGAGCATATTGAACAACTGCACGTGGTTCTCAGAAAGGCCAAGTGTTGCATAAGCACGATATAAATGCTCCTGGTAGACAAGGCAGCCCATTCAGGGCTGGTGTCTCAGCATGGCACTACCCCATGCCATGATCCCACATAATCCCACTGTGAGAAGAGACGAGGGCAGCAGGAGCCCCGGGAGCACAGTGGTTGCATGAAAAGCATCAGTGCAATTGCCCAGCTGAAGCTAAATGCTGCTGCCTGCACAGCTGTGTCAGAGGGCTGGACTGGTACCTCTGCTGAAGGATGCCCTCTGATGTGCCCCTGCACTCCTTCAGCAGGGTACATTATGACCCTCCCAACAGCAATAAAAAAAGATGGTTTTTACTTTGACTTCAGTTTATACTTCAAATGCTGTGATAAAATGATCTCCCAGCAGCAAGGAATGCACTGTACCGTTATAATGAACACAGCAGGCCCCCAGAATTGGGTTAGCACCCCAGCTATATAATAAATGCTTGCATGTAATCCTCCTTTTAGAGAAACTACACTGATAAACTGTAACTCTCTGGATGTGCCCGGCTCACGTTCCTCTCTGTAAACACTGCACATTCACAAATCAATCCCATGCTAAAGCAGGATAAGCAAGAGCAATGAGGCCAAATTGGATGGAAACAGAGTGAATTCTTTCCTTTATACCAATTGATTCTTCAAGGAAAAGAATTTGTTCCCAGAAAATCTTTCCCCCTCACTTACAAAGCTTTAAGATAGGAAATCCTGTCAGCAGGAGGCTTGACAAGCTATTTGTTTTCATATACTCATGTTAATAACTCAGTCCTTCTCAGACACCACTCGTCTGTTGAAAACAAGCTGCCCACATGCACTGGGAACACTCTGCAGATGATGGTTGTGGCCTTTTCCTCTGTCCTCTTAAGAATCCTAAATTTCTGTCCTCAGACCTAAATCAGGTGACTCAGCCTTTTGTGTGTTTCAGTTGAGAAAGAAGTGGCCAGATACACTATTTTAAGTTATTCCCTTTCAGTTGTCTGCTTTCCTTACCCCTTCAGCACCTTTCAGTTAGCTACTCCTTTGGTATATATGAAGCTGGAAACAGCCATCCTATAAGCTCTTTTGCAGCTGGAAACCCACCTTAGACAGGGTTACCAGAGCAGTACTGGGTGGAGGGAGCGCTGAGTTTCTCAAGAAATTGAGAACACCATGTTTTCATTTTTTATTATTATTGTTGCTATCCTCAAGGTGGACCAAGGGACCAATGATGTACAAACATGAATAAAAAATGGTCACTACATCCAGAAGCTCACACTCTAAATATAAATGCAAAAAATATAAAACGTATAAAAATATAAATATCCAGCATAAATGGGGTCCGAACAGGGGTAAGAGGAACAGTGAGTGAAGATCTAATTTACAATAGGAAAAAAAGCAAGCAGACTGCATAAGAGAATGCTGTGTGTTCATACAATAACTGCCTTGTGGACACTCTCACAGGCAGTGCATTTGTTGAAAGATGGAGAGATGATTTTGCAAGAAGGTTTCATTGCTAGAAGCAAGAGAGTTTTAACCTTCGTGATCCCAGCTGTGCTCTAGGGAATAAAAGATCTATTTACATTCTTCACAAATAAACAGGACTTCATCAAAGAAAACACTGGCCCTCCCATCACTTTTTTTTCCTCACCTTCAAGACCCCAGATTTTAGCTCAACAGGGTGACAGAATTACTCTAAGCAATCCTAGAAGAAATAAAATAAAGAATGGCTTTGTATCAAAACATGTCCTAGTAAATTACAAGAACTGAACACTGCTCAAGGCAAGCTGGGATTTATAAAATAGCTTCCCACAGGCACTGATCCAAGGCCTGTTAGAGTTAACAGGAGCCCTTCCTCTGACTTCAGTGGGATTAGGAGGAGGACTCCCACCCATTGCACTAAGGCTCTTATACAGATGACAGCAAGTTTAAAGGATCCACCCTGCACAGATGATCAACTTGCACCACAGAGTATGTGCACTCATCACAAGCTCCCTTCAAATGCCTGGAGATAAGGGCTGATGTATTGGATGTGTGGCATACATGTATGTAACACAGGGGTCACCTATTGAAATATAAAGCTTCAGAAGAGAAAGTTTTTAGGGCATCTAACAGAATATATCTAGCACCCCAAGAGTTAAGCATTTCTATACATTTGCATGAAACTCACTTTGACTCCTTGACAAAGGAGTCATCCTTGCAGAAAAAGCAGAAATGATAGAAGCTCCCACTTACTGCACTTTTTTCTACATGTTGCACTCAAGACATTCACACTAATGAGAGGTGACTTCTCTCACGTCTCCTCCTCCTCCCTGCTGATATCCTTCAGCTACATAGAAATTTTTGCAGACTTTGGCACTATCTGCACTCTAGTAAGTCATGCTGGCAAAAAAAACCCAAAACAAAACCCAGGCAGAATTAATGACAGGAGTTAGTTTGCAAAACAGTACAGTGTGTCAGCAACAACCAAGGAAGAAGAGCCACCTGGATAGTCCTGCACACAAGATTAATTGAGAAAAACAAAACTGATGTTCTGGTGAAGCAATTTACAATGAAGAATTTAACTTTTACCATGGTAATAGCTCAATTTGTAAATGAACTGGAAGAAGATACAATCATGGTAGCAAGGAGTTATTCTGGAGACTCTTGCACTGAACAATAAAGATCAAGAGCTCAAGGCAGAAGGACACAGGACTGTGCTGTCTCTGGAACATCTTCTGATACATGCCTTGGAAGAAAGTGTAAATTCTCTTAAAGAAGATCAAGAAAAGCCATACATTAATGCCTTAAGCTGGCAATAAAACATTGACATAAGGATTGAAGCAAAAGATAATCTGGCAGCTCACTCCACTGCACAGGTCAACAACTGTACCAGAGAACATGGCGAAGGCACAGCACGGTTGTTGACCTGTGCAGTGACCTGTCCATCCCTTCTAAACAGTTTCAACTCACACTGACATAGACGCTTTGTTTTATCTGCACAGCATCATTGTGTATTATGTGTGTGACCACCTCACGGACATGAATAGACCATGTTAGGCAATGACTGATGACATTTCCCTGGGCAGACAGGCATGGGGCAGCAATGGAGATACCCCCTGAGCTAACTTGGGCTCATTACTACCATTTTAGCAACTGCAGGTGTGAAACGTCAGTTTCTAACAGGGAGTCTTCCACAGCAGGGGGAGAGTCCTCCATGTCTTTTTTTTGCCTAAACCCCTATGTCACATCTGAATAAGAACTTGTAAAAAGAGAGATTTCAAACATTTCACTTCAGCTGCTCGCTCACTTACTTACTATTAGCTGGAAAATTGTCATGCCTGAATAACAGTCATGTGATTGTTTGTTTGTTTGCTTTGTTTTGTTTTAATAGGAAGCAAATACAAGTTTTATTTCTGAGGAGCATATCAGTATATTGTTAATTACCTTTTCCATGAGCATGCCAGCTAAAGTTTGCATGAAAAAAAGCAAAAAGCAGACAAAAGGATGTCATTAAAATGCGTCCTGAGAACCTTTCAAATGATTCACAGTGGTCTTGTCCTAATTCAAATTGCATGTCAAAACAAACATGCCTGCAGTTTTCTAGGATGATTCTGTGTATTTATGAATTTTGTCATTCTGGCCCATATGTGAAAAAAAAAAGCACATGCAGTTGAAGTTTAAGATCCTAATCATGAAGAGTAAGCTGATTGAATCGAATTAACTTTGTAGAGAATGATAAAAGTATTTGATCTCACAAATCCTTACAGCACTTGTAAGTACTGTAGCTTGTTAACTCATTGGAAAAAAAATTCAGTTTGAGTTTCAACATGTGTCTATTACTGGCATAGGAAAGCATCTAATGTACAAAAACTTCAGCCCTGAGTAAATGATAACAATACTTAGGGCCCCACTCCACCAGCTCTCGGTGCTAGCATGCATATTTCCAAATTTATGCAAAGAAAAGGACTGAAGAGATAATTTCTTTTTAAGGCAATGCATTTTTCTGTCTATTTGAACACAAGGATGGACTAACACTAAAAAGCTAGACATAGGTGATGGAGCATCAGGTTGGCTAGTGAAAGTGAGTCATTGTCTTCCTGGTACAAACCCTTTGGCTTCACTTGGCTCAACACCATAAGTTTAGAATAGCTGTAGACTGGATCTAAAACCAACAAACAGTTTAAAATATACAACCTGTGAAAAAAAATCAAACACAAACACCCATATTCCCAGGAAACCAGCAAGGCATTCAGGCAACCCTGAACTTTTTGAGTAGAGCACAGCATTCCCTGTTACAAAATGGATGGACATCCGTACACCCCATGGGATGGGGTCAGGCATCTCTGAGTGGGGGTTTCTGACTATTTCTTTCAGTATATATGACCCCATCCCATGAATTATATAGACACCTAACTTTTTTTTAAATAAAAAACAAGGTGGAAGAAGGAAGCTGGAACTCTGAGGATCTGAGGGGATTAATTCAGGACTGCAGGTGGGTGCTTGCACTCCTGTGGGAACCAAAGCCATGAATCCTTCAGACAAAAGGTACCTACCTCATTTCTTTCAAGGAATGGAGCAAGATTCACTGGGGTTTTTTGCCCAGTTTTTGCCTCTTTGACTAGTGATGAGTACTGCTTAGGAAAGCAAGAGACCAGAGCTCAAAACATCTGCAGTAATTGCTAAAGCAGGGGAGGGGAGAAAAGACAGAAACCCAAGCCCTTCTGTAAAAATAGCATGCCATTTCAGAGTCTTATGGGAGAGATGCAGGACTCAGAGAGAAAGGGACTGAGAAGACTTAGAGAAAGTGCCCTGATTTTGGGTAAGGACACTTGACAAAGATGAGGGAACACTGTGGCTCCCTCTTGTGAGATTATGACTGTAGTTTATATTAAGTCACAGATATGAGGCAGAAACAGTTCTGCAGCAGTAAGAAAAGGGTGGTAGTCCTGACAGCACTTTTCGCTGTCATCAACTTTGCCAAAAAGATGTATTCTCTGTGTCTTCTCAAGGAACTCTGCACTACTCTGGCTAATTCCCCTAATCTGACTTGACTGTGAGGGAAGCCCTGTACCTGCTGACCTGGACCAAGAATATCTCATCAGGCAGCACAAGAGCTCAAGGGAAATATCTAGGAAAACTAAAATTACTTCTGGACTAGAAACATCCAGTCTGTCTGAATTAATTTCTGAATATAGCCCTCAAGGACAAGTCTTGTTCCAATTCTAAGAAATGACAAACCTCCCCTGCACTCCAGTGGGCTGTGGGAGGGATGGTATCTGTTGTTCAACCCTGGCTGAGGAATCAGCTGGGCAGCAATTGTATTTATGAATCTCAGTGTGCTAACAAAGGGAGGAGAACTAGTGAGTACAAATCCATCATCTTAATAAACTGCTGGAGTGCACCAGCACTGTCTTGCTGCAAGCCCATCAAAGCCAGCCTAGCAGCCTATCCTGGCTTCCCAGGAATCCCCTGTACCTCCTTCTGAAAGCCTCTATGGTGCAATCCAGAACCACACCACACAAAGAAGGAGACTGCAGCTGACCCCTAGTCTTTTTGGCACAGTGCAGACCATTCTGCAGAAGGCAATTGCTTTAATGCTGCAATATGCCTGACAGTCAGATGATAAAGGTATATCCAAAGCCCCAGGGGCTGATGAGGGCTTTGGATATACCTTTATCATCTGACTGTAAGGCATATATATATTTATATCATATATATATGATATAAATGAAGAACTTACCTGGCTGGGTTCAAGATGTGGTCTCCAACCAATGCTTGGACATGCCATAGTCCCTCTGCCAGTAAGATTCATGAATCTGCATTTTTGCAGAGCTAGCATTTAACTTCACTCTGGTAAAAAGGCTGCAGAACAATATCCAGCACCGATAACTCTCCAGTAAAGATAGCTGGGGCTTTAGAGCTGAACCTGCCCAGTGATAGAGAGTGCCATGTCTGGTGAATGGAGGCAATCAAAGCCTGACATTGTCAAGGACCAAACACCTCACAAACATTTCACTGCTTACACAGTTTTCATAGGAATAAGATGAAAGAAAGAACAAACTACATATGACAGGCATTGTTTTGCACAGGCTTAACTCTGGAAAGGTTCCTAGGACTGGTGACACTGACTGTTAGGTGCTCATTTTTACATACTCATAGTCTAAAAAGGAGCTGTCACTGTTCCCTTTTGTATTGTTTCCTTTATAGGAGGCTCAGCAACTGATTCTATTAATTTTGCAATTCATACCCTAATCTGTGGCTTCTAGTGTTAGCTGTGGAAGAACTGTATAGATGTTCTGAATTCAAATTGTCACCACAACCTGTAGCTTTTTGTGTCTCTACATAAACAAACCTATCATCAAGAAAAAAAGGGCCTATATATACATATATAAGAAGTAGTAACTCTTGGATTGGCAGTAAAATGGACCAGTTGTCACTTTTCAATCTGTTTCAGCTGAAATCAGGGCTCCAGATGAAACAAGATACTACAGAAGCCCACAGACAGATGTCCCATTTACTGTCCCCACTACTTTTCTTAGCAGCCAGTTCTCTAGCCACGAATGCTACACCAATGATGTGGCAGTAGGTTTCCCACCACAGAACACTCTGATATCTGTATAAATAACTTCACCAATATAAATAACTTAACCAGCGAGACTGCCGCTACTCTGATCCACCGCTATCACAGAATCTGCAGCAACACATCAAAGAGAGCCAGAACTTCTTTTCCTGTTCTGGCCACACTTACTGGATGATCAGATGCTGCCCCCTGCCTGGCTGCTCGCTCCCCGGCCCCGGCTGAGCTCTCCTCGAGGAAAAGGCTCCCAGCTTTTGCCCCTCCTGGCATGGAATCGTAGAACCATGGAAGCGCTAAGGTTGGAAAAGACCCATAATATCATCAAGTCCAACCGTGACTACCCTACCCTTTCACTGAATAATTTTAACTACCCTTTCAGTGAATAATTTTTTTCCTAATATCTAATCTAAACCTCTCCAGGTACAACCTGAGGCTGCTTGCCACTTGTTACCTTGGAAAAGAGACCAACCTCACCTGTCTACAACCTTCCTTCAGGTTTCTCCAGACTAAATAACTCCAGTTCCTTTGGCCACTCCATGATCACAACTCCACTCCAAACTGGCAGGTATGCTACAGGAGAAAGTCTGACAACAAGATAGTGGTGAAAGACAGGAAAAAAATAGTTGTTATCCTGGGAAAATAATTTTTATAGGCACCAGAAGGTCACTTTGACTGAACAGTTGCTCAAATTGCTGAGCATCATTTAGGGTCTAAATCCATGTCATAAGACAGCGGTAGATGATCTCAGATCTTTTTGGGCTGCACTATAGTGACTTCATGATACTTAATTAGTTTTTGGGTTTTTTGCATTTCATTTTTTTCATTTGAATGAAAACCAAGTCTGTAGCATCCTGTTATAACTGGAGTCTGCAGCTTGTTGGGGAAATTGTACCTAAGTAGACAAGCTGCAATTATGTTCCTTCACTATTTTGTTCCTTTCAGCTGTAAAAATCAACACTGCAAATCCCACTGTTTTCCTTCCAGGGTCTGCTAAACTTCCAAAAGGAATGCAGCCTCTTTTTCCAAAAAACCCAGTCAAAGTCAACCTTAAATGCTGTAGACAGACCTTGGTCAGAGTAGCAGCACATTCCCCCACCCTTCTCTGCACCCTTGCTTAAGCCATAACCACCAGTGGGAGTTGTGATGGCTTCATCCAGCTTATTCTGGACTTGGGGGGACAGACACCAACATGGGAGCCAAGGGCTGTCCAGAAAGGTGACCTAGAAGCCTTGCTGCTATGCAAATGAAAGTGAATCATTATACTTCATAAATAGTGGGCAGCCCTCTAATCCTGTGCGTGAAACTCCTGTGGACCTGCTCTAACATGTCCACATCCTCCTCGTGCTGGGACCCCAGAGGTGGATGCAGCAGTCCAGGTGGGATCTCACCAGCACAGAGTGGAGGGGCAGAATCCTCTCCCTCACCCTGCTGCACACACCTCTTTTGATGCAGCTCAGGACACAGCTGGCTTTCTGAGCTGCAAGTGAACATTGCCAGGTCACGTCCAGTTTTTCCTTCACCAACACCCTCAAGTCCTTCTTGGCAGGGCTTCTTGCGGTCTCTTCCTCTCCAGACTATTGATACTGAGGATTGCTCCAACTCAGGTGCAGTACCTTGCACTTGGGCTTGTTGACCATTATGAGATTCCCATGGGCCCACTTCTTGAGCTTCTCCAGATCCCTCTGGATTCCATCTTTCACATGTCAGTTACACCACTCAGCTTGGTGTCAGTAGCAAACTTGCTGAGGGTGCACTGATTCCACTGTCTCTATCACTGATGAAGGCATTACATACACTGTTCCCAACATGGACTCTTGAAGGACACCACTTGTCACTGATCTCTATTGGATCACTGAGCCATTGATCACAACCCTCTGGATGTGACCATACAATTAATCCCTCATCCACCTAACAGTCCACCCATCAAATCCATCTGTCTCCAGTTTAGACAAAAGAGTGTTGTGGGGGATCATGTCAAAGATCCAGATAGATGACATCCATAGCCATTCCCTTATCCACTGATGTATTCAACCCACCACAGAAGGCCACTACTCTGGTCGAGCAGGACTTACACATGGAGAAGCTGTACTGGTTGTCCCAAATCACCTCCCTGTACTCCATGTGCCTTAGCACACCTTTTAGGAGGATGTTTCATGATATTTTCAGGCACAGAGGTGACAGGTCCTTGGAGCCCTCCTTTCTCCCCTTTTTAAAAATGGCTGCAATGTTTCACTTTTTTCTGTCACAAAGGAATTCACCTGACTGCCATAACTTTTCAATATAACTTATTGCCAAATAAGCATGGAGTATAATTTGACTTCTATCTGCAATGAACAGGAGGAAGCCAACAAGCAGCTCTACATTGTTGATACATGAACCCACAACGCTGCAAGCTTTGTTTGTCCTCACATGCAGATTTGCATACCTGGGTATCTCTGCCAGAATGCAATTTCAGGTTCTGTGTGGACAACAGCCAAGGATTGGAGAAGGGAAATTGAGAGGAACATGAGTAGTTCTAAGGATTAGGAGGTTTGCCATCCATTTCTAGACCAGAGGACAGTAACTGAGGGTCCAATAATGGGAGGGAAAATGAGGAACATCTAACCATACAGCCAAAAAGTTAAAAATGTGAAAGTACCAGAACAGACCTGATTCCTGATTCCTGAGCAAATAGCTGCACCAAAGCATCATATTGTAGCTTGGAAGACTTGTCATCATCTTGTTATGGCAGGGCAAGAGTTCTCTCCAACTTATTTTTTCCATTGCACTGACAAAACAAGAAACCTCTCAGAACTGAGAGAATGTGACTTCTCTATATAATTATATAGGCATGCAAAGACATTTTAATGGTTCAAAAGCTGTAGGATGTAGGAAAACATTTTATTTAGAGACAGGGTAAAATTATGACACCATCAAAATGCCAGGCATTTGTCACTGCCTTCATCCACGAGTCAAGATCATATCAGCTGTCTTCAGTTGAAAATATATAATTATCTCAAGTATGCTTAAACAATGAAAGCCTGAAAAGGAGTAACTTTAGATTGGACCTATAATTTTTCCTTTTGATGATCAAAATACTTGTTTCAATTTGGCTTTAATTTTACTGAAATTTAATTTAAATTTTAAAATGAGTTTTTAAAAAAATCTGATTTAAAGTTGAAGTAGGATATTTGAACAACCTCTAGGCATTTAAAGAGGTTTTAAATTTATTGAAAGAGTTGTTTTACAATACAGAGTTTGATAAATTAGCACTTTCTAGTGAAAAATCATTATGCTGCTCAACTTCTGAGCAACTCTACCACTGTCACATTGTGCCTCTTACTATGACATGTTGCCAGTAGGACTTGAGGTTAACAGCTCTGCTGATGATTTTAGCCTGTTTAGATAATGAACCCAGGTAAAATCTCTGCCAAAAGGACTGGGTAGGAAGCTTTTTCCAAGATGTATGGGCAGGACTCTTACCTTACTGTGGCTGACAGGACAGGTGGGTCACCTGCTGCACCTCACTGCTTATGTACTGCTGACCCAGGCAGGCACAGTGACTGCCACATGCGCACTTGGACATGCCCATTAGGTTTTATCTGAAGATAAAGATTTTTTTTTTTTCCAGTGAAAATAATCACCCACTGAACTATGTTCCCAGGGTTGTGGTAGAGTCCCTATAACTAGCGGTTTTAAAGATGTGATTGAGCAGGGTGGTCATTAATCTCATCTACACTCCCTTTCCCATAAAAGGTTGGACTAGGCAATCTTCTGAGGTCCCTTCTGTACTGGACTGTTCTATGATTCTATGATTTATATGCCTACATGCTCATTAGGATATGAATAATAAGTACAACTCATTCCAGTAAATGTTGAGTCCCCTAATTTTTTTGGCACTTTTCTATGAAACAGCTCTTCACACAGGAATGAAGAACATTGTTCTCCATGACTTCAGGAGATGAGGGGAGTCCCAGAAGAAATCTGGAGGTGAGAGTTTTACTGAGTATGGCAGACAAGGGCTATTCCTTTGGCCCTACCCAGCACAGCTTTCAGATGCTGTAAGGGAGTGTGACAAGAGCACTGTGAAAACGATCTAAAGCCCAGAGTACTCCCAGGGTCACAGAGAGCCTGCTCAGTACTCCTGTGTGGTGCTGAGAGCCTGTGGGGCAGTAGCTCTGTGAGAAAGGATTCATTTGGACTCTTTAAAAAACAAGCCATTACAGATTCTGTTGGAAGGATGGGCACAATTCACTAAAATGTGAATTATTGTAAATCAATAAAATTCCATACAATACAAGGCTTCAGTGTCAACACACTGGAATAATAAGCCAATCCTTGTATTAGCCTTTTAACATTTTAATACTACTATCCTTAAACTTCTGGAAACAAATGATGCTTGAAATAACAATAAGGAAATATTCCTGGTTATTAAATAATGAAGGAATCCTCACTAATAGCATCTGCAGACATCCACTTCAGTAACAATTAATAATGTTTAAGTGTCAAAACCCAGGCTACACTGGTGAACTGACTTCTCTTACACAGGGTTTGAGCCAAGTTGTGGCACACCAAGGAAGGTTAACAGCTTCAGCAGACAGATGTGACTACAATACAACATCCATTTCAAATGTATAGTCAAAAACAGAAGAAAAGAATTCTTGAGAGGACTTTTGCCTGTATGAGTGATAATTTAAAATTATTAAGTCTATATTGGTGCCACACCAAAGGACTCTCAGGCATATTAGTGTACCAAGAAAATGGGGGGTTCTGAGGTATAAAAATGGTCTGTTTGAAACAAATTTTCTACTTCAAAGCTTTCAATTTTCATTTTGGCATACCTTGCATCCTTCTCCTGCCTTTACTTTTTGTCATAGATTATGTTCTTTTATTCCTTATTTTGTTTCACTACATTTTTTAGTCCCTTGGAACTGCTTTAACTATAGAGAAAGAAAACAGCCTAGCTGCTATACTTACTAGGATCTCCCTACTATAAATGAAACATTAATTTAGAATTTGTTTTGAACTTGTAACATGCCAAGAAGGATGGAAGAACTAACCAGAGCTATCACACCTGCCAGCCCCTTGTGAAGTCTGCTGCATATCTAAGATGCTAGGAGGTAGAAAATGAGAATAAAATTAAGGCCCCACCCATTAAAGGCACAAGCCTTGGTCCTTGTGTCTTTGCAAAATGGCCATATTTACATTCAATATTGAGTAACAAGGTTTCAAATAATTCCCTCTAAAAAGATGCTTTTAAACATAACAAAGAGTTCATCTTTTAAAGATCATTAATTTAAGTAATGGGAGCAAAGGCCAAATAATGGAAGGTGGGACTTGAGAAGGACATGGCTGCTGAACATGTGCTCTGTGAGGAAAAACTGGGCAAGAAGTATTCTGTTTGCTGCTCTGTGAAATAGAAATATTTGAGAATTCCAGTTTAAACCAAGGAAAATGCCTGGAGACAAAACTCCAACTATTTTTGCACTCTTTGATGTCAGCTGAAAATCAAAGGCCAAGCAATCTCAATCTGTAAAGCTGAGCTGAATCTGGAGAGAGGAATTCTTGACTCATGAGTCATTTGGTTTATGCCAGCCAGGGCACATCCACACTCAGGCTTGCAACAAGCATTATGACAGATGTAGGAAATAAGAAGCAGAATGCTCTTCAGATGGTGATTTCCAGCACAGAGCCACAGGGAGTAAATTCAAACATCGCAGGCACTTTTCCAAAACAAAGCAGAATGTGAATGCTGCAACTCCCCCTTGACTTCAGTAGCTCAGCCCCTTCCTTCCAGGAGCCAAGGACCTGGAGGGCAGCACACTGGGCACCACGCAAACATCATGCAGCTTTTGTTTCATCAAATGAGGGGATTGTTTTGTTGCCATTGAGAGGCCAAGTTTAGGAAAGCCTAGAAGGTTCACAGATAAAACACCAAAACAAAGTGCTTCTTACTCAGTTGTACCTCTCTGGCCTTACATTTAGTCCCTATTAGTACATTAAACTAATTATTTATTTTCTTACATGTGAACCTGATTCCCATAAGGTACCACGAGGAGGACTGAGTTTTGCTAACCATGTTTAGCAACACAATAATTTTTAGATAGCTCAGGCCAGAAGTCCATTTAGTGCAAAACACTGGGTTAATGTGATTTACCAGAGGATCTACCCAGTTATAATCATCTCAATAAATTCCCTTTCCAAAGTCAGCTTCTATCACAGGGGAGTAGTATTTTTTTCTAGGATGAGATCTGGGTTACAGAGGCTCAGATAAATTCTAGCACTAACAGTTCTGTTAAGTATAGGACAATGATAGAATTAATATATCATAAATGTCAGCACCAAGTTCTCATAAAATATAGGACTAATCATAGGGACAAAACTTAATGAAAAAACTCCACTTTGCCATGAAAGTGGCTGTTCATCATCTACATGGTGAGATGGGCAGGCAGATCATAATTTCATGCTTATCCACTCAAAACCAAATTTCTCTCCTAAATCAGTTCTGTCAGTTCAAGTATTTTTCAATTCTTTATCTTGTTAATTCTTCTGAAACTGTTCAAGCTAATTTATTCTTCCTTTGAGGAACAGTATGCATATTGAATTTTAAAAGGTGTTTTTCTGCCAGTCTTTCAGGAAGATAAATTTGCATTAGTTACAATACAGTGACGTTAGATTCTGCAGGAAGGCTTATTTGGATTATTGACTGAACCAGGAACACAACTGCCAATACACCCACAAATCATATTTATATATCAACTAAACCATTCTTCTCACATTCCATTATTCTCTCTCTTCTGTACCATCTCCAAAGCCAACATGATAGTTTTTTTGAGAAAATTACAGGAAATCCATAGTTTGCAGTCAAAAATAACTTGTCACTAAAGCAATGTACTTCCTAGGGTGCTCAAAATAGCTTTCGCCTTTAAAGGTACTGAAGTTGTTCTAATTTCTAAATGGATTTATAAAATCTGGCAAGTGCTTCAGCTGTTTATGATATCATTATCTCTGTGACAATGACACAGACACAAAGATAATAACTGATTCATTTCTTCTTGACAAGACTGTTGACAGGTTGATTGTAAGAAACTCTTACTTTTATAGTTCTTACTTTTATTTCCTTTCATGGCTGTTGAATATACTCTTTCCATATTACAAAGAGCAAATAAATTGGCTTATTTTCTTAAATACCTGTACAGAAAAATCTTCACTTATTTGTATAGGATATTTTTTTCTCAGTAGCATGCACAGTAGATAATAATTCAGTCAGATCACTTAGATAGATTTTTAGTTATATTTTCATAGTATATTTCTACTGTTATAACTCTAGTCAAAATGGAAAGTCACAATAGCACTGTGGTCATCTTCATGTCCCAAGGACCTTTGCAGTTATATCCCACGAGAAATTCAAATTACTTGTTTGGCGACTCTTCTGGTTGCTCTGGTGGCACTTCAGGACTCAGTAGGGTGAAGCTACAGCATGAGGAAAGGGACATGAGAAGACCCTGGACTATGCTGCTGCTGGCAAGCAAGCTCAAAGCAGCTAACAAACATGAAGACAAAGCTGCAGTGCATGGAGCTGGCAGGCCAGAGCCAGCGCCTGTGACACTTCCAGTCGTACTGTCTTGTCTAGAGTGAAAATCTGACCAAGAGCAAAGCAAAGGAGGATTGTGGAGGCTTCCCTGTATTGGATCTTGTTTAATCACCTGTATATTGCTTTCATAGAAGTTTTGTAACAAATCCCTGATTAACATGTTTACTAGAGAATAAAGACAATGTATAGACATACAATTTTGCCTCCTCTTCTCCTTCTAGCTGAAAAGTGAAAAGAAAACAGTACTAAAGTGAAATGTAGTTGAATGACTGCTTTTTTCTCCTCTCTTTTCCAAGTGAGTGTGGATGTCACACTCACCACTTGCCAAAGCTAGGAGCTACACAAACACCCCACCAGGACCAGAACCATCCTCCACTGCTTTTCCTACCCAGGTAATCTCAATGCTAAGTACAGAGAAGCTGTGCTTCCTGAAGACATCACAAAAAAAAGAAGTTAATACAAAAATATGGGAGACTTTTTTCATAATTTTGGTAAAGAATGTGTCAGTTTCCTTTTAGAAGTTTGTCTTTCACAAATAACCAATTTTAAATTAATAAAAGCTCAAAAGGGTTATATTGAGAAGATCTCAGTTTTTATTTCGGGTGGACTTAATTTTATTTTGATTTCATAATTAGATGGAGAACGTGTTTTGTGATTTGGAATATATATAATATAGAACATTAAAGAAAAATTGCATATAAGAGCTATCTATAAATTCTATTAAGATAAAATCTGAATTTTTCAAACTTGAATGGAGAGTTTCAATTTCAACAGGACCCCTCATTTCCACATAATCTTCAGATATGATATTTTAAGGTTGAAAACGCAGCACATTATTCTAACTTTACTGAGAATATTTGACTGAAAAATCACCATGAAAAAAACTGCGGGCAGATTGGGTCAGGGCCATTATGCATTAATTCAGGACAAAGGGAAGAGTTTCCTTTCAAGGTCCTTGTCCTTGCCAAACCGATGCTGTCGGCAGCAGCAGCTCCAGTTAATGTAAAAATAATTTTACTTCAATTGAAGGGTGGTGGGTAAACTTGCTGGTGTCAGCCATTGTGCCTTGCAGCCATTGAGACAAGCTGCTGCTGCGAAGAAAAGGCTGGGTGGGCTCCTCTGGAGAGCATCTTCCTTTGCACCGCCTTGGCCTGGCTCTACAAAAACACCTCCAGAGCGTGTAACCATCCACCACCCCTCGGGCTTGCATATGAACCTCCGGTGGGAAGTGCTGGCACATGACTGAAAGACTTTTTGCATATTAATCGTTAATGATTTGCTGTGCCTTACCTCGGGCAGCTGCGGGACCGACCCGCCTCTGCCCAGCCCTGTGCTACGAACATCACCCACAAGGAGGAGCCCCGTTTACAAATTACTCGTTAAGAGAAAAGACAGGAGCTCTGCCTTAGCCTTATCCAGGCTAAACAGATTAGCGAAGGATCACTGCTTGATGAAAGAAACACTGGGGTTCTTTTCAACTAAACTACCAACAGAAAGAAGATTCGACAGATAGGGGATGTTTACCTAATTACATTATCCCAACTTTTCCCAATTACAAGAACAGATGTTTTGTGACTGGAAATGAACCCAAAGGGAAGGAACATCAAAGACCAACTGCTTACAAGAAGAGCCTACAAAATCTTTTTTTTTCCCTTACACTCGATTAGTTACGATGCCAAGCACGTTTTGCCCCGGCAGGAAGGTGTGAATAAGTGAAACTGCTTTCCTGGAAACTACAGGATGATACTGAAAGAAACACAGTAGAAGTTAGTTATAAGATCTACTTACTACTACTAGTAGTAAGATCTACAGTAAAGTTACTGCATGAATGTGCAACAGCAGTTTTCATTTCGAATTTACTGTGCATATTTCAGTATAACCCACAAAGCTTAGTTTAAATGAGCATTGTCTTTGTGAATAGCCTCATTACTATCTTACAGCTACAACAATCTGGAGAAGGTAGGAAGAGCAAATGTGCAAACAGTCGTGCAGTTGTGACTTCCCTTGCTCCATTTTCAGGTACTGAGCCTTCTGAGGGCTGTTTAAAGCCAGAAGGGTGCATGTACATTCGGAGTCTATATGGACAGAGGCTTTTGAAACTCTAATCCAAAGCCTGAGGTTTGCAAATTAAGTGACTGTGTTTCAAAACTTCATCTTTAGCAACTTGCCTACAGTTACCCAGTCATGCCTGGTAGAATAAGGAACAAATCCTTACCAGTCAAAGACCGATAAAATGCTGCCAGATACCTCAAAAGCACAAGCAAGGGTTTCTCTTGATTTCACTTGATGAAGAATCTCATTTAAGATTTCTTTTGCATGGGTGGGTTTTAGCTCAGTTTTCAGCTAATTCATTTTAAAAGCAGTGTGGTTCTTTTCTGTTTGTACATTTGTTTTACATACCCAGAATTAACAGTAAGGTAAGCAGTTTCTCTTTATTATCTGTCTGCTGCTATCTTGATTACTTTTCAGTTTAAGTTGTTGCCTACTTTGCAAAATAACATTAACTGAGCTGCTAAGATTTCAGAAAAAATCTCATTAATAGTATTTTTTCCCTGCATGATGCAGAAACAAGTACCTTCAACAGATTGTTTTAATAAAATCGATTAAACACTGACTTTATGCATTCTAAAAATCTCTGCCCTGCTATGATACTGGCTGGAAGGTCAGCCCAAAAGAGCCCAAGCAATCTGGGGGTTACTGGAGTGAGCAGTTGCTAACAAATAGGATCACTGAACTAGTGGGGGAAAAACATTCTGCTGGACTCCACACTTAAAACCAAGGAATACAACCAAGGAAGAAATCATCAGGGATATGAAGGTCATAGGCAACCTTTGCTGCAGTGGCCATGAAATGGTGGTGGATCCCACAAAAAGGAAACATGGAAAATAGCAGGATCAACACTGGGAGTTCAGGAGAGCACACTGTGGCCTCTTAAGGTGTCTACTTGGAGAAATCCTGTGCAATGCATCCATAGAGAGAAGAGGGGACCAGAAGAGTCAGCTGAGTTTCAAGTATCACCTTTTCCAGCTTCAGAATGATCCATCTCAATGTGCAGGAAATCAGTCAAAGGCAGGAGGCAGCTTCAAATATGAGCAAGGAGACTCTGACAAAGCTCAAACAGAAAAAGGAAGTGTTCTACAAGAGATAGAAGCAAGTATGGGTGAACTGCCAGGAATACAGAAATGCTGTCCATGGACATAGGGGCAGGATTAGAAAAGGCAAAACCCACCTGGAGTTGGGCCTGGTAAGGAATTGTGGACAGCGGCAAAGACACCCCCAAGTCTATCACCTGCAAAAGGAAGACATGGGAAAATGTGGGCCTGCTGCTGAATGAGGTAGGGGACCTGGTAACAAGAAATGCCTGTGTTTACTGGTAAGGCCAGCCTTCAGGAACCTTGTGCTCTCAAACCTGTGAGAAAGTCTGGAGCAAGAGGAAGATCAAGTTAAGAAACATTTAATTAAAAAGAAGGCATATTAAAGTCCATGGGGCCTTATGGGATGTGTCCATGCCTCTTGACAGTGCTGGCTGATATTATGGAGGCCACTCTCAATTATCTGCGAAATATTATGGTGATCAGGAAAAGTTCCTAAACTATAGAAAAGAGTGAATGTCACTCCTGTCTTCAAGTAGGACACAGGGAACTACAGGCTTGTCACCCTCACCTCTGTCCTCTGGAAGGTGATGGAGCAAGCATTCCTGGAGAGCTCCTCCAAATAACTGAAGGACAAGGTTACTGGGAGTGGAGTGGAGTTTGTAACCACAGAGCCCTGTAATACAGCATAGCATAGCGAGGCCTCAGGATAAAGAGTCTTCAGACTAAAGACTTGCTTTATCCGAACTTCTCTTGACTTGCCTGAAGCTTTACTTAAATTAGTTGAGCTGCGACAGTTTTGCTAATTGACCAGGAGAGCTGAACTAGATGATGCCCAGAGGTTTCTGGCAACCCTCACTTTTTCTGCAAAAAACAGTCTAATGAAATTCACCGAGAATTTGCCTCCCATTTAAGAAATGTACAGAACATTTTTACAATAGTTTGACTTAAGAAAATTTCAAACCACAATTTTCTTCTTATTCTGACCTCTCTTTTTTTGACTTGAGTGAAGGAATAGTAAGTAAACCTGATGCAACATGTTTGGGAGGCGTTTACAGATACAGAATGTCTTATTCAAGTTTTTAATTTTAAAAAAAATGGTTTAGTTTAACTGAAATTTTAAGAAAAAAAGATAACTAGCAAATAATGGATTTCTGGTATTCTTCACTGCCTCTTTGAAGAGTAATTCAGCAAATTGTTTAAATCCTTGATAATGTATTTAAGCATATGAAAATTAATACACATTTTGACTCCAAGATGTCTTTTGCAGCCATTTTAACTTATGCTGCTTCCTAGTCTTCTCTTACAAATAGTCTGCAAAGACCTTTCTTGAGGTCTATTGATTTTTTAAAATCAAGAGTAGATCGTAACTGGTATCATTTTGTTCAAACCTTATTTCTGTCCCTATAATTAACCACCAGCTCTTTTTGATTTTTACCCTTCTTTTACAAGAAATATCTGAACTCACAAGGGAAATTATTTGTTTGTTCTAGGTGTGTTAGGCTTTTTGTTGGTTTTGGTTTTTTCAGCTTGAGCAGGGTATTTTACTTCATATTTTACAAACTTTCACCCAGACCAATAATGCTTTTATTGTCACAGTATATATAGGATTGCCTATTAAATTATTAAGCTTAAGATCTGAGTCAGGTTTTCTTTTACTTTGGGTTTTGTTTTCCTGTTATGTTTGGCTTTCAGGTAGGGAAGTATTACTGTCCTTGCAAATCAAATGCTCTAGAATGAAATTTTTGCTTAGTTCAGTCAATACCTGATCAATTTGCTAATGCAAAGTCAAATTGTATGTTGCAGTTAAGTTCCTGGCAGATTCTGCCCAAACAATCACACTCCCAATACAGATAATATTTACTGTTCTACTAAATTACCACTTATTTTTTGTTCTAAATATTGGAATATTCTAGCAGCTAAATTTATCTCAGAGGAAGTTTCTGGAAATGAAACACCCTCAAAAGTCCTATTTTTCTCCTATGATAAAAATTCTAGTTCTCTGCCTATGAAGCTGCCAGGCTTCTGTGATGCTCCCAGTTTTGCAAACAATTCAGCCATCTGATTCTTTACTCCCATCTTGGTAGTTAGTAGTTGACCCAGTTATCTCTGATGGGACTGGCAGGATCTCCAGATGCCTTGAGGACGTTCCATTTAAAGACTGCACATGGACAGCAATACTTTGCAGTATTGTTCTTGGGTGAGGGTGATTTAAGATAACAAAAAAACCTCTGTCTTCAGGATAGCAGCATTCACCTGAGGTAAGAAGAACAAGAAAAACTTGTCGAACAAGGGAATGCCACAACGATTAGCATTCATTTGGGCAACAACTGGTGGAATGCAGGAGAACAAAACGTCCAGTTTGGCATTTTAACAACTGTGAAAACATTAGCACGTAGTTGCTTTTAACTACATTCTAAGCCAAACTTCGCTTTTCATGGTCTATAAACATAGCCCCAGGGCTCAAAAACCTCCGAAAAAACCCACACAAGCACCAAAATAGAAGACTGAGTGAAAAAAACCCCAAAGTGACAAGACCTCCTCAACTCCGATTTTCTTTCCTTTACTTAGTTTTTCTGATCTTTTTTCTTTTTCTTTCATCCTCACTCACAGCTTTCTTTCTGTCTTCTGTACTGAGGTGCCATTGCAACATAAAAATCTGTAAAAACAGGAAAGTACTGTTTGGTAATGTGCACTGCTCTTGGATTTTTAAAAATCCCTGCATTTGTTTTGATGATTTGTGTCTCTGTTTTCATATTTGCACAGAAACAGTAACCATTTAAAAATCAGAACAACAGCAGCTGTTCTTTGTTCAGCTTTTGTTGTTTTGGGGCTTTTTTTGATCTTCGGCTTAGACCTTCAGTCATTTCTGATCTCTTGATCTATTCGTTTGTTTTTCCTAGCAGGACCATGTCACCAACCTAACTGATGCAAGGCCTTTCTCTTCATAGGCATCTCTGACATCACCGTGGTACACTTAAAATGTGCTGCCTTCTGCAGTTGCTTTATGACACACACCTAAGCTTTAATTCATGTGTGCAATTTCAACTTTAAAGACACATTATAACAGGTTTTTTCTCCCTTACATATTCCTACTTTATCCTGAATTTTTTTAGGATTCGCAGTCTTGTATTTCTGTGTATTTTTGAAATACTCCACATTCTGTTGCTTTTCTGAATCTGTCTCCTATTACCATTTCAGTCACTGCTTCACAGCTTATGACGGACTTTTTACGTCTCCTCTTTAGCTAGACAGACCTTGTGTCACTATTTTATTTTTTGAGTTAGCTGCTGCAGCAAGTCATTTTCCAAGCACTCTTCCTGCATG
Organism: Certhia americana; assembly: GCA_018697195.1. Classification (NCBI taxonomy): domain Eukaryota; kingdom Metazoa; phylum Chordata; class Aves; order Passeriformes; family Certhiidae; genus Certhia; species Certhia americana. Next base: position 129,774,811 of record CM031858.1, on the reverse strand, counting down.
TTCCCTGGGAACACTTGATCTATCAAAGGGACTTTTATGATTCTCTGACTTCAAAACTGAGCTTTTAATATCACTGCTGTGATATGCTTCAAATGCTCCTTTAAACTGCAGGATTGAGAAATGAGACCCGTAACACTCCAATATTCCTATTTTAATACAGATTAGCAAATACAGCAGACGTCAGAATTGTCTTTTATAAATTTAGTTATGAAATATTTCAACTGTCTGAACCCTTGTCATAGCTCAGGCAATTTTAATTCCCAAAATTTTCTATGATACAGTAGCTTTAAAATGCAGAACATCAGTTTAAATGTTTGCCATCTACCAACCTGGAGAGTCTGTGTTATTTTTGGGCCCTAATCTTGTGTGACCTTTTCACTGCTTTTTTTGTTCAGTTGGATTTTCACAACAGTTCCTTATAGATTCTTCACTAAGTAATAGGAGTAGTCAGGAGCCTTCCTCAGTTGTTAGAAGTATCTCTTATACATTGATTCCATAGAATACAGATTCTATTCACCTGTTTGAACATGATTTCACATGAAGTTATGTAAACATGGCCCAAATGTAAAAAAGCCCCCAATACTAAACATATGAAGTGTCTGTCAAAAATCTACATGTATTATATGCTTATTTGTGTTTCTGACATTGAGCTAGACAGTTTCTCACACTCTTTAGTGTCAGTGTTTGCTAAGCAGCGAATGGTACTTTAGTGTTCATTTCTAGATCATCCTCAGAGGACAGACACAGGACTGCCTTGCATTGCCACACTACAGTACTGCCAAGCCACCTGCTAAGAGAGTCTTCTGCCTTCTGTACCATCAACTATAAGTTCAGGCTCTGTATTTTCCTTAATTAGTAATATTTCAGCCTTTTACAAGGTGGACTATTTTGATAAAAAGACATTGTCTCCTCAGTTTTGGGTATTTTATTTCTTTTTCATATAAAGGGGGACTACGTAAAGACCTGGAACATCCTTTCTTAGAGCTTTCCTTGGATTGTGCTTTGTAAATTTATAGTAGAACGTATATTCCTCTGATCAGCTGTGTTGGAAGTTTTACAGATTCCTATTCATACAAGCAAGTGCTGAACACTGTTCCAAGTGCAGGCTTCAGAGGTTATGCCAAGGAAATCGTATGTTGCTTACTTAATTGTTGAACCCTGGCAGGGCTCTGGAGCAGTGAAGATAGAGGCAGGCTTTGGTGTGACAGCAATGCTTTGTACTGCACAGCAGTGACATCCTACATACCATCTGTGTAGGTTAACACAAAAGATGCCACTGGAGCTTGAGCTGCACTTTCACGTACCTTAAAGAATCAAAGAGCAATAACAAACCTTTAGAATAGGGCTAATTACAGGAATATTAGATACAAGACAATAAAAACCCTAAAGTAATTATGCAAAAGCGGCAGATGCAAAAGCTTCAGGACTACTGTACCTTTGAAGACCTGAGAAAAAATATTTAAGATTTGCCTCCAAAAAAACCTAAATGGGGCTACCTATGTGTGGACAAGGTGCCTAAGCTTCTGGTGTGCTCAATAGAGTTGAATGTAGGCATGGAGCAGGCTGAACAGCTACTGAGACCCCACAGCATGCACTGAAGCCAGCTCCACCACCTGTAACAGGAGCTTCGACACTCCCGATGCAGCAGAAGTACCCGTCAGGTGTCCTAAGAAAAAGCTGGTAAACGGATCTGCCCATAAGTGACAGTGCTTGTACATACACAGGAATACACCAAGTTTTGCAGGGACATTTGAGCTACTTCCAGGGTAGCAGCTGCACTAATATAGCATGCTGTAAAATGAATACACTTTGCTTTTTAGCAGGAGTAAAAAGTCCCTAACAAAAACTGCCGTGCTACGGCTAGGTCATCTGTACAGCAGTCAGGTTTTGTTAAGATTTACTTTTTCCCCCTCTAGAAGAAGCTGCTACCAGGGAAGCAATATTCAATCCTCTCCCAGTTGCCTAAACCTGGGAATGCTAACTAATTACTATTAGCCATTTTAATCACCTTGCACAAAATCCTGGAAAACAGTATTCTTCTTATTAGCCCACCTGCTGCATCACCACAGTGGGCAAAGTACTAGGGATGAGCAACAGGAAAGACTGCAGAATTAATGACAATAGGCTTATAGCAATTTTGACACTTATTTCACTAATAAAGAGTTTTTGAATGAAACTATGCTTAATGCATGGCTGTGGCTCAGCTCATGGGTGCTTTCCTTTTAACAGCAACGATCTCCCTATTTATTATACATTTTTTCTTTCTTTCAGCATCATGTGACATGACATACGATGTCCAATTAGACAGCCCTAACAGGATTATTTCTGCAACTGAGATGTGACGCAATACATTAAAGGCTACCCTAAGTACACATTTTGGATATTAGAACTGATCAGTTTTTTCAATATACTATAAAAATAGTTTGGTATTCACAAGTTTTATTAAAGAGGATTTTCTATCTAGGAAATCTAACAGAAAATCTATAAAGCAAGCATAATTTTTCTGTTCAGAGAAAGGTTCACCATGAGGATAGTGAACAGCCTACTGCATAAACATCCCAAAAAATCTCTAAGACTGATTACTTACTTATCCAGACTACGAACCATAACAGATACATACTTTGCAATTCATCTTTTTTTCTCTTCAACACAGAGATGATATAGGGAGAACAATCCTAAAACAATCTTGTACTGGGCGGTCATTTTTTGAGCAAGAGAACTTTCAGTCTACACCTTTTATTTGTTAAGCTCTAAAAAAACCCAAATCATCTTATTTCTTATTAATTGCCACAAACAAAATAAAGTACCTGCTTATCATGGTATATACTGAATGGTACCTGTATTTTCTTATGCTGTTTTATGTAATCCTGGAAAGTATCATGACTAATTAGGTGGGTCACTTGCAAGAAATGCAGATTCAGAAGACCTGCACGCTGATCCAATATGTGAGGTAAGCTGTCTGGGTTTTTTTTACCCTCAGACCTTGCAGAAAAGATAGGAACAGACGATTGATGCATCTCAGATTGCTTTTCATTTTGCCACAAAATGCTCCTGCCAACTCATACTTCATTTGTGATGCAGATATGAAGTCAGATTATCCTTTCCCTCTACCCAGAAATTTATTATTAATACTCACAAGCAGCAAATAAAACAGAAGACGTAACCAGCATTGTAACAATAGGCTTATCATCTATTGCATTGCAAATACAACCACCACCACCTGTCATGGACACCAACCACCATGTCAGTGGGGCAAGAATTAATACTGAAACCTGTCAAGGAAGCTTCTGAATACAGTTCTACATAAGCTTCAATTCGAAACAACACTCTTTATACAACTGACATGGGGAGTGCTTTGGCATTCAGATGGATGGGATACAAATACAACACACATACAGTGGTACATCAGTACATATGGTACTACATACCATACATACTGAGTTAACAGAGCCTTAAGTTTGATGTACAGGTAACACATCTCCCACTCCCCTCTTATACAGCATTACTGTTGAACTGACACATTAATCTGGAACAGTTTTAAAGATTAAGGCAAATATTGTGTTGTCTGTCAAGACTCAGCCATCCTCCATGGCTGAACCACATATGTGCAGCAGTGAAATCCTTATTTGAAACAGCAATCCCAGCATCACCCTTACACACACAATATCTGTACTTTCCACAATGCAACAATTCTGGTAGACAAGGCAAACATGTCCTCAGCCTGTGGCACAAGAGCTGCTCCTGTTTAGCTCACCATCAGCTCATTCTTTCCCCAAGTGAATCTGCACATATTTGAGACTCTTTATCAAATACTGTACTACTTGATACAGAGTACAGAACACAGCTTTAAGATCTGAAATAACGGTGCTTCCTCAGCAGCACTGCCCCTGAAGGTACTCAAGAGGTGCTGGGAAATGAGACACACAGTGATACTGATGGAAGGATCTGAGCTTTGCTGCCTGGGGGAGGCAGCACCAGCGTGCCTGATGCAGGGTAGCATTGAGCCTCACAGTGTCACTGGAGCACTCTAAAGTTCACATCTGTTTCCATTTATACTTTGCTTTCATTTGCCATCTGATGTATTCACAACAGGGATCACACAAAAGAACAAAGCCCTAGCAGAATGGATATCACATTCTACATCAACTCAATACACATGGATTTCTGCATAATTGATCATTTTATTGGAATCTGTTAAAAGATGTTTGTTCAGATCACCTGTTCACCAGGCAGTTACGCTGCTTCTGTTCACTACATACATACTGAGCAAATCTCCAAGCAATACATAAATATTGTCTGACCCCATACTTAAGTATCTTTACTACAAAAAGCAGCTTCTCCTCAATGAAAGTTCTATCCATGGGACCAATGTGCATTTTTTCTAGTTGAAAATGGTATGACTTGTACCAAATCCATATCAACAATCATAGGTTAAATACATCAATGCATGTTAATAGAGCTTTAACAGTAAAAAAGTAAGAAAGTTAAATACTGCAACAGCTGAGATACATACTGCATTCAAATGATAGAACATAGTCTATTGACCTAGTTAATGACACAGTCACCAAAACACAACATACAGAAGCAATGTCAACAGCCAGTACTTGTCTAAGCATTTTAAGAGTTTCCCTTTTCCCTTCAAATAAAGAAGGTTGTGCACATCCTGAATGTGAACTTAGGCATCATTAACCTTAAAGCAATATTGATGCTGACAGTTAAGGTTAGATAGAGCCATACTAAAGCTGCAGGCCACTGAGTACACACAGCATTTGTGAGTTTGAGGAGTGCCAATTTTACTACGGAACAGGTTCATTGTTGAAACTAAGTGCACCCTATGTAACAGTAGCATTAAATGGCAAGACATATTTAGTAGAAAATGCCACTTTAGAAACCTAGCATAATTCAGTAAACTGAGTAAAGGGGTGATGTAACTAGCTATGATGAGGGCTAGGGTGGTATTTTAACTGAAACACCCTGGTTAAGTGAAATAAGCTGACCTATCATTGGTCTCTAGAACCCAGAAATAAAGTTAAATGTGTTCTCTCAGTCATCAAGGACTAGTATTTCAGCAGGCATTTCAGTTTTTAACCTAAAGGCAGGTTAAAATAAATCCATATACAATGCAACATACCTCAAATAGATGCAATGATGACCAGTTAGCTGTCAGTCTCTACTTTTACCGTTACAAACCCAACAACTCTGGCACACAAGTACAGCCAATCTTTTAAGTTCAAATTTAACCATTCCAAGCCAGAGAGACCCATTTCAGAGACTTCTCTGTGATAGCATTCTGGACTGCAAAAACATGCATACACCAGCTGCCCATAAACACACAACTTCAAGAATTTGCTAGAAATAGCCACTGAACATACACATGCATGTCAGTGAGTTTCCCAATTAAAATGCTATTTACAAGCCATACTTTAATTTCTTTTGTAATTTGTTAATTTTTAACCCAACTTACACATATGAGTTCTAGTGAAGGACATATAATGTGACATTTACAAATATTCAAAGTGAAAACATGTGCAAGTTACAAAGCTACAAAGAGGTTAGCAATGATTTTCTGATCTTTTCAGGTGGAAAATTATTTACTAGGTAAGCAATGCCAGGGAGAAGTGAAGTCAATGAAGGACATAACCTTTAGGAAAGCAAACACAGCCTTAACCAACAATATTGACTTTCCAAAAAGTCAGAAAGTTTCTTCATACTGAAAACTGAAGTCCTCCATGAAGTTATCTGGTATCTTGCTGCATACTGTAATGCATTATTGCCCTACACATTGTGCAGAAACCCACAGCCAAGTATTAATGCACAAGAAATTTAAAAATTACTGTGCATAAGATATGATTAAGCTGTAACAGAATCTCAGGTATTGATTATGGCTTAGACCTGTATTGAAAGTTAACACTTAGACAAATATCCTTACATGAATGACATTGTCCATATGAAAGCGAGACAACTTTGTTACACCGAAGACTTTCTTTGTTAAAGTGACCTTCTCCTTAGAAGAAACAGACAATATATTCACAGATAATCATTGCAAGAATTAGCCCTGTAGAAAATGCAACAATACTTCTTACTTATCTTCTCCTTAAGTGTATATATTTGCAGATATTTTATAAGCAAGCTGTTTCTTGAACAGCCAGATATTGATAGTTAATACTACTTTCTCCCTCATCCAAATTTGCCAAATTCAAGACATTGTTTTAGCAGCATTCATGAAATCAATAGTGCAAAGTTGTTATAAAAAACTTTTTCCCAAGCTAGGACATCCTCTTCAAGTTTTGTATTGGGTCAATAGCACTTCCCAGTTTTTAGAGCTCAGGGGAAAGGCAGGAACAATAGATATGCTGATTCTAACAAACGAACAATTGTTTGCCAAAGGCTTTTTAAAATTTTATTTTGGGTGGATTTTTTAAATTTGCTGCTCATACTGGCCCTTGTTACAACTTTGGTAACTAGTTCACTGCATTAAATTCACAATTCCTCATTTTGATATGCACCTATAACATGTGAATTGAACTGCACCACAATAATTGTAATGTCATCTCTATACATTCGAGCCAGCTCTTCTGGAAGACTAAGCATCTTGGACAGTCGCTCATGATCCACAGTTCCAAACTCATTGTTACCCACTGCATGACGTATCAGGTGAGTTGCTGCATTCTGATCTTCAAATACTGAAGAGATTTTTGCCCTCCGTTCTGTTAAGAGACCGTGCATCTGTCCCAGAGTTACCTTATAGCCACCAACAGCTATTGGCTGTTGGTGGTGAACACCAGTGAGGTACTCCCCCACAATTCTAGCCACATCTTGTCTGTGCATTGTCTCCCACAGCCCATCTGTGGCCAAAACCAGGAACTTATCCTGTGGCCGTAACTTGTGATGTATGACCTCTGGTTCAGCTGTGAGGTATGGGGGAGTGTGATAGTTTGGAGGAATAAACTTAGTATATTCATTCTCATTCAGCTGATCTGGGCCTGATTCTACTACTCTCTTCTGCAGTTCAATACTCCATTTAAACTTCACATCACCAAAAGCTCTGAAAGGCATCAAGAGACCCAAGAGACGATCTTGTTTCACAAGACTTTTCTCTTCAGACTTTGGATGCTCCATTTTCACACGTTCCACTTCATGTTCATTTTGTGCATTGTGGTCATAGGACAAATTAACTGCAGACCAAGATCCATCTTCTTCCTGAACACCAAGCATTGCTCTACTGTCACCTGTGTTTGCAACGTGCAAGTCGACACCATCCACGTGGGCTACGCAAGCAGTTGCGCCAGAAAATGCTACTCGCAGTACCAGGTAGTTGAGAAAAGAATTTGGATCTCCTACTTGAGCTTCCAAAGAAATATCATTATCAAGCCTCTTAAAGGCATTAATTAAAGCTTCTCTCACATCAGTAGTCTCTCCACTGTTGAGATCAATCAGCTCCTGCCAGTAAGTTCTTAGACTGTTGAAGTAAAGCTTGGAAGCCTCTTTGCTAAAATAATCATTGGGATGCTTGTGCCATTGTAAAATGGGCAACAGAGCTCTGCCACTCTCCACAGCGTTTTCTATTTCAAGTAAAGTCTCATGAGGTAACAAAGAGACAGCAATGTAGTAAAACAGTCTTTCACTGACAGCTTGAGCACAAGCACAGCCTGCATGGCCATCAAACACACCCAGAAGCATCCCTCTTGTCTGTAAACAAGTGGCAGCACTCCTCCGGTCCTCTATCGGAGCATTGGCAGGCAACTGGTTGCTATCGAAGCCAAGAACAGAACTTACATTTTTACCATCAAATTCCGGGACTTTGAAACTGTATTCGTTTGCCTTCAGAATGCTGTTGACCTGTGGAGGGGTGAGGTAAAACCTCTGTGGCGTAGAAGCATAATCCCTCGTGTGAATAAAGTGATTAAAATGCTCCTTTGGCCTGTAAAGTGCCGCAAACTTCTTCTGCGGTGCATATCTGAAGTGACTGTGAGCAAAATGAGATGACAAACAACACAGATGTTTATGGTGGCAGTAACACGCAGTGCTGCCTATTCTGCTAATCTCACAGTTACGAATCAATGGGAACAGATGAGCTGGTGCTGGCATGGCATCAGACAACAATGGCAGCCTGGAGCTTCGGACTGGAATTGCTGAAAGACAAGAGAACAACTATGCTTAGCGGGACAGCTAAGAGATTTTTTTCCCCCAGAATTCTCTGTTAAGATGTTTACAGCGCCTAACCAAGTTGCTTATTATTTGGAGTTCATAGCTTCGAAGGACTTGACAAAGAAAGGCATTGCGAGGTGCTCGTTTATAGACACTGCATTGGGCTGTTATAAAAGTTTTACTGTGCTTCAGCACAGGTATTTTAGCTCTTATACCCACACAGATAGCAGACAGGAAGTGAAAGCATCACCCAGACAGTCAATGAAGCTTCAAACAACTTAGCACAATGGTTAGCATGGAGCACTCTACAGAATTGCCACTGGACTTTTACAGATATTTGCTTTCCTGGTGATTTCACAGCTGACAGAGACAGATGTGGCATACAAGGGAGAAAACATTCTTTCTATAAGGCTGAGGTAGAGAAAGCATCTAACAGGACAACTCAAGAAACAACTCTGAGATGACATACAATGAAGATGGTTAAAGCATCAGAAACAAGAAGTAGGTGATAGAGAACTGATATTCTTTATGCAATCAGAAATCAGTAGCAGATTTTCTTTCCCCCCTTTCACATATAAAGCTTCAAACTTGTATGACACATACAAAATAGTCACAGTCACAAAATAGTCACAGCAGTCTATGCAGCAATTTTCTAGCCTAACATGCAAGCACAAGAGGCAGAAAGGAAATACAGCTTTCCAACAGCAGCTGTTCGATCCCAGCAGATTTTAAAATTATGGAACACTTTAGAAAGCTACTCAATTGAAGGCCTATGTGCAAATTGTTTTCTTCCACGACTAGAACAGAGGCTTGCACAATACTCTAATGCTAGTTCAGTGTTAAGATAAACCACTAGTATCCAAAAAAACATTCTATTGCCACTTGCCACATCTAAAAGCTTTCTTTATTTTTCACTTCCCTGAAGAAAGAGTATGCTAGCACACTCGTTCTTGTCCCCATCTACATACCAAATCACAACATTAGTGAGAGTGCCTCTCAAAAGCCTTATTCACTATGCCTCATTATCAGGAAGTCTTTTACAATGTAATACTTGAGAGACAATTCCAGAGTGGAAATGGAGTTAACTGTGCCTTGTGTGAAGTACACACATTTACGGCAAATTCAATTTTCTCTTTTATGATCAAATTTCATCGTGGAAGCTTTTTCTCAGAAAAGACCATTAGAAGGCTTACTGCAATCATAAGTACTATCAACACTGCTCAACATCAAATTGTTTTACTGAAGAAATGGGTATTGCTGTGTTATGCAAGGTGCTTCAGTCATTAAAATGATTTTTTTTTTAGCCAAGCAGACATAGTAGTATCTCACATGAGACTCAACCCCAATGAAATATGCAACAAGCCACAACACTCAGTCTAAAGTACCATCATGCAATATAGGAGAAATTGCATTTTGCATCACCCCATCCCATTAGCTTTCCATAGCTTCAGCCATGATTTTGATCACCTGGGCCAGCTGAGAAGTGTCTGGAAACATATGAAGCCTCACCCTATTCTCCTTGTTTCAAGAAAGGAAAGCAAGTCATATTCTCCCCTCTAAGCTTGTATGTTCTTTTTAGGTAAATCAGAGGAGAGACCTGTTTTCTCTGTTACATGACATGTAAGTGCTGAAAGCAGAGTAAAATTCATGTTGCTGTCACTCTGCTGACTCCCCAGTACTAATAAGTGACTTGCACATTGACAAAAACTCTCTTGAGTCTCCCACTGACAGCTGAAGATTGAAGTTCTCTGTTGTGCAGGTACCGGGAAGAGCCTGGGCTGCAATCCAGACGCCCAGGAGCAGTGCACTGGCTGAAGCTTCCACATGCATACTGAATTTATGTTAGCCATTTGCTTCTCCAGTCCAGGCTTCATATGCACAGAGCATGCCAGCAGCAGACTGCAACTCCAAATATAGATTTTCAATTCTATTCACTGCCTTCTAATTATATGGGAGCTATTTTAGTAACTGTTATGTACATTTCTTCACGTGATATTTAAAAGCAGCAATTTTGCTTAAGTTCCATGGATGTGCCTGGCCTACAGCAGCACCTCAGCTTCAGCACTGGTCTCCCATTACACTCCACCTGAACCAAGCTGTCCTGACTGCTCAGCATTTGTGTTCAGTGCTGACCCACAGTGGTGCCTCAACTGTTCTGATAGTTTTTGCTGGTCCATGATGAAGCAAAAATACAAATGTATTGCTACTGTAACAGTTCTTCAGTGCCACCATAGGGCAGTCTCATGATTTTTAGTCATTAGTTTATCAAATTCTACATGAAACCCACGAGAAAGTAAAGTTGGCCTCACATTTTCCATGACACATATCATTTACTGTAGACCTATGCCAGCTTAAGAGATCAGTCTGTTTCACACACCAGCTTCAATAATTCGAAGTTGATTAAATAAATGCCAAATTCCAAGTGTCCAAACATGAACTGAAATTCAAGTCTCTCCCACTTACCCCTACAACACAGCTGCCCCAAATATCACCAGACACTCCAGCTTGCCCTTTAAATCATTAAGATCCCAAGATTACTATGGTTGATCAAAAGATGGCAGAAAAGAAAAAGTAAAAATTTTACAGTTCAATCAAGATTTGACAAGATATTAGAATGAATGCAGTGTAAATAACTCTCCAAGCCCAGAGGAGGGTACAAGTGTTCTTTTCAAACTGTAAATATAATATGACCAATAATTAGTCAGATAGTCAACTTAGGGGTTTTGTAGTACTACACTAAAAAAAAAAAAACAGAAAAATGTTCCACCTTTCTTTAATAAAGGCTCGTTACTGCCATACTGTTAGTGTTAATTGACGCTACACAGACAGGCTCCTCCAAAACACTGTGCCAAAGACAGCCATGGCTTCAGGTAAAAACACTCACTCGGGTGCTTTTCCTACACCTGACAGACCTGAATGAGCCGGCTGGAGAGGACGGGGAGGCGGAATAAAGCATTTATCACAAGCAGCACCGTTAATCCTTCCCTCCGGCCTCAGCCATAGCCCAGCCTAGCAGCCCCTTCCCCGGGTCCCATCCGAGCCCCGAGCCCCTCGCTCCACGAAGGGAGATACATACCGATCCGCCTGGGCCCAGGACATACACACATTCTCCTGTCACAACATGAAGCCGCCAACATCCACAAAGCAGAAGCCCGGGGGGCGGGGGAAGAAGCAAGGCAGAGAGTTTGTTAGAGAAGACGTAGAGCTCCGGCACGGAGGTGGGACGGCAGACAGGAGGAGACACGCACACACAGCCCTTCTGCGGGCGCACGGCGCCGCTGCTGCCGCTCGTCCGGCGATGGGACCGAGCCAGCTCCGCAGGGACCGCCCGCACCCGCCGCCCGCCCGGGCACCGAGCCGCGCCGCCCCCGCTCTCCCTTCCTGCAGGGCGAGGGGCAGGGCCCGCTCTCGCTGCGGACACCGCTGCCCGGTCAGACGCTGCGCGGCCCCGACATGGCCGCCCCGCCCGCCTCCGGCACGACCACCTCCTCCTCCCTCCGCCCGTCCCGGGCACAGACCTGGGCCTTTCCCGGGCGGCTCAGGGAGACGGGCGGAAGGGCCGTGAGACACAAGGGAAGCGGGTAGATGGACAGGACCGCGCCACCGCGAACGCACCCGCCACTCCAACACCCCCGACAGACACCGCCTCACGCCCGCCGCCGCCGCGCCTTTATAAAAGGCCCTGCGGCGCGCGGCGCGCCGCCCATTGGCTGCTGAGGAGGGCAAGGCGGGCACGTGACGCGGAGGCTGAGGGAGCGCGCGGGGAGGGGGGCGGGGGGGAGGAGGGGGCGCTGCGTGCGCGCGCACGGCGCAGGGGCGGGAAGGCGCGAAGGCGGCGGGGGCGCGCGCGCGCGCTGTGTCCGCGCCCCTTCCCCCCAAGGTGTCCGTGAGGGAGGGGAGGGCCCCGCGGAGCGGCCCTGCGAGTGGGAACGGGGCCGCTTCCCCTGAAACGGGCCGGAAGGGTCTGTAACGGGTACAAAACACATTCACTCCGCAAGAGACCTCCAAAGTCTGTCTCGGGTACAAAACACATTCACTCCGCAAGAGACCTCCAAAGTCTGTCCCGCCAAAGTCTGTCCCGAGTACAAAAACCACATTCACTTCCGCAAGAGACCTCCAAAGTCTGTCCCTAAGCCAGGGAGCTCTCTGCCCTGAGAAGCCCCCCCACACACACTCCTTGGTCGGGAGGTTCAGTCCCACAACTTCTGGACTGTACGGAAGCCGATATGGGAAAAATGTCTAAAATTTTGTAGGGTGGATGGCGTTTACTTTGAATTCCTTTTAAAGAGTGGTGCTTTTTGTTGGTTTGTTTTTTTTTTTCCCCTTGAAATGTTCGAGTTGACTTGCAGTCACAAAGCGTGTTAAGTCCGCCAGAGGCCACTGAAGTTTATAGTGAAACGTGGCGGGGTTGGTTGTTGGTTTTTTTTGGTTTTTGGGGGTTTTTTTAATTAATTTGCTCCCTGGTGTTTTGTCTTCTCCAGAATCTCTGCAGGCAAAGCGGGCTGCTGTGGAGTGCCAAAGAGCAGGGCCCTCCCTGCCCTGAGCCCGGCACGCTGCTGCCGTCACTGCCAGCAAGGAATGGTTTGAGGGCAGTGGCTGGGAAGGAGCAGCCCTTCCCCACAAGTGCAATACCTGTCGTTCCTGCCACTGCGGCAGCAGCAGTAGGCTCCCCTCCCTCCTTCCTCTCCCCTCTCATAGTTCCTGTCCTGTCCCTGCTCCGCATCTCTAGGGTAACACTCAGTTCTGCCTCTGAGGTACTCTGATCCAGACTTAACTCCTCATGAGTTACATTTCTGAATATGGAAAGTACACAAATTCGACAGTATTTTGATTTCCTTGATCATGTCTCTGTTTATAGATGCCTGTGCTCTCATGCCTTACTATTTTTCGGGGTGTCTGGGATGCCCGCTCTGCTGTGTGTCGTTGGCAGCAGATGTTAGCAAGCCTTGGGGTGTTGCAATTAGCAATCCCTCAGCAGCTGTAACAAAACACAGATTTTTGACTGTAATTATGGCTTTACTTAGTTGGTAGGATGTGTACAGCTGTGTACCAAAACCAGAAGAAACAAAGGAAAATCTGTGCTTAGTGCCCAGAAAACTCTGGAGCTCTACTTATAAGAATATAGAAAGTACTGCCCTGTGACCCTCTGTGTGAAAACCAGCTAGAAAGATAAAGTGATGCCATCCTTAGAAAATCAAGTCTTTTATGGTAGTAGTTGAAAACACAGAATATTAAAATTTTCATTTATTGGTGTTCTGGGTGACTTTTGAGACATTTATTTGTTTGTCCTGAATGGTACGCCATCATCTTCTCTTTGAGGCATATTTTAGAAGTGAAAAAAAATAAAGGAACCTGACAGACACCATTATACATTAAAAGCTTCATTAAACAAATTATTTGCATTCCTTTCTAATAGTAGCATATGGTTAAAAATAGATTGCCAGCATGTGTTGAAATAACAACTATTTACATCATTTTCTACTTGCAGCAACAGTATCTGTAAGGCCCCCAAGTTTAGAAATTTTCATATGGACTATGCAAAGGTGCACTATCAAGCCACCTTTTTACCTTGTCAGAAGGAAGAAGGCTGTGGGAAGACTGGCCTCTGCCTGGGTGAATTTGAGTCATCATTCTATGAGTAGATATACAGAAATGGATTGGAATGAAGTCACCACCGATCACCTCATATTCCTCAAAGTGAGGAGTTTGTAGAGTGGCTTCATGTATGAAAAAATTCCACAAAATAGTTAGCATTTAGCACTTGTGGCCTTCAGAACATTTTGTGCCCATTAGTTCAATTCTCTGTAATTTGCTGTGAAATTGAAAGATTAGTGGCACAGCTCCGTGTTTAATGATTTAATTATCCCCTTCTTCCTGATCTAAGGCCAGGAGAGGAGCTGCGTTTAGAGCTGGTCCTAGAAGTTGTAGCTCCCTGTCTCACAGTATCCTGCTGATACATCTGAACGTTAGACAAAATTTGAATTTAAAAATATTAAATGAGAAAACATTCTGGCCTTAGCAGCCACATATAAATCCCACAAATTAAAGACAAAATGCTAAAATTTTGCTCCTCAAGCTTATGTGAGTTTGCTGGTGTGCTGCCAGAAGTTGGATGTTGCAATTTAACTGAAAACTTAGATTTTTCCTTCTCTTCATCTTGCTGCTGCCAAGACCTTTTTGTGCATTTTGAGCAACAGTCCATTTTTGCTGATTCTAAAGAATAAAAAAATATTCCAATGAATAAAAACATGTTGTTCCACGTTTAACATTTTACACCAGAGATTGATGGAAAAGCAATTACTTGTAACTACTTCAGGGTATGCAAAGTCTCCCTGTTTCCCTGGATGAAAGGACTATCAGCAGAGTGTAACAAGAGACATCAGTTCTTGTCTTACTGTGCCCGTTGCCAGCAGTGGCTAATTCTGCACTGCAGAACCAACAGGCAGCTATGCATTATCACTGCAGCTAAAGTGCTGCAGTACTTGCCCTAACACACATTTCCAAAAAAAATACATTTCCAGAGAAACTCTGTGATATATCACCAAAATCCATTTTCATTTGAAATCAAGAGTTTGCAATAACCTTCGAGTTTAAATAGGTTCTTGTGCCCGATGTGTAAATATTTTATTGATTCATTTTTATTGACTCATTTTTACTGAAAGCTAGTTCAGGAGCACAGGATAATATTTCACTTGTTTTTATATCCCTTGACTCCTTAACATTCTTATAATATCCTTGCACACAATGTTACGGAAATGCCATGTTGCTCCTGTGCTTGTTGAAAAGAGCAGTTGCTCATAAAACCTGTCTTAAAACTCAGAGCACAGATCAAACACTTCCACTTGGCGGGCTGCCATAGCCACCTGGAACAGGAAAAAAGGGCAGAAAAGTCATTTAAGTTTTGAGAGCTGAAAGAAAAGCCTAACAAGGGAGAAAATAAGGGAGACATACAAGTCAGGTATGGAATAAACGGGAAGGATTGGACAGGACTAAACTGTGTTCTTTCCTTTCCTGAGAGCATTACAGAAGCAATCAATGACAGCAATCTAAGTATGCTGTTCTGCAGAGCAGCAATTTATTTTTAGCAGAAATCAGGAGCATTATGTGGCAAAAATAAATGTGTCAGTAGAGCTCAGAGCAGACGGAGTACCTGCAACAGTGCTGGCCTGTGCTCTTCAGTCTGCTTCAAAAGGAGAGTTTGGTCATACACTCAAGTGTTGTGCTGCCCTCTCAGGAAGTGTTTGCTGTGGGTGGTGCATCTGTCCTGCTGCAACACAGCTGGGTTCCTGAGTACAGGGAACATTTCTGAAGTTTTACAGTGAGCCCTGCAAAAGGGCATTTTTATAAGAACATCTAAGAGTATCAACTTTAGAGTAAGTCAGCAGCACTGAGCCACATGATTCATCTCTCCCCTGCCCTTTCTAAAGGCGAGTCCAATGGCAAATCATAGACAATTGCTTTCAGTGGGTATTTAGCTGTCACTGTGGGATTCACTGATAGTTTAATTTTTTTGTCTCCCCTGGAGGCCCTTTGTGTCTTCACTCTTAATTCCTTTCTGAAATTAAACAATGGGTGTGACTCATTCAACAGTTCAGATTCAACTTCCTAGACTCAGAGAGTAATTGAGATCAGACAGGACCTGCTGAAAGCAAGGCCACCTTCAGAGCTAGGTCAGGTTGTTCAGGGGCTTGGTCAGTCCTTTTTTGTATGTCTTTGAGGAGTGAGGTTCTCCAGTCTGCCTGGGCCCCAGTTCTAGTACTTCACCACTTCCATTTTGAAGATTTTCAATTTTCAGTTAATCAGAATCTTCCATATTAAGCTTGTATCTGTCGTCTCTTGCCCCTCAGGACTTCTTTGTACCATCCTGTGTGCTGATTCCCATCTCATTAGCAGAGAATTAAATGCATTTTTTTCATTTGGTAATAATTGTGCACTAGTTTGCACTCTTCACCTGGGCTGGTTTTTCAGGGCCTGGTATCCAGTTTGGGGAATATAGCATTCTGACAGCTTGATGAATTAAAGGAAATCCCATAGAAAAATAATTTTTTGGCCAGCTTCAAGAATGATACTTAGGACATTATCAGTGTCTGGCTATGAGGAAATAGTTTCAGGATATCAAGAAGCTAGATCCAGCAATTTGGTTCTGAAGGGTCAGCAGAGTGTAACAAGAGACAGCTTTTCCAGCTGTAGTTCATCATGTGCATTTTTCATACTTCTTTGTTACAGTAATTTTTAAAAGTAACTACATTTGCAGTTATAATGGCTGCCATGCAAAAGATTCAACAGACTTCAGGGGAAATAATGGAGATTAAAATTGGAGGGGAATCTGCCTGCATTTTTCTATGCAGAGAACAGCTTACACTTTTCAACAGATAAAATATTGTTTACCTAACGCTGCTGGAACAATGATATCTTGGGTTCATTTTATCAGATAGGATACCCGGAAATAAAAGATTTCTCAGACGCTGATAATTGAATACAGCCTTTACTTGAGGTCACTGGAATCAAGAGATGGAAGCCAATGGATGGTGTGTAGAAACAGCTGGCTTGAGTTGAGATCTTTCTATGCAAATGTGAATGTTAAAGACTAAGAATTTCTCTAGCAATGAGGAAGAGCAACCAGTGCCAACCACTAGAAGTACTGGTGTTATTGTCTTAGCATGAGGGGGTACTTTGAAGTGAAAATTAGTTATGAAAAATAAAATAAGAAATTTCAATTTAGAACCAAATGTAGGCTCTGAACCAATCTCAAGTGTCTTGCAGCCCAGGGTTAGATCAACTCGCATTTCCACTTGCAGCAAGGAAGTTTAGAAACAATACCAAAGCAACCTCCTTCTCATTCCTCTTTGCCTTTCTCAGTTCAGCTTTACCTAAATGCTGGGAAAATAAGACCTTGTATCCTGTTGGGTTTGTATTTGATTAAACAAACAAACAAAAAAAGCATTGGTTTCTGTAGCATTTTTTTCTGTTAAAAAAAAGATGAGTTAGATTACTGGTTTCCTTGTCCTTGGCTGATAAATAGATCTATTATCCCAAGTGACCCCATCTACATAAATATTTACCATTTGCTTTATACTATATGTTTAATTTATATTTTTAAACAACAAACCAAATATGTATTTGTTCTAACCTCTTCCCTTCCCTGACTAGATCCAGTATTCTGTTCTTCCAGGCAGGTATCCTGAGCAGAAGGTTAGAGTCTCATTTGCTGCCTCTGAGCCAAGGAGTAGTGGATTCCTGTGTGAGTGACCAGTCTTCACTGCATGGTAAGGCATTGCCCTCACCTCAGCTGATCTGCAGCCAGGCAGTAACAGCACTCACCTGGAAAAGCAGGCAGTGTGGAATGAAGGTGACAATTATACCAGCCTTTTAAGTTTAGCCATTAGGCTGTTACATGTAAGATAGGAACAAGCAGAAGGAGCAGCACTGTGTCTTACAAGTGGATCTGGAGCTTTGATTATGGTATTTAAGAACTGGAGGCAGCCAACTCCCTCTGAGAGATCCTGGCCATCTCAGCAGAGCAAAGCTATGCTCCTGTGCCAGGCTTTTAATCAAAAGAGAAGGCCTGCCTATGATCATTTCCAGCAGGCCTGCTTTAGGGGTACATTTTTTCTCCTGTGGAATTTTTAATAAGGTCATTTAGAGATCCCCATTCTAATTTTGCTCTGCATTGGCACTGGAGTGCTTTCCTTGAATCTGGACTCCAGCCCAGGGCTGGATTTGGCTTGCATGTCTGAATAACCTGCATATTCAGTTGCACAGCTCAATGATGTCCCCATGGTAGAGGCCAGGGAGGTGGTGTAAGATCACAAGTTCCCCCACAGATGGGCTGTGCCTCTCAGGAGCCTCCATAAAGATCTAGGAGCACTGGGAAGACATTCAGTGAGCACAAGATGACTGCTACCCTGCTGCTTCTCAGGAGCTCAGAATATGTGTTTCCTGCAAATCTTTTGGGCTTGCAAGTTAGCAGTGCAGGCACTTTATGCTTTCCCCATGATCATTTTACTCAATGTATTTCAAATGCCCTGGAGCAAGTCCAGATTGCAAGCTATGTGTTTTAAAGTAGTATTTTAAGAAGGAGGATTATTTCCTCTGTTAGTCTAAACACTGGGGCTAAGCAGCAGCCACATCAGGCTGTTTCTTTGAAACTTCTTTGAACTTTGGATGCATCTCTGCAGCCTGCAGCCTTGTGTAACTGCAGAGGTTTGTTCAATTTGTCTGGTTGTTATATAAGCTGTCTTTTATTTTCCTTTTGCTTGTGATCGTGTTATGTAGGCTGCCTTCTTAAATTTCAGGAACCCTAAGGCAGCCTGAGTCATGTGTATGAGGCTCTTTTTTGCGCTGTTGTGTAAGGTAGTGAATTGCAAAGGTCATGGGAATGAGTTATTTAAAAACTGAAACATGCTGGGCTCTATCTAGCTCAGAATAGATGAGCTCAGAAAGGCATTTGCGTTTTAAATTACAGTTTGGGTTATCAAGGACTGATTCACCTAACTCACTATTTCAGTTTCTTTAGCAAACTGCTGTAGCACACAATATTTTTTTTTTCTTATAAATGTGCTGCTCCCATGAAATAATGAATAAAATATTTACTTTCAATACTGGAAAACAAATGCATTCACAAATATTGTCATCACAGGCACAGTCTTCACGCTCATTCATTTTCGGTGCTCCCAGCAATTAATCTCCCTTACCATTTGATCCCAATGGAAGACGTAATATTCACGGTCAAAGTGCACAGAGGGCTTTGATCTACCCAGTGTACAACTGAGTTGTGATGTGTCCTTGTGTAAACTGGCTCAGTCATCGTGATGCCATGCAGCTTAAAGGTACAAGAACAGATAACTCTGGAGTCTCTAAGGCAGATTGCTATGTTTCTGTTCACTCTCTCTACTGTCTGGTTTAAGCCATCCAACTGTACCCTCATTTATAGAAAGACCTTTCTTGCTTCCTATTTCATGTCCCCTCCAAGGCCCTCCAAGCCATCACCCATAAAAAAGTCTATCCAGCCATACTTTAAAGAGAAAGTGCTCTGAACTCTCACAGAAGCACTTTTGAACTTGTATCATTCCATAGAGCAGCTCAGGGTAGGATTCCACCAACTGCTCAGCACACAGAGCAGGGCAGACAGTAGTCTCTGGCAGCAGGGAAGGGCATTGCAGTGGGCCAGTGGGACAGGAGGGAATACAAAGCCACACCCTGTGAGTGATTTTTGTTCTCTCTATCAGCCTGTGGAGCTATCTGAGCAGCATTTTGGCCTTTTGCAAAGTTCATGCGTGCAATTCTAATTCATTTCACTTTTTATGCAGCAAAATGTAGTCAACTTGTGACCACATCAACTCTTGTTGAAAAATAGTAAGAAAAAGCTATGTGATGAGAAAAAAATACCTTAAATTGGTTTGGCATGAAGAAGCAGTTAAATGACTGATTACTGAAACCCAAACAATCCACCTCCCCAAACATTGCACCAATGTTACAAAATTAAGTAATAGCATGTCCCCATATAGGCTAGCAATGCAGTGTAGTGATAAATGATACAGACAGAAAGTGGTTAAGCCAGAAATTGTGGAGACATACAGGTGCATGTAAGAAAGGGGGAAAAAAAATTTTTAAAAAGGTGAGAAATACAAAGGGCACTGTAAACCTGAGCTCAGGGGCATGACACTGGATGGAGAACACTGGGGCAAAGGACTTCCTGGAAAGGGCTTGAATGCAAACACAAGTGGGCTCTTGCTGTTTGTCTGCTTTTTGCTATGTTCAGAAAAAAAAGAACTTTTTAAATACAGGAATTGTACATGTGAGTCTCTTGTATTATACCCAGCATCATGACTCAAGGTGATTGCTAGGATTAAACAGGAACAGCTAAAAGAAGAGCTGAAGTAAGGGAGGACAAAGTCTATGAAGCGTAAGTGTTTAAAGATGTTAGCAAAAAAAGACAAACCCAACCAATTATTTTCCAGTAATCAAGTAATTCTGGTTTGTATTTGCATATTTTAGTGGGTAAAATCTATGAGTCACAGGGTGGGGCTTTTTTTCTTGCATGTTAATAATGGACACCTTGCCCTGAGTCAAAAAGCAGTGCCTTAGGTTAATCCAGGAAACACTTCTTGAATCTGTCATCATGTGAAGACTGGCAACAATCTCACTTTCCCCAGAAAAGAGCTATAAAACCAAGCAAGAGAAATCTGCAAACAGAAAGACTGTTCACTTCTCTAACACTGTTCTTACCCTCTTGGACTATCTTGGGTCGAGCAGCTGGAAGACAGCATGTTCTGTAGGCAGACAGCTCCTGGCAGCCAGTACAGCTGCGAACACCATACTCTGTGCCAAACATGAGTCTGTAATTTCTCTCCAATGGTCAGCTTTTTGAGGATAGCATTTAGTCATTTCCTGGGAAGACAAAGGCTGCCCATCAGAGCTAATGATACTTGCTCATGCATTGCCATGTGGGAGGTGGCTACAAAGCACACGTGGAAAATGAACACAACTGACTCAAAATTACAGCAACAGTCTTGATGCAGGGATTTGCTGTGAGGCAGTTCTCAGAATCCCTGCATCTTTTGTCAGACAAGGAGGCATTTTCTTCCGACTTTTCTCAGACATCTGAATAGGAGAGCAAGTTTGCCTCAGGAGAAATAAGTGTGTTAGTTTTCATTAGCTTTTAATTTGAAGTCTGCATAACTGAATGAAACCACTGTAGTAATCTGTAAAGGGTATCTGAAAGCCCTGTTGAATCAGGTACAATTCCTCCCTTCTCTCTGAAAAGTACATATTTAAAAGGTGCTTTGTTCAGAGGCACAGTATCCCCGCCAGTACTTGCAAAGAACTCAAACAGTGGGAGCAACTCTAGAAAGTCATTTCAGGCTGCTGCAGCATTCCCAGGGCTGTAGTAAAGGTCAGTGTGTGTGTGTCCTTCAGCCATGTGGAGTTCTGATTAGCAAATCTGCGTCGTTGACAGCTCTGAACTGTTTCCAGACAGTGAAATATCAGGGCTCCCATGTACACAAAAAGTGCACTCCCTTGCCCAGCTTGTGCTCAAAGGACTGGGACTTGCTGCACAATGTTCAGCCTGTAACACACACTGCAGCAAGGCTCACACCCAAACATTCCAATCATGTTTCTTTTCAGTAAAGAAAAGTTTAAAAATGTTTTGCTGCCAGGTCTTTCTTAAAGAAAAAAAAAAAAAAAAAAAAGGCAAAAAAAGAGTTTCAAAGAAAACTTAAGGGAAAGGGACTATAGCATAACTGAGTCTCTTCCCACACTGTACCATTTTCCACGGTCATTCCTGAAGGCCATCTTTACAGCACTCACAGTGCAGACCATCATGTTTTCATGTGCCAAGTGCCTCGCCACCTTTACCTTTTGTTTCATTACTCTGCCCAAGCCTGTTGGTCTTGCTACCAAGGCCAAATCACCAGATGTAGTGTGATATTGGGAAGCCAGATGTCCCTGACCCGCTTGGGATACAGTGATGAGTCCTGCCAGAAATGTGCCCATCCCTGTGAACTAGAAAACCTTCTTTGTTGCATCCAAGCACCACTAATCAAACTTGTGTGGCTGTGGATTAGCTGAAGCGTTTGTCAAACACATGTATGGTGCAGTTGCTCTACATGATGCATTTGGTATACTGAACATAAAATATATACAGCATCCAGAGCATTCTCTGGCTACTCTTGGACATCAATAAATAGCAAGCACAAACTTGTTTACTGGCTGTCTCAAACCAAACACTTGTACTAAGAAAGGTATGGTTTTGGTGTCTGAAAATTATTATTTTCCGTCCTTTTGCTTTATCTTCTGTCGGTAACTTTCTGTACCAGAAGAGTAGAGAAAAATGCTGTATGAAGCAGAGATGAACAACAGGCTTGCACCACATACCAGGGAGCAGCTGGTGAGTGAAGCACTCCCTGACAGCCCAGAATATCAGGGGAGCTGGATGTGGAGAGGAAATGTGCTATATCGATCCATTTCTTCTGTTTTGTTTTGTTTTCTGTTAATACAGCACTACTTCTTTATTCCAGCTTACGTATGGGGAGCACTGGGAACGGTGACAATGCAGCAAGCTGAGGCTGCTGACGCCAGTGAAGGTGGGAGGGAAAAACACACATACAAGTGAGAGAAGAATTTGGCCCAGTGTCCCCTTTTGACTTTGTACAGTCCAGGAGAAGTAAAATACTGTTGCTGGCAGTACCAGCTTTTAACAGTAATTGCACAGTAACAGGATGTCGTATTAGAATTTATGTTAATACTTAATTTTCGTTTTGTTTTTTTGCCTGCCCTCTTGAAATGTATCTCTCTTAATGCTTGGCTACTCTGAAAAGCCAAGTCCCTGTAGTCAACATGAAAAGGCAATGCAGAGGTAATGTCAAATGATTTCTGTAAATATAAATTTCTTATGAAGTTTTGTTTTTGTAAAAGTTCATGTCTTTGAAACATTTGTAAGCCAGTGAGGTAGTGATTTATTCAAGCTTGCTAAGTGGACTATTTTTCTATAGTCTCAGTTAAATACTGTGAATGAAGATTGCCATAGTTACAGCTGAGTTCAGAAACTGGCACTATTGTATTGTAATTCTGGTTTCTTACCTTGCTTCTCTTACTCTGGCACAGTGAGAGACACATTTCCATCTCTGTAATTAAGAGTGAGAGATCTTGCACGTTCATTTAAAATGCTTGAGAAAATGTGAGATGAGGGATGTTTTCCATTGTCTTGTTTTCCCCAAAACCAGTGAGCGACATGGTACTTCCTGCATGCCATCTGTGCATATCTTCAGCCTAGTCCTTGAAATTCAGTTTGGCATTTTAATTTGTTGCAAAAATATACATCACCAAGTAAACAGGCACACCAACAATTTCCTTTTATATAGGGTATATTGCATGTAAACACCTGCATTATGTTGGCATTTATTTTTTTACAAAAAACAGAGGTCCCGACATGACACTGACTTCTGTGTGGTTTGGATAGCTCTCAGGATGGTGGCTGGTAAGCAGGGATTGTCAAGGACTTCATGTAATACCCTCTGAAAAACAAATGCCCTCTCCCCTAGCTGAGCAACAACAAGGTATGTCTTACTGTCAGAACAACTTGTCTCCATGAGCTGCTTTCCAACACATCAAAAATGACACATGAATAATTGGCAATGATTCAGGCGTTTTGTCAGGCTCCTGAGTGATTACAAAGCAGACTGGGAGCTGGGTCGCACCGCCCTGCAGGTGAGGACTCGGCACATCTGGCTGTGCACCCAGTGCTCACCGGAGAGAGCGAGTCCTGCCCTGCTCCTGGGCTGGGACAGTGCATCCTCACCGCGCTCCCGCATTCCTCACCTGCAGCCCAGCCCCTTCCTTGTGCCGCTGTCATGCTTCACAGACCCTTTGACAGGACAGAGCAACTTCTCCTTTTTTTTTTTTTTTTTTTTTTTTTCCTCCCCTGCATTGTATACTGCTGGTTTCAGTGAATTGGATCTGCCCGTAGAGGAGGCAGGGGGTAGCTGGGCTGGGGTGAGGGAAGCCATTGACCTGGGGAGAAGCAAAGCGGAGCAAGGAAAGCAGGTCTGCTTGTCCTCTTGGCTCTTTTCCATCATCCAGCTGTGCCTTTTGAGCTTAAAGGTATGTGTTACTATAAGATGTGTTAAACAATCAGCACCTCTTCTTTAATACAGTAATGAGAATAAATATGCTTTATTCTTCTGAGATGGTGGGTGGGAGGGAACACTCACAGCACAAGATGGGGTAAGGCCAACCTTTTTCCTGTAATTTTTTTCTCAGACAGGATTATGCATGTATGTGCTTTACAGTAAGGATCTCCTGGTCATTTGAGACAAACCACCACAAACTCACATGAACAGAGCTTTGTTTTGAATATTTGACACAATACTGGTAGAACTTTAAGGAAAACCAGCATTCATCATGCTTTAGTATTGTAATCGAGCTCTCTGAGGTTATATGTCCAGCTCATCTGCATAGTAGACATAATGAAATATGCGTTTCATACCCATGGTGAAATAAATCTTCAGTTTGCTTGCTGCCTGTGATTGTGATGCCATATGCTTGGCTGAGCATTGCTCCTGATGGATCACTGTGCAAGGATGCCTTACACTGGGGGATGAGTTCCTTGGTGAGTCACTGCAGTAGAATGCACGGTGGAAAAAGCTCATTTCCCCAGTTACTCAGAGGTAAAATATTTTTGGATCCATGCCTGGTTTGTGCTAGGAATATTAAGGATATTTTTGTTTTTCTGATAAAGTACCATTAAGGGAGTGAGTGATCATTGTTCCAGTTAGCACTGAATTCTCTCAAACTGTAGCTGAGTTTTCCTTTCCAAATCAGTTTTGTGGCTGTGTCTGAAATGTGCCTTGAAACAGTGTGGTTGGCTTCTGTGTTGAACACACAGGACTGCATTTACTCTTTCATCTTTGCTTTGTCTTTAGTTCCCAATGGCAAACTGGCATTGAGCCCTCATCTGAAATGTGGACCATAGCAAATCTATAATTTTTCAAGCTTTGATGCAGTAATTAGAAGTTGAAAAATAATTTGATTTTTTTTTTTAAAGCTCTGTTGAAATTATTCAAGTTCTTCAAAATTATGAGTAGAATTAAAGCTATGTTTTTAATCAAAATCAAAGCACTGGAAGGAATGCCCAAATTTTCCTGTGGTGGAAATCTGATGAGTGAAATACTGCTGGAAATGGAGGTCAGCCAGTAAAGGCATGTTCTGTGCACAGGTGTCTGTGTAAGGTGTTGATCAGCTCTTATAACAACTAGATGTGAGTGACTGAGTGCAGAACTTCTTCTGCCAGCAGCGAACTGCAAAAGCAGACAACCGAAGAGAAAGTGATGAAGGACTGAGCAGTCTTTTGTCTCTGAGTTCAGCAAACCTCTGCCATCCGGATGGGAAAATGACAGGCCAGTCCCCAGATCAGAGTGTTTGTCTCTCCATTTATTGAATCCTCACCTCTTCTTAACATTTTATTTCTTGCATCTGTTCTGTTTCTGAGGGGGTGGCCACCTGGTTACAGAGGGCAGCATTGTCATCTAAGCTGTTTGTGGTTCTGATGTTTTTTGACCAAAGAAAGCACCATGTGGAGTGTGGTGACGATTTATGCTTGTTTCTGCTGAAAACACAATACTACAACCTTGAGGCAGGTGCTTTTAATGCACAAGGTGATCTGGTAATCGAGTAATTGTAAGAAAAACAGGGTGATGCATGAGGCCATGATTTATTTGACATCGGAAGTCATCTCATAATCGTTGCCGTAGGCACAAAGCCTCAGAGATGACAATGGGCAAACCTTTTCTCTCCCCATCTTTCATCATGTTCTCTTCTCTTGTTGCCCCCTATGTTTCTGGCTGCTTTTAATTCCCTTAAGCAAAAGAAATGTGATATATTTAGTATACCTTTCCTCCAAACCTTTATGGAACTATGGACACCTTCTCTGCTCTCAGCTTGGGCCTGACACCCTTTGCAGTTGGTGCTTCTTTATGCCCACTAGCACCATGTGAGGCTGAACCAGAGCTCTGGAGGAATGTGTGGATATCTGATATGGTTGTTAATGAGATTGTTAATATGGTCTTTATCACTAAGCAGATGGTTAGCCACAGGTAATAATCCAGAAACATCAATGGAAGCACTTCAAGTTGTGAGGGAGGTTATAAGTGTGTGCCTTGTGCCTTTGGTGTCTGTCAGAGCCAGGCACCTGCATGTTTACAAAATGCCCTGAATGTCACCTTTAGTGAGCCCTGGGGACCAGTTTTCTCTGAGCCGAGGGCTGAAAAAGCATCCAAACAGCTCTGCACAGATAAGAAAATGAGGGCTGTGGACTTGTCACCTTGCATGAAAAGCTCTTGGGGTGCACAGAGCAGCCTTTGCTCCCTCCAGCAGCATTAAATGACCCACCCAGTCATCCAGTCTCACCCTGGGTGGTGGAAGGAAACATTTATCCAAAAGAAGAGACTATCATAGCCAGAGCAGTGCGTCCCTTATTTGCCCTATCTCTGGATCTCATACAGGCAATTTCACTCTGGCATACATAAAGAAAGCAACACCTATTATTAAAGCGCCTTGAAAATCATTGGCAAATAGCTCTTATAAACATCAAACACAGGAGAGATAAGCACTTGGATAAAACAATGAATTGTGTACCCTCAATACCATGAAGGCAGCACTGAGGAAAATGTATTTTCCCATAAGAAATATGCAGGAAAACCTGCAGATACTGCAGGAAGTGAGAGGAAAGGATGGAGAGTTAGAAAGCACAAGCATTCTCCTTTCCCAGGGCTGGGAGGACAGGTGGTAGGTCTGTTTCTCACAGTCAACAAAGGAGATGTTCAATTTCAAAATGAAGATTTGATAGTATGAAACCTGAATGAGGATCCTGGAGTTTTAATTGGTTTAGGTTTGGTGTTCCTATAAACTTCCTTTAGTCCTGAATTTAATTCTGGGCTATCCAAATCTTTGTCAATGTGTCCAGGCTCCTTGTTCCCTGGGCACTGGAACCTTTATGTCCATGGTGTGATAGGATATACTCCAGAATGCCTGGCTCTGTCCTGTTCTGCAGGGACCTCTAAGCCCTATTTGTGCAAGGCCTTTCCAGGCTTCTCATCCCTGAAAAATAAAAAGTCTGAAATATTAGCAGCTCTGTGGAGTTGTGGATTTCTGACTCCTTGGCAACTGTGCCGCTCAAGAAACCAGGAAGGAATGAGGCAGGTCCTGAAAAGAATCTGTTTCTTGGGTTTTTTTTAAAAGCTCATTAGAAACTGCTCTGCTGGTTCAAAGCCTGCTGAGTTTGATGAACTGGCATTTTCTGTTAAAAACCCGTTGTTTTGATGAAAATTCCTGCCAGCTGTAGGAATCCATTATTGTCTGGTGGAGCTGCAGCGACCAGTGGGAGCCAGGCCAGCAAACTTGGAGCCACCATATCCAGGGAGCATAGCCCTGCTCGTTCTGTACCTGGCCAGGGTCCCCAAGCTGTCTTCACACCAGGCCAGCAGCAGAGAGGAGCAGCCTTAGGGGCAGCCAGGTCGCTCCTCACAGCCCCTGCAGTCGGTGGCTGGGAGGGCCTGGCCCTCCCCTCCCTTCTCTGTTGGGGCTACCAGAGCTCCGTCTCTCCAGAGGAGTTTCTAATTTGTTTATTGATGTTGACAAAAGCCCATTTTTACTTCTGTCAGCAGAGGTGATGTGGCTGTAAATGAACAGGCTGCTTTGCTTCCCTCATTATCAGCAAAATTGCCAGCTAAGCACTAACTTCTGGACCCTCTGTGGCTGATACATGGAGCAGAGCAGCAAAACAAGTGGCCTATTTACATTTCACTATGCTGGAGGTGAGAAAAAATGTGCTTTTAACCCCTGAATTGACTGAGTTTGTGACCAGGGAATGTAGATGTATGCAGGTAGCTGTATGGCCCCATGGTTTCATGGAAGTGTGTTTCCTATCATAATTGATCTAAAATAATGTGGGCTTTGGTAAGGTCTAGCTATTTTGCCTCAATTCATACTTTCTGAAAAAATCTCATAAGATATAGATGGGGATGACAACAAGCTGATAACCCTAAAGTGATTTGCATGTTGTTCCATATAACAATATATATAATATATACATAAAAGAACGTTAACTCTGATTATTGTAGGCATGATGTTACAAAATGACCATTAACTTGAGATATTTACAGGGAGATTTGCTTTAATTAAGACTATAATTTCACATTTATGTCTTTCCCTCACTGAGATCCTATTCCTATGTTGTTTTGAAGTACCTTTAATATACATTTTATGCTTTTGTTAGGCACTTAAGTAACTCGACTGGAGTTCAGTGGGGAGATTGTCACAAACAGAAGTGGAAGACTGTTCCTTTGGCTTTGGTCCCTTGGCAGCCAGCAGGAGAGTCTGACACACAGCTGATGGATGAGGTGGTCAGGGGAGGTCACAGTTTTGTTCACTTAGAAGAAGCCTCAGCATTGAAACTCTGTTGGCAGTGCTGGGATCACTGTTGGAAAGGCAGTGTTTAGGCTAGAACTTATCCTTGTATAAGAGCAGGCTGCACAGAGTGGACTTGGGCCAGGGATCTCCAAGTGCTTGGCAAATATTTGATGGCAAAGATGTGATACAACATTTTGCAAAGTATCTGGGAGTATTCTGGAGTATTTCAACCACCATTCTCTGCGGGCATCCCCAACTCTCTGTGCTGCAGTTATATAAATTAAATTGACACACTAAACTTTCAGCATCCAACCCGGGTATTTTTTGAAAACAACGGCTAATTTCATCAAAAGGCATTTCTTCTATGTTCCCAGATGCTTTTACCCTCTTCGGCTCAGTCCTCTCTGTCCCAGGAAACAAAATCATGTCCTGTATTGGTCCTGGATGGAGAATTTCCCTGGGCCAAGTGTGGTCCTGTAGTTCCTTTCTGTCCAAGAAAAAAGCTTGGCTTTGTCTGGCCTGACTTCTGTCAGCAACTGGAGTGCAACTGGACAGGATGGTGGTAGCCAGAGCTGGCCAGCAGCACCCGTTCCCAGCGGTCGGCCCCGTGAAGTGAGAGGCGGTGGGTGGGACTGCCCGCTGTGGGACACCAGGCAGGGAGACACTTGGAGTCTGGCGGTATGGTGATAGCAGAGAAGTAGTCTTTGGAAAAGGCAGGTGCATCAGGTGAGGAAGTGTCCTTAGAGAGGATGAACGAGTGGACTTGTGAGCTTAGAAGGGAAGAAGAGTCTGGGGAGACAGCCAAGCAACCTGCAGCAACATGTCCAAGACCAGAGTGACAAACTGCTCCGTGTCCCTCGGGCGCCGAGCCAGCTGCCCAGAGTCTTTGCGGCTCCTCGTTCTGCAGCTGCGAGGAGTTTCCTGCTGAGCAGAGCTCGGTCTGACAGCAGAGCGGCTGCTGCGCAGTGTCTCCGATCCTATCGCCACGCTTCTCTGTCAAAAATGCGGCGGGTGGGTGGCGCAGGGGTGTGCGAGAGCTGCTGCGGCTGTGCTGGGAGCTGGAGAGAGGAAGGGATGCCAGAAAACACCCTTCCTCCTTCAGCCTGCACGGCTTACACCACTGTGCCTTTTGTCCTACAGTTTTGCACGCTCCCAGAGATGCCCCTGCATGTATCGACCCTTTCAGCTCTCTTCTGCGTTTTCAGAGTTCAGCCCCCTCACCCAGGAGCCAGCACAACCCCAGCAGGGCTCCAGCACTGGCACACCTTCCAAAATCACTGCTTTGAAGCTGTATCTCATTTAAACCTGCATGCTCAAGTATAGGCAAAAGGGGAATTACCCACTACTTTAATTCATGCTTTTCCGGAGCCCTCCTTTTTTTTCCTATGATGGGCCTGTGCAGCCTTCCAGCAGAATTAATGAGCACAGATGGCTGCCTGGGGAGTGCCAAACCCTGCCACTGCTGGTAAGAGCCTTCTCTGCGAAGCCCCCTTTTCTCTCCAGGTTGTGAAAGAAATTTAAGCTTTTCCAACAGGTTACCATGAAGGCAATATTCTTAAATCAATACCACTCTGGGACTGAGCAAACAAGAGGGAGGTTGTTTGAAACATTTCTATTCCAGGTTTGGCTTAACTACAACCTTTTTATGCATGTCTAAACCCAGAGGAAACTTGTATTTAACAGTGTAGTTTGATGGGAGCATGATACCTTCCCCTGCTCAGAAATTCACCCTAAAAATAATTACCTTGGGAGCAAACTGTGCAAGAGCCTGGACTATGACACAGCAAGGGGGATCAGGCCACCAGTGGGGTTTCAGCACATGCTTGGTGGGTTTCTTTGGGAAAAACATTTCCAGCCAAAGCAAATGAGGCGATTTCCCCTTTCCTTTAACTAAATCACTCCTTAGCAACAAAGGAGACACAGATGCAGCACCCTCAGATTTTGGACAGGGATATGAGCTTTGGAGCACTTTATAATTGCTTACTGCCTTCCTTTAAACTCCTAAGCAATGACTTGGGGCCAGGAGGATCACTGGTCCTTCCCAGCTCTTGGTCTAATGGTTACAAACACCAGGGGCCAGGTACCTTTTACTTGCCAGCGTGGCCACACTGCTGGGAACCATTGGGTTTGTTTACAGAGGTGGTTTGCAGGAAGGAAGTGCACTGGGGGTTACCCAGACCCACTGCTGGGAGTCCTATGTAGGCACACAGTTTGTGGTGATTGGGAATGGGGCTGTGGTCAAGCCTCATCCCTAATGAGCTACAGCTGTGTTAAGACAGGTGAAGAGTGTTAAAGGTAAAGAGATCTGGAATGCTGAGGGCTATGAACCAATCACAGAAGGGTGATGGGGTCACACAGGTGTAATGCATGTAGGATGAATGGTATTAAAGGTTGTGAAGAAGAACAACAAATAGTGTATGGAGCTATTCATGGAGTCATGTGTGACTCCCTCATCCTACAAAACATTGCCCTCTACTCCCCACCTGATAGCTCCAGTCCTCCCACAGACTTTAATTTGGTGCATATAGCCTTCTGTACCACGGATCTCTTGTGCCTTTGTCATATGGAAAAGCTAGAAGATGGCAACTTCCTGGAGGAAGTTTT
The DNA here is from genome assembly GCA_018697195.1 of Certhia americana. Taxonomy (NCBI): domain Eukaryota; kingdom Metazoa; phylum Chordata; class Aves; order Passeriformes; family Certhiidae; genus Certhia; species Certhia americana. The sequence continues at coordinate 129,744,151 of CM031858.1, read as the reverse complement.
CTGAAGAAATGCCTTTCTTATTTGTTTGCTGGGACAAGGGAATCTGGTAATTCTTGGCTAAGGTCTGATTACAAAACCACGTGAGAAGGTGTTATCACTGGGTGATTGTCTCTGCTGTATTGGCTTGGGACCCTCACTGTAGTCTCAGCTTGCCCCTGCTGGGTGTGTGGATTGCCAGCAGGCAGGGATGGGGCAGTACCATGTGTTCAGCACTCATATTTACTGCATGCTCTCCTTGCAGCAAAGGGGCTGCAGAGAAGGAGCACACAAGAATGAGCTGCCTTATATCTCCTGTGCAATGCTAAAAAACAGCTGAAGGAGCTCATGATCCTGGCCTGGTGCTGCACTTTGTTCTGGAGTATCTGGGCAAAACCGAGGCCTGCTGCCTTGGGCGCCTCTTCTCAGGCTTGGCTCCTCCACTTTTTCCTCCCTTCCTCTGGTGCCACCAGCATCATCCTGGTCCTACAGGACAGCAAACCCTGCCAGGGTTCCTTACTCACCAACAACTCTCTGAGCCACTTGCCCAGCTAGATCCATTTCAGTGCCACTGCACAAATAATATCAGGGGCTGAGGGTTGTTCCCAGCAGCGAGCTGGGTTCTAGAGGTGTTTATTTCCAGGCATAAGCATCCACAGAGCTGGCTCGTGTTCCTTGCATATGTCTATTGCACCATCCTTGAGCCGAGAGACTGACAAGGGGTGTGAAGAGCTGCCAGGATTTTACTCTCCTGCATACACACAGGCAGAGAATGTGAAAACATCCACCTCCTCTAATTATACACTGGTTTCCAGTGGGTTTCAAGTACAGCTTTTATAACTATGGATAGCATGGCAATCACTGGTGGGAAGTGAAGCTTTCTGAATTAACTTTTGCCGTTACCTACTGCATCCATTTCAAGCTCTTCCAGGTAAATCTGGAGACAGAAGTCATTCCCCAGAGGCAGATAAACTCCTTTCTGTTCTCGAATCTAGATACATTTAAATGTCTGCTACTTCACTGCATTGTAAAGAATCCCAGCCCTACCCTGGAAATGGTTGCTGAGAAGGCAGCGTTTCCCTTAATGACAAGGGATGGGGAATCAGTGTGACTGTGCCAGAGGAGCCAAGAGCCCTGAGTGGCCACCAAGGGAGGTTCCATTATGGTCTCTTCTGGCTTCGTGTCTGCTGAGCATGGACAATGAATATTATTATTTCAAAGAAGTGTGTCATTAAAGCATTTCTCTGCATTTATTCAGACTGTCAGAAATAAACCACTGGAGAGCAATGCTAGCGCTAAACAGCTAAAGAGATTGAGGAAATTGTGGTTTGCTCACAGTGTTTGGGGTGAGGAAGCAAAACTTCCTGACAGCAGCCAACCTTTCTTTACAACCAGTTTAACAGGAGTGTCTCAGCTGCACATCTGCAACTGGAAACCAGACAGCATCACTGTGGGATCCTGCTCTTCCTATTGATAGACCAGATGGTATTGATCCACAGGTCTCAGACCCAGCACTTTCCCTTCACCATGCTCACAAATCCCTGAGCCTCATCACAGCATCTGCAGCCTTCAAAGAAATTCAATTGTGTTGCTTTCCAAATGGCATGGTGCTGGGGTTTCTGCAAATGCAAAGACAGGGTGTCACATAAGAGAAATAACATGCAGTAAAATCAATGTTAGCCACCAGTGAGCTGCAGCTACCTGTGCAGGCTGGGCAGCCATATTCTCTCTCTCTCTCTTTTTTTTTTTGTTTTCCTTTTTTTGAAGAACTGTAGCCATGTTTACACAGACAAATTTGTCAGGCTTTGCCTCCATCCTTATGAAAAGATGTCTCTCCCTGTCCTTGTGGATTTAGGATGATGTAGGGAGAACCCAGAGTCTCACCAAGCTCTGCACTGAGCTATTGGGTGCCCCATATCACAACACTTGCTGCATTGTAATCTCCATAGAAAATAATCTGCATGTCCTGTCATGTGCCTGACCATGCAGTAATATTTTCCAGTGTTTGTAGAGAGAATAACTTGCACTAAAAGGTACAGGAGAGTAATTTTGGTTTTTTCAACAGTGAAGCTCAGCTCTTAATACCCACACACAGGAAAAAAAGAAAATGTTGCAAGTGGGAAATGCAGCCTTTTCCTTCCCCGTCTCAAACAGTTGAAAAAAACAGAAACTGGTTTCTGGTTGTATGCTTTTAGGAGAAATGAACACCTGAGGGGTCCCTCTCCCGGCATCATTGCTGCTCCAACCTTCCAGGATAAAGCAATAAATACCGAGCTTTCAGCACAGCTGTTATTACACCAAAGATTTCAGCTTAACTCCTGCAATCCCCTTGACAGTATTTGTGGGGCTTGGCTCTCTGCAGGCCCAGGTGAGCCTGAAAAGGAAGAGGTGAGGAGAAGGGCTGGTGCAGGTGGGGCAGCAGCCTGGGGATGTGCCCCAAAGCCAGTGCCCAGATCCATCCTCCAAGAGGCTGCAGAGGGGCATGCTGCCCCAGCAGCTCCATGGAGCATGTAGAGGATTCAGGGGGAACTGTAGCATGCGAAAGTGCAAAATTTATTCATCCCAGGTCGGTTGTCAGTGGCAGGACACGGATAGGAAGGGGAATCATGCTCTGTGAGGTACTGAGCTGTTTGCTTGGGAGGTCACTTGGTGCAAGTCTTCTTGTCCTAGAGATCAGGCAAAGCCAAAAACAAATATTCAGCATTTGCAGGAAGAACTGGAGACTTATTTCTTGTATGATTTGAAGGGGATTATTTTCCTGCAGCTGTAAACCACGTTGAGAAGATTATGTCGACCATGGGGTTACAGATCATTTTATCCATTTCTGTTTCCACTGTACTGCATGAGCCTTTCTGCTGCCCTGACACACAGAGCTGTAAAATGGAAATTTGATAATTCCATAATAAAAGGCACTTATGTAAAAAACCCAGCCATTGAAATAAACCATCTAGATCTGTCTCTTAATTTTCCAGGAATAACTGCTTTAGTGCTATGGCAAGTACATTTCCTTCTCTCTGCTCAGATTCAGCCTCTGGTTTGATTCCATGAACACCACAGGTTGAGAGGAGATTGACAGGTGTGGCTCTGGTTTCACAGATTAACAAAAGAACAATTCTGAATATTCAAAGGGAAATTCTCTGTGTCAGTTAATGCAGTGCTGCCTCCTGACCTCTGCAGAGCTATTCCACAGATAAGCTTTGAACATCAAATATTTCCTCATTAACCCCAAGGGCTCTCCCCTGCTCCCAGTGTTGGAGCTACTCCTGCCATGACTGAAATCACAGGGGAAAACTAAAGGGGTGGCAAGTCTCGAGTAGCATTAGTACGTTGTTAAGGCAGTCTGGAACAAAGAGGGATACAGCTGGTGAGGCCTCTAGACCATCAGTTTACTGAAGCTCTACCAGGGTAAAATGTCACTCAGCTTGCAGCGAGCGAAACACATCTCCCATGGAGTTTCCTAGGGATTGTCCCACAGGCTCCAGGATTCCCAGCCCAACCTGTAGATCCAGGTCCCCCCCATGGGCACTGGGCCCAGACCTGCCCGCACACTTGTGTCCGTGGAGGCTGGCACAGCTCAGCCACCCTGCCTGCAGGACATCATCCACAGCCCCGCTCCCTCTGGCAGCCAGTGGTGGGCCAGTGAGGACTGTGACTTTCTCACATGGCTCATCTGTCTGCTGTGTCATGGTAAGAGGCTGGGAGGGAAGGAAGGTGGTGTTCTGGGATGGAGATGGTGTGTAGGCAATAGAAGAAAAGCTGGAGGAAGCCAGTGCTCAAAGAGCAGGGTCTTTTGAAGTGTATTGGTTTCATTCCTTCTTTTAGACATACACGGAAGTTGGGACTTCCCTTTTTCAAACTGACTTTTAAGGCTATGTTTGGACTTTTCCTTCTCACCAAAGAACCTGTGCTGCAACCCTGAGGCACACCTTGGCACACAGTGCCGCTCAGCTCGGCAGCATTCTCCTGCTGAGGTCACATCTCTCCTCATTTGCCCAGGGAAGTGGAAAGGCAGCAGCTGTCCCGGCAGAGCCTGGCTGCCAGACCTGCAGGAAGGGAGGGGCAGGATCTGCACATCAGTTGACAGTGATGGGGTGATAAAGGAGTTGTGTCAGGCACTGCCTGAAGGCAGTGGCTTGGGGTGAAGGAGAGTTGAACAGTGCTTTTAATTAGTGAAAAGGTACAGGAAAAATGGGCGTGATACTCGGTAGAGAAAAAAGCGTTAGGGGAAAGGAGGTAGTGTTGAGGGATACCAGAGGTTTGGTAGTTACTGCCTTCCACCATCCATTTACTTGTGCTTTTCTTAGGAGTGTGTCACAATGTCACTGTCCCCTTCACCCACTGCTCAAACACTCCTGCTGAGCCAGAAAACAAACCAAAACCCCTCGAGCTGGGCTTGGCTGGCATCATTGTGCTGCAGCAGCTGATGGGAGGGTGGAAGCTGAGCACCCTGCCAGCTCCACTTCTCTCTCTGGTAGGGTTTACCTCAGTCACACACCTGCCCCTACCATTCAAATGAATGTCTTAGTAAAAGGGCAAGTCCTCACCAGTAAATGAAACCTGTAACTTTTAACATATTTTTAAAGTTACTGTACCTTGTCTGTACATACAAATTTTAATTATTTGTAGAAACAATTTGTTTGGTATCTAACTTGGCCAAAAAGAACCATCTCATTCCATTAGTTTTGGCTATCCAAAACCATACCCTCCATTGTTGCACAGACTGCAAAACCCCTTTTTCACACCTGTTTCAACAGAACTTCTCTGGACTGCAGAGCCAGCAGCAGCCTCTGGCCCTACTCTCATGTGCATGAAAGAAGAAAAACGATGTAGGTTTGGGTCAACTCACTTAAAAAGTGGAAAAAAGCCTGTCTCAAATATTTGATTTTTTTTATTGCTCAGAGAAACAGACAGGAGAGACTGAAATGCCATTTGGGCAAACAGAACATTTAGAAACCTGAAAGACACTCATCACATGAACAACACATTGTAGATGCATATTAATTATAAAAAATATTAAGCTGGGAATATAATCACAAGGGATATTTCTTGAACAAATATCAAGCTTGATATTTCCTGAACAAATATCAAGGAATAGGGGAACAAAGCTCAGTCAACCTGTTCCAAGTGTTCACTGGACAGCATGAGTGAAGAAAAGCTTCTTTGAATTCCTGGAGCTTTTGACTCCTGTAATTATTTCCTAAATCATGTAGAGTGCCTATGTTAGCTATATTAACATTTTAGACAAATGATCTGGAAAAATAAAACAAAACAGAGTAGTGTGTACACTGAGGAGAAAGAGAGGGCCAAGTGACTGAACTGTTTTGACAGAATGTTTTTAGATTAATTTATCATTTATCTGTTAAGAAGAGTTGCTTTTAGCAGTAGTTCTTGCAAAATGCAAGGTAATTAAAGCTTTCACGTGCCCTACTGTGCAGCAGCTAATTAAAGGCATATCTAAAGCAAACTCAAAGCAGGAGTTTGGTATGGAGAGGTGTACTTGTTAGCACAAGCAGTGAGAACAGGGTACAGAGTGAGAGCCCCCATGCTGAAATGTCTCCATTTCTGCTGGTACTGAACTGATAAAACCCAAACAAATTAAAACCACAGATGGCACAACCACATCTTCATTCTCTTTCAGACACTGTCTGATTCACCTAAGTCTAGTTAATTTAGTCTAGTTAATTAATTTAGTTAATTTAAATCAGTTAAATTAACTGATTGCAGCTGGTCATAAATCTGACCACTCTGGAAAAGGTATGGTTGAGGTGTGGTTCTGTTCCCTAGAAAAACTTCATTATCATGAACACATCACCAGAATTCAGAGAGAACAAGCCTGTGCCTGTGACCATGGAGAGTGATGCAGTTCTATTCACAGTTCTGCTGGTCTAAAGACCAGTATTAGGGCACTTCACCTGGGTCACCCTCACTCATTAATGGACCACAGCAACTCCCTACCGCCCCTTCAGTCACATCTGTTAGCTTGAGTAGATATGGTCATATGACAAAGATTAAATTTCCTCTCATACACTGACTTTCCAGTAGAACTTGTAAGGACTTTCGTTAAGCTATGCAAAGATATCCACCAAAGAAATACATGGACACCAGGTGAGGCTAACTTTGCCTTGTGAAAGTCCTACTGCAGACTCTTTTTCAGATGGCTCCTTAGCCTAATTTACAGTTTTGGCTCTCAGTAGATCACTGACAAGAAACCTCACAAGTAATGAGGTCATACAGTCATGGTGCCCAGTGGAAATATGGTTTTTGGCTGTTTAAACAGATCCAGAACCTAATGGAAACTTTAATTACTACAACTGCCATAAATGCAACAACCTTAATTTTATATATCCTGAACACTTCACTCCATCAGAAATTTTGTATGCACACCTTTTTTGAGGCATAATGTGTACCAACAAACTAAGAATTGTGTCCATAAGCAGACAGAAGCAAGGAAAGCATGAAATGGAATGCCCATGCTAAACTGCACATTAATAAATAGATGTCCCACTGCAAATGAACTTTTCAGTTATCTCTCTGGTCACAGAGAGAGAACTCTGCCTTATTGGCAGGCACATTCTTTTACTTACTACAATTGTATTGGACTAGCAAATGACACAGGCTTTGCAACACCAAAAGCAAATGCAGTAGAGCAATAAGGGCTGTGAGATTTATGTCCATGTTACTCTCAGTTTAGTATGATATGACATGGTACCAATATGAGAACATGCTCCTCTTTATGAAGCCAAAAACCATCTGAAATGCAATGCTGCTTCAACTCAGATCAGCATGTCTGCACTGGAAATCTGCTAAGTTCAACTAACCACGTCCTCAGTCTGTTTCAGAATAAACATGAGATGATGTTGACTGATATTTTTGCTCATGCAAGTCCCTTGTTGAATCATCTAAAGACAAGTAACAGCTATATAATGCCAGCAAACACTATTCATGTTTAACCATTCACTGAAAAAAACATGAAGCATAAAAAGGTAGGGAGACTTTTCAGTGATAAAAACAGGAGGTAGACACCTCAGTTTAAGGTGATTTGAAGGCCATTCAAAATCTCCCTTGGCACTTGAAGGATTATTAACTTGTCTAAATTCCAAAAATATGATGATGGTAAAATGATTATGGTCTCTGTTATATCTAAAGATAATAAAATATATGAAAATTAAGAGACTCTGAGCACCTGTGAAAATAATTCTAAAAAGATTTTTTAAAAGTGCTTCCATTTCATTTGTCTGGAAAAACTGAACAAAATAATTACTGTTGTTTCCCTGAACATCTTGCATCACAAGACAGAAGATCAAGAACAAATCCCAAATGCAAATGCTCTGCTCTATCATAGCCTCTTTCTCTGCATCACTGTAACACCCCTGTACCTCAAATATGTGTTTGGGATGTCATGTGTAGGCCACACCCAAGAAAAACAATCATAAACTCCAAAAGAAGAGACAGAATTATGTAACGCTGTATGATGCAAGACAAAAATGTTAAAATTTCAAGTGGGAGTCACTGCAAATAAATCATCTTTAAAAATCCTCCTGAAATACTAACTTAATTCAGAACAAATCCTGTGCTGTGTAAAATTCAACATATATTTGCTACACATTTCACCTCAAAAAAACTTAAAAAAAAAAAAAGTATTTAACGTATTTTCAGCGAATTTCAGAGTTTGCAATCTCTCCTGTCAATCAGATGCTCAAACTGTTGCCTCAAAGTCAGTGGTCCATATCTTATCAAAAGCCACAAAATAATTTTCATCTTATTCTAATAATAACAGTAAGTTTGCTTCTATCTTATTTTCTTTTTAAAGGCCTATGGCTTAGTGTTTACAAATTTAAAAAACCCCCTATAAATACAGAAAAATAAAGCTTAATAGCACACAATATACAAAATTACAAGTTTCAAACCCATTACATTGTTATTGTTGAGAAATGCACTTCAATTAATCTGCAGTTCAGAGATGCTTTGATCATCTTCATATTTTCCATGATTAAATCCTTAACAGTTTTTCATTTTCTCAATTAAATGAGAAATCTTTGATCCACCAAGGTTTTGGATGCCAAATTCTTCCGCCCAAGTGTATTGCGAATAAACCTAAATATCTAAGAAAATTTTGGAAAACAAGTATTAATGAAGAAATACTTACATGAGTACATTTCACTAACATAAAATAGTGACTTCAGATTATCTTTAAATCGTAAATAATATGAATTAGATGTTTAATTTCCTTTAGCACTTAAAAACCATTTCCCACTACCTTTCCACCCCAAATTAGACAGAGTATGTGAGATTAATTTTAACAGATATTCGTGTTTTCTATTGAGAATTATTTGTAACCTCTTTGTTCAGTATCACCATGTGAACAAAATTAATTCCTCACAAGTCTATTTGACAAAAATAAATAAAAAAACTATTTTATAAAGTCTCAGTATAATTTTCTCTCACTGTACACTGCTAACTCACTGCATTTATTTTCTAGTTAACTATTGAAAATGCCATACTGACTCCCATTTAAAACATATTACTTTGTTCTTAAATTGAAATTTACCTCTTGTTGCAAATATGTTAGAATAGCTGCTAAAACAAAACTTTGGGAAGCTAAATCCACGACCGAGAAAAACAGGATATCAAAGATGAGCAGTGTTGATTCATTGCCATAATAGAGGACATCACTAAAAGAGTGTCCTTCATCTATGGAAAGAGAACATTTTTTTTAAAATTAGTATTTCTGTGAGTTCCAAATTTGTGGAGTTCACCAGTCTGTGCTGAGGAAGCTGATAAGAAAAAGGAAAATCAGAGATAGAGCAATTTATGACATTCTATGGCAAGACAGAGACTGTCCTGTCATTCTATTGAAAAATAATACAAACTTTACACTTATAAAATGGCATTATACTGATGAACACAATAGGTGAAACCCATGTGTCACACACAACTCTAATTTACTTCAGAAATCTCAATCAGGTTATTGAATAAAGTTGTTTTAAACCAAGAAGCAGATGTAACTTCCTTGTCACTGAAATTTTTAGCAACTATTAGCTCTGGCCCCAACTCAACAAGATCACAAAAACATATGCTTAATGCCTTATTTAGGAGGAGGTTCAGAGCTTAACATTATTTTTGTTTAATGGTTCCCCAGAGAATGTGTCTTTTAAGGTAATAGTACCTTTTTCATAGCCAAAGTACTCTAGACCATTTATCTACCTCTTTATTTTATCAAAACGCACCACTTCTATAAGAGAAAAGAATATGTAAACAATTACAGGAAACAGGTTCTTTTCCCTCTTCCTACTTTTTAAAAAAATATTCTGTACAAGTTTGATTTGAAACAGTGTATTTTCATTATAAATTGTGCATTTCAGTGCCATGAAATTGCGATTTATATCTAAACTTCTGGGAACCATAGCAGTCTAGACTATCAAACAATGTATTCTATCAATGCTTATGATTACGAATTTCATAATCGTGCACATCTGTACACTTCTTCTACACTTCTACACAAAAATTTATCTATACTTCCAGCTGCCTTAAATACAAAACATCACAGTCAAATGACAAATTATAAACAGGATTTCTGTAACCTAAAGAACTTCTCTTAAATACCTCCCTCATAAGCAGTCATTCAATAATCCCTCCTGCTGTAAAGTCCATTTTAGATTGTAAATCCTGGGAAAGAAACCAGGATACTTAAAATAGTACAAATACCACACATCTTTTTACCATTATAAAAAATACTTTTCTCTATTGGTTCCATGAACTCCATGCCAAGAATTCGTTCAAGCAGCAACTTATCTTTAACAATATAATCCATTTCTTTATGAACCTGTAATAAAAGAAAAACAACACTTCTTGTTTTATGATTTCAAGCCTGCTACAAAGTGAAGTACAGCTACTTAGACCTTTATAAATGAAACAAAACCCACTGGTCTACTCCCAGACAATATAAGTACAGAACAAAAAAGGATTTGTCATTTATAAGTGCAGTCTGCAATGCTGGACAGCGATCCAATTGTTTGGTGTTTTTTTGAATGAAGCACTGTTCTGGATGCTATAAAATCTTTAATAACAAATCTTAAAGCACATATGCTTAAAGAGGAATTACAGTCCTTTAGATTTACAATTTTTAGTCTGTACTTTGAATAAGCATATTTTCCTTAATCCAGTTATGTCAATATACATACATGATCAATAAAAGAACTGAGAAATTTGTTCATGGCATTGTAGGCCCTTGTGCTTTGTTCAAAAGTATTTGCAGATGAGTCCAAAAGCCTGGCAGGACCACGTTTCTGAAATACAAGACCAAGACTTTAACAGAAAAATTTCATATTTTAAATAACATTTAAAGAATACAAATATCTCACTTACTCTTGTTAAGGTTTCATGAATCCAGTCGTAGTGCAGTCGCATTTTTCTTGAAATGGAAATCTGAAATGTCTGGCCATCTGTGTTTGGTAACAAACCTCTCTGACTACACAGATTTTCCTATACAATTAAAGCAATTGTAAATTAACATTATTAATGTCATTCATAGACCCAAAAATAGTCAAAAGCTTTTCATTTCCTCCCTTTCATGTATAGATAATACTTAATATCTCTAAATATTTAAATCCACTGCACTCTTGTTCTACTGCAGCAAGATTTCCTTAGGACATGAAATCCTGACCCCTGCTGTCACAAAGTCATATTTCTCTTTTCACCTGTGTTCAGTTCATTACCTTCTCATAAGACATATTCTTATATTTATTCTTAAGGCCTTTCCTTTAGGTCTGTCATTTCTTCTATACTTGTCTTGCTTTTTTTGTTTCTTTGTTTTGGTTCCAGACTTTTTCCATGAGTTTTTCAGGTCATGTTTAATAAATCTCAGAAACCCCAAGAAAATAAAAAATTCTACATCTTCATGGGGAACCCCCCCTGTTTTTCCCAAAATTGTATTAAAATAAGCAATTAGGAAAAAAATTGTAGGAACACTTAAGTCAAAAACATTATTAATAAGATTCCTCTGTATTTCAGTGTTTGAGATTTAAGTTTCATAATGTAACATGGTTATGTTTTATCCTGTCCATTTAACATTGAAATAGCAATATCCTTATATAAAGTACTTTCATAGTTGTCCCTAAAAAGATACAAGGTGTCATGAAATTTAATGCAGTCTGTGATCTTGTATCAGACATTTTATACCTTCCTGATCCTGCAGCAAAGATACAACATATGAAAAACTAGAAAAAATACCTGTGCAAATGAATTTCTATAAAGAATGGGTTGTATCACCATAGTAGAAGAGATGGAATACTAGAATTGATTGGCAGATTACAAGTTTCTGTATTAATGCTTTAGATCTGTCTCTTTACAAAAGCTTTTTGGTATGCACCTTTTTGAATGTAGCTCTGACCTTATAAAAAGCTTAAATATTGAAAAGAAGGTTCTTAATTACATGAAAAACACTTTTTAGAGAAACAGGAATTTTATATCCTTGAAATGTGAAGAAGTAACAAGACAAAATAGTGCAAAAAAAAGAAAGCTGAAGAACTACTTAAACGAACTACTGAGTCATATATTTACATACCAACAGCTGCTATCTTTAAGTAACATGGTTCAGTGTAGTGCACAATTGCAGATCCATAATGCAAAGGTATGTGCAGATATAAACTTGAATACTTTTACTTACTGCTTCTCTCTTCAGGTTCATATTCATTTCTTCCATATTGGTGTCTGCATGACCATGCACTGAGCGACCATGGATATAATGACCAAAGCAGTTGTGTGACAAGAGAAACACTGAAATCTAAGAAATAGGGGAAGAGAGACATTTTAACCAACAATTATAATTTTATTTTTGATCTTCTGAATTAATAGTGAAGATCAGTCAAACGAGCCAGCCCTGCTACAAATACAAAGTAGGCAGGTACCAAAAAAAATATGGGAGAAAAATATTTAGCAACTCTTTTACCAATTAGTTTTATCTATATGTAACTAGAAACACATACCAGCTTCAAGTTTAGTTTATCATCAACAAGGATCTGCTTCTGCTTAGTTCCATTGAGTCAAGAAGTTAAAGCTATTAGATTTATTTTGATTCAAAAGTTATTTCTGTGCATGTTTCCAGCTGAACTCCTAAAAGACTGGATTTAACAGAACTTCATTCAGTATGATACAATGCTTATATATCACAAACTCCAAAACTAATTCTTTTCTACAACCCAAGCACTACGTGAGTGTTTCACAGAGGAGGAATAACCACAGCTGGAAAGATTGATAAAAGAGGTAAATCGGTATTTTTAAGAAGTTCTGGACAAATTAGGTAATCCAATCTGTTCTGTCTGTGCTCTTTGGTTCAAAGGGAATTCCTGCAGTACAAGACTTCAAAACCCATATGTAAAGAAGAGAAAGTTCAGATGTGAGTAAGAGAAAATGCATGCAAAAGGTGATAACTGTTAAGAGGGACAAATGAAGTTCAGCAGTTGAGGAGCAAGCACAAGACAGGAGCAGAAACTGGACATATATGTATTAAATAAAACCAAGACAACTTGCAAGTCAGAAGGACTAAAACACAAACCAGTATACAGAATGGCAGTAAATGGTTCCACACCTAATTTCTGTTATAACTTGCTATTTTTGAATTCTGTATCAGCACATGTAACCAATTTAAATTTAAAAAAAAGGAAAAACAACCAAAACCCCTAAAAATCAGATGTCTGAAAGAACATATTGATATCTATGCTTCTGAAATCATCTTCCAATTAAAGTTTAACTGAAATCTTGCAGAGTTCAACGATAAAATGAGCTGAAGGAAACATCAGCTTTGGCTGTCAGCTAATAATCTAAATTAAATGAATAAATATTATTTAATATTCTTAAAACTATTGTATGTACTAGTCTATTTAAAATGCCACACTACAAATGAGACAAAGAAATACTTACATTGCTCACGCAACACAAATCAACAAATTGGCTTATCTTGTCTTCAACAAATCTTTCATAAATCACAGCAAAAAATATAACCTGAAATATATCAACCAAATTTTCTTTGATTAGTTAATCAGATCTGACATTATTAAGCAATTAATTTCACCACTTAACACCCACAAATGAAAGACTTCTGTAGTGGCCACCACTGCATTGGACTTAATGAAATGGGACTCACATACTACTTCCTTTAAGAAGCAAAGTTGTAGTAAGAACCTGCTTTATATTTCGAACTTGTCAGATGCTTCAAAGTTGTTTAAAATAAAACAAAGTATTTGCATAAATTCATATCTTTGGGAGATTAAAATTCTGATTCCAAAGTCAGATGTCTCATATCTCAGAAGATTCACTTTGAGTCCCAAAGGTGTACTATGCTAAAACAACTAAACATAACAGATGAGAACATACCCCATGCTAAGATAAGCAGTTTGGACAGTCTAGTGATTTATTCTAGCTTCCAAGAGCCAGCCTGAATTTCATGTACCTGTAGGATGGCAATGGCTACCCAGAGTGCAGCAGACACACCAAATCTTAAAATGCGGCTCCAAGGAGCTACATAGCTCCCACTGCTTCTTGTAAGACTGGAAGAAGCATCCATTAAAGCCAGGTTTGAAAATCCCACCACCTGAAGAGATAAGAAGGTCAATATCAAAACAGGTGAGAATGAATAGTACTAATTAGGATCCTGTTGTTCCCCTCATGACAGGAAGTAAGAAAAAATAATGAAAAATGGACCTGGGAATAGTAGCCTGCTCACTATGAGAAGCTCAATTGTGTGATCCAGTGTTTTTACTGAGAAACATAATTAAAACATAAACTGTACATATATGGGTTGATACATAAATTAAAAATACACAGCTAAATCTGACAAAAAGTCGGTATTGGCTTTTACTGAAAAACTCCAAAAGATTCTACTGCGGTACTGCATAGGGATATAACTTTTGCCAAATTTCAGCTCTTTGGTCCTACATATTCCAGTGTTGATGCAAACTTTAATGTGTTTTGCAACTCTTAAAAGACTGATCTGCTTTGTTTTTATTGAATAGAAATATATTTTTCTCCACCATCTGCTTGGCTGAATCTATTTTAAACCAAAAATCTAGAAAAAGTTCCAAAAGAAGAAAAGATGAGAGGAACACTATGTGTTGAAACACTTAAGAGGTGAAAAATCAGTGAAAATCTTTCAGAGCAGAAGTTGCATAGTACACTTGTGGTGGGTTGATTATTTCCTCATGTCCTAGTGCTTGTTTCTTGGGAGAAGAGACATCCACATCACTACACCCTCCTCTCAGGTAGCTGCAAAGTGCAGTAAGAATAGGTGCTCTCTTTTCTCCCTCTCTGTAACATTGCACCTAAATTGGTCCTGGCCTGTATTTACCAACAGCAAAATGCTCACATAGTGAATGACAAATGTTTCACGAATTTCATTATTAATTTAAAGGAAAAATTTTAAAAGAACTATAAAATTGAATAAAAGTGTTAAAGTATGTTTAAGAACCTCACAAAAACAACTATATGCTACAGACTTTAGGAATGCTTCCCAAGATGGAAAAAAAATAATAAATTACAAAAAAAAACCAAGCCCAAACTTTTTTTAGAAGCTAAAGCACAGTTTCTCACATATCCTGAAGCTGTAACTGAAGGCATACTGCCATCAGGAACAGAACTTGCACATTTTATTTTCTGCATTATAAAAGGGCTCTGCAGCAAATTAGCAGGAAGGAAGCTCATTTCAGACAAACATGAAATCCGAAATAAAGCTGTAGACTGTGGCAGGAGGGTGCTAGTTGGCAAATAAAGAATTGAGTGTGTACACAGATTTATCAAGTCTCTTAAGCCCTTTACAGGTAACTCATTACCTTAAAAAAAAACCCCAAACAAAACTAACAAAGATCTCTAAGGTAAAGGTTGGATTTTTTAAGTCTTCCTTAATGAGATACTGCAATGACCTATACATACATATAAATTTAAAAATGCATTAAAATAATTATTTTACAAAGCTACATGATTTCAAGTGAATTTAAAGATGGTTCATTATTACCACACAGAGTGCAAGAATTAAACAGCAGAGTTTTATGTTACACTCTGGTTGTGAATTACAAATGATAACAATAATAGTAGTAATAATAATAATAATAACAATAATAATATTACCTCCAAAAAAAAAAGAACTGCAAGCACTTGAAAGAGAGGATTTATTTTCCTCACTGTCTGAATTTCGTTCCATTCATTTGCTATAAAGTATGTCCTCCATATACTCACAGGTGCAGCAGCACTTTTAATAACTCCTTCACCTAAGAAGAGTACATACAGTAAAGCTCAAAAATTTAATATCTGAGAGTAATATCTGAATTTCACCAAAGCTGCTTATACAAACAAGTAGAGTTTGAATTACCTTCAACTGCTTTAAGAACTTTACCCTTAGGTCTTTCCCAGTCAATAAAGAAAATATCAATAGCAAGTTGTGAAACCAGCAAGTGTAAAAATTGCAGAGCCTAAGAGAGAAAAGTAAGGACAGAAACAGCATATACACAAAAATGGAGGAATAGTCATTGCATGGATTATTCATTAAACATAACAAGTAATATCTTGATCATACATGAGACTGCAAATTTATTACCAGCTTTTGGTAATTTCTTGTTTGGTTAAAAGCTTGGAATAATGGTAAGTCATGTGATGATGTCCAAAATTACGAAGAAAATACAACAAAGTAAAAAAACCTGCAATTTCCCCCTAACACACTAACCTGCACTATGAATTCCAATTCAATATAATACCCACAATTTATACAATATTTATATGTGCCATGAAGACACAACAGTGATCTCAGAATTCTACAAATCTGAACATAAATATTTGCATCTGTCCTCTTTCTAATCAGGAACTCACAGCACTTACATTCTGCTTTAATGGAAGTACTTGCTTTCTTGATATGATGCTATATATATATATCTTTATACCTTTATCCTTGAAAGAATGATTTTTCAGTCTTTCTTTTGTGACCTTCTAGAGACAATTATTTTCCTATAAAGACTTCACAAAATAAATTTCTATGGCAAAATGACTTAATTCTTAGAAGAACATAACTATTAGGACATAACAGCTACACACTAATAACTAATAACTGTACAAGATATTTAAAAACTAGCCTACTGAAAATACACAGAAGCATGCTGACACGTATTTTATGGTGAGGAAAAAATTATTTACCTTCAAACTAAACGCACATGCTATGTATGTAACAAAATCTTCTTCTTGAGATGGAAGAGGTAAAAGGACAGATACAAACTGCTGTGCCTATAATCGAGAAGTTACATTGAAACAGTACACCAGGCAGGTGTCAACATAATAAATGACAACATAATAAATGCTTAAGTGTGAATAAGCTTTTCCAGAAAAAGGTCAATGAATGTGTAAAATATTTTAAGTGACTACTAAGCTGACTATAAGTACAACAAATCCTAAGAAAAAGAAACAAGTGAACACGAAATTTAAGCAGACAAAGCAGAATATCATATAGAACTTGCCTCAAGAGTCTGACACGAAAAGAAAAAAAAAAAAGAAAAAAGAAAATTAATGTCCATGTAAAAATATATTTAATATTACTATTAATAGGTTTTCATACATCCAAATCTGGAAAAACACTTACTTTGAAGAATACAAGCCAATAAATCCCTGTGCCCACTGTGATGATAAAGAAAACGTTGGCAAGGTCTCCAGCATAGAACAGTAAGAACTTGAAAACTGTCTGCAATTATAAAAACATGCTGTAGAAATCTGTAAAGCTAATTAAGTAATGCATATGTTCATAATGCATTCATATAAAATGTTATGTAGCTCACATAAGAAACTCTAGTACTAAAAAGTAGTCTTGAACAAAAGCTTTCCACTGTGTCTATATATTTATGGTATATTCACTAGCTGAAACTCCTACATGCTGGTCTTTGTTCAAAGAAGAATTAATCTGAAAACCAAGTCCACTCAACTGACCAGAATAGCCCTACAAATACCTTTATAGTTAGAGCAGCATTTCCTGAATGACAATATCAGAATCAAAAAGAATGCAAAAACCTACTTCCTCAAGTGAGCCTAACCCTGGGGCACAGTTCTATGCAGCTAGGCTAGAAATTATTTTGGTTTCCTTAAGAAAATGGATCGCTATAATCACAGGGAATGACAGCACAGATGCCCTTAAAGAGAGGAAGAGATGTCCCATTTCAGTTTGCCAGCTGTTCATACCTGCAGGTCAATTATAGAGTTTCCTGTCCGCCTCTTCCAGCCTGCAGTCTTGAGAAGGGACCATAACACTGCCAGTCCACCCAACACACCCAGTGCGATCTGAAAATAACAAAAAAAATTATTTGCAGATGTTTTTAAAATAGAATTAAATCATATATATCAATGAATTAAAGGGAATTACAACTCACGTCAGTCTGAATCTGAGCCTCTGACTGATTCATCTCATAGCTGACTGCGAAAGAAACCTGAATATTATAAAATACAAAAAGTAAATATGCATAGAAATTTTTAAGTGCTACAACCATTAGAGACAATGGTAGTTTTCAGTTTTAGTAGGTGGGAATTCCCATCTATACTATACAAGTACCACATCTTTTTTTACTGCCTAATACCTGGTGTGCTCAGGTGCCAGGCTCAGTACCAGCAGGTACTATGCTACTCCTACTGCAGATTTTATCAGCAGTAATGCTGGGGATGGGTGCCTGCCATCTGCATGTTACCAGCTATACCCATCTGTAATTCTTTCAAATGTGCATGATTTTTTTACTCCTGAAAGGAGACACTGAATGTTTGATACTTTCCCTTTTATCAGTGATTAGAGGTAACCTTGATGGGGTTAATTAGACCAACTTGCAAAATCATATGGTAAGCTTGCACAGCTCATATACTGTGTTTTTTCAGCTTGAATAAAATAAAAATTGTCATGCAGCATCAAAATTGTTCCCTCTAGCTTAATTTAACATAAGACCTCTTTTGACTTTGGTCTGAAAGATTTGTATATGGAAGAGAAAATGTTTGGCTTGGTTTTATAATATTCTGGCCTGAGCCATTGTCACTGCACAGCTAAATTTAACACAAGCATGATAATAAATAGTATTTTTAGTTAAGTTTAAAAGAAGTAACCCCCCTAGACAATCCTTCCTTCCCTACACCTTGTCTTCCCCAAGCATTTGTTCCCGTCAGACTTCCTTCTATCATTGCACTTCGAAGTAAATCTAAATGTCCTCAGTTACTACAAGCTCAGTGTTTACAGAAACTGGAAACAAAATACAATGTATCTTTTTAGTTGCATAAAATTTGTTAAATGCCACAAGACATCCAAAATTGACAATACTCAAATAGATCTCACACAGATGTAAGGATGAAATAATATCACAGAAAATTAAGGAACTGAAAACAATTGTTCCTACCATCATTATTTGAATTAATTACTTTCTAGATACAGTGCTGTCTCAGTGGTTAAATAAAGACATCACTTAGGCAGGAAAAAAGTGTCTTGATTTTTCTATCTTTGTAATCCTCTTGCTTTCATGCAACTAATATGGGATTCAAGGAATGCTTCTAGCACCACAGATTTCTTCTACCCACATGTCTATTTGTACTGAAGTCTGAACAGTTGAAGGTTGATAAGCAGAAAATGTACTTTTTGATGCAGTGTGATCTAGCACACAAACAAGACAGAAAAATGGGACATAAGAGCTGATGCCCATGAAGGCAGGCAAAAGGACAAGTAGGAAATGCCCCTTCTGCATCTGCTACAGCAGAATTTCGTGGTTTTCAGTGCCAAAAGATGAAACACTAAAGGAAGTTTTAAATATATTATCAATATTTTAACTTAAGCTACAGGTGACCTGAAATGTTTGTGTCATAACAACCTCCTCTTAATGCATTGTTCTAAATAAAGATACTAATTCCTTGCATAAATTGCTTGCAGTGCTTCATAGAGTCATTCATCTGTTATTTTGTGTGTATAAGTTTATTTGAACTGTAGACTAATTTAGCATTATAAAACCAACTTCAAATTCTAAGTGTTTTAAGTTAAAAAGGACTGAAGATAAATTGAAAAGAGAATACTTTTAACTGATTTGTTTTAAAAAGTTTTAGTGAAACCTTGTAACTTCAAAACTGATCAGAACTAGAAACTGCTTATTAGATTTTTATAACCCACTACCAAAAACCAGAATTCCATCAGAACTAAAAGTATAATTAAGGTAGCACAAAGATCTCACCATCACACTCTGGGTTTCAGGATTTTGGATAAGCACATCTGTGTAAGCAACAGTAATTAGAGGAGGGTAGATAGTTCCTCTCTGTGAATGGGATACCAGACGAATACTGCAGAAATACAGAGTATGATTTTTAACACGAAAAAACTCCAGATGAATGCTTGGAAAGCAATCATTGAAACTTGTACTTATAAGAAAATACTAAATGAACAGAACCTGATCAATAAAATGTGAATTTCTAATCCAGTTATATGGCACTTCACATTTTAAAAGCAACTGGAGTGTACAAAGGCATGTACAGAAATATATTTTAAAAAATCATGGGAAGGATTGTTTACTTGTAAGAAAATACCTCAATCAATCTTTACCTGTCTGCATCTTATAGCAGGACATCACATAAAGAAGGAGAAAAAAGTTTCTTCCAAAATATATTCCAGCTGAGATGAGCAATCAGTAATGACCCTAACAGGCAGTCTCACAACTTTAGTTAAGTTTAGGCTACAAGCCTATTCTGGACTGCATAACGGAATAGGACAATGGGTTGTAAAAATACTGCAAAAAAGAATATGGAGCATGAAATAAGATCATTGAATAGTCAGCAACAAACACATTGAAAAAGAATTAACAGAGGAGTTTTTAGATCTTTCCAGACAACACCTGCTTCTAAGAGGTGACTGAATACCTTCTAACTTGCATTATGCAAACATGTCTGGTCCTTGTACGTGGAAGGGAATCATGGTGATTTTAATTTCCACAAGTCAATGTTGTATTCTTTTACTCATCAGAACAACCTATGGAAATTCATGCCATTTCCAAATATGCAATGGAAAAAGCAGCACATATTACTTATTAGACATACTAGAAAATACATAACAAAACAACTGTAAGACAATAAAATGCAGACAGTACAACACTGGCCTTATTTTCTATGTACTATATATTATATGAGTTAATCACCTTATTGTTATTTTGCTAGCAATCCGAATTACTCTTGGTGGTTTTCCCAAGTCATTCTCTTTTCCACTAAGTGCATCCACCAAAAAAAATCGACGAGTCAAAAGCCAGTTGTTCATATTACTGCCTAGGAAATAACATGACAGTTTCACACACACATTATTCAACACACAAAAAGAATGAAATGTATTAGAAACAACACATATAATTGTATAACACATAGTAACTACTGAGGATATAATATTGTTTATTTTCAACTTATACAAATATATAATGAAATTAGATTATTTTATTTGTGCATATTACTGATTGGAAAGGTGTATGCAACCAAAGCTTGCACTTAAACTATCAGAACTTGCCCACAAATACTAAACTTTTAAAACGGAAACAAGTTATGGTGTGTTGTGGTATCTTTAAACTCAACACAGTAACAGTAATTAATATAGATTATTTCCATTTGAAGTTTTCATATTGTTTAAATTCATAGAGATGTTACTATCACCATCTTACCTTGATTAACAAACTTTTCATTGTATTGAAGATTCAAATTTAAAACTGGCACAGCCCAAAGGTATTGTTGTCCATTGCCATCATTATATTCAAGGAACAGGTCATAAAAGATTGGATTAGGAAAATCCAATAAAATCTTAGAAACTGAAATTTTGCACTACAAGAAAAAAAAAGTGAAAATAAAAAGATCACTTTAACCATTTAGTTATTTTGTCAAGCTCTGCATTCCTTCCCTACAAAATTATTGTAAAATCTGTCCCACTTCTTCACAAAAGAGAGAATCGTAGAATCATCAAGGCCCTGCATGAGCCTCCATTTCTCCAGGCTGAACAGTCTCAGCTCCCTCAGCTGCTCCTCAGAGGACTTGTGCTCCAGACCCTTCACCACCTCCGTTGCCCCTCTCTCCATGCTCCAGCACCTCAATGTCCTTTTTAAGTGAGTGGCCCAAAATTGGACCCAGCACTCAAGGTGCAGCCTCACCAGTGTCAAGCACAGAGGGACAATCCCTGCCCTGGTCTAGCTGGCCACGCAATTCCTGGTACTGGCCAGGATGCCATTGGCCTTCTTGGCCACCTGGGCACAGGGTGGCTCATGTTTGACCAGAGGGCTGTCGACAGCAATCCCAAGTCCTCCTCTGCTGGGCAGCTTTCCAGCCACTCTTCCCCACATCTGAGTGCTGCATGAGGTGGTTGTGACCCCGGAGCAGGACCAGGCACTTGGCCTTGACCTCACACCATTGGCCTTGGCCCATCAATCTGGCCTGTCCAGATCCCCCAGCTGAACCTTCCTGTCCTCCAGCAGATCAACATTCCCATGAATCTGGTGTCAGGTGCAAACTTGCTGAGGGGGGCTCCTGATCCCCTTGTCAAGATCATTGATAAAGATGTGAAAGAGGACCAGCCCCAGTACTGAGCCCTGGTGAACACTACCAGTGACCAGCTAGATTTAGTTCCATTCACCACTCTCTGGGCCTGGCATCCAGCCATTTTTTCACCCTGTGAAGAGTGCACCTGTCCAAGCCATGAGCAGAGAGTTTCTTGAGAATGCTCTGGGAAATGGTGTCAAATGCTTTACTGAAGTACTGATAGACAAGATATTCCAGCTGTCTGCAACCAATTACAAAGTACTAACGATTTTATGCAAACTTCTTGGAAATTATTACAATTAACTAGAATGACTAATGTAGAGAATGAAGTTCTTAAAATTTTTCAACAGATTTGGAAAAAATATCCTAGCAAACCTCACGGACAAAATTTGAAACAGCGTAAACATTAAAGTCAAGAACCATAAATGCTGAAGTCATGGAGTACTGAATCTATTTCTGGGCCCACCAGTACAAGAGAGAAATTAAGCTACTTGATACAGTCCAGCACAGGCCACTAAGAGACTGAAGCATCTCTGCTGCAAAGGAGAGCTGAGACTCTTTTGCCTGGAGGTAAGAAGGCTCAGGGGATCTTTCAATGTTTGCAAATATTGTACAAGGGAGGGTGTACCAGACAGAGCTGGGCTCTTTTCAGCAGTGTCCAGAGACAAGAACAGAGGCAATGGGCATAAAGTGAAACAGGAGATTCCCTCTGAGCATCAGAAGACAGGTTTTCATTGACATAGGTTGCCCAGGGAGGCTCACTCACTGGAGATAAAACCCCATGTGGTCCTAGGCAACCTGCTGTGCATGGCCCTGCTTGTCTTGTGGACAGGACAGCCTCCTGAGGTCCCTGACTACCTCAATCACTGTGATTTTATGAAGAAAACAGATGTGAAAGCAGGTAACTTTTTGCAAACGTGAACAACCATGCATCTTTAAATACTCACATAATTTGTAAACCATGTTTTCTCCAAAGCCACATAGGGAAAAAAAAAGTAACGAATACAATGGATGAAAATTATATTAAAAAATACTCAGTAAGTTACTGATCTGTCTAGTCAAACCCAACAATATTAACTGCTTTCAGTATCTCAAATACTCAAGATTTTAAAAAGAAAACTAAGTCCCACACTCAACTAGTTCAATGATCCTAAATAGAATATGTTTTCATTCTGTCTGAAATACTGAAATATGGATTAAACAACACGGAAGAGTAAAAATATTTAACAAAGATTTATCAGTGTTATTTGGTAAACTTTAAATTCCCCAGACTAAGCATTGACAGCTAGTACCTTCCAAGACTTTCACATCACCTAAATAGCATCCAGAATTTTGTATTTTTACACTTCAACACATAATGTGGGGAATGGTTTTCAATGTTAGATGAAACAATATCAATATACAGGTATGAGATGCTGTGACATATATGGAGTTTCCTGCAGATGTTTCTTTCTCCACTCCCTTGCCAAAGACTACCACCTTCCCATTTAGCATATTAAGTGACAAAACTTAATGAACCTTTATCACTGGCAGAACCATGTCTGACATAATTTAGTGTTCTATTCCCTCTTCCTTTCCTGGTGTTTAGTAAAGTGTGAAAACCCCAAGTTTTTTTCATAGTTAAGACAGCTAAAGAATCACTTTCCTCTGATGAGTCATATGTTCAATTAAAATACGTTTTCAATCTCTTTACTGAATTTACTAAAATCAAGATATATGATAAAGAGTAAATGGGAACAATATTCAGGCATGGCATGACTGGATCTGCCTTATTTGTATAGGAAAACAGGCCAAAAATGGTGGTAGTAGAATCAGAAGACATGATACAAAGCATATGGCTGTCATAATTCAGGCACTGTGTACTTCCACTGCTAAGTCAGCAACCTCACAAATACAAATACCAGTTTAATTTACTGTGATTATGCTATATAGTACACAAGTTTTGTGATGTAGTTAAGTAATTTTAAAACCCCCACACTTATTTAATTCAATTTCCCAAGAAAGAACTCCATGTTGCAGCTTATGCCTAAACTCCAAACATTCTTCAATATTCACTATTCAATATGCACTGAATAACTAATGACATGTAAGGCAGTTTAATTCAAAATTAAAAATAGAATTTTATATCTTACTTACACTTTGCTGGTAAGTTGTTCCAAAAACATAAGCTGCATTCAATTTAGTTTGGGTATCAGGACAAAGCTGAATAAAACATAGTTATAATTAGGTTAAATCAAAGGTATCCTCTTGTCATGTGAAAAATATTTACAAGCACTTACATATTCAGAGTTCTCACAAAATATAATAATATAAGTATTTATTTTGGAGTAAACACAAT
Organism: Certhia americana; assembly: GCA_018697195.1. Taxonomy (NCBI): domain Eukaryota; kingdom Metazoa; phylum Chordata; class Aves; order Passeriformes; family Certhiidae; genus Certhia; species Certhia americana. The sequence goes on along the minus strand of CM031858.1, from coordinate 129,720,300 downwards.
TATTTATTTCACCAATCTTGATGTTCTTAAAATGCTGGTTTAGTTTATTCATACTTGCATAGTATTTTTGTGTATAGTATTGAAATCTGTGGACAGCAGCATCCAAACAGGCAAGAATAACCTTTCTGTGGACTGAATGTTCAATGCACTGTGCTGCCTCAAGCTCAATCAGTGGCTTCTGCTAAATTCAAGAGTCCCATAAGAAAAGCAGTCCACATTCATACAGCCCTGATTCTCTTAAGCTGGCATTCTCAGAGAATCAAAGTCATAGCAAGCAACAGATTTCTGTTTTCTTTTTTTAATACAACACTTATATTTTCAGCAAAGAACAGCAGATACAGATGAATCCAGAAAAAAAATGGTCTGAAGTCTAAGTAAGTGAGCATAGCATTTAGTGGAGGGCAGAGCCATTTTCCCAAAATGAGAATCAAGTCTAAATTTGCATAAAACACAATTCTATTAGTGTGAAACTGAAAATCTGGGAATTGCTACAATTATGCATTGAGACCACTTTAGCACAGTGATATCTTATCATCATGTACAATCTATTACATTAAAGGAGGCTTTGAATGGAAAAGCTATTCCTTTCCCATTGACAGCTGTTAAAAGCTTTGCCCTAGAAAATAAATGTGCCCCAATAAACCTAACTTATATGTTGGAATATATAATTTTCTATGCATGGTAACTGTCTTAGTAACATGTTCTCTTAAACACTAGTTTTCCTTAAAACTGGAGACACAGCCACAAGATGACTCATCCTGAGACAATAGCAAAATAAATCCTGAATGTCAGCTGCTCTTCTGTAGACACTGAAATGTTTGAAGTGATGTGCTCCAACAGAAAAGGAACCAACAATTCCCAATTGTTCTTGCTAGTGTTCCTATTGTTGTCTGCCTAGGGAAATACTGAGAGTGCCTAGATCACCACTGGACTGCTAAACAAATTCTATTCTGTAATATGTTGGACCTGCCAATTGTTCTCTCTGATAGACTAATTACTATTGCACTTTCTAATTGCTGCTTACTTGCATTTTTCACAGCCTAACTACATAGGGTGGCACTGCTGAAATAGAATGTCTGTGTCCCTGAAATCTGAGAGTGTGGTGCCCAAGGGTACTTTCAGCCAGTATTTCTCCTTTCTATGTAAAGTCTCCCACCCTGTATTTATAACTTTCTGTTATGAAAAAGGCACATGCTGGTCATAGCGTACATTTTACACTTAAAACCAAAAGAAATAAGCAAGCCAAAAAAAACACAAGACAATCCAAAAAAATGGAGCAGATCAGCTTTCCTACCTTCCTTGACAGTGACATAACCACTGATTTGACTGTCACCCCATGATGTGTGCAAATAGGTGACGGCATCTAATAGGGATATCCTCATAGCATCATCTATAAACACATGTGTACAAAGAACTAAAGAATACACTTTTCTCAACAAGAAAAAGAGGTTTAGGAAGAAACTACACACATGAGCAACTATGCTGAGTGGGAGATAGAGAGAGTTGGTTTTAAATGACTAACACCATTTTTCAGAGCTTTCCAATATGCCAAATTTATACTGGTCCAAAGGATGAAGGCAGTGTTGCTGAATTTATATTTCTGATTTTGTAGAGATCATTGTGAACAAGAATAAAAGGCTATTTTTCCCAACCTTGCTCTACAGTTATGAAATGTCATTAGTGTAATAACCAAATTCCTGGCTTTTGCTTTAATTTGGCTAAAGGCACTCAGAATGTTGTTTTATCAAGGAGAGATAACTACAATCAAACATACCTGTAAGATACCTCCTTCCAAATTTTGCCACTTAAGAAAGTTTCCTTCTGCATCAAATGAGGCTGCAATAAATTTCAGCTTTACATCCTGTTGATGAAAAAAGATAAAGACCAATGAAACTACCCTGAAGTGGACGTACACATTTTAGAGTGCTGTCTAATTGTTTGATGTTTCCTAAAACTTTCAGCACAATCCTTCATTTTTTTCCCCTTTGATTTTGTTTTTAATCTTGGGTTTGGTAGTTTACTTTTTCAAAAAAACATACCATTCTTCTAGAGTTTCACTGGTGACATGGAAAAAATTCCAAAGGAATTTCTACACACATGCCCTAAACTAATCAGAAATCTATGCAGATTTCTCATGTGTACTATGCTGAAATCTACAGGGTTTTCAGGACCTTCAGTGTTAGGAGGAATAAGGAGTATTTTAATTATTAAAACAACTGCTACATTGCAACATTGTTTAATTTAAAACATAGCCTTGTAGAATGAGCCTGAAAAAGGCTTATTTTATGTTTGAGTCAATAAGAAAACTCTAGATAAATTTGCCAGTATAGCTGACAAACAGGTTATCACTAGTGCTATTTTCTGTGATTAGCTGAACTTGAATAACCTGTTCCAGTTATTCTATTTTTACAATGAATTTGGAAAAAATAAACCCCTTTACTGTTTAATTTATTATCTGATTTCTTCATTAAAATATGCCAATTAACAAACTACTAAAGCAGTCCATCCCTCCCAGGGTTGGACTATCCCATGGATATCTGGCTTTGTTAACATTATTTTTTTCACCTCTTTTTTTTTCCCTAATTCACTGCAGTAAGAGGAAAAGCCTGGAGTAATACATTGAATCCTGATACAATCAGCTTGTAGAGATTTATAATAGAAATATTACAAATAAATTGAGTAGGGGGAGAAATGTGTGTGTTAGCAACAGAAAACATTAAGCACCACATAACAGTGATGAAGAACATTGCTCCTAGCTACAGAGCTGATAAATGAGTTGTGATAAAACCTGTCAGACAACTAGTCAGCAAAAGACCCTGCAATTTGGCACACCAGGAGGGTGGCAGTAAAGATACAGCACATGACATTTACCCCTCTTTTTCACATTAGTCCACCATGAAATCTGACAAAGGGATGTACATATTTTAAACATGCAAAAAAGACAAAGACCAGCTTTGCCTCAGATTTATGAAGATGTAAGTAAACAAGACTCTAAAGCAAAAGACAGTGTCAAAACACCTATGAACTCCTACGGTGACTAAAAGATCTGTCTAATTACTAGTTTATCACTGCCAATCCAGATCCCTGGGGACACAATGAATGCTTACAAGCTGTCATCCTTTGTTCCTTGTACCCTGGTCAAACCACACAGGCAAGCATATCTTGGCTTTATGAGAATGTGGGTATGAGAGCATAAAAAAGGAAGTGACTAGACATTATTTTACATAAATACCACCTTCTTATTCCATAAGATCTCACACTGAGTTTTGTTACACTAACTGCCTAAAATTTACCTTTGTAGAGTCACAACCGTAATAAATCTAACTTTTTAATGTGATTATGTCCTCTTCCTAATATATGCTTCCCTATGTCTGCTACCCAACACCTACCTTATCTGTTCCCTTAAAAGTGAAGATTGTAGGGAAATGATTTTTCTCAAGCACTTGGGATGCTAATCCTGGTTGGTCACCATAATACAGCCATGGAAGGTTATGTCTCCTGAAAAGAATGACAATGTTTTCTCTAAAGAAACATAATATTTTACATCAAAGAACATTTAGGATAATGACTTCCATATAAAGCTATGAAAGACCAAAAGTTATGGAAAAGGCAACTTACCAGTAGGGTATTGAGTGAGTGATGCCTACCCTTGCTGTACTGACAAAAATATACTGGAACAAACCACAGGCATCAGTACTTGAAGAACTCAATGAGTTCATATTCATCACACACATATTTCCAAGAGCTTGGCATGATGTTAGATTAGAGTACAACTGCAGTGGAGAAACACAAGAACACAGAAAAAAAAAGTATTTAATTACCCCTCCCTTTTGTGAGGCAGTCATAAAATTAATGTTATTTTTAAGAAGCTACTCCTAAAAAACCTTTGTTTTCACTTGAAAATAATTTAATTTTGTCAACACCTAGTATTTTTTTCCAGGTACCAATTTTTCAGGTACCATATTTTTATAGCTCTGCAGATGGCAGCATGAAATCAATACTCTCACTTTTCCAGCTTACTTTAATTGCATCCGTTAGATGGTAAAAAGTGACACAAATGCAAAAATCTGCACTTAGAAAACAAAGTAAGAATCAAAATGTTTAATACCACTTAGACTGTATGACAAAGATGACTCCTTCAAAGACCTCAGACTGACAACTACAGATGCATGTAGTGTAAGTATTTTCTCTTCAGTATTATGTCCCTTGTTCAGTTTTGGTAAACACACTAGTGCCAAGTGATGCACAAAGGAGACACCTGGCTTCTGTTTGCAGGGGTAACTGCTCTGGTACTAACTTGCCACCTCCTTACCTCCATTTGTGTGGGTCAGACTAGCAGGTGCTCATCACATTCAAGCAGCACCTCTGAATGGGTGCAGGGTGAGGCAGACAAACAGGATAAACTGATGTCAGTGATAAAGAATGGGATCAGTGGGAGAATACATCTCAGAGCTGTTTCTATGAGATTGTGATAGGAGCAGCTGCAAAGGTGATCTGGGAAAATTCTGCATCCAAGTCTGCTGAAATACTGACTGAGAGAACACCTGCCAGCCTGGGAACATGGCCTGGGAGTCTGAAATATCTTTGAGAAGTGCAGCTGAACTTCAGAGACCTCCTGAGGTACCATCAAAAAGCACAAACCCAAGGTATTGTAACAGCAACCTATCATCTGGAAAGATGAAAAAGAGTCTAGAAGAGGGTTAGGGTTTAAAAGTGGGAAAATATTCCAAAAGAGTAGGAATAGGCAACTGCTATTGATGGTTGTACCTGAAAGAGTGGAAATCACTCTGGAAAAAACAAAAACTAGCCTGAGATATAAAACGCTGTCATCTATTGGATACTCCAGGTGGTGCTGCCCTATACCACCCTATGTCTCTCTGATTTAAAAATTACTTTTTACCCAAAATGGAGAGTGATTCTGTCCCTGCCTCTCTTCTTCCTATCTCAATGTGTACACACAGAGAAGGTCCCCTACACAAACTTTTCTATGAGCTCTCCTAGGCAAGTTACTCTGGCTAGGGATGCCTGACTGCCTCCAGATTCTGCAATGTAAATCACCTTTGAAGTGAAACTTCATCTGTCACCAGTCATCATTCTTGGGAGTGGTTTCTTGAGTACTGTACTGGTACTATTTGGAATAACACACACACATATGGGTAATTCATCATAAGTGCATTTGCTGCTTTCCTAGTGATCATTTTGTAGCAACATATAATATTGAAATGTATGCCTGCTGCTACCAATGGAGAACATATAAACACTTGCTTTACTAATTATAACTATACTCTCTTTACCAGTATTAATTTGCAGTAATCTCTAATTAAAAAATGTAGGAAATATAGACGCCATGTGCTCGTGTATTACTGAATCCTGCAAATCCATATTGTGATCTCTAGAGACTTCTAGACCAGGTAACCCTTTGGGCTGTGACAGATAGGGACAAAAAGTAGAACCTGAGAAGTTAAAATCTGATCTTCAGGAGAGCAATACAAAAGGAAAATGAGAATGTGTGGTAACAGGGTTGGTAAAAGGGAGGCAGAGGCACATGCCCCTCACAAGTGTCTGTGATTCTGTTGCTGCAGCCATTCTTTCACCCAAGGTTACTGTCACCCACAGCAACATAATGGTAAATAACACTTGCATACAGAAAGCAAAGCAAAGCAAAGCTAAAAAGGGTGGTTCCATGGTTATGAATAATTGAAAATCAACAAAGAGCTAAAGAGGAGGTGCCAGTAAATACTGGATATGTAAGAAGTTAATTTTCTGAGTGATCCCTTATTAGATATGTTCATTTATATCCAAACAGATGGACAGTAGGTCGCATACTACGGAATATTGAAGGATTTTTAATTTAACATCATTCATCTTGTGAAAATTTCAACGCTGTAGATTTGCACTAACAGTGACTAGCTCTCGATATTTCTAAGCAATCTGTTTATTCTATTTCTTTTCTAGTCTTATCTAAAAAAAAAATGATCTTTAAAAATAAGCAAGGTAACTTCCAAAAATAAAAGTGACATGTTTTTATAGAGTACCATTCTGTATAGGAAAACAAACTGCAAACATTAATGAAACTCACCCAACAGGCAAAGGCTGAGGACTGCAGGTTTTTCAGAAACCATGCTGATGTCAGTGTTATACCCTGTAAATAAGGAACTTTTTCACTGTCTTTGTTCACAACAACTCATCCATAATGTAACAGTCTGGAAAACTATGTCAGCTATAAGATGCTACTTATTTTTTTCTCAGAGCTTTCCGTCCTTTGCAAATATCTCAGTCTAACAATATCAGTTCAAAACACAACCATAATGCAATAATTTCTTTCACTTCACTAAGTTAGACATACAGGACAAGAGCTGTAATACTGAAGCTTTGAATATGGATTCTGTGATGCAGAAATTTTCTCTACCGCATAAGGGAAGTACTAAAAATTTCAAGGGTAAGATGTTGACTTGATGGAAAATCTAACTCAGGACTAAATTTGCCAAATTAATTACTTCACAAGCTCATTTTTATAACTACTCACATTTGAACTACACATAGCATTCACACATACTGTAAAGCAATAGGAAAGACATTTTCAATAAAATATTACTTAGAAGATGGCATTTTCAGGGAGCAAACAAATGTTTGATATCAGAAAAACTGAAGATTGCTTTTTACTTTCTTTCAAGTGGTAGCTTTTAACATCAATTCATTTAGAAGCAAAATACATTTCTTAGTTATACAGCATTTCCTGAATTTAGAACTACTTGAAAAATTGGTCCTAACTTTGAGTAGATTTCGAAATTCATGAAAGTTCATTAGATAAAACAATGAAAACCCCTTCAATCTTCTCAATAGAACATATTTTCATTCATTAGCCAGTTCAAGGAGTTCAGCAATTTCATACACAATCTCAAACTTTATAGGTGCCCATTTTCTTCTATAAGCTCTAATATCAAGCAGAAAACTCAAGCCTTATATCTTTTTTTCAAATGTTTGGCACAAATAAAAATTTTATATAGTAAAAAATTCCAGAGGCACTCATGGACTCTTCAGCATTTTTCTGTGATACAAGAGTATGCCTTAAATGCACACAATTAATACAAAAGGCCACATGCTACTGGTTTTGATACTGAAGTCATGTAACTTTCCTTTTTCAGTTTCCAAGAGGGCATGAATTTTTAAAAGCTTACTCCATTAGAACAATGCTTGCTTGGTGTCCACACCTACACTATATTTTGATGCAAATGACCTTACAATCACTGGGATCAGACAAAAAAGTACCACCTTTGTTCTCCAGAACAAGAATTTGAAATATTTACTGGAAGTAAGTAATGAGAAAGCTGAAAAGTGTTTTAGAATAAATACACTTACTAGCTGTGCAAAACGAACAGCTGCAACTCCCTTTGGGGGTAAACCTTCACGAGCCAAGAAACACAACCCCCCAGTCTGAAAGAAGTAAAAGAATAAAAAATATTGATAAGATAATGATACATTTTTCAAAATAACTTTTCTTTTTCTGAACGCCAATACAGTAACCGTTCTTCTACTTACTAGAATGTTTGGGCTGTTACAGTCACAAGACTTGCTCACTTGGATGAACGTCTTCTCACATCTTACACACCTATGGATCACAAAAATGAATGCACTTAAAATGTAGTTAAGTATGATATTTTGTCGTCAGTGAAAGCTGATTACATGGCATGCCCAGAAACAGCATCAGCAACATCACTAATTTGAACTGAAATTCAAAAGCTATTACTGATCTGTTTCTACTATCAGTGAAGTAGAAAATAAATCAAACAATTAATTATCAGAATAAGAATTCTGTTCTGCTTCCAATCCAAAGCCTGCTTTTTAGTCACACTAAAACAAGACAAAAAACCCAAGTGGCTGTCCATATAAGGAGTGCAGTGAACACAAAACAAGGTGGGTTTGATACAGCCTTGAGGATTTCCAATTCCCTGCTTTCAACACCGTTATCCCAAAGATACAGTCTGTTCCTCAGGAACATTCCATTTAAACTAGCATGACACGTTCAAATTTATCATCACAAAAGGCAAAGAGCGCACCCACCTGCTTCCTGATGCATCTGGGGCAGAGAACGACTGCTCACTTCCATTACACTGTAGGCACAATGCTTCATTAAGCAAAATGCCATCGATGCTTCTTTCCACTAAGTAGAAAAGAAAAGCAACTGTGATAAAACTGCCGGATGCGAATTGTCACACAGGGTCAGGTAAGTGAAAAAATTCAGCATCTGTGCAGATCTAAAATAAATTTAATATTTTTAAAAAATCAAGAGCACAACATGCAAATAACATCCAGTATAAATGCACATTCATGTATGCATGTACATACAGCTGTATGCATTGTCCACACAGCTGTGCACCTGCAGCTTAGTTTGAGAAATGCAACATATCATGTCTAGTTTGGCCGTTCCTCTGTTATTTATTCTGAATAAGATTTCAAACAAAGGCCTCACTGCAAAGCAAAAATCCAAAACAATAAGTTTGCAAATTACTGGGGAAAAAAATTACATTTCATCTGAAATGATTCATGGAAACGTCACAATTTCCAAATTTCAAAACTGCATCTTCCACCAACCATATCATCTGGCAAGAGATTTCAAATCTAATTATTAAAAAAATTCAAACCAAAGAGAATCAAAAAAATACAGTACTAATGTTTTTCCTGCATACCAAATTATGGAATCAGCTTTGCTCTCAATATTTTACCATAAAGGCATGGAATATATTTTGTAACTCTTGTAAGGTTTAAGGTAGAAGACTGGTATTCAGTGTTTTCCAGATTCCTAGGAAAATTTAAAATCATTGATCTGGGAAACAGTGATTCTCCAATATACTCTGTTGGAAATGTAACCAAAGTGGACATTTGTAATACTTGTTCAGAGAATTATGGTCATTCCATGCCTTTGAAAATAAGGAAAACTAGAGGTCCCAAGAGCTTTATGTTTTTTGTCACTGATGAAAACTGTACTTTGCTCTTACGTTTCTGCTACTCAAAATAAGCAAAAATCCATTTAACACAAACACTAAATTTAACATTATTTTTCTGTCTACTGAAAATCATCTTCAACTATTAGAGAACATCAAGTAAGAAGCACTGATACAGGGAAGCACAGGTATAGGGAAGCACATCTCAGAAAGTCACAGGTACATGTGTCTCAGGGAGGCACGAAATCCACTGACACTAATGCAGAGCCATTTGCTTGGTTTGCTCAGCCTGTTCTCTTCCACCTACTCATATAGGAATAATTGCTTTACTACTCTTTATACTTCAAAACATTGTAGTGTTTTTATAGTCTATACTGACATTGTTTTATTCCAAGTTTAATGACTCCATTCATTGCCAAAGAGCTTGAAGGAAGTGATACACCAACATTCATTCATGGAATGTTTGCATAATGGTTTTTATTGCAGTGAGCAATGGTACAGATTTATCCGTTGTCTTTCAGAAATAAAGATTAAGAACAACGTTGAATTTTTACATTAAATACGAAAACATATGAAAATTTTCTTTCTTATTTAACAGAACAGCATATCTTAGTAAACTCAAATACCTAAACCAAGTGCTATCATCTCATAATTGGAATATATTTTTACCTAGTATTTCATTAATGGGGCATTTACAATTTCCTTTTGAAGTCAGGCCTTTGGGGCAAGTAATACAATTCCATCCATCTTGAGTTACTCCACTCTAAAATAAAAAAAACCCAAACTATTAGAATTGTCAAAAACATAGAGAACATCCAGTATCGGTGACGAATGCCTTTTCCAGCCATTAGTTACTAGAAAATGTGTTCAGATAAAACATTGATAACATTCATGAAGCTTTTAAAGATAAAAAAAAGTCTTAACAATCTGGCAAAAGTAATTTCTAGCAGACACAAAAAAAGTTAAGCTCTTCTGACCCTGTTAGCTTACATACTTCAGGGAAAATAAAAATGTTTAAAAAGAGGTACATTCAATAAACATAATAATGCATACATAGACATTTGCATAGAAATTGCATATTGCAATTGCATATAAATATACAGAAGTAATGGAAATGGAAGAGTTTTAAGTGAAGGAGCTTATACAATTGTTTGGAATTTTGTAGCTACCCAGACAGTTCACATCCACACTTATATCATAATATGAAGTAACTGCACTAAAATAAAAACCACTGAGGAAAGTGAAGATAACTGCTTCTTCTCGAGTGCTACTGTTGTTACTCCCCTCTCCCCTAAAAGATAAATAATTTTATCTTTGCAAAAGCCTTGGCAGTAGGTCAAAGGCAAATGCCACCATTGCAGGAAAGAGGAAGAAACAGCAAAAGATCACAACACGAACGATGCATTTGGATATGCACCAAAGTCTTTGTCTAACAAACACAGCAAGAAGATGGAAAGAAAAGGGAAGTTACCTACACAGCTCATTAGCCATTGAACACCTAACTCAGAAAAAGTAAGCTGCTCTCCTGAGAGTTCTTCTGTAGTTATTGAAGAGAAAGAAGTATTCAGGAAGGCTTCACCCTCAAAAGTCGATTTGCTAGAAAAATACATTTCTTTGCTTAGTGGGAAAAATCTGGTTAGGCCTGGTGTCTCTGGATCAATGCTGAGATTAGGACACAAAATTATAGCTTAATTTGTCAAGGAAGGTCAGAAGAACTGGTCAAACTATAATTATAATTAAAGTAACATAGTAGGAGGAACTCATTTTGAAGTAAGAAGATGAAATACTGCGGATTATGAAGATACAGGCTAAATATTACAATAACAGTATTTACATAAATAATCAGTTAAGATACCTATGAGCTGAAAAGCATCTTTAGCATTGTACAGAGTTGGGCTCTCTGGGGAAGGACAAAGCAGAGAAGAAAACCAGTGGAGGGAACTTAAACACTTAGCATGGTCTTAAAAATTCCCAATCAAAGACTACTGCACAAAAATATTTTTAATCAATGAGAAATAATATGCAGTCAGGATAAAATTTAAAAGTAAAAACCCCATAATGGTTATGATTAGTATTTTATCATTATGGCAAACATGAAATGTTCAATACTTACCATATTTTCTGGGCATTTTTCACAAGTTACAGAGAACCCACCATTGCTAGAAACCATCCTGTATCCTGGTTCACAAACACAGGAACTACCTGAAGAAAACAAAACGAATGCACTTTTAATCTATATAAAACTGACTGGTTGTAACAGAATACTAAGAATAACTACTAATATTCTCCAGAGATCAAGATGGATTAATAGATAGACACATAAAACACTTGAGTGAGATGTGAATGAAAATCATCTTGCTTTTTAAAAAATGCCCATGTTACAGTTTGCACACAGATGTTTTAGGTAAATGTTACAAGGCTGACTGATCTACCAGGGTGGAACAGGGACCCAGAGCTTGTATTTTGTGGGGTTTTTAACTAAACCAAATTTTACCAGTTGGTCTGTAATAGATATAATCTCTCCATTTTACCTTCCCACAGCCTTTCCTCTCTACAACACAAGCATTATATGTTTGTACACAGGTTTTATTTTTTCAATTTAAAGTCAGTCCTAAAACCAAAATGTGTTCCTATGGAAAGGTTTTTCAAATTATAACTGTTGTATGAAAAGCTGTTTTAAACTCAAGGCTTTTAAAATTGTGCATGGGGATCAAGGTTTATATTGAATGGTTTTCAGTGAGTGAACAGAACATACTAAACATTTTGTATGAAATTAAACATTATTTTCATGGCACAGTATAATGCCCATCTGCTGGTGCTCAATAATGTTTTTTAGAAACTTTTCCTGTCTCAGTGCCATGAACTTCTCTCTGTACTTTTATACACATACCACAAACCAAAATTAATTGTATGTACAAATAAACTGTTTTTATTGTTTAAGCTTATTGAGCTGTGCAGGCAAAAATAATGTCAAATTCTGTGGAAATTTCTGTAACTTTATAGAGCATTCTAGCAAGACCAGCTGTACAGAAACATTTGTCAAAGTGATCAACCACTTCTACTCAAATCTAAAGAAGAAAAAGCCCAGTTGGATTAGATAAATGAAAAGTTCAAGTTGTGACACTCACAGTGACAATACACAGATTTTTAGGCATGTCACCTGAAAGCAGAATTCAGACTGATGAACTAGCCAGGGGTAATCACAAGTGGAATTCACTCAAGATGCAAACAGCATTGAGTGGCACCTGCCTACACTGCTCCAGTCAGATCTGCAGGAAAAAATAAACCCTTGGCCTCCCCTTGGAATTTTCCTCTCTTTGAAGTCCTTTATTTAGAGGCAGATTCAGCCTAAAAGGGACTTATGGATCTTGACACCCATGCCATCAGGGGATCTGAAAACATATAGTGTATTCTTTTCCAGTAAGTGAACTGTGGGATTAGTCTTTAGGACACCATGGTGGTGGTGGAAAAGGTGAGCAGCTTTCACGCAGCAGCTGTGAGCAGAGCCCTCCACACCGCTGCTTCTGACTGAAGGACCCGTGCTGGAGAGAGATCAGCTTGGGTCTTAGCCCCAAATTTGTACATAACAAGGGAACTCCCACTCTCGTTGGACAGCGTACTTATAAAAGATTAATACCTCCTTATGCCCAAAAGAAAGCAGCCAGCTATCTGTATTTTCCATTTAGTACTGTCAGGCTGTGCTGTATCTGCTCCAAGAGTGGGACTTGGACTAGCTTAGGCACAGCCTGAGGATCTCAGACACTTGGTGGTCCCGACATTCAAGTTTGACAAGGAGTTTCAAGTTACAGAAGTGGTCGAGAACATAAATTCAGGGTCCTGTGGAATTTTACGATGAAAATGCAAATACAATACAATGCTTGAGAAAAGAAAGGTTATTAGAAAAACAGGTTCCGGTCATTCCTCCTGAGCTGTATCTCATATACATCACAGCAGTGCTGGGGTCTCTCAGGTCCTGGCGAAATCCCAGCCCTTTCGCGCCTTTCCCAGACCTGGCCCAGGGCGGCTGTTTGCCCTCCACAGCCCGATTCCGCGGCTCCCGCGGCTGAGGGCGGAGCCGCCCCCGCCCCGTCCCCCCCGCCGCTCACCGCCGGCGCTCTGCCGCTGGTGGGCCCCGCAGGGCGCGCAGGCCAGGCGGGAGCTGTGGAAGTATCGGTCGGTGCCGCACTCGGCGGGGCGCTGGAGCGGGACGGAGAAGCCGCGGGCGGGGGGCAGCGCCGCCGACACCACCATCACCATCAGCAGCGCGGCGGCGGCTCCGCGGGGCCGCGTCGCCATGGCCACCGCGCGCCCCGCCCACGCGCGCCGATTGGCCGGAGCCGCGCGGTACGGCGAGCGCCGCGGGCCAATCCCCGCTGCACGCGAACCGTCCGCGGGGCGGGGCGGGGATGGGGCGCTAGGCTGAGGTTGTATTTGGTCTGCAGAGAATTCTGTTCGTCTTGTGCGAGATCAGGAGCGAGAGGACACTGAGGCCCGGTTTGCACTTTCCAGTACCTCGAACTGTACTTTCTGGTATGTGCCTCAAATCCCACCAAAAAAAAATCCCAGAAAAAATCCCAAAATTCGATAAAAATTCCCAAAAAAATTCCTCTACCTCGGCACCCAACAACCACTCGTGGTGCTCTGGGAATTCCCAAAAAAATCGGGAATTTCATCCTGGGATTCCCAAAAAAAAACAAACCTGGAATGCCCCAAGTCCCGCCTCCAAAAAAATCCCAGAAAAAATCCCACAAAAAAACCCAAAATTCGTTAAAAATTCCCCCCAAAAAATTTCTCTACCTCGGGACACAACAACCACTCGTGGTGCTCTGGAATTCCCAAAAAAATCGGGAATTTCATCCCAGGATTCCCAAAAAAACCCCAAACCTGGAATGCCCCAAGTCCCACCTCAAAAAAATCCCAGAAAAAGTACCTCGAACTGGTGCACAGTATATCATACAAATGTGACACGTGTTTGTAATTTCTCCCCAGAGAGGAAAGTGGTAACAAGGTGAAAAAGCAAAATGCCTAGACCAATGGATGCTCAGCCAAAGTTACTCCCCTTTACCGTTTACACCTTTGTCACGCCATTGTTCACATTCCACAGAATCACAGAATGGGTCCGGCTGGGGAGGAGCACAGTGGGTCAGCTGGTTCAGCCTCCCTGCTCAAGCATCCCAGAGTGCATGGCACAGGATTGTGTCCAGAGAGGTCTCTCAAGCATCCCAGAGCGCATGGCACAGGATTGTGTCCAGAGAGGTCTCTCAAGCATCCCAGAGTGCAGGGCACAGGATTGTGTCCAGAGAGGTCTTGAGTATTTCCAGTGAGTGAGACTCCACAGCCTCCCTGGGCAGCTTGTTCCACTGCACCCGAACCGTAAAGTTCTTCGTGCTTAGGTGTTACTTTCTGTGCATGTTTCTGCCTGTTGCCTTTTCTCTCATTCCCTCAGATGTTACCAAAACTTTGCAAGACACTGTATTCTGGATTTTAGTTCTTATTGTCCCTCTCCTGTGTGCTAATTGCCTAACTATTATGATTTTCGACATTAGCATGTTTTATTTGTCACTGGATTTACTTTGTTGGCTCAACAACAGTTAAAAGGTTGAGTTGATGTTTTCAAGTCGAATTATCTATCCCCAAGCTCAAATTCGTGTAAATTTGACTGTGTGAAGATGTAACTTTTTACCGGTGTGCTTGATTCGTGGAAATCTCCACCTTGTACCCCGCACAGAATAAACAGTATCTTTTTTCTAAACAAGACTCTGTTTGTGTTGAGAGAATGTCTGAAGTCGGCAACATTGCTAGGTCAATCTACCATAAATAGTACAGGGTTCTTTTCCTAAGTAAAATGGAGCAGACAAGTACTGGATATGCGTAGAAAGACGGGAGAATACGTAAAGACAGGGAAGGCAGGCAGGATAAACATTAAGGCAAATAGAGCTTGCTTGCACAACCAAAGTACTCTGCTCTGTCCCTCTCTTTACCTAATCTTGAACCTTTCCTTCTTCTCTGCCATCCTCCATCCCTGCCTTCCTTTCCTCTCACCAGGCAGGCCTGAGCCAGCCCAGCGCTCCATTAGAAATCGTGTCGAGGTGTTGCAAAGGCAGCGCTGAGCGGTGCCTGAGGCTCAGCAGCCGCCGGCACCGCCGGCAATGAGCCTGAGGGGAGCGCGGCAGCGGCGCTGGGTCACCGTGTGACCGATCTCTATATCCAGCTCTATCCCCACGCAGATCTATCCCTAAACCCATCGATAATCACGCAGCTCTCCTCCCGCACGGCTCCCTCACATCACAGCCAGCCAGCGCACACCCGCCCGCGGGCACAGAGCGCATGCGCCATGCCTGAGGGGGCGGGCTCACAGCGCCGCGGCGTTTGGCGCCCCGCGCGGAGGGTGCGCGCGCAGGCCCGCGCTCGCGGGCCGGAAGCGCTCGCGCGGCGCAGCCTCCCCTCAGCGTTGGGGGGGGGGGGGCAGTGGAGGCGGCGCCATCTTGGCGGAGCCGTGCCGGGAGCTGCCAGGCCCGTCCGAGCGGCGTGTCCGGTGGGTGCGTGGCTGAATGGCGTGAGGGACAGAGCACGCCTCCCCGGGGTGCGGCGTGTGGCCGAGGGCGGCGCGGAGTTTGCCGGTTCTTGGTTGCCCGACCCTCGCGGAACCGCTGCGCGGCTGCTCTGCGGCCGCTCCGTGTAGCCCCGGCCTCCTTGTGTCCCTGGGCTTCCCATCCCCCTTCCTCGCTCCCGGTGCCTTTCTCAGCCCTGTCCCGGTGTCGGGAAGCAGACGAGCTTCTCCGTGTGGGCGGAGCAGCGGCGGTCTCTCCTCGCCCCGTTCCCCGTGGCCGTTCCCTGCCCTGCTGCCCGCGGCCGGTCCCTCCGGCAGCGCTGGTGCCGGCGGGGCTCGGGAGCGGCTCCGTGCAACATTCGACCGGGTAGCGGGGCACAGCTGCACAGCTCACTCATGTTTTCCTTCAGCACTGTGAAAACGGCTATTCGCAGCAGCCTGCTTCCTCTATTAAGGCTTATTTTGAAGAACAGAAAAAGAATCCTTCCCCTGTTGGCTGGTTACTCTATACCGGTCCAGTTTCGTAGTTAGGGTGTTTCTGTGGGTGTGTTTTCCAGCTTGCGGTCTGCGTAATCTTTTAGCGTTATGATAAAAACGCTAGTCTAGTGCAGATTTGTTTTCCTACCGTGTTTACAAGTTGTGGATTATATTAATGGGTTTAATGTTTGGAATCTCCGAGGCTGTGGAGGAATAGGTATTGTACTGTTTTTTAGCCAATTTTGCTCGTATTTAAAATTTCATAAAACTGTGTACTTCTGTGCTTTTAAGTTGTGGCATGAAGTTGTTTATTTATTCTCCAAATCCTTGCTCTCTGAAGTCCTTGTTCAGTTAATGAATTGCTCTTACTTTTCATGACAAGTCAGCTCTTTTTGGTTATGCATTTTAAATTGTTGGAGGGCTTGTCTTGCTTTCTACCCATGTGTGATTGTTCACTACACAGCCAGTAAGAGCTATTATTTGAACTTGCATTTGTTTATGGACTTCTTAGCAATCACATTATGATCTGGAATCACTGTGTCTGGTTTTCACCGCTGAAGGTTGTGTATTGTATCCCTGGTGCATCGTGGAGAACTTACTGTTTATTTATCACCGAAGAATTATGGAGGAGAGCTGTTGTGAATGATGTTTAAAGATTGGGATAAGAAAGCGGAGTTGTGAATCCAGAAGTGCTACAGATTAAATACATCATGAAGTAGCAGGGCAGCGGATTTGCTTTTTGAAGACATGAAGGTGCTGTGTGAAACTTCTGCCCTTGAATTCTCCATGCTTTTTGGCACTGCCATTGCATCTGTTGAGAAGACACGTTGTAAAGTGTTCTGGGTCTGGCTGGGATGGAGTTAACATTCTTCACAGCAGCCCATACAGTTCAGTTTGGATTTGTGGCTTAAAGAATGTTGACAACACATCGGTGTTTTTGGCTGTGGCTGAACAGCACTTGCCCAGTATCAAGGCTTTATCTGTTTTCCCTACTCTGTTCTCCAGTGAGTGTGCTCAGAGTAGGTGAGAAGCTGGGAGGGAACATGGCTGGGACAGCTGACCCATACTCACCAAAGGGATAATCTGAGACATGTAACGTCATGCTGGGCAACAAAAACTGAGGTAGAGGAAGAAATATTTTGATAGTTTTGGTTTCTTTGGGGGGATTTTTTCTTGGCTCCCAAGGCTGTTGATATTTGGAGGAGGGCTGGACATCAGTCAGCCTGTGGGAGGTGGTGAGTGATTTCCTTTGTTCTGTGTTGTTCTCTCCACGGATGAAGCTGTCTATCTTGACCCACAAATTTTCTTGACTTTGTTCTTTCCCATCCCGCTGATGAGGACGAGGAGTGAACAGTTGACTGTGTGGTTGCTTGGCTGCTGGCTGGGATCGACTCACCACAGAAGTAGAGAGAACACGGTCTTTAGTGAAGTTTCTAAATGGGCAGTTGTTTTCAGTTTGTTGTGCTTACAGAGTACTGGTGCAGAAGTGGAGTCTGTTAGTGACAGAATTTCGGCTTTGCTCTGGTTTTGCTAAGTTCAGGTGGAGTGACAGTTATGGTTATTGATAGGTAACTTGTCATCAGGATAGTGCTTTATAGAGCAAGGTTTGTAGGAGGAGTGTTCTCAAATGCTCAGAGTGTTGAGCTATTGTGTTTGTTTTATAGGATTGCAGTGACTTGCTACAGAGGCTTGTGTTTGTTCTGAGAATATTGCGCTGTTTATTGTGTGATGTTAGAAAATGTTGAAAATCAGGGTATGTTAAGTCAGTGTACTCAAGCTTTTCTTGTGCTTACATGTGAAAGGCAGTAGAGTAAGGGTATAGGGAAAATACTGAAGTTGGCTTTGTAAGTTGGCTTTCAGGTACCTCTGGAAGTTTCTCCTTGTTGGATATTTTTGTCTTCACTGTGTATGTTAAGTGCAGTGCTGGACTGGTGAGTAGCATACTCTTGTTGAGAAGTTTGAAACCAGGTGGATTTCAGAAGAATGGACATGTCGTGTAATCCTGAGATGGACCTAAGCACCTTTCAAGAACTCAATTGAGAACTGTTCCCTCGATACACTGTCAGTCTGTTTGATTGCAACAGTTCAATGTCGCACAATTGATGGCCAAGTAATCTCATCGTATTTTCATCATTTCCAGACGTCAACTTAAATTTTGAATTTCTTTTGCTTCTAAATGGAAACAGAAAGATGCAGTGCATGGCATCTTGGAACATGGAAGGAGTTCTTCACGTGGGTTCATAACATGCTTGGCTTTAGTATTAGCCACTGCTATGGATGGGCTGCAGCAGTGTAGCACAGTGTGTAAAGCAAAGTACAGGTATCAGCCATTAATTATGTTTCATTTTCTTTCCACAGTTAAGTTGATTTTACAGAATTTATCAGGTCTCCAAAGCAGAAACAGGTAAGCTGCCAAAAGCTTAACACTTCTCACTGAGTATTGTGACAAGATCATACACAGCCCTTTTTCCTCACAGACATGTGGCTGGCAACTAGGATATGCTTGTGGCCGCTGCAGTTAATACTCTGACTACGCCAAAGAGACAACAGTTTTGAATGCTGAGAAAACATACATTATTGAACAGAACTGATCACTGGGTAGAGCAACTTCTCAAAGCAGTAAAGTCATCACTGTTAATTAATTGTTTCATTTTCCAGTGACATAGTATTCTTTTTTTCTTTCTCCTTTTATCAATTAGTGTCCCGTTCAAAAGTAAACTGGATTTTTTTTGTTCCTTAGGAGTGGGCAGAGATCTCTGGCATATAGTAACTGTGCTGTGAAAGACTTGAGGTGTTCTTTAGGTATTGTGGATGGTGAGGAGTGACTTAGGTGGATTTTGTTGCCCTTAGGGTAGGGAATATTGATAGATTTGTGCACGTGTGCTGGTGGAGTAGTTAATTGTTCTGACTAATCAACATTCAGTGAATTGTGTTTTAATCTTGTTCTTGTGAACTTGTGGGTTTTTTGATACCTTCTCTCTTGATGAGACAAGGGTATTCATTAAAAAGGCTCTAGCTTCTTAAGTGATAAGATACTATAATAGCTGAGTACTAAAGACGTGCTATCATGTGTACCTTTTTGTCTGCAGGTGATTTTTGCTGTGGGTTGAGCTCAGCATGGCTGTAGTCATCCGTTTACAGGGGCTGCCTGTTGTTGCGGGTCCTCCAGATATTCGTCGTTTCTTCTTGGGATTGAATATTCCTGATGGAGGTGTGCATATTATTGGAGGAGAGATTGGGGAGGCTTTTATTATATTTGCAACAGATGAAGATGCACGGCGTGCCATGAGCTGTTCGGGAGGGTTTATCAAGGACTCGCGCATAGAGCTCTTTCTCAGCAGCAAGGCAGAGATGCAGAATACAATAGAAATGAGCCGGAAACGATTTGACCGTGGGGGACGAGAAACTCTGTCTGGCTCTAGAAGAACAGGTACTAATGGTTCTAGTACATCAAGCGTTGGAGATATACCACATTTAGTTACAGCTTCTCCAAAAGGAATAAGAAAACCTAGTTATGGGCCACCAAATCGCCTGGAGGCTGGTTTCCATACCAACGGCACAAGATATGGCGATATGGGCGTACCTAAGTCAAACTATCATTTAAGAAAGGATTCTCACCCGTTTAACCCAGATGATCGTTACTTGTTTCTACGTGGTATACCTTACTCTGCTACAGAAGTTGAAGTACGTGCTTTCCTTTCGGGGATACACGTGGATGGAGTGATTCTGATAAAGCACCGCAATGGTTTAAACAATGGTGATTGCTTGGTAAAATGTGCTACACCTGGTGATGCCTTAGAAGGACTTAAACGTCACAGACAATACATGGGTCAGAGGTTTATAGAAATCAGTCCAACTACAGAGGAACGGTGGATTGAATGCGGTGGGAGGATAGACATGCCGGATGAAACGGATCACTTTTTGTGTGAAGATCATTCTCCAAGAAGTTCAGGCTACGCGCATTCAAGGAAGCATTCTCGTTCAAGATCACCAAGGAGACAAAGAACACATTCTCGTTCATCTCCCAGCCAGGAATATTACATACACTTAAGAAATCTATCTTTTAATGTGGAGAAGAGAGATTTGAGAGATTTTTTTCCTGATCTGGATATACACAGCAAACAGATCAAGATTGTAACAGATAAGCATCAGAAAAGGACTAGAGATGCCTTTGTGGTGTTAAGGAGTGAGAGAGAATATCAGGCTGCTTTGGAATGTCATAGAAAGGTTCTTCTCAATCGTCCTGTGTACATTTTTCCAATTTCAAGAAAGTCAATGTTGAAAATAATTGACTCTTGTGAGAGGAAAAGATCACTGGACAGAGATCATCTTGGACAGGCCATATCAGAAAAAAGTTACCGGGAAGGTCATTCTAGCCCTAAGACTTGTGTTTATGTAAGGAATTTTCCATTTGATGTGTCAAAAATTGAAGTGCAAAAGTTCTTTGCAAGATTTAATATTGACGAAGATGATATTTACTTGCTCTATGATGAAAAAGGAGTTGGACTAGGAGAAGCACTAGTGAAGTTTAAATCTGAAGAACAAGCTATGAAAGCAGAAAATTTAAATCGTCAGACATTTTTGGGAACAGAAGTATTAATAAGACTCATCTCTCAAGATCAGATGCAGAAGTTTGGTGTAGCTGCACCATTATCTGCACCAAATGAAATGCACAGTCATTCACATCCGTATGACAGAAGTGACCTCTCCCGTCCAGTTGGTTCACCATCTGGGCCACCACAAGGGCCACCCATGCATTCATTTGGTCCCCCTGGGAACTTCAGGCATCATTCTGAATTTAGACATCCCCCTGAGGACTTCATGTGCCCCCCTAAGGATTTTAGGGGTCCACCACCCCTCATGGATTTTGGTGGTGACAGCGAACCTTTTGGCAGAATGGAGTTTGGGAATAATAAAATGGGAAATTTTCCTGAAGGAAGATTTATGCCAGATCCAAATTTCAGTGGTGGTTCTGAACGTGTTGTTCCTATTCTGTTGAAAAATTTACCTTTCAAAGCTACTCCTAATGAGATTCTGGATTTTTTCTATGGCTATAGAGTGATACCAGAGTCAGTTTCTGTGCAGTACAATGAACAAGGATTACCTTCTGGTGATGCCATCGTTGCTATGACAAACTATGAGGAAGCTATGGCTGCTATTAATGAACTCAATGATAGACCTATAGGTCCACGGAAAGTTAAGTTGAGTTTGCTGTAAAGGAGGAAAAGATGCTCTAATAACACATTCTAGGTTTGACAGTATTGACAGTTATTTTAACTTTTAATTACTGGAAGATGCAAAACAGTTTTCATCAACAGTTGTAAATAATACCCAGTTCAGTTGTTTAGCTCTTGGTTGAAATACCTGTAGGACACTGAATGTCGTACATCAAGGTATAAAAGGATGGAGTTGTAATGCTTTGGGGTTTTGGGTTTTTTTAGATTAATTCCAGTCTTATGTCTTTGCATCAAATAAAAACGTAAGTGCTGGTTGACTGACCACACAAACGGTTCAAATAGATTTTCAGTGCTACCTGCATTGGTAAATGACACTTCTTACTGAGGTTAGCTTAATAACATTTTAAAAATTACTGATTTTTTTCATTTCATTTTTTGTAAACTTTTCAGGTTTTATTTGGTTTCATGTGTTTGCAGGCATTCCTGTTTAAGAGCTTCATGTTCTCATTAGCTGGCTTTGCAACTTTTTTAAAATAAAAAGGAAATTGCCATTTTAATGTGTGTCTTATATTTAAAACTTGTATACTTAATGATCTCAACTGTTATGATCTCATCAGATTTGGGTCTTGGTGAGAATGATGCTGGCTGCTTCGTCTGGAAAGAGTGAACTGGTAGTTTGTCAACACAGCAAAGGATGGGTAGTTTACAAAGATTGCAGAGGCTGTATTCATCAGTTAGGCTTTTTTCTCACTCACTGTAGTACCTTGAGGCAGAAAATGCTGGAATTAGATCAAGAATTCTTATTTCAGTGGTTTTATCTTCACATGCTGCGTAATATGAATACTAACTGGCTAATGATGTCTGGATGCATTCCAGGTCAATCTGATTAGTTTTAACTAACATCTGTCACTGGCAACCAAGCTGACAACCAACTATGTTATTTCTTATGTAATAAAATAATGCTTATGTCAGCATTTAGAACGTGTTGTTTTCATTGGTTTGTTACCAGCATATTTAAATTTTAGGGAGAAATAAAAGGTAGCTTGGAAAAGCTGTGTCTTCATAATTAAGGTTTACTAGGAGACTTTGATTGTGTGGCCAGGAACTTTTGTTGACATTGCAGCTGTGTAAGATAATATCTGTAGTACTAAAGGATTAAATCTCAGTCCCCTCAAACTGAGACAACAAAGTTGCAACTTGGCAGTGAAAACTTCTGACCTTTGCTTGTTCAATACCCAGAATTCCTAAATTCATGAAACAGTGAGGTCTCTATTCCAATCCCCTTCTCAAAGCAAGTTTTGGCTAGAATGAGATACTCAAGGCTTTGTCCATTGCATCTTTAATAGAGTTAAGGACAGAGCTGTCTGGGCAGCCTTTCCACTGAATGATTCCCCCTCACTGGTGGTCAGACATTAATTACTTTGTGAAGTCATCATTGTGATTGCAGAACTTCCACACCAGCTGTTTGGTAGGAGCAAACAAAATGAATAGAATATTTTGTCCTGTAATATTTAAAAGGTTAGTGTAGCTTTATTTCTTCTGCATATTATTTGTTCTAAGTGCTGAGAAAGCTTTTTGAATGATAATGAAGGGTCTGTATATGTAGATTCCTCTGAGCAAAGAAACATAATGGCCAAGTTTTCAAATTCTGAACATTTAGCATACTGGTTTTTGCTTTCTGTAGGAATTAGCTTTAGAATCATACAGTTTTGAATCCTTCTCTGAACTGAAAAGGAATTAAAACCCAGTAATTTTGTGCTTTATTTAATTGCTACCGTAAAAAAGATTAAGGAGCCAGAAGATGTTGCAGGGAAAACGAAGACATGAGAATCCTCAAAATAAACTTCTTTGACCATCATGGTGAAAACTTCATTGTGACTATTTTTGTAAGCTAGTATCTTTACTACTAAGCTGTGTTGAAAATATGAGTTCAACTAACTTCTCCAGTTTATCAGCTTTAGATTTTGTTGGTTTTAAAGCGCTTTTAGATACTACACAATAGGAGATTTCAAACTTGGAGGCTGGAAAGGTAAGAGTTTAGTAGGTGATTTTGCCAGTAAAATGTGAGATTATGTTTTAGAAAAAACTTCTATTTTCAGAAAAGGTTAAGAGTAATTGCTGATGAGATACCATTAGTTTTTCAGATAGTAAACTTCTTTTTCCCCCACAGTGAATATATAAAAAGTATCATAAAGCTTGTAATGGCAGAGGTCATAATTAAGGCATTACGAAATGGTCTTTTGTTTGCCATGTAGCTGATTTGTATTTTATTTAAAGCCAGATTATAGTTTATGACTACTTTAGGTTAATCTGAAATTTTTTTTTTAAGGTCTATAAAGAGCTGTATCTCAAAGTATGTACAGATGCACTGAAGCATAGGAAACTTGGGAAGGGATGCAGTTAAGTCAGTTAAATAATCAGTTTAATAATCAGTTTAATAGGACAGTTTATACCTTTTATCTGATTGGTGTTTTGGGTCTGTGTGTGTCTGTTTGCTTCTGTTCCCCCTGCCTCTCCAGACTGGGCTTTATAGTCTGATTCTGCCTGAATAGATGGTACAAGTGCATGGTACTAGCACAGCATTTCCTGGTAACAGGGTTTTATCACATCAGATGTTTATTGGTTTGGAGGCACTGTATTTCCCGTACAAAGGACAAATGTCTATAATTACATGGCTTGAAATACTGTTCTTCCTTTTTAAGTACCATCCATATAGTAAGGAGTAACAAATGCTACAGTTTGTGATGTTGACATTAAAAAAAAACCGTGGCAAGTTTTCCTTAGTTGTGCCTTCTCTGAAGTTGCTTTTGCTACCGTTGTCCAGAAATTCTGATGTAAAAGAGAACAGTTTCTGTTGTCAAAAACTAGAAATAGTGATCATCTATGAAAGCAGCTTGAGGCATTTAGGGAAGGAAGGTTTAACAGGACAGTCTGATGAGCACCCTTAATCCCAAAGGAATGTGCCAGTGTGTTCAACAGAGAGGCAAGATAGTCTAGGCAAGAATGGATACAAGCCTGCATCATTTAGGTGCCAGTAATAAAAAATACAAATGAGTGAATGGAATAACTGCAAGTCAGTCTTGCAGTATGCACTAATACCATGAGAAAATTCTTTGCAGAAGTATCTTTAGGTAATATTTATTTTTTACCAACGTCCTAAATTGTTATTCTGGCTGTGGAGTATATTAATCAGGGACTTTTCATCTGTAGTTTCAAGGTCACAATTTCTGTGCAACATGCAAAGTTAAGATATCACGCATGCATAAAAGTTGCCCAAATCTGCACTTCTTTTTGGAAGCTTTTTTGTGATTCCTGAAGTTGACTTTTTTTGTGACTTAGGGAGAATGAGTTTTATGCTTGTGAACTGCATAATCTTTTAGAGGGCAATTAATCTAAACAAAACTGCCTTTTTTTCAGAATTGCTTTCTCAAGGCATAATACACAAATACTTGCTATTTCTATCTCTGTATATTATATGGAAACATGAAATTGTTATGAAGTTAGCCATCTGTTTTGGAGATAGATTACTTCATTGTGTGTGAAATTGTAAAGTGATGATCACCAGAATTCTTATGTGATACAGCTATTTATTGAAGTGCCTTAGCTGCTGAAATAGATGGGAATTAATTATGTAGATACTTTTAAAAGCTTTGCTCATTGGTATTTACTCCTTGCCAGCAGTAATTCAATGTCAATGGTTTGTAATGCTGGTGTAAAATTAGTTTCTGGGTTTAAAACAGAACCCTAAACTTTTCACTTACTTTCATCACATTAATTTTTGGCAAAACCTGTTTTTTTTTTTCACATGTCAAAACATCAGTAGACTGAAGTAGCTTACATATTATAAATGCACTTCTTGGTTTATTTCTGTAACTGAAAGAAGGTTTTGTTATAAATTTAATTATTTGTTAACAAAATAATTTGTTAAATTATTTTCCCAGTCACAAATTTAAATTCTTGTGCATTTGTTCTTTAGCAGATACTAAAGCTATGGTAGCAGCTTTCTGGCAGACCCTTAAAAAATGAACACATGTAATCTCTATCTCCAAACAGGATAAGAAATTGCACTCAAAATGCATCTGTAATTTCTTGTATATTTGATGGAACCAGTAACTGAATTGTGTAGCTAAACACATGAAATTTGAACTATGTATAGCACATCAACTAATATAATAAATATCAGCTACATAAAATATCCACTAGTTTTATCATGAAGGCACTTTTATTTAAAAGCAAAGCAGCATTGAACATAAGATACTGGGCCAGGTCCTTATTTATTACTGTTAATTCTGTAGGTGTAAAGGAATCAAAAGTCATCTGAACCTGATGAAAGCCTGAAGAAAATGAAAATAAGAAAAAAGTACACCTCACCCTGCCTTGTGCCATCTAGGGTGGATAGCAAAATGAAATCTTAACAGGTTGTTGCTGCAAACAATTTCTTAATTACTACAGTTACTTTAGGATGTATAAATCCAATTATAACAGTTACAGCTAGAGTACTTAATAAATTCAAGAGGTGTATAGCTAGAGAGGTAATATATTGGCAAAGTAACAAGAAAACAATGTTCATAACTGCTTGAAAGCTTAGTGCAGTTTTTGGACACTGTTTATCCCGTAAGTTTAAGCAAATGTGATTACAATATAGCATCTATGCAAATATAATACAGGCATCTATTTAAATACTTTATTTTCTAGCTACTGAAATTGTCCACTTTCAGTGTTTTTTCTTTCCATTCTTTGAAACTGATCATTTGTTTCTGGCACTCTAGAATCAGTGCTGATTCTTGTTCCTGCTGGAATTCTAAATATGTAGCCCTGGTGAAATATTAGATCCAACATACAAAAGCCTTTAGGTAAAGGGGTTTTTTTCCCCCTTAATAAAAAACCCCTCTTAGAACAGCTTTGTTATCTCACTTCCTTAGTAGCCTCAAATTCATCCTCCTCATCCTCCTCTTCATCATCTTCATCTTCCTCATCATCCTCTTCTTCATCTTTTCTTAGCATTCTGCGGGAAATCTGCCAAAATAAAAATCCAGCAAAAGGATATCAACTCTTTGTTCTCTGCAAACAAAAAACAATTCTCTGTTGGCATTTTCAGTCTAAATGTTTGTAGGGTTTTCATTTGGGGGAGAGGGTAAGTTGTTTATTTATTAACTCTTCCTAACATGCACACCAATGGAAAGATACATGACACAGAATAAAAGTACTATAATGATTTTTAAAAACTAAAAACTCCATGTAGTCCTTGACAACTATTATAGAATAGGGAAAATGGTATTTTTACCCAGTTAATGCTAAAAATCAACAAGATGCAAATCAGTTTTTTCCTGGGTTGGCTGTTAAAACAGCAGGCTGAAGATGAATGTTAGGGTCTAATCTTACCTTGAAGACATCAGACTTCGTCAGTTAAAATCTCAAAACTATGCTGCTCTAGGCTTTTTACTTTTTTTTTTTTTTTTCCACAAGAATGAATTAGACAAACTTAGTAAAAGAGTCTATATTCATAGATGAACTTCTTTCCCTGCCCATCAGTGCCTCCCTTTAGAGTGACTCCTCTTTTTGGTTCATCAGACATTAAAAACAAGTGCCAGCTGCCAAGCTTTCATCTCATTTGACAGATTCTGCAGTCTGTAAGTTTTTTTTTTGGCAAGGGCTCAATCTAATTCCTATTGAAGATAGATTCTTCAGAGACAATGCAACATTTACAATTTAAAAAAGGATATATGGGTGGGTTTCTTTTTTTTCTCCCCCCCCATTGAAAGAGAACATTGAAGACAGTTATCCAAGTCATGTGGAATGCTTTTGAAAAATTATTTCAGGTTCAGCAGGTCTCTAAGGACATCTGCAGCTCTAATTTTTGCTATATTTGCTGTGTCTTCTCACATACAGAGATATAATAAAAACTTCTGTACTGAAGACAGAGCTTGCCTTTTTTTTTTTTTAAACAGCCCCCTATTTTAAAAGTTCTTAAATGCTCATTATTAAATTGATTTCTGAGATGTTATACATACAGCTATGTATGTAATATGTGTGCATAAAGCAAAATGTTGTCATTGAACTTTTGAAAGTAGAAAAATCCTTAGTCCTGCTGATGATCACAAAGAACCTAATTTAGTTCGAAGCAAATACTTGCTTACAAATTCCTGAACACAACAGAAAATGGAGTTAATCATTGGGTGAAGCTGGGTTAACTTGAGTTGAAATGTCTAAAGCAGCAGTCTCTCATTCTATGCAAGAAGAAAAAGACAATAGCAGTGATTTGTAATTGGAGTTTATGGAATGCTGCAGACTGAGCCTTGTTAAGATGAAATGAACTGGGATAGATTATTTCTAAGGTTTTTTTCCTAGTTCAGAGCATCTGAAATTCTTTAGCAGAACTTGCATTATATTTCTGAAGAAAAGCTCCCCCCCTTTCCTGAAATAAGAAGTGTTTTGGCTTTATGGCTTTTTTCTGCTCACTACTCAAACACCTCTGATCATGTAGCAATTAGCTAAATAGTATATTAAATATTAGCACTGGTGCTAAGATAACTGTCCCTCAGAAGCAAACTGGATCAGGGAAGGAAAGTAAGAAAAAATATCCAGTTTAAATCCAAGTTATTGTGCCAAAGAACTAAAATATACCCGTACTGAAATTAAATTTTTTCACAATTTAACGCAAAAAAAAAGAATATGATAATTTGTTGACCTTAAATAATTTTATGCAAAAATTAATTCTATGAGTTGCATGTAGGTGATGACTGTCCTTGCTTAAGCAGTTCAGCTCCGTGTTTCACTGCAGATGTTACTACAGAAGCGTGGCAATTCTCTCCACGTCTTAGAACATGTTGGAACATTCAGATGCAGACATTTTCAATATTGGTTATGAAGATACCTTCCTGTGCTATAGAGTGTCAGTGCAAAAGTTTATGATATTTAATGCATGTAGATAAAACTTGTGTAGTTAAGTTTGATTAACATATCTGGAGAAGATCATTCTGTTTTGCTATAGTTCTAAAATGTAAGAGATACCAACCTGAACTGGTAAACCAAATGTTGACAATAAATTGTGAAGTGTTGTAAAATGTAGGACATAGCTCTTTGTGAGAAAACAAATCAAGATTTAGATTTTTAACATACAGATAATTTAGATTTTTAGATTTTTAACATACAGATAATACAGAAAGTTAGTCCACAGAGCCAGGAATAAATTCAAGGATAGTACTTATTTATCCTCTGAAAAGACCTGAATTGTGTTACTGGCTTACTTTATTCCATCTGGTATACAGTGATTTCCCACATTGTCCCCACCTACAGGTTTGTGTTTGTGTGTATGTTTCTGTCCTCCCCTGTCCCATAGACTTGGGTTGTGTGATTCGATGAACTGCTTCCCACATTATTTATACTACTTTACACTGGAAATTGCAAAGTACTGCAATACAGACAGTAAAGGATTACTGTGTAGTAGGAAACTAGATTTGTCAAAAATTTGTGTGAAAGAGCCACAGAAAAAGTAAAACAAGTCACCTGAAGGTTTTTCTAAATACAGCGGTTTTTTCTTCATGAGATGTTTGGTGGTTCCAAAGATTATAGCCCTTAGCGTAATTCCACACCTTGCTATGTACAGAATCAGGAAAGGCTGCTCTTCACTGCCCTATGGTGACTGCATCAGTAGGGTGTTCCACCCCTTTTTTCTACCATGTGATTGTCCTCTGCAGACACACTGCACAGCCACATAAGATGACCTTATTTTGAATTGCACTGAAGTTTCCTTCTAGGTCTAGATGACTTCCTGTTCTTTTCAGGTAAGTGAGATGTTATGAGAACACTAACACCCAAAGTTACAATTAAGAGAGCAGTCTAGGAAATGAGAAAGTTAATCTGCAAGTTAGTCAAAATAGAGTTCCACTCCACCTCTGGGAGAAATCAGTGTACATACTCTGTTTTCTTCTGTTTTGTTTTTTCTCTCTTATATTTTCTGAAGTAGCTTGAACATGAAATTTCCTTGAGTGATAGAGGAGACTGGCAAGTTACTCAGTCAAGGTAGTACTTCATGCACTGAATCACTAGATTGCATCTTTTCAGATGACACAATTCATGCTTTCAACAGAACAGCTTAACTGTAGTAACTAATCTTTGTTGAGAGCAGAGGTGTAAAGAGTTTATGAAGTCAAGAAAAGTTTTCCAAATAAGTTTTCAATAAATTAAAAATAATTTAGCCACTTTGCAATGTCTGCAAGTTTACTGCTGTAAACAAGTGGCAAAGATATTTGCAAGGTAGCTGGTCCAAAGAGTGGGACTGTCTTTTACTGTTTCACTCATTTTTATCATCCTTTTCCTCACCTGCTGTGAATTTTCAGAGTATAAAAGGAGAGGTCAGTTGGTAATGGGTTTGTTCTGCTGCTAGAAGGTATCACTAGTCTGGATTAGGTTCTGCTAGAGAGGCCACACTCTAGAATCTGAATACTAAAAGTATGCAAGTATTTAAAGAATGTCACTGTTTTTTCAAATAAGCTCCTAGATCTCTTCTCTGCAAGATGCCACAGTTTGTTGATGGAAGACCAAGTATTGCTGGAAATGGCACTTGTCAAAAGTAAGCAACACAGCTTTAAAAGCTGAGGGGTTTCCCTTTATCTTTTTCAATGATAAAGCTGCATTATCAAGAGCTTAATATGATATTTATGCTATTGAAAGTTTCCTTACATTTCTGACAGTCCTGAACTGAGTAAAGACAATGTGCATTAGCTAAAAGATTATCTTAAGTAGATCTTTAATAGTGATTTAGTATGTAATATTTTTTCTTACCTGTGCTGCTCTCAGTGAAGATTTTGAGGAGCCAGTTCTTTGCAGGGGGGACTTGGAATTTGCACGAACTATGTCTAAGCGAGACTGATAGTCTGGTGGATAAAGTGAGCTCCGAAAAATCTACTCAAATGGAGAAAGCTGTGACTTAGATGCTTGCAAGCTAAGAATCACCAGACTGAAGTTTGCAGAAATGCAGCATTGGACAATGAAACCTCATCTAGAGCTGTACATCAACTGTAGTTTGGACTGATCACTTTTAGCTGAAATGACGTCCTTGCTTAACCTGAGAGACATCAATATACTTGCATGGTCAAGGTAAACATTCTTCAGAGGTTTGGGGACATTTACACAGGGAAAACTGCAATGGTTTCCCACCAACTTATGTAGCTGAGTTTCAGGCTAAGCTAAAAGTATAAACCCCAGCAACTCCTTCAGGCTCTCCATTTCTTGGAAAGGTGAATTCAGCCACTTCACAAGCAAATCCTTGCTGTCAGTCACAACTGCATCAGAAAATGTTACTTGCAATGTACAGGAGATGTACAACTCAAGAAGAATTTGGGAAACCTCTTAGAATACAGGGGACACTAACATCCATTATAGTTTCAAGTTATTTTAATAACCAATACAGCGATTTGTGCAAGACTTTAAGTCAAGGAGATGGTGTATATTATGGTCAGTATTTTTATGAAAAGGAAACAAATATCCAATTAACAGGAAATTTAAAATGAGATTAGAAATTTGATTGTGAAAGACAAAGTACTGAATTAAAGGAGATTTCTGAATTGGTGCCATGTGACATTGTAACTGTGAAACAAAAACAGTACAAAATTGCCATGGCATAGTTTAAATGAAGTAAAATTACCTAGTAGTCTCTAGTATGACTAAAGACTCATGGTTTTTTAAATCTTGTGCTAACTTGCTTCTGAGTCTATTATGTCATTGACAAAATAAAATTATGACTGGTAGGATTTACAAAAAAAGACTGTAAATGATTCAGCTTTTTTGACAAACCAAATATATATACACAACACACATTTCAGTGATATTAAGTTTAAAGGCCCAACATCCAGACAAACTGCAAGAATGAATAAAGGACTGAAAAGCATACCTTGGAAAAGAGAGACTATAATTCAAATAGAAAAGAAAGGGTGACTGGAAGCTGGTTACTACCACAAGGCAAAAACCCCCAATGTAGTAAATAACAAATGTCTTTTAATTCTGTAACAGCCTAATAAAAATGACGAAAAAAAGCAAACAAAATTCAGGTTAGAGGGAGATCTTTAATGCAGTAATTAGTCTTTACATCATCTTATCACAGCACTGTAAGATTTTTTTCTATGTGCATCTTTAGAGCAAGACTCACTGCAGAAATGTTCTTTATGTTTAGCTGAGCTTGGAGTGGCACGTAGTTTTCTGAGTCTTTTTTCTCTGTTTTGTGGGAAAGATAGATTGCCACTGCAGTTGCTCTCTGTTTGTTTTTTCTGAGAGTATAAACCTGCATGTTCTTGCTGAAGAAGTGCAAAAAAAGGCTTGGTGTACATGAGTGTCTTCTGGGAACTTGAAACATTTGTTATGTTTTTCTGTGTGGGACATGTGTAGCCCAACTGTGAAAACTGTTTTTATAAAGGAATTAAACAGAAAAGCGAATCTCAGTCACTCTTACCTGCAAATCTTCATTTTCATCAATATTTTGGATATTTTGGAAGGCAGCAGTATATATCTCTAAAGCTTTCCCATGGAACAGCATTTCAATAGTTATAAATTCAGAAAATATGTTCTGAAAGCAAATGAAAAGAAAGGTTTTCTTAATGCAGTAAAGTATATTTGCACTTCAAAAAATTACTTTATTCTATGTCTGGTATTTATATGATATAAACAACTGTATGATACTTAGTAATTTTAGGTAGTCAGACCTGGATTTTAGAAATTAAACATAAATGCTAGTTTGGGCTATCACTTTTGCAGTTATTATTTAATAATAAATCCTAAATAAATACTAAAAAGTAAAGAGGAAACCTATTAGG
Source organism: Certhia americana (assembly GCA_018697195.1). Classification (NCBI taxonomy): domain Eukaryota; kingdom Metazoa; phylum Chordata; class Aves; order Passeriformes; family Certhiidae; genus Certhia; species Certhia americana. The sequence goes on along the minus strand of CM031858.1, from coordinate 129,688,346 downwards.
AATAACACATCTTACTGAAAAATCACTTGATAATATCCAGTATGTATTCACAAGATGAAGGTATTCAGAAGTTTTGCTATTTTGAAGACAGTCTTTTATAACAGATCGAGGATAAGTTATCTGTAGATTCTATACATATCTATAATTTACAGTTCTGTAAAATATTTATGAATACCATGAGATTTGCATTTTCAGTCAATACTGAATGTTGCTAATCTTGCCCCTGACTAACTACAGTAATTTTATTATGCAAGATGAAATGTGAATACACATACTTTGATGTCCCTTATCTTCTGTTTCTCAAAATTATCAATAGTTTCCTCTAAGTGCCGAGTTGTTCTAGTAGCATCCAGTGATGCTCTGTGCAGTTCACTTTCAGCCTGGTAAAGTAACACAAAGATGAAATTAATTCTTGCATTTGCTACAAAGCTATTTGTTGTAATTGCCATGAAAACATTTAAGTCTGAGTTTGCAAAATAACACATATCTGTGTTACAGTATTTTAAATCTGTAGCTTAATGAACTTACAAACATGCCTTCTACACTGTTGTGACTTTGATGTGAAACATGAAAAATGACTAGCTGCAGCCAGTCAGTAAAGTCCCTCTGCCCTGACTGGTTTTCTATAATAATCATGCAATAGTTTTACTGAGGCAGCCACAGTGACTGGATTTAGGTACTTAACCCAGCACAGGCTAGATGGGTGGGTGAGCACCCCTTGTTTTCTACTGCAGATCAACCTGCTGGGTCCAGAAAGTACAGTGTGCTGAACCTCATTGTAGAAGTTTTTTACAAGTTATTTAAATAGACAATTATAACAGCAGTTGGAACTAATGTACTTATCCTGTAAATATCTCAATCTTGCAGGCTGGAGTTAAAATGCTTTTCAGGTATTTTATATTTTTGATATTTTTGCATTATTAAAATACCTTCTAAAAAAATCTTCTAGGAAGGGGACACATCAACCAATTCCTAACACAAAAATACAGTTTTTCTTATTTTGTTACTACAGAAAGCATTTTAGATAGCTATTTTAATTAGATACAATTGCAAACTTTACAGAAAGTTCACTACCATTTAATGAAAGATATTGGAACTATTCTGATTAAGTCAAGTCTCAGAACTTGTGTACTATTACAAATTAACAATGTACAGTTGTAAGAGCTTGCACTTGAAATCTACAAGATTTGGGTCTAAACTTTTGTTATTTTCCATACACAACTGGTCAGACATCATACACTAGTGATATTTACATCATCACAATCATCACAATCTATTTTGTCATGAGATTTGAAAGTAGTATATGGATCAAATACTGTATCCTATGATCAGTTTGTAGGGTTCTTCCCATTTCTACAAAACTGCAGCTTACGAGAGGATTCTTAAGAGAATCCTCTCTCTTTTTTACTGGAAAAAGACACCACAGGTCCAGTTCCTGTGATCTAACTTTTAGTGTTACATATATAGAAACTTAAGGCCTAAGGCATGCTCTATTCACTTCTTTGATTGTAATCTGCTAATCGTATCTTACAGGATTAACAATTTGACACAATCTCCTTTCAAAAACAGCCTAAAATCATAGACACAATTTTGCCATTACAGGGCAAACAAAATTGATAATGATCTTTAGCAGTACATAGAGTCACATGTTCATCTCTCTTTCTTGATTTTGCCCAAACCACAGGAGGGAAGAAAAGACATTTGGTATATTTTCAATTACTTCAATTAGTCACTCAGTAAATTATAGCACCTATTATGCATATGCGACCCTTACACATACAAACACAGTATGTTATTTCTATGATAATCTAATACATCTCCTCAATACAACTTCAATTGGACATAATTTGTTCACAGATGTTTTGGGAGAGGAATTCTGATGGTTTTAGAGTGAAGTGTCTAAAATTGCAGAGCCTGCATAGTTTGGACAACAGCAGTTTGGTATTTTCTCTTCTGAACACTCACCTGTGACTGGAAATATTAGTAAAGGAAAAAATGGCAATGTAACAATCAATATTCATGAATGTGTTCATTTTCAATTTTACTTTTAATATACTGTGAACTATTTACCTTAGTTATTTCAAAACATCTATATATTTAGTACTATTATTATGGTGTCTGAAGCTTCTGGCTGTAAGACGTACAGTTGGTTAAGAGCTTTGCTAGAATTCAAGTACCCAGGCCAAAACAATTCAGGAAAGCTGTTTGTTTTGGACTGAGGGTTTGGTTATTTATTTTTAAAAGACTAAAATAAAAAGCAGGCAACCTACAGTTTAGCAGACTGCTTCAAGGGAAAAAAAATCTATTTTGATTTACAGAAGTGTATTTTTGTATTTTTAAAAATCTGGTAGTGTTTTCTTTTCAAAGCTGTGTTAACAACCCATTTTTAACATGGGAGTGATTACAGATCCTTTGCTATCTGTGGCCAAAGTTGTTCACTGCTGCAACATCTCAACATTAAGAGAAACCCTGCAGGAACCCAGCTTCTGTGGTCAAATGTGGTAAAGCTTCTCTCAGACCTGAAAGCTGACCTGCACACCCCCTCAAAAGCAAATGAACACATTCCTGCTCCTAATACTCTTTATGCATTTTGCGTCAATCATTTTAAAAGGCAAACAGGAAGCATTTGGTGCCTTTGCCATGTGCAGAATCAGAGTGTACTGAGATTTTATAACTCTTCAGGCAAAGCCCTAAGTACAGAAAACAGGTGTTAGAAGAAGCTAAGTCACAGCAGGGTATTTGGGAGAAGCTTAGAAAAGAAACAAGAAATTAACTAGGTGCCAGTGACATACCCATGAAATTAAATGTGAATTAGCTTGAGGGTGAAAAATGGGACCAAAGTCCCTTTGAGGGAAACAACTTATTGCTACAATTTACTGCCTTAATTCCAACAAAAGAGAACTTTGCAACACAGGTCAAGTTCTAATCCCGTGGCTGACACACGTCTGTCTATTACGAGGAATTCTAATTGGATTGATTTAACTAATTTTATTAATATTAAATGGAAATTCTGGGGCAAAGACAATAAAATGTACTCCTCCTGTGTTCTGTTTGACCAATATAGACATTTCAACTCTTTCTACAGTCTCATGCCCCAGTCACTAAAAAGATCCTGAAGATTCTGAAATAGAGCTGATAAAATCCAACAACAAATAGGACTGCTTAACTCCCAAGTCCAACACTGAAATGTAATAAAAAGTAAATAGCACATCATGAACCTAGATCCTGTATCGTAATATGTAAGCATAAAGGGAATGAAGCAGGATTGCCTTGATCCCATTTATTTTAGCATTCCCTAGATTCTGATTGCTTCAAAATCTGAAACTTGAAATTTTAATGGAAATTCCAGTTCAGTTTAATGGAGGCTTCATTTTTCCCACTGTGATAGATTACAGTATACTGGGGAAGGCAATTGGTCTTTGGAAAGGAAGAGTAATCTAGTTGAGTGTTATTCCACTAACAGAATAACAACATTTCATGCAGCTGGAGGAAATTCATATCCCATATCTAGGTACCAGGAAGCACAATTACCAAAATGGCAGGGAGAAAAACAATAAATCTACAGAAATAAAAAAGAAATTGTCTGATCACATTTTCTTTCAAACTTCCAAATCCCTAGATGTAATCTATGCCTACCTCTCTTTCATAAATATATCAAAAACTTTGTAGTTTCTTTTCAATTCAAAAGTGAGTAACTACTGCTCTGTATAACCTGTAACTCTTTATGAAATTTAAGAAAAGATTCAGCATTGGAAACAGTCCCTCTAAGAAGCATTACTGTTACTACTGCTTCCCAAATGTAACAGTTTAATTTCCAAGAAATTTAAAAAATATTTCTCATAGTGACTAGAAATGCAGGATACAATAATGTGTAGATCTGATGGATTCCGCTGACGTGTCTTTTCCAGTTGAGATAATTGCTTGGCTTCTCGGTTCTTTGCTGTTAAAGTTGCTTTTAGATCATCCTGGAAATAAAATGTTTTAGACATGTTTGAAATACATCTAGGATAATACAAAATATGCTCTCTGCTTCATACATGCATTGCCTAGAAAACATGGACAAAACTTCTGCTTTGAATAAAACCAGATTTTAGTGATCTGTTCATTGATCCTCTGAAAGAGAAGTCAACAAGGACAGAGAAAGTTTAGCACCTTGCACAACTCCCTATAGCACATGCTGCAATTGAAAATGTGGGGGAGAAAAAGATATTCACAGCTTTACATGAAAAGTAGAGCAGATGGTTCACAAGCTGAGCTCCTCAAAGCATTAAGAAGGCAGACTTATTCCTGACTTAGCAATAGAATAAATGTGGTACTTAGAAATAAAAAGCAGCATCAAATAAAGTGGCATCATTAAAAAAAACCAAAACAAAGCAGGCAGCAGTAATGCCAAGGAGAAGTTATGAAGAAAATATAACTGCTGTCACCTGTCCATTGCTAACTGCTGTCACTGGAGCTGATGAAGGGGCTGAAGCAGAAGTCTGATGGAGTCACTGAGGAGTGGCTGAGGGTGCTGGGAGTCAGGGGGAACCTTATTTCTGTTTACAGCTCCCTCAAAGGAGGCTGTAGCCAGCTGGGGGTCAGTCTCTTCTCTCACACAACCACTGACAGGATGAGGACATATAAGCTGCACCAGGGAAAGTTTTGATGAAATATTTGGAAAAAAATTTCCTAAAATTTTTTTTCCACTGGAGGGGTGGTCAGGCATTGGAATAGGCTGCCAAGGGAACTGATGGAATCACCATTCTGGAAGTGTTCAATAAAGGTGCCAATATGGCACTTGGGAATATAGTTTATGGGCTAATGGTTGGACTTGATGATCACAGAGGTCTTTTTCCATGTAAAAATTCTGGGCTACAAGGTACCATAGGAATTCTGTGGCTGAAAGGGTTAAACTGTATATATATATATATATATATATAAAAAATTTAGTAAAGTGTTTAAAACAATTTGAAACAATATATATCCAAGTAATGATGTGGCTGGAGAAGATAAAACTTAACTGATCTAGAAAAGGCAGAAACTGTTGATAACCATTTTTGCTCCGTTTCCAAACGAGTAGTAGTATGTATTTCTAGGAAGACCTGTGACAATTTAAGAATGTTTATCTACCAGTTTTCTCAAATCTTTGTTCATGCTATAAAACTGTGTTTTGCAAACAATTTGTCATTCATGGAATGTAAGATTATCAGTCAACTGTTTATCACTCCACTGATGCTGGTATGGAAAAGGTCATTAATTTTGATGGTTCCGGTTTAAAGGGGCAGTAGTTTAGAACAAACAGAAATACAGTCTAAAGCCTAACAAAATCTGAGGCAGGATTTGGTATGCATTTCAAGTGACCTTTTACTCTAAAAATACCACTTCCCATTTATTTACTACTCCAGAATGGAGTTAGAGATATTAGAAACTATCATATTGGGAAGTTGTTTGTGCTCCTTCCTTGGATTTCGCAATTTTAATGCTTGTATGTCTCCATCACTCAGAAGGATATGCAACTAAGAATGTGTCTTTCAGCAAGTGTTGTGATTCTGTGACCAGATCACTACTCAGTGTCAAGCACAAGATTGCCAAGTTTCACAGTGCTCTGTGTTCCTCCAGTAACAAGGCTGCACATAAGGTGGGGGTCAAAACATGGAGTTTCATCCTTGTTTCTGTCCTTACTGTCTGTATGTCCTTGTATATAAATGTCATTTTGCTTCATCTCTAGGATACAGAGCTAGCTTCTGATAATAAAAGCTACTTCATCTTCAGCCCATCAAAGCTGATTTTACTGTTGTTCTTACAGAAGGGAATTTAAACCACCTCTTAAGGTTGAAGACTACTGAAAAGACCTTTTGCTTTTATGAAAACTATGTGGCTACAAGAAAAGCAATAATAGAAATTTTTTAATTTCTTTTTCCAGTTTTAAGTTTTTAAGGTAGAGAAAAAGAAAAGAACATCTTTATTTTTGAAACAATGAAGTTTTCTATCTAATGGTCACAGTGGCATGTTTAGTGCTATTTAATGACTGAGCCCTCTTAACAGCACTGACTTTCTAAACTTATTTAAAACAGTCAATCAGATTTAACACTGTGGCTTGAAAGGATTCTGACTTTCATGCAAAGTGTACTTGAGGATGCAAAGTTCTAGAGTTACCATTATTAAATACAGTATTTTCTTTCTAGCATGAAGTGACTTTGGAAATACCTGCAGGGACTGAACTCTTCCTTCCTTCTCCCTCTGTTTTCTGTAGCAACAGCCACCATGAAACATACTTCTAGCCAAAGTGTGACAAAGAATTAATGTTACTATGGCTGTAGTGGTGAAGCTGTTTGTGTACAAAGGTAGGGCCCACTTACATATATATTTTGTCCAAGAAAAAGATGCAGGAAAAAAACCAGTAAAAATATTAAAAAGCTGGGGAAAATGCAATTTATGGTGAAATAATCAGGGCATACATTACGTAACAGAAAAAAAATATGAAAAATTTGTTTTACTAGCATCTAAATACCTTCCACAAAAAACCCCAGAGCATTAGAGAGCTCTTTCATCTCAGTGGAGCATATAACAAGAACCAAAGATTAGGTGAAGTCTTTAAAACAAAACACCACAAACATCAACTAACCACTAACTACCACCAACAGTCCTACATTAACCTCCAGTGTCTTTAGACCAAGCTTTGACATGTTTTTGGAAAATATGCTTTAGCTGCACTCAAGGAAAAGTGGAATGGAATAGGCAAAGAGATAAAAGGTAAAAACAATATAAAATTATTCATAGTCCCTCTAGGTTTTAACTATAAATTCAAGTCACATGTAAGAACTCTGGTCACCCACCTATTTTCAAATCATACAGAAGTACAGCTACAGTTCATCCACCAGACAATGAGCTGGCAGAGCCTCATCACTGTACTGTTACCTGCTTAAGTCACTGAAGTTATTAAAGCAAATCAATCCTTTCTTCTGCACGTGGGTCACCTTGGTTTTATGATGTCCTGTTTTACTGAAGAAAAGGAACCAGGAACAGAGTTGCCAAAAAGCAGAAAAGTGAAGATTGATATACAGAACAATGAAACAGAAAGAAATCCTCATATCCTACGTTTAAGCTGTGTTAAAGGACAAGAATATTGTTTTAGCTTACACTGAAGATATTCAGCATTGCAAACCAGAAAAATGAATGAAATAATTTTACTTCATTAGCAGATAAAGGACAACAATATTGACCTGGGCCTCTTTAAAGCATTTAGTAGCACAGGACACTGATGTCTTACTCCACAGAAAAAGCAGCAGTAGTTTTTTTTAGATAAAGCACAGAAATACTGCTGTGTACTTCCTGGAACAGATCCAGTAATTAAGCAGCAGTGTTAACATCCCCTTTATAGAAAGTAGCTATAATGACTCTGCTTGATTTTACTTAGTCGCTAATGTAGTTATAGCTAAAGCAGTCCTAGAACTAGCAGCCTGTGCTAGATTTACATAAGTGACAAAATCCTTTGTCACTAAATACGTCCCAGTGATAATAGATAACTGATGACCAGGTAGTTGAAGTTTTAACCAAGGTTTACAGTCAATGTGCAATAGGAAAAAAACAACCATTTAATGGCCTACATCTTTAGTGAACTCTATCTTAGTTCAAAGGTAAACTGGTAAAATAGTTGATCCCATCTACAGCTCAAAAATGCTCTTGTACTCCTCACCGTAGCTAAAATGAACATTATGCAATGCTTTCTGACATTCTGAAAGGCAAAGACCTCATGAAATTCAATTCACTGTTGGCAAGCAATGACTTGGTTTCAGCTGCTTCTCTCCACAGCATTACTTGAGGCAGTGCACCTCAAGACACTCTCTTCAATGCTTTGGAAGCCTCAGGCATTGCTGTAATATTTTGTGTCTCTTCTGCAACCCTACTACCATAAACACATGAAACTTGTCTTCTATCCTCAACATTTATACCCTACAAAGTACCCAGTTCTAGATCTCACACACTGGGTTTCAGAGTGACAATTACAATACCAGGTTTTAGGCTCTATAGACTGCAGCTCTGCTAAGGACTATCATAGGCAGTCCTACTCAAGTGCAGGATGCATTTCCTTCACAATCTCTAAACGCCAGGTGAGGTAACTCTGCAGTAGTTCCAAACACTACTTGGTTCTTCACCATATGGAAAACAAAAACATAAGAAAACTGCTTGAGATGCAGTGCCACCTACTCAAATGCAACCTACTCAAATTAATCATGATGAACACACAAGATTTTTGTTTTGGTATTTTTGTAAAATACCATCAGATAATAATAATAATAATAATAATTTAAGCTTTTGATTTATATAGATTATGGTACAGACATATACATCAATTACAGATTTGAGTTTGCAGGATTGAGGTATTCTCTGTGTAAGATACAAGTATTACAAAGATCTACTTTTAGTATGTGCTTATTACTAAATTAAATTAAATTAAATTTAGTAATGAAAATTAAATTTAATTTTAAAGTAATTAAAAATTACTTGCTCAAGCTTATCTCCTTCCTGGAGGAAAGAAACGTAAAGATACTTTAAGGGAATCTTTCAAACCCTTATAAACATTGTTTTGAAAATATAGTGAATGAAGAGACCTCAGATTTTTGTGTATCTTCAGGTCATCATGATGACTTAACAGAGAGGGATGTAGGCACTACCTACTTATCAGGTTCAAATGTGTTTTCTACATTATGAATCTTATTTTTGTAGAACATAATTCTGAGTTAGAAAAGCTGTTAAAGGCAGCATATTGATGACTAAGAGCCGAAGTAGTAGTAGTAATAGTAATAATACTATAATCACCATCATAATAAAAAATCAAACAATAATAAGTGTCATTATTTATAAATAAAAAGTCCTGAATTTACCCTATCCAGGAAGTTTCATACTAATGCCTTTTCTGAGCATTTTCTTGTGCTCAAAGAGCTTGAATATACTTGTCTTCACATCAAAGCTGTTTTCTCCAACATACATATATAGCTTCAGTTCAGATGTCTAACTACATCATTAAGTTAAACTGATACTGAAATATGAAAAATGAGAACCATTTTCCTCACACACAGAAAGTTTTCAACTGAGTGGCCAGAACACTGAAATGTACCTTGTGAGAAAACACATGTTTAACCTACCCTTTTAAGTTTCACAATGTTCCCGTAACATTTCAGAGGTTCAACAACCTTGGCTTCCAGCCTGTCAACCTATAAAAAGAAATCACAAGGTTGCTAAAAATCATTCATATCCATGGTGTGCAGAAATGGGAAACAGTTACTTTAGTAGTGACTCATCTTATTATGAATTAAATCCATATATGCTGAAAAAATATTAGGATAAGAGTTTTTAAAACATTTGTAAAAACTACAGTCAAATACATTAACCAAGAAGGAATTTGTTTTCTGAAGAGCTCAAGCTCATTTCTATTGGAATTCATTTTTTCTAATTAGATCAGGATAAATGAAACATGGAAAATTCTGAATATATCAAACTGAGGACTAAATACATCCAACATTGCAAATTGGAGTTCTGTAGCTTTCTATCTAAATATCACTGTACTTCCTCTACACTTACTGATAGGTTATGGACTAAGCAATCTTTGCTATCAAATATACTGTACAAAGTGGAACATTTCTTAAAAACAATGGAAACAGCACTGGTACTGAGTGCCCTAAAAATACCAATAACAGGGTATATAAAATGCATAAATGCTCTCACAGATGGACGGTTCTGAAACTTTGTTTCAGTTCTCCTAGTCAGAAAAACAGCTACATATGGTCAGATAGGCAATAGGATAAAACCTGCTTGCCAAATCTGACAAAACTGTCTGAGTGGCCCCAGCATAATCCGCCAATGACTTATGGACCATGAGAGAGTTCTGTGGCCTACCACTGTTACATCCAGATTAGGACAAGGTGCATACCTCTACTGGGAAAGAACAGTTCTCTTTATATTGGTAGCCACCAGTCAGCCAAAATCTATGCCAGCTGAGCAAACACTTCTCCTTGATACCATTTACCAGTGCACTGTCAAAACAATTTCACTTTAACTGCCAATAGAATAGATAGGAATACGGCAGTAAGACTCTAAAGAACACATGTTACAGATGTACCAAATACCCTGTCCATCTTATTTACTTTACCACATGTTGTGGTACCTTACACCTCACTATTTATATACCTAGCACTGCAGCTCAAGACCAGAAATTGATAATCCTTATAAGCTAATTTTCTCTTGCCCACTTTGTCAGCATAAAGGAAAACTCTTAAGTGACCTGATGCCCAGAAGAAACGAAGCTGAGATAATATATTTTGTTTTCAGGAGCAAAGAAGAACTTGATTTAAAGATGAAAAGTTTCTCTTTTCCTTTGCTGCTTCTGCCTTTTTTCTTTCACAGGACAATGTTGGGATACAGACAGGCATGACAGGAGGAAGTAGGCCAAATGTAATTTTTTAAAAATACATTTAAAATCAACAAAAGCAGAACCCAAGTTGTTAAATATGTGCCTCAACATTACAGGTTCACAGTTTAATGATGGAAACACAGAGATCATGCAGTCTGAGTTCACATTCACCTTTGGCCACAATATAAATTTAATAGCAGAGGATAATTTGCTATTACATCAATTGAAGCATAAGAACCTACATATGGCTCAGCTGGAGCCAGATGTGTAAGAGCTTATGAAAAAATAAAAATCACCCCCCCCCCTAAGGTTTCTTGTTGCTTCTTAAAAATCCCTCCCTAAACAGATCGTTAAAGATCCACACATATTCCTTGTATTTCAAAGTCTCTGCTTCCCATATTAACTACTTTTAAAAGGATTTCTTTTTCCACTTTGTTATTATGAAGAGATTACTTGCAATGCTCTCCAAAATAAAAAAGTCCTATCTGAAGACATAAAGAATATCAACTACTTCAGTCTCTTTTTTGAATTACAGTGGGTCTTAGCTGTTCAAAATTACAAATGGGAATTTTTAATGTTCTACTAAAAGAATAAATACATACTCCAAAAACTAGTTTGAGTACATGTGAATGAATTTTGTTTATCTCAGTATTTGGAATTCTGCATTGTAAGTTACAGTTTGGCACCACATATAAATGTGTAAGTGGCATAAACACCTTTATTTACACTCTCACTCATCTAGCAGAAATGTGACTATATAGTCACATATGGTCCAAATCAAGTTTATACTTTTAATATTGAACTACAATCTTATGAAATCTACAGTGGTCCCCGACAGTACCTCTTAATACTATTTCTGATAATTCCCAGCAAAAGGAAAATGACTGATTTTGCCTCAGCTGCTGCTAGACAATTCAAGTCATGTCACTAAAAAAGAGCATTTTTTTAGCCATAAATCATAATCTAAAGTCTAAGACAAATTAAAAAACCTTGCTCTTTCTCAAGTACTTGGAAGTGTTCATAGGGATAGTTTTGCTGACTTCAACAGGACTAATTCTAGGCAGTTTTCCCTGAAGTGATTAGGAGGTGAATGCTTTGGCAGCCTACCTTGCTCAGACATTAATACATTTAGGTGTGTTTTCTCCTGTTTCTCTTCCATTTGCAGAGTATATGATTTCCCTTTTAATTGCAGATAAGTAACTGAAAAGTTCAGATGGCAAATACAACATGTACAGCTTTAATTTTGTACCTCTGCCTGGCGATAATCCTGAAGTCTGGAAAATTCATCTGCAAAGTTTTTCAGTCCAACTTTTAAGTTTGGTGTCTCTGTAGCTGCATATGCATATATTTCATTTACTAGAAGATCTGCTTTGTCTCGTAGTCTGGCAGTTTTACGTACATATCCAGCAAATATTTGGCACAATTCACCAAAATGTTTTTCCACATTAGAAACAGCATCTTGTATTTGTCTAGTCTGATTGTCCCTGGATACCAAAGAAAAATAAGTGAAAAATAAGAAGGGTAGAAATCTTTGCAATACATACAGAAGAATAACTATATAATTATACTTATAATAATTTGGATATCTCATTTCAGTGCAAAGCAGAAATTTATTCCGAAAAAGAGAATGTTTTAACTGATATAACATGTGCTTATTTATGAGTGAATAACAAACAAACAAAAACGCAGATTTACACTTAAAGATCCAATAGATGGAAAACCCGAATCACGAAAATCTGCTTGGAAGTTTTCTTTCTGCATTTAAGCAAAAGCTCACTAATAGTATTTGTTACTAACGCAGTGGTAACAGCTGCAGTCTCAAACAAGACTTCTGCAAGACCACCCCTTCCTGCAACAGCTTGCAATCTAAACAGGCAAGGCAATGGCTGGAGGAATTAGGCAGAAGAGTACAAACTGGTAAAGGTATTAAATGTTCTTTACAGTGCACACAGTTACCAAACTGCACTACAGAGGATAAATACCACCAGGAACTAAAGAAGAAAAGTGAATGGACACAAGAGGTGAGAGCTCTAACACCATTGAAAGGACATTCATCACACTAATAAATTACTTTCTTTTTAACTACATAAATCTAATTAATTTGATCCAATGCCTGTATGTTTCATTATTAATGATTTAGGTAAATTATTCCAGTGACTCACATATTTCACTTTGTATTTTGCTTTCATATTCCTGTATTATTTGATGGTCATGTGAACTCACGCCATGAGTGAATCAGCTGTAGACAGTTCAGCTAACAGTACCTGCCAGATACTGGATCCTAGGAAGTCTCTATGGTCAAACACACAGTTCTTGATGTAAAGTGCTGGAATTCTCTGCAAGAGAATTCACTCCTACCACTGTCTTGGCAAGCGACAGAAACAAAAACTTCCTTCGTGTCCTTAAGCTATCCCTATACTGCTGACCAATATTTAAATACTGACTTTGTATCAGGATACATAATGATCAAAGAAATTCGAAGCAATTTGGTACTTTGAGTCTAAACAACAATGCAATAGATTTAAATGAGGAACACCTTTACTTCAGGAAAAATATTTCATGCCAAAGTCCTGCTTTGGGCAAAAACCCAGCTGGGTTGTTTCATGGCGAGCTGTCTGGAAGAATGTTCAAAAGAGATTCCGTTAAGGTTAAGAAAAAAACAAGGAAGTTATTCAGTTCTCCAGGACATGCTGGAGCCCAGAACCACCTGAATAGGGCCGATCTCACCAGGAGAGTATGCAAGGAAGAATTTCATTAAGTACTAATAAACCTGTTTTTCAAAATTATACTACCTGGTAAGATCTTCACTAAAAGGTATATATTTCCTATTTTCTTGAAAGAACTTCACGTCAGAAAGTGTTTCCCTCCAGGAGGAAGATGTAATCCCCCACTATACAAGTCAGATCTTACAGTACACCCATGCAACTAGCATTTAATTTTGGGACGCAAAACATTATGTTTACTTATATGGGGGTATAAAAGTTTGTATTCCCCCCTTATCGCGACCGCTTAGAATTGTCCACAGAATTATTCGCGAGAGCTCCAAATAAATGTCGGCAGCACATTTTTACTCCATCTCTGCATTTTTTTTACTCCATCTCCGCATAGCACACTAGGCCTGGAAAAGTTTTGCGGCCTTTGCCGGAGGAAGGCAGAGGCGGCCCCCATCTCCGAGAGAGGCAGATGCGCTGAGACGGACCGGGCCCGCATCGCTCCCCGACCCCCGCGCCCCCCCTGCTCGGAGCGGCGCCGCCTCCCCCGTGACCGCCCGGGGCACCGCCGGCCCTCCGCGCCCCCGTACCTGGCGTCCAGCCCGCGGCCCAGCAGCATCATGGTGGCGATTGCGGCGGCGGGAAGCGGGGAAGGAGGGCGGCGCTCGGCGTGCGCTGGTTTCCATGGGCACCCGGCCCGGCTCCGCCCCGCGGCCTGCGGGCCGGGCTGCGGCAGCTCCGCGGCCGGGAAAGCAGGGTCAGTGCGGTTGGGAAGGAGCGCGGAGAGCATCCAGTGCGATCACTGACCGAACACCGCCGTGTCAGCTGGAACGTGGCACTGAGTGCCGCGTCCGGTCTTTCCTTGAACACCTCCAGGGACGGCTACTCCACGGCTCCCCGGGCAGCCCTTTCCAGTGTCTAATCACCCCTTCTTGTGAAGAAATTCCTCTTTATGTACAACCTAACCCTCCTCTGGCCCAGCTTAAGACTATGTCCTCTTGTCCTATCACTTGTTACCTGGGAGAAGAGGCCGACCCTTGCCTGCTTCTCCTTTCAGAGAGCTGTCCAGAGCAGTAAGGTCACACCTGAGCCTCCTTTCCTCCAGGCTAAACACCACCAGCTCCCTCAGCCATTCCTCACTTGTGCTCCAGACCGCTCACCAGCTCCATTGCTCTTCTCTGGACTCTCTCCAGCTCCTCAATGTCCTTCCTGAAGTGAGGGGCCCAGAACTGCACACAGCACTCGAGGTGTGGCTTCACCAGTGTCAAGCACAGAGGGACAATCCCTGCCTTGGTCCTGAAGCCACACAAATTCCTGGTACAGGCCAGGATGCCATTGTATGAATGTAAGAGGATGCCACATGACCAAGATTCTTGGCCACCTGGGCACACGGTGGCTCATATTCATTCAGTCACTGTCAAGCAGTCCCCCAGGTCCATTCCCATGGGGCAGCTTTTCAGCCATTCTTCCCCCAGCCTGTAGCACTGCAGGGGGACATAGTGACCCAAGTGCAGGACCTGGCATTTTGCCTCATACAGTTGGTCTTGGCCCATTGATTCAGCCTGTCCAGGTCCCTCTGCAGATCCTTTCAACACTTCTGCCCAACTTACTGTCATCCACAAATTTATTAAGGGTGCATTTGAATCCCTCATCCAGACCGTCAATAAAGATACTGGCTAGGACTGGGAGCAATACTGATCCGTGGGGGACACAACCAGTGACTGATGTCTGGTGCCCCACACATGAGCCCGCCCAAGGGCAGGGGCAGGGTCTGTTCAAGGACAAGTGCAGTGTCATGGCCTGGGTTGGTACAGTAGCAGAAAGCCAGAAAGCTCAAGCCTCTCCCATTACAAAAAAAAAAAACCCTAAAAAACCAAACCCAAACAAACAAACAAACAAAACCCCAAACAAACAAACAAAAAAACACATGAAGGCCAACTTGTCTTCTCCTAAGGGAGAGCTGTCAAGGTTGGGCAGCCATGGGAAAAAATCCCATGGAGCACCAGGAAAGTTCCTAAAAAAAAAGCCCCAACAAAACTAAAAGAAACTGAAAGCATTAAAAAACCCCTAACCCCCTCTCTGTAGTTGTCATGTATTGGGAATTTGGCTTCAGGTCTGTGTGGCCATGATCCTGTCAGAGTCCCTGTGCATGCTGTATGAGACTAATTCAGAAAAGACTCTTGAAGGAGGAGAGTGAGGATTGTGCTGTGTCCAACACAAACCCATCTGATATTACAGTGGTCCATGAGAGTTAAGGACTTGGACAACTTGGGTTGCTTGGCAAAAAAGTACATGGCAACAACTTCATGCAGATAACAAACTATAATTTGCAACAAAAACCAATGGCCAAAAGTAATTAACAAGGTGGGTAATGGTGATGCTCCCATGGCATTTAACAGGTTACAGGTTTGGTGTACCCATTGGGATTATGTTACTACACAAAATGTGCACGCACATAGGCACACACACAAAGAGACCTCTCACTCAAGGCTACCCAGAAGATCTAAGGATCAAAGGATCACTCAGGGATATCCAGTATGAAAATAGTCACTGCCATGGGAGAGAGTGGTGAGGGGCACTCAGTCCAGGGAAATCTCCTTGGATGGAGGTCATGGTGCAGAAATGTCTTTGTCCTGTTGGCTGGGGACCCTGTCTGTGGACTAAGGGGTTCTGCCTCTTCCTATTCCCACCTTAGGTCTTGAAAGGTTGGTTGTCCCCATGTGTCAGCCAAGGAGAAGGTGAGTGCTACTACCACACATGTACCAAAAGAATTTTATAGGCTTGCATGAGCTTGTAAATAGAAACTGATTTAGTAAAAATTTGTTTTTTAACTTTTCATCCTGTTTTTTCTTTTGGAAGTAAAAAATTCAGATCACGTCAATGAAAATTTTAATTCACATAAAGCAAAATAGTCTTCAAATAATGAGGATCTAATTAGTGGTTTGCACCAACTTGAGCTAAGCTAAAACATTGCCAGTTTTTCTTATGGCAAGTTTGTGAAATCAGAGGTAAAACTCACTCCAAAGGTTTGCAGCCCTTAAGGACTTGGCAGACTAATATGTCTAAATGGAAAATGTCTTTCAGAGGATGCAAGGGTGAGAGGGCAGCTGTTATGTGGAAGTTTTAATTTCTCAACTCCTTTTCCTGGGAGGAGAGGCTTCAATGTTTATTGTTGAACGTATCCACTATTAATAATCTAGTAAATCAGCTAAAAGACCTAGCTAATAATGATGTCACTATTATTACTGTTCGATCCTGTAGTTCTGCACACTATAGGAAAATCCAAATTTATCACTCTTGGATCTTATTCATTACACAACTACCACTGAATCACTCTATCACCCCTCTCTTGACTGTGTTATGCTGCTTGCTATCAGGGTGCAGTGCAATCCATCTCTGGATGGATTTTTTGAAGGAAATTTTTCCTCCAAATTCTCTTTCTGTTATGTAGTTTCTACTGTCTGTGTTTTGTTTATGTGGCACACTTTCTGAGATGTACCATTCCATTTTATTCTTTCCTTCACCTAACTCCATCTAAGCACTTTATCCTATATACAGATGACTGACATACCAGAGCAAGGCTTATCCTGTTAATTTATTTTTTCACCACTATTTTTGTGCTCAGATAGCATCCTGCTCTCAAGTGATTAATAAGAAGTCATTGCCCTTGACATGTTCTTTGGACAATCTCCTGGTCTCCTGAGGTAGTCTTGTCTCTTCACAAGGACCTGTACTCCAGCAGGAAATCTCATTCACAGATTTTAAAAGCTCTGAAAGCTGAAAACATCCATTTTGCTACTTGGGAGTGTTTGGACTTCACCACTGAGGAATGGCCAAGCAAATCAAGTTTTCCAGAATACCCAGAAATTCTTAATAAACATCAGAATGGTGCTATATGAGGTGCTATACAAACAGTAAAAAGAAGTACAATTCTATTTGCTTCAAATTATAGGTCAAACAAAGAAACAGAGACTGCTGCTTAATGAGAGGCTAAAAGACTGAAAATAAGAAGTTACTTGTGATTAAAGTTCAAGAAGTACTTGTCATTGGAGTAAGACATGAAAGACAGCTCATCTTCACTTATTGCAAACTAATTTTGCTTCAGTCCTGAAGTATGGTACTTGGCATAGACATTAAAAAACTTAATTTGTATATGCTGATTTCACACATGGTTTGACTTAATAGTTCTTAATATAATTCTGTAGATAGTCCTGGAATATATGGCCCACCAGTTCCAGCTGCACATAGAAAGTTGAAAATAATGTCATGAGGGCCTGTTGAAATTTTGAGTCATCAGAGTGTACAAGAGCACAAGCTGCATAAATCATGGAGTGGAAAAATATTTTTGTACTATGATTTAGAAATAATTATGGAGAATTATGTTGAAAGTAATGCCAAATTTCCTGCTCATTACCTCTAAGTAAGTTTCCAGAATAACATACTAAATATGATGACATCTTATAAATGACAAATTCTGCAGATAAGAAAGCTCTAAATATCCAGTTGACAGTGTTTTCCAATATTCCTCCAGAGGATAAGCAACAGACTCCTCCTTACTTAAATCAGCTTGAGTAAATTCTCTGTACTGGTTTATTGAACAACAGTATATAACTCCAGCAGTGTTCCGCAGCAGTGAAGAATTGCCTGTCATTACTGTGTAGAAAAAAACAGGGTATGCATAAGACTGTGGAAACTTCAGGAACACTAATTGGGATAGAATTTCTTCCATCATATTTAGGGAATGACGTAACCATTAGCAAAGTAAAGCCATATTTCTGGGTTAGAATTTCATCGAGGAGTGTGTTCTAGATATATGTAAAATGCCAACATAATGTTCAGTCAACTTTTGTTTTTGTTAACTGATGTTAATTTATACGGTATAGTAATTCAGAGTGATCCATACAGGTCCAGAGATTCATCTGTGCACTGTGGTTGATTAAGTCTGTATGCAGTTGATGAACTGCCTATATAGTCATGTTACTACTTCTTTTCTCACTGTGTGTTTATAACTTCAGAATATTTTTTTAGCACTCTTTAAACTTTTTACATAATGTTTCATTTTCCTATGCTATCAAATCTTATTATATGTATTGAAAGCCAATCACAGTAGACCTTGAATGTCAAACAACGTTTTTTAGCAGAGAAGTTTAGCTCCTAGCAGATTAGGCAATATTTAGATTTAATAATTTCAACTGTTTTCTCCTTCTGCAGCCGTTTCCCTCTTTGTGCTATTTCACTTCTTTGGGTCTGCAGCTCCCTAACTTAATACAGTTACTGGACCACCTCTTATTCTTTCTTAGCTCTGTGTTTTCTCAGAAGCAAGAGGCAGCTTTTGGGAAACATCCTTCTCGGATGCACAAGTCTCCAATAGCAAGTTTCAGATATCTTAATTAAAAATCAGTTAGTTTGTTAGAGAAAAAATTGTCAACATAATTAGAAAAACAGTAAAACATTGTTTCCTCAGGCTAATACCCGCAGGCCGATATAACCTTCTGTTATCCATTTTGTCAGTATTGGTGAAAGCGTAGCAGCCTCTTAATGATTTATGCATTTGCCTGTTGTTTTCTTACTTCTGCAATAGAGCTTTAGCTACTGACAGAGGCAGGATACTGGGCTAGCAGGGTCTTTGTTCAGCACAGGCACTCATGTTTTTAAGGTGTTATTTTTTTCTTATAAAAAAGTTTGGTTCCTTGTTTACCCCTGTGTAAGTAATTCTGCTCCTGTGCTTCAGTATGCAAACTGAGTTCAAAGGTGAAATGCAAAATATGTCTGGAACATGCTGCTGTACAAGGGGGTTTTTTATGTGTCTTGTTTTCAGTGATTTGTCAGACAGTAAGGTTTTGTTCAGTGTTACTGCCTCTTTTTTATACCGTGTAAACTTTCAGATTTGTTTCTCCCAAACTCTTATTTATGTAGTAGGACCCTGAGTCTTTGGCTTCCTTCCCCAGACTGACTAATACATGTTGTTTCTGGTTTATCATTAAGACCTACTGCTCAAATATGGACAGATGAAGATGTTCTTTGTTGACTTTGGTTTATGATGTTTGAGACTCTATTTCAGTATAACAAATAATCATATTTGCTGTGATGCAGACCATGATTTCAGTGATGTTTGGTGAGTACTGATTCATATTCTAGGGAAGGAACTGGAAAACATCTCTTTCTTGGATTCACTGTATACGTGATTCTGAGTGTTCTTATTCATTAGTATCCACAAATGATGCTCTGGTTTTTGTTGGTTGCACTGTAGTAATCCAAGTTTAGGCTGTCAGAATGCTTCACCTGAAGCCTGCTCATGGTTCCTGAGCTGTGTGGGTACATTGCCAAAGACAAAGGGCCTGTGCCAATCTTCTTTTGTTCTTTGAAAGACAGGGCAGAGGGGACTTTTGGAAAGAGACTATTACTGCACATCTCCATGGAAATCTATAGTGAAAAGCAAAGTATTTATTTAAACTTAGTGTGTAGACGGCGAGGAAAAGGAATTTTGGACAACGGGCCTGCTGCTCTTTCCGAAGTAGTGTCTCTTCTTTCTTCAGTGGCAGTAGCACTGTCACAGTCTGCTCAGCTTTCCAGAGCTCTGATTGATGAAGGTAGGCAGTGGAGCCAGGCTGTTTTGCCATTCCCCTCAGGCTAGTGCCAGAAGCAATCTAATCTGCCTTTTGTTTTCAGATAACTGTGTTAATAAACACATTAATTAAATAGACACTGTTATTATTAACATAGTACATAATTTTAATTAGTAAATAGTTTTTTTTTTTCCAGACATACTTTATTATTGAAAGGAGTATGAGTCAACAAGAGCAAGCAAGTCAGAATTATTCACTTTTAATTTGGTACTTATTAAACAACAAAACTAGTGGCGAGTCACTTGGCTGCCTGAAACGTAGAGCAGAGAGTACAGAGTTCTTTGATTGCCCCATTCAGCAGGCAGGGAATTTCTCCTAGGTCCTTCACAGCTGAAGTGAGTGAGGCTGGAAGAGTAACGATATGGATGGAGCTCATGTATTTGAACCAGCTATCTCCAACATGTACCGGGTGCAATGCCTTTGATGGAAGGTTCTTCATGTCTTCTACACCAGATTTATGCTGGTAGTTGTGGCAGAATTCCTGAAGAATGTCTATAATGCTCTCCAAGAATGAGATCATAGGCAGGGTGTGTTTCTAAATTGCTTATCACATAAGCAAGTTCTTCCCAGAAATCCCAACAAGTGACAGGGGTTGTCTTGTACCCTTGCTGTAATTCCTGGCTCAGTAGGGGTAGAGGTTGCCCACCTCTGTGCTCTGTGCCTGGATGATCCTGGATGGATCCTGTGGGCCTCTTGCTGAGCTGTTGTTGCTGAAATAATGCAAAGGCATGAAATAGCCCTTGTGAGGGCTGTTATGGCATGGAACTGAGGGTATATACATCCTGAGATGTGATTTATGAGATATTTGTAAATCTTGCTGCAATGATGTTGAAGGATAGTAGAGAACGCAGGGAGTTAATCGCAGAGCAAATGGACACAGCAAACCCAGAGCAGCTTCAGCTAACTGGCTTTTGTGATCATTCCCTGGAGGAAATTGTTCCCAGCACTATACTTATACTTTGTCTGAGAGAGAACAATTTGCAACTGACAAAAATAGGGTAGTGATAACACAATTAAGCAATACTTGAATTTGTCTCATGGCCCTATGACATTTAATAGTGTATATATAACCAAAGAATTAGTTATACACACATAGTCTCTTTCAGGAACACCTGGGATCTCTCTGCAGGTTTCCTGCAGAATCTGAACTGCAGAGCTGGTCTTTTGATCAATCTTGAATTTGCTCTCAGAAGAATATAAGCATTTCATAAAATTTCAAAAGGAAGTTGGTATGGGTTTCATTTAAGTCCATGACAGTTCTGTCATTAGCAGTAGGAATCAAATTTTTTCCTTAGAGAATTCTTTTCCTTTTTTTGCAATAGTAATATTCCATTCCTGGCAAATGCATGTACCAGGAATATTTTCTGCAGCTGAAGTGTTAACCTAGAGTGAGGCCATGCTGAAGACACTGGTATGTGATAAGAGCTACCACTTGGTGGCATCCACACCATACTTTATTTAGCTGAAAACTCCACAGCCAGCAATCTGAGAAAACTTTGTGAGTACCTGTCTTGACATACACTCCTTAAGGGTGTTTAAAATAGTTAATCTTACACTGGGTAATCTTACATTGCTCAGAGCCTGACATGCATGACCCACCTTTTTTATATCTTTTAATGTGGGAGTATACACATTTATTGACCTTGCAGTTGATTCAAATAATCAAAGTGATTAAACTCTATCTCACTGCCATTCTTTGGAAGACTGTTCAACTATTTTTTATTCACAGTAAACATGTTGAACCTTTGGTCTTGACCTTGCTGCTTACCTTACCTGAGTTTAAAATAATGTTTGATTTTAGACAAGTCAATTAGAAGCAAAAATAGCATGGAACTGGTTAAGGGGAGGGTGTACTTAGAAAGACTTCTTGAATCTTTGATTTATACTTCAAAGGAAAAATATTCAGACTCATTCTGGAAAGAGTGAAACATTTGCATTAATAAACAGTGTAATATAAGCAACTACAGATTCACTTGACCTAAATTTTGACATTTAAATGAGACATCAGAAATATATTTTACCTGCCAAAATCATAACTTGAAGGTCTTTGTCTGTCTCTGAAATGACATGTAGCCCAACAGTCACATTCAGTTGGAATCTTATGAGTACCTAACTTCAGATTTAAAGTTGCATGCCTGTCCTACTTCTATTTGTTGTCAAAGTACTGAGAAGAGAAGCAAACACAGGGTTAATGGCTGGACTTGACAGGCTGGAAAAGTCTTTTCTAATGTAAACAGTTTGGTGATTCAAAGACGAATTTTTTTTTTTAAATGGCTGCTAATTATTAATTTATTCTTGGTTGGTTAGTGCATATATCCTTAAGTGGGTAATTTTTCTGATAGACTGGTGTAAGGAGAGCCAAGAACTTTTCAGCTGTTCAAGACTTGGTCTGCAAGTCCTTTGTCACTTCAGGGAATATAATAAATATAGCAATGAGCATGGGGTGAGATAAATCTTAATGGCATTTGGCTGTTTGTGAACTGGTACTAGAACAATATTTCTACTTTTACATATTTCACACATAAAATCCACTTGTGATGGAAGTGAAATAATAAATAGATGAATAAATAAAAATCTAAGAAAACTCTATACTTGTAATTTATAATCTAATTGCATTGCATAATGATAATTGAATGTGACATTTGTGTGCTGTTCATTCATTGCTTTCATGCTTAGATTCTTCAACCTCTTGGAGCTGAAGTTAGAAGGTTTGGGGGTTATCTTTTTTTTTTTTTTTTTTTTTAAATTTAAAATAAATTGTCATTCATTGGGGAGTTTGTGGAAATCAGGCACTTTCTAGTGGGTTTTAGCCTTTTTTTTCCCCCACTAATAAAACCAAAATAAAACTGATAAATAATCATTATGAGTAGATGAGATTGCTACTACCTTTGGAGGAAATAAAAGATTTAGCCATCAATTGAAGCTCACTGACTTATTTTATGGCTCTTTCATCCTAACCTGGTGAAACTCCCATTCATCTCAGTGTCCTGTATCAGTGGGGTGAGGGCTGAGCTTTGAATAAAGCACTCACAATTCTATTCTGTTAATTTTCAATTTTATTAAGCAGAATAAAGCAATGATCTGAATTAATTTCTTCTTGAAAGTTTGATAATCCCAGGAGCAATACATGACAGTGTTACATGTTTCAAACAGAATAACTGGTGATGTTATCAAATAACTGAATTTAGAGAACACTTCAAAATTCTCAGTACCTTGTTGTTCCTCACATCCCTCTAGTCCTTTGACATAGCTCGTCATTGTTGTTAGATTCATTTTTAAAACTACTGCAAGGACTATATTGAAGTAAAGTGTATGTGCCAGTCTGCTTCTAGAGGGCAGCAAATGACTGTGTTTTAGCCACAAGAGAAACAAAAAGTCACATACAGTTCTGACAGCAAAACCAAAACACAATCCAGCATCTTGTAGTCAATAGGAAAACTTCCCACTGTCCTTAATGGGAGCAGGATCAGGCCTCTGGTACTTTCCTTGCTTTCTTCCCACCCCCACTTTTAAAGTGGATAAATAGTGTGCATAAAATTCGTTGGACTCCTGTTATCAACTGTAAGTTTTTAAAACTATGAACTATGGATGCAAACATTATGGTTTTTATTAACATTCTAAGGCTACAGTCCATCGGATATAAAAAGTACATGACACAAATAGTAATAGTATTTATATAAATATGAGCTCATTGGGGTTTTTTATCTGTTTTGTTTTGTGGTATTTAAAGGAATGTGAATGATTTTTTTTCTCTGTCTACACCTGGTAGAGAACAGTGGGGGGTGCCCCTTCTTTTGGAAAAAAAACCCACCACTGATAAATTCACAAGTGTTGCTTAATACAATCAAAAGAAAGAAAGAAAAAGTGTAAGTAAAAGACTTACTTTAAATGTATTTCACTTCTATTTACATAAGGCATAGGTTTTTCTGTAGCTCTCCTTATCACAGCCCTGGTATGTTCACAAAGGCTTATACCAATGTAGTGTAATCTAAATGGTGATGAATTGACTAAACATCTCATAACTACTATATTTTTCTCAGTCAGTGATCTATCTCCACAAAAGCTGTTCTAACTTTATAGCCTCCAGGATCCCTCCTTCCTCTTCCTTTTTTTTTGTTTTTTTTTTTTTTTTTCCCCAGGAAAAGTGCACAATTTCTTCTCGAAATTTCATTAGTTGAATTTGTCCAGAGCTAGAGGAATGGGAACAGGTCAGAGAGCAATATCTTTAGAGAGCCTGTTTTGACTCTTTATCTCTTTGGCTCTTTGCTTAGAGCGAGCTGAAGTTTTGTGCTCCACCTACCTAGGGGAAAACCAGGCTCCAGATATAAGCTGATGAAATTGTTGAGCTTCTCTAATGCATGATTTATTCCTCGTGACTACCTATGAATGTAGAAGGCTGAAGCCAGCCAGAGTTCAGTACATTCTGCTAATGCAAACTCTGTGTTGTTGGCTGGGAACGTGGGTTGTATATCCTCTAGGCTAGAGGGCATTTTACCAAATATCAGATATCAGAAATAGCAGTGTAACAGAATCAGGCTCCAGCTGTCATCATTTCAGTGCTATGCAGGTCAATAAAGGGGATTGTTCCAATAGTGATGGAGAAACTCTCTTTCAGCTGAGAAACATCCTAGAGCATTAGATTGGATGTCTCTGGACAAGGAGCCAGTGTGGATTGTGTTTGCATCACTCTTAACCAGTGGTGACCTTCCTGGTTGGTTCCCTTGAGGATGCTCAGTGTCCAGAACTGTGGCAGGAGGATGCATGCTATAAAAAACTTCTCTTCTGGAGTCCAAAGACGCCTGCAGCTATTATTTTTTGTCTCAGAGATAGCCCTTACTTTCTTCACTAGTGAATGATTCTGGTGACAATCCTGGTGCAAATCAGGTCTCATTTCAGTTGCATTTTAAAACACTGCACTGGAGCTGCCTTTTCCAGGTCTGCATTAGTTTTTGCTCTCTTTCCAGTGCTGGTATCTGTGTCTGAAACCATTTACAGTTCTGATTCAATTTTCTAATAGAAAAGTCTAAAGAGTGACTCACACCAGAGTTTCGATTTTTCTTTTCAATGGTTATGAATAAAACATAGCATAAAGGGGGAAAAAGCTTTTGTTGTCTACTTCTGAGGGTACAAAGGAAACATAGAATATTCTGTGTGACTTAGTGCCTGAAAAAATCACAGCAAGGCTTCTAGAAAAGTCAAGAGGTGAAATACTTTAGCTAGATATGATATCTTTGAGATGCCTCAAACAGGGCACTGTAGAATTTTGCACCCATAAAAAGAGAGGTTTTGTTCTCCAAACTTTAAGTTTAGTTTTTGGGAGTTTACATATCTAGAAATGATGATGTCAGCAGTCACATACGTGTTTCTCAGAATAGAATAGTTATTCATTACTCATTTCTGAAATTTTTGCAGAGATACTGGCCCACAGCATATTGTAGTTTAGGCTACTAAGTGTATTACTTCTTGCCTGCTGACTTCTCTGGCATATGGTACTTTATTTTGTTGGCCACAGAAATGTTCTATAGCCTTGCAGTAGCTTTGAGTGTGGTTCATGGCTTTCAACTTTAATTATACTTAATAAAATAATACACATACAGCAAATAACATTTCCCATATTTAAAGTGTGGTTCTACTCTGAAATGTGATGATTTAAAGATAATTCAACAAATAAGTTCCTTGTGCTAGTCAAATCATAACTTTCTACTAACAACAATAAATTTCCATATCTGCCTTTTCCTCATGTAGTGGGTTGAAGCTGGCCAGACTCCAGGCACCCACCAAAGCTTCTCTATCACTCCCCTCCACAGCTGGATAGGGGAGAGAAAATATAACGAAGGATTCATGAGCTGAGATAAGGACTGGAAGAGATCACTCACCAAATACCAGCACAGACAAAACAGGCTGGAATTAGAGATATTAATTGAATTTATCACTAACAAAATCAGACCAGGATGAGAAGTAAAATAAGACCTTAAAAACACCTTCTCCATATCTCCTCCCTCTTTACCAGCTCTGTTTCCTCCCCACAGCAGTGGAGGGAGACAGGGAATGGGGGTTATGGTCAGTTCATCACCTGTGGTTTCTCCTGCTGCTCAGGGAGAGGAGCCCTTCCTCTGCTCCACCATGGGGTCCCTCCCATGAGAGACAGCTCTTTGTGAATTTCTCTGATGTGGCTCCATTTCACAAACAACAGCTCTCTGCAAGCTGCTGCAGTGTGAGTCCATCCCATGGGCAGCAGTCCCCCTCAAACTGCTGCAGTGTGTGTCACTCTCCCACTGGGTGCAGTCCTTCAAGGACAGGCTGCTTCAGTGTAGGCTCCTCTCTCCACACTCCCACAGGGTCACAGCCTCCTTCAGGCATCCACCTTAACTGGCGTGGGTCTTCTCCACGGATTGAAGATGGATTTCTGCACCCCTATGGACCTCCATGGGCTGCAGGGGCTGAGCTTCACCATGTTCTTCACCATGGTCTGCAGGGGAATCCCAGCTCCAATGCCTGGAGCATCTCCTCCCCCTCCTTCTTCACTGACCTTGGTGTCTGCAGAGTTGTTCCTCTCACCTGTTCTCACCCCGCTCTTCTCTGGCCTCAATTACAGCTGTGCATTAACTTGTTTTTTTTTTCTTAAATATGTTATTGAAGAGGTGTTGCCACCATTTGTAATTGGCCCAGCCTTTACCAGTGGCACGTGCATCTTTGGAGCCACCAGGGGTTGGCTCTGATGAGGAAAGAGGAAGCTTTCAGCAGTTTCTCATAGAAGTCACCACTGTAGGTCCCTGGCTACCAAAGCTTGGCCCTGAAAAACAATTACACCATAGCAGGGTAGAACAAGCAGTCGATACCCATGCGGGTGCTCTACCCTTCAGCCTCCATTCAGAAATGCATCTGGTGTATTCAAGGGTGAGTATACTGCCCTGTGGCAGCTCTGTGAACTCTTCCCTTATTATAAAGATACCCTTTAGGATCTCTACCTCCACCCAGCTGAGTTTTTATACAATTATTGGTTAAACTATCAGAAAATTCTTGAATAGACCTCAGTAAGTGACTCAATCTTTTGTTCACATTTCAGCAAGAACATCAATGAGAATCAATAAAAATAATTTAAAAATCTGCAGATTGCTGTCACTTTTTTCTTTCTCATGCTGTAGAGAGATGATTATGCTGAGGTAGGGTTTTTGTTTTGTTTTGCTTTCTTCCATGTAGACTAAAGGATTTTGTTGTCAGCCCTTTTAAACTAGCCATGCTTACATTTCGATACAGAAGAAGACAAGTAAGCCAGCTTGACAGGCACAAGCTCAAACACAAAGCAATTGGGAAGTTAAGGACTGAGATAACAAAAGAAAAGTTGAGACAGCTTAGAACTGTCAATACTTTCTTAGTATATATCTTACCTTATATCAGGGCATAAATATGCTATGGGAACAAGAGACAGCAGGGCTGTGTGCTGCTCTTAGAGCTGGAGGTGCAGCAAGGGATGGGGAGGTGGTGCTAGCTCTGAGATCCATCCAGGCACAGTGTGTGCTGGCTGTGTGCTGATGGATGTCTGCATAGCAGGGTGCTGTGCACGGGGCAGCTCACCTGGAGTTCCCTGCAACAGGCTCCCTTCTCTGCGCACGAAATGGCTTAATTTTCCTATGGAGAAATGGTTTTGAACAGTTTCCAGGTTTTTGCACAAAACTGACAAAAAAGCAGGAATTTGCTACTTATACTTTAATGAGTATGACCACATTTGCAAGCCAATAAAAAACCTCAAACCACCTTAGACTGACAGTAGTGAAATAAGCAAAATAAGCCTCTGTTGCTGCTTTGAATTTCCGAGAAAAAAACATCCAATATCTCACTCAGAGCACATGTGGAGGCAGTCTTGCTGTACAGTAACATGAACAGCAATAAACTCATCCCAGTATATGCTGGAGTTTCACGTGCACACACACACTCACCCACCCACACACACACAGACACAGACACAGACACAGACACACACCCACACCCTCCAAGTAAACCCTCTAATTTAATCAGAAAGTAATTGAACATGGAGACTTTTTTTCTTAATTACATTGAAGATCACTTTGTTTTGAATGGTCTACCAGTTTCCATTGCAAATTTTTCTAGAAACAGTGATACTGGACGAAGAATTCATGCTTCACTTTTTCTACAGCTTCCTCAGTGTAATGGTCTCTGGTTTGTTATATGAGTAAGCTAAAAGCTGATGTGAAAAATAGCACTAAGCAGGGCAACTGTTGCTTAAACTTTGTTTCAGGTATCAAGGCAGCCCAGAGAAATTAAATCTTTCGGCCAAACCTAAACTCAAAGCTAAGAAGAAAATACCATACCCTAAGAAAAATTTCATAAAAGATTTTCTTTGTGTGTCTCTAGCCAAGGTTGCAATAAAGTTCACACAGAAGAAAAGATAAATCATTGATTGTTTTTGTCCTTTAAAAGTTTGGATTAACCCTGGCCTCTCTGCAGTTTTAAATGGAGATCGGACACAAGAATACCCCTGTAAAGGGGTGCTAATGGCTTTGTGCTTAGGGATGTTCTCTGCAGAGGTTCAGCTAGTGCTTGCCACAAGGCTTGGAAACATAGTACCACGGGTTATTTTGACTGGGCTCAGCCACCTTGAGGTCATGTTCTTCCTGCAGAGTTTGTCATCCTGGCTGCACAGCTACCAGCTAGGGAGCACTTTGGCACATCACCTTCTAGCTGTGACATGGAATGTTCAACCCTTAACACTTTCCAGGTGGAAAGGAGAAACGGGATGCTTGGTTCAGTGAAGACAATAATGGAATGTGCCTCTTCAGACTTGCCGTAGCTTATGCAGAAATTTTGCAGCTAATCATAGTGGACTGCCAGATACAAGGCAAAAGCAGGTCTGAAAAGTTTCAGCATGCCTTCAAATAAAACACAAAGAAATTTTCCCTAACATCTATAGAAATAAAATTCCTTTAGAGTGAACAAAAAACGCACAATAGAACTTATGCTGACCTCCAAAGCTTGAGTAATGACAATGTTTGTATTCTATTGTTTTCTAAGGTTCTCTTTGCTAAAATGATAGAACCTGGTACAGCAGATATCCTGTCTGTTAGCAATATATTATATCTTTTATATAATATATTTATATTTATATTATATCTTTATATAATATATCTATATTTTATCCTTTATTTGAGGAAATAAAGGCTTTTGAAATGGGCATGTGTTTAGTTTGTTCAAATAATGGATATATTAAAATGTTTCCCATATTTTTTTTTAGCTTTAAACACAGTTTAAAGCAGAATCATCCACCATATGCATGATAATTTTCAAGACATTAATAATTCCCCATTTCTAGTGTTTCCAGAACTAAGAGACTCCAGCTTTGAACTTTGATAGTGCATCATCATGATATTGTATCTTTTGTAACACATAATGCTGAATGAGAGTGTATACAACTTAATGAAAAATGGGAAAGTTATTTGTTTTCAACTAATTGTATAGTTCCTGCACTACATAATACATGAATGAATGTAATAGCTACATTATTATTTCTTCTTGAGGTTGTGTGCAGACACTGCATCCTGTCTGTCAAAGAGCTTAAAAATTACAAGGGAGATTTAGTGTTGTCAGCGCTGAAGATGAGAAAATAATGAAGCATGTCCCCACAAGGTGGTTAATTCTATATTGTTAATTTGAAAGAAACTTAAAATGTTCTTTATCTCATATAAATTACTGTTAGGTGTGAACTGTACAACTGCAATTTTATATTCTACCAGGAAAATGAAAATATAGAAAACACAGAGATATTTCCAGTGACAGTTTACAATGTGCTAGAAGATTTTTATGGATACACTTTTAAAATTAAAACAGTTTGGGTTTGTGTGTGCTGAAGCTTAAAACATAATTTGTTAATTGAATGGTGAATTGCCACAAAAAGCTTGTGACAATTTTTGGCCATAGGCACTTGCACATGAAGCATGCTTCATGGAAAAAGAGGAGAAAAATGGAAAGTGATGGTGAAAAAAATGCTGGTATTTTAGTAAATTATAAGCATGGTTGGAAAACTAACGGGTTTGAGGGATTCAGTTGAGTGTTTCATCTTGTTTTGGAAGTTAGAATATCCTTTCTTATCTCTAGTATGGCAGCAGGAGGATACATTCCTGGTGTGAATTTACTTGGACAGCTTGCAGAAATTTGCTGAGGACTGATTGTGCTAAAGGTGAACTTCAGTTAAATTTATTTTGGTTTTAAATGCAAAGAGGTCTAAAAAATTTTTAGAAAGCCAAAACAGAATGAATGATATTACAAATGTTAAATATAACTTAAATAATAAAATTACATTTGATAATTTATTGTTAATTTAACCTTTTATTTCATAGTAACAGGAATGCATACTTAACAGTAAAGTGAATTATATGCTTAAAATAATCATATTTTTATGATATTTTCTTTAAAGTAACATATTGTTCCTTATATTTTAAAAGAGCTAATACTGGCTTATTTGGTTGCCTGGGTTTTTTTAGCATCTCTGTTCACAAGTTCTTGTTTTTCCTTCTAAAAATTCAACAATTTTTTTCAGGGTAACAGCAAACAAAAGCAGAGAGGACACTTGCCTGAGTAATTAAATTACAGTAAATTACACTTGTTGCACTGGTTCTACACTTCTGCTAGAGAAAATGCAAACAGACCTAAACAGGATTTTCTCTTCTGTCAACCTTGTGCTCTCTGAGTTGGAGCTTGATATTTTTACTCAGATTTAGAATTAAGCCAACTGCCTGTTTCATCAGCACACTTGGTTTGTTGGAGGCACAGTGTATTTTATTTTGAAATTGCAGCTATATCACCACTTACAGATATCTGTCTTTGTGGATGGAGAGCAACTTCAATGAGAAGGTGCAATGAAGTGCATATGAGTTGAGCTGTAATGGAGCAAGGGGACAGGAAAGAGAGGTTAAAGTCTTAGTTGGATGTAGAGGTCTGGGGGCATTGGAGACTTCCAGCAAGCAGCTTGGTCCTTGGTGAGTCATGTACCATGCAAAGCTGGGAAAATTCCACCAGTTGCCTTTCAGTCAAGGAGCCACCTGATAATCCTTTTTTTCTTCTTCTCCGTACCCAATCCATCGTCACTTTTCTGAGAAGGTTCCTTAAGCTATTAGGCACAAGGCCCAGCTGGCCAGGGCATGCAGCAGGAGAGCTTTGTCCAGCAGCTTGTGGGGGTCTTCCTGGTTCCTTCAAGGTCCCTGGCTAGGCCTCAGTGTTGTACCTTCTGAGCCTTGGCTTTGGCACAGATGAGTTTCCAGAGGAGAGGCACACCTGTAAATATTGTTCTCACTAGTTATATAAGTTGTCTGTGCTGACACAAATTGAACAAAGACCTCGTGGGCAGCCACTGGACTTGCATCACCAGAGTGAAGTACAAGGCAGGCATGCCGGGTAGAAAAAGAAGGCTGATAGTTGAAATTACAGCTGAAAGCATTCAGGCAAATACATGCCAGCTCCTGGGAACTCTTTGAAGGCAACAAGGTGAAGGATAACTTTGAAACTGAAAGCTGACATTTTGCTTTTCATTGAGTTTCTGGCGTATCACTGGTGTCAGTTCACAGTTTTGCAGCAATGAGAAGGTATGACCAGAGACCCCATACCTGAGCTTGTCTTCCTGGAGACTGGGCATCCTACTGAGGCACACAGGTCCTGTGAGATGTGGTATCTGTAGCTTTTAAGTTTGCAGGAAACCCCCATGGCTTTTATGAGATGCAGGTAGAGCAGCAAGCCTGGTTGCTACTAGTGACAGAATCAGGCCTTTATGTGGTTAATAGTATGCTCTGTGCAGCTTTAGTAATCAGTCGAGAGAAATTTTGGCTTCTTTTGAAAAATCAAAGTGATCATTAACTTACACTGAGCTGACACCAGAAATGAGTCAGAAAGGATCTTGATCTGAAAGCTTCCCTGTAGGGCACGTACATTCATCCCCAAGGTTTTCTCTTCTTTCCCTGGGAGGGCTTGCCCTCATCCAGTTCATAACTCTTTGACTTTATGCCTGATGCTGGTAACTTTTGAAAAGTTACCAAGGGGCAGAATTATCTGATTCACAGGAACATTTGCACGTTCTCCAAAGAACCGATTTTATTTCTCAATAAGAAAGATTGTTGTGAAATCTTGTTGGAGAGTGATCATCATTTCCTACTCAGACCATGGGGAAAGAGGCAATAGAAGCACTTAGCCTGTCTACAGTCGTGATTTGTCATACCATCTGGAATCCTTTGTTTAAGTGGATGAATGAAGCAATACTGAATAAACAAAAATTTGAGGATAGGGCTTTCGAATCTGGATTGATCTATTTATGTTCACACTTCACAGACTTTAACTGATATGCTAGGCCAATATTTGCTTCCCCACATTTCTGTAGGATTGCTGTACGTAGTAATAACCCAGGCAGAGGGCTGAAAAAATTATGAGGCCATTTTGTAGCGGAAATTATTTTGTTGCAATGATTATTAACAAGAAGGAGAGCAAAATGGATCAAATAAATTGCTGTTTTTCCCATAAATGCCAGAGTGTTACTTCTTCTAGCATAATCAGGAGCTGTAAGGAACAAAAGTTACATTTGAAGACTCTCCTTGGTTTCCAGAATAAGCACTGTGGCATGAGAGGAGGGATAGTTTACACTTCATGCTCCTCTCTATATTTGATCTGTGAAATATTTAGTGAAAAATGAACTTTGCAGGCAATATGAAAATAAGTAACAAGAAGGCAGGACTTCACCTTCTATTTTAGTTTGTGAGCTGCTGGAACCAGATCTTTGATTCTTCCTTTGTAAATGGCCTCTCAACTTCCTGAGAAGGGACAGTCTACAGTTCACTGTCTCATTTTCTTGGAAGGAAGAGCCTGAGTCTTATCACTGTGTGAGAGCTTCTCTCTTCATGATGTCCTGGTTGTCAGTGACAACAGGTCATCTGTGAGCGGATGTCAGAGGCTCTCCACAGGGTGGGCAGGCTTACTGCTCCTTCCTTTCACAAGAGGATACTTCCCAACACTGTTTCTGCATTTGTGTGCACATGCCTTCTCTCTAAACTCTCTCAAGAGCTATTAAAAAGCAGTTAAATGAAGTTCTCCAGCTGAGACCAAGCAGGTCTGTTGCTGAATAGAATTCCACAGCATTGCTTTCACAGACAGAAAGAGAGGAACAAGTTCAGGGCAGATATAGACAGCAGCAACTTTGCAGATTGAATAGATCTATAGCCCTAAGGCTAAAAATACCCATCTTGTTTTGAATCTTTTGTATCTTTGTGCAATCCTTTATGGGAGTGTTTTTCCACTCTCTATCTAGTTTCTGGAAATTTAGAGGTTTGTTATGTGCTGAGGCCTCTTTATGAGATCAGTACCTCTAGCAGAAACCAGTTTGGTTGCTAAACAGCATAAAGTTTTGGTTGTTATGGTAAAGGGACAAGGTGCTAGGCTGTCCCCAGCTGGAAAATGTGGTTGCTTTTGGGAGCCATTCAAGTAAGTCTGCACAATCTGGGAGAGACTGAGCAATTTTTAATAACTGACTGAACATTAAATCCTCCTGTAGCAACCCACTGCCCTCTTTCTTCTGGTTCTGGTCTTCGATTTCTGATGTAAATTTATTCATGGCCATTTGCGTTGGTGTTTTGCTTTGATTTATATAGCTCTTTCCTGCCCTGATGTTGCTCTTTTTATATTCCTGGAGAGATATTGTATCTCATCTGAGACTTTTTTTGCTGGGTTAATAACCGAGCTCTTTGGACTCTTCCTCCCCCCCTACTCCACTGCCACCGCCACAGTCCTTTTAGACTATTCCAGCATTGTGGGGTTTTTTTTTTTTTTTTTTTTTTTTTTTTTCTTTTCATTGTCCCCATTTTTGTATTTGTGGAAATTGGTAACCAAGCTGATGAACAGCATTCCAAATTAGAATTTACTGTTGACAGTACTGCCAATGGCAGTAATACAATCCTCTTTTTGCATAACCCAGTTAATCCTGAATTGCATGATTTGTCATGCCGAAATCCCTTTCAGTGTTGACACCCTTGCTTAGGATTGATCATATAATCAGTTAAAAAACCCTATTTTTTTAATCTCTGGTAAAACCAACTAGGTAACAAAACCAACTGGTTTTGTGAAACCAACTGGTTACAAAATTAGTCCCAAAATGCAGTAATTCACTTTTAATACTATACCTGCTATTCTCATTCCTGCCTGTCAGGCCTGCAGGATGCTCACGTGTATTATGGCATATCATAATAAAATAGAAGACATGGTCATTGTCATGAGAAACTTGTAAACTTATTCAAAACATGACACTATATAATGGTATCAAAACAGAAAGAGGGTGGTCTTATGTCTTTCTTCTAAAGAAGAAATTCTTTACTGTGAGAGTGGTGAGGCGCTGGATCAGGTTGCCCAGAAAAGTTGGGGATGCCCCACCCCTGGAGGTGTTCAAGGCTAGGCTGGCCTTGAAGTCTGAGTAACCTGGTCTAGTGGAAGGTGTCCCTGCCCATGGCAGAAGGGTTGGAACTAGGTGATTTTTAAGGTCCTTGCCAATCCAAACCGTATGAATTTATGACTGAAGCTGAGGTAAATAAATAAGCTTGCAGCGTAGCTCAGAAAGACTAATGCATGGCATAATGGGATTAATAATTTTTAATTTCATTACTAAACCAAATAGAATTTTTTATTGATGTGAAGCAGAAAACATAGCTGACAGAATGTTGGAAATCATCAGAAAGGGTATTCAGAATAAGGAGGGGATTCTGAATGCCATTTTGGTCTCTGCATATCAAGGACAGTGTGGAGAAGGTACAAAGACAGCTAAGATGATTAAGAGGATGGAGTTCCTCCTTATGAGGAGAAAATATAAAGGCTGGTACACTTCAAAAAGGAGACAAGAAGGCTGCGGTTGTGGTATGATTAAGCTTTTGGAAATTGTGGAGATACTGGATGAACTGAACACAGAATGGCTTTTTTAGCAAATTTCTTGATATTAGATATATAGGGAGCTTGGTGGAGCCAGTAGGGGACTGGTTTAAAATATAAAACAATACTCTTTTTACTTCAAAGACAGGGAATGGCTGGATTTAGCTACTACAGAAGACTGTGTACACAATGTCAGCAGGTTCAAAATAGATTCGTGTGTGGACATCAGGTCCAATTAGGTCAAATGACTGAGAGTCATATACACTCAAATTGTGAACAGCTCCAAATACAGAGGATCCATAGTGTCTCAGGGCTATCTGGTCCACTGCTTCACCACCCTAACAGTGAAAGTGATTTTTGTAATCTTTAATGGAAATTTTGCATGTTTCAGGTTGTATCTGCTGCCTCTGGTTGCATCACTGTGCACCTCTGAGAAGAGTGTGACTCCATCTTCTCAGTACTCTTCCATCAGGTAGCTGAAGACAGCAGTACAATGCTCCACTAAGCCCTCTTCCTGCAGGTAGAACAAATTCAGGTTTCTCATCCTGTCTTTATCCCAGCTCCCAACCATACTGATGGCTCTTCATTGGTCTTGTTGCAGTATGTCCGTGTTTTTCCATTGTTTGTTTCCAAGAAACGTTAATTCAAGTAATGGCATTTTGAACTGATATCTTAATTTTTAAAACTTTTGTAAAACTCATCTCCAGGAGTTTTTAAATCTGGAGAGACGCTAATATCATACTCATCCCCAGCACTGAAGTATGTGACATCTGGTCATGGATATTGCTGATCCTATAATTTGGGTTTTCAACTTGAGGGTGCTATAACCCTCCAAATATTCAAAGTGACATTTGCAAAAATATTCTTCTTCCACCTTCTAGAAATAACATCATAAACATTGTCAAAATTCATTAAGTTTAAAGGGCAGGAAGATCTAATCTCTGCATAAGGGACAGGATTAAAACCACATACTACAGAATTTCAATGAGAATTCCCCAGTTGACTTAAGCTGGCTGTTCTAGTAATGGTAAAGTTCCAGGTATTATCTGCATGTCCTGTAGAGACTTTCCTCCTTTTACTTCTGAGGTAGAAATCCATTTTGTAGCTTGAACAATGAAACTAGTGATACTTCTGGAGCTGAGGCTGCAGTAATGATGGTGCAGTCAACCCACTGAAGAAAAAAACATTTAATTGTCCTATGAAATCTAAGAGGAAAATGTAGTTCCTAAGGTGGATATCTATATTGTACATACCTAAAAGAATATAGTAACTTACAGGTTTCCCTCCCTGCAAATCAGCAATAAAAGTCAGATATCTGCTATGAATTGATTTACTTCGCTGCTCCCAGACTGAATTGGGTAGTAGCTTGCCATTAGCTCGCAGTTCATCATTTTGTGGCATCTAATCAATAGATCAAGTGGTAGCTGCAGTTAATCTTATTTCTACACATCAATGTACAGATCAGCACAGACTTTTGTTTGTTTCTCTTCATCCTCTTCAAGACTGATCCAGGTATTCCCATTCTCAATGGCAGGATGCATCAAAAAACCTATTACATTTCCTCCTTCCCCTTCTGTCATCTCCCCATAACCAGACTTGAGAAATTCAGGTCACTATCTAAACTCAAATTTAATCTTAATCTAAATTTTGACACTCAGTCTTCTCTTTCTTCCTTCCCTTCGGTCTTTACACATTTCAGACACATCATCAGCTCCTTCTGTGCCTGATTGGCACCTGGTTTCATCTGCCCACCTCTTTCCTGAAGCCCCCTTTTCTGTCCTCTCTCTTACAGTTTCCCATAAATCTTTACTTGGGCAGTTTCTTTGTCCTTCCTTTCATGAAAATAGCAGGATTTCTCTTATAGTAATTTTTGTTCTGGACTGCTTTTTGATGTTCCTGACTTTCTGGTTGAGGTACCTGTACAAGACTTAATCCACAGCATCACAGAATCATAGAATGGTTTGGGTTAGAAGGGACCCTAAAGATCATCTAGTTGCAACCCCCCAGATGTGTCTGACAAGTAATCCCCGTCCATGGGCAGGGACAACTTCTGCTAGACTAGGCTGCTCAGAGCCCCCAAACTTGGCCTTCAACACTTTCAGGGATGGCACATGCACAGCTTCTCTGGTCAGCCTCACCA
The DNA here is from genome assembly GCA_018697195.1 of Certhia americana. Classification (NCBI taxonomy): domain Eukaryota; kingdom Metazoa; phylum Chordata; class Aves; order Passeriformes; family Certhiidae; genus Certhia; species Certhia americana. Next base: position 129,651,572 of record CM031858.1, on the reverse strand, counting down.
CCCTCACAGCAATGAATTTTCATGAAACAGATCCTCTTAGATGCTGTGCTAAGGCATAGGGAGAACAGTGGCGGTGACTTGAGACATCCATCACAGCTTCACCAAGGGCAAGTCCTGCCTGATCAAACTACTGGCCTTCTATGATGGAGTGACCACATCAGAGGACAAGGGGAGGGTTATAGTTGTCATTTATCTGGATTTCTGTAAAAAACCATTGACACAGTCCCCCACAGCATCCTTCTCTCTAAATTGCAGAGGGATGGCTTTGGTGGGTGATTGAGAAAGGCGTCAAAGAGTCTCATACAAAGGGTAGTGGTCAACAGCTCAAATTCCAGTGGATATCAGTGAAAAGTGGTGACCCTCAGGAAGCCATAGTGGAGAAAGTGTTATTTAATATCATTATTAATGACATAGACAAAGGGATCGAGTGCAGCCTCAGCAAATTTGCAGATTACACCAAGCTGCAGTTGACAAGCCTGAAGGAGGGGATGCCATCCAGAGGTACCTGTACAAGCTCTAGAAGTGGGTCCATGGGAATCTCATGAAGTTAAACAGGACTGAGAGCAAGGTGCTGGGGATGAACAGATGGAGAGCAGCCCTGCTGAGAAGGACTTGGGGTTGCTGGTGGATGAGAGGGTGTACCTGGCAATGTGCTCGTGCAGCCCAGAAAGGCAAACATGCACACACCTGGGCTGCAGCAGGTGTGTGCATGAGGTCAAGGAGGGGATTCTGCTCCTCTGCACTGGTGAGACCTCACTTGTAGTGCTGCATCCAGCTCTGGGGTACCCAGCACAGGAAAGACATCAATCTGTTGGAGCAAGTCCAGAGGAGGCCACCAAGATGATCAGAAGATCCTCTGATCGTCTCCTGTGAGGAAAGGCTGAGAGAATTGGGGTTTTCAGCCTGGATGAGTGACAACTTCAAGTTGACCTGATTCCAGTCTTCTAGTACATGAAGGAAGCCTACAAGAAAGACAGAGAGGAACCTTTTACAAGAGCATGTAGTGGTAGGACAAGGGGGAATATCTCATGTGGTCCAATAGTTTTGTTATTTTTCTTATGTTGTGTGTAAATGAATTGGTGCATGTGGTACAGCAGCATCCCTGCAGTCACAGTCCCCTGAAGGTTCAGGTCATGGGAAGCTCTGACTCATGTGTTCTGGCTTTCACTCCAGGGGAAACAGGCAATGTCAGGGTGAAGGAGCTGGTGTGTGTGCCTGCCTTTTGCCCAAGTCCAAATTTCTGGAGTACATATTACAGCCCAAGGAGATTGAAAGTGCTCCAAGGTCCCCCAGCTTGGACACAGCCTAAAAAACAAGAACACTTGGGGATTTTGTTATTTTGTTTTTATTACTTATCTATATTTGGACCCAATTCAGACAAAAATAGAAAAAAACACAAGTCTGCATTTGTGTTACCTGCTTTGCAAGTCACTGCTTTTAGTAAAAATAAATTCAGTTGTATCACACAAAGCAAAGAAATAATGTTTCTAGGAATAAGGCCTTCTCTAAGGCCTCTTTTTGAGAATATCAATAAAAATAGAAACAAATCAAAATTAAAACAAAGACAGATCTGATCTAAATTGGACATTTATGAGCCATTGGCTTCAGATGCACATTTGACAGGTCTGTATGGATCCATCAGAAAAAAAAAGCTCCTTCACTCTAGAGGAATAGACATTTTAAAGTACTATATGAAAGGGTGTGAGTCACATGAAATGACACTTAGACCCACAAAAGAATAGTGTGGGCAAATTAACTGAGGACATGTGGCACAAGTTATGAAATGACAGCGACAAAAAAAGGATGAGATGGGATGGATGCAGTGAAGAGAAGGAACTGAACAGCAATGGTTGTGCTTACTTTGGATAGGCTGCTAGCTGGTGGGAAAAATAATGGATACAGCTGGATAAATTACTGAGTTTTGGTTGAATTTTGCAGCTGGGGTGGTGACATAAACTACTTGTCATCACGGCTATTTTCCTTCATTTATAACCTGGTCATCCATCAATCTCCAAACATCACTTCTTTTATAGTGTACAATTCTGAAATTGTGCCCCTCAAAACTGGGGAAGTCATTGGAACAATAAAGAAAATATAGAGTTCTTTCAAGAACTAATAGTTTTGTTATCTTGTGTGAGTCAGCTTGTGTGGGAGTTGAAGAGCTTTGTAGCACATTTGTTAACTCTGTGAAGCTAGTGAAGTTTAGTGTTTAAATGAATGCCTGTGAAAGTTGTCTCATCCAACTAAATCAATTTATTTTAAGTCTTTGCAACAAATCTGTTCTTACAATCTCTTTGGTATTGGGTTAAATTCCTCAGTGTAAAATGAATTGCATATCAGATTTTGCACATTATGAAAGCTGTACCCACAGTGTTTCCAGGCTTGAGAATATTAATTGGTGGAATTTAAAGATGAATACAGATGGCAAGCCTATTAATAAATGATGGGTAGGGAAGTACACACCAATTCTTAGAAAAATATTGTATGTGGAATGTATGGTGTAGTTTAAGATAAGCATGATTTTCATCCCCAAAGAATTTTTGTATATATTTGCATATTAGACCCAATATATGTATATAATGGCAAAGGATAACTCTGCAGCAGGTTGAAATTGCTCACTTTTAGTAAAAAATAGAAATATTCTCATTAAGACAGCATATTAAACAACTGGCAGAGTAAACATCTCTTGGCTGAGTATAAGGAAAAAAAAATTAAATCAAATACAGCATCTCTCTATGCAGTGTAACACTGTGAAGAGGCAGTTCTGTAACATCCAAGTGTTTACTCTCAGAGCCCAGTGCAGATGTGCATGTGCTTGCAAGGATTTATAGACTGTGACAGAGACAGTGCAGCATTCTATGGGAATATAGTGAGTGCCAGGACCACTGCCCAACCCAGTGCTGCTGCTGCAGTCCCACCTGGTGGTAACCCTGGTTGTGGTTGGGGTGCACGTGGATGAGACACTGAGGGCAAAATGGCACTCAGTGACTCAGTGAAGTCTACTTTGGAGTACAATATGTATGTGTAGTCATAGGAAAGTAAAAAGCTGCTGTGATACTGAGGTGATGCAAGTATGTGCAGAACCTCCTGACAGCACAGCCCCAAGAGAAGAGCACCCTGTGGGTAACTTGCTGCCAACCCATATTGCTCTCCATGCACTACGGGGAACTTTTAAGGGTTAGGCAGTGACTTTTGCTTCTGTGACACAGAGAGCAGTAAGGACCTGAGTTTAGCGGCTTAAAAAGAAGCCTTTCCTTACTGAAATGTCCTGCAGAAGTTAACCTGGAAATGAAATTATTAAATTCAAACTAGTCAAATAGTAGTTTTATAAAAGTGGTTCTTAACTTTTCATCAGTAACTTGGGTGAAGGGGCAGAGGACTCTTCAGTGAGTTCCCTGACAACACAAAGGTGGGAGGAGTGGCTGATAGCCCAGAGTGCTGTGCAGCCCTTCAGAAGGACCTCGACAGGCTGGGGAGATGGGCAGAGAAAAGCCATCTGAAACTCAACAAAGGGGAATGCAGGGGTATGACCTGGGGAGGAAAAACCTGCACCAGTACAGGCGGGGGGCTGACCTGCTGAAGCAGCTCAGTGGAGAAGGACCTGGAGGACAACAAGCCATCCATAAGCCAGCAGTGCCTCTGTGGCCAAGAAGGCCAGAAGTATCCTGGGGTGTACTAGGAAGAGCAGGTCCAAGGGAGGTGATCCTGCTCCTCTGCTCAGCCCTAGTGAGGCACCATCTGGAGTGCTTGGTCCATTTCAGAGCTCCTCAGGACAAGAGAGACATGCAACTACTGGAGAGGGTCTGGAGGAGGGTTGCAAAGATCATGAGGGGACTGCAGCATCTGTCTTATGAGGAAAGGCTGAGAGAGTTGGGCCTGTTCAGCTTTGAGAAGAAACAACTGAGAGGGGACCTCACCAATGTCTGTCAGTGCCTGCAGGTAGGGTGGCAAGAGGATGGACCAGGCTCTTCTCAGTGGTGCCAAGAGATAGGACAAGAGGCAATGGGCAGAAACCGATATGCAGGAAATTCCAGCTGAATATGAGGAAGAATTTTATTGTGCAGGTGCACTGGAACAGTCTGCTCAGAGAGATGTGGAGTCTCCTTCACTGGAAACACTCAAGAACCGTCTGGACACAATCCTGTGCCATGTGCTCTGTGACGGCCCTGCTTGAGCAGGGAGGTTGGACCAGATGACCCACTGTGGTCCTTTCTCATATGACCATTCTGTGATTCTGTGAAATTTTGGTATTGACTTGAGGGGGAGGGAGGTGATGGATGGAAGGAAAATTGAAGAGAAAACACCCTTCATGCTATGAAATTATAGAAAATCAGATAACTATAAGTTAAATTGGATGTATACTTTTTTCATCCTGAATGCCAGTGTGCAAATTTCCCTGTATATTATAAATGTAGAACATTTCTTACAACACTTAAGTTACCAAGCTCCCATTGGTATAACTTCAGCCTAAATTTTTACTCATTTTCTTCACGGGTTTAAAATCTCTTGATAAAATCCAAATCACCTTTTTAAGACTCTGGGATAATCCTTCAGGAATACTTTCAGTAGTTCAGGGCTTTAGTTTGTGCTGCTTTATGATCAGTCTTTTGTATTTCCTGTACCTAATTATGCATTTTAATGAAGCTTGCCTCTATAACTTTCATCTCCCATAGAGATCATAATTTTCACTTAGAATAATTTTAGAATTCTTTCTGATGATTAGTACTCTTTAGAATATATATTTTTTTTTACTCTGGCAGTTGGGAAGATCATTCTAGTAATTTATGCCTGTTCTAGGCTCAAATCCTACCTGAGTTTAACCAAGCCAATTTTAAGTCGTACTGTGGAAGTCTACCTGCAAATATCCTTTCACATTGACTGACTCTTGGGTTGCATTGATAGATATCAGCACAAACAAAGAGGTGCGACCTGGGTTTTAGTGGCTCTGACAACATCCACAGTACATATTTGCAGTGATTTCCCTGTACTGGTCTGTACATTAAGTTTTACTACTGGAATGGGCTTCAGGACCTTCATCTTTTTCCATTTTACACAGAGAAGAAGCTAACCTTTCAGCAGCAGTAAGTCTGGTTCGTATGGATGTCCCCACCCACAGTCTCCACTGACTAAGGTGGATTGTCCCACGGTACCAGCAGCAAAAGGTCAGGGCAGCAAGCAGGTGGTGGGGAAGGGGTGGGGGTGGCTGGGTGTGAGGGGCTGCTTATTTGAACAGGCACAGAGAAGACTGGAAGTTGCTGAGTGAAAACACAGCCAGCTTAAGAAACCTCCCATGAATTTTTGACTGAGAGCTGTCAATATTCCTGACTATTTTTAATACTTGCCTTGTGGGCAGAGATAGAAGTACGAGTTTGATAACAGGCACAGGTGATGCCATGGCCTACCCTTTATTGTCCTTGGTCATGGAGGTAGACGAGGATAGTACTACCTGAAGTCCTCTTCAGCTAGGTGGGGAGCTGAAAGTGGGGGTGACTGTAAGGAACATTCCTTAATTGAAAATCTCTGTGTTTGTTGGGGAGGGCTGAAACAGCTGGAAGTGTTGACATAGACTCTTTGTAATCCTGCTGGGGTCATCATCCCTGAAAAGGATTTCCCTAATTGGAAGAGTATGAATAACATAAAAGGTGATGATTTACCTTGCTATTCTTCCTTTTTTTTTTTTTTTCCCTGGAGTTTTATGCTATAGTTGTGAGCCGTCTCTGTTAGTAGTTGGTAGGTAGTCTGCTCTAATGAATTATTAATAATTTCTCATTAATTATTGCTTGAAAAAAACTTTTACAATAAAAGTACTGAGGATAAGTGTTATTCATGGGACTTTTTTTGCATTTTTCTATGAAGATATCTTTATTTTGCTTGCTTAAGGAAATGTCTGATTTATATGGTAACAGGCATAAACATGTATGTGAATTATGTTTGTGATACAGCTACCTTAGTACCTTAATGTTTATCTGACCAATTTCTACAAAATTTAATGAAGAGATAGAAGCCTTACAGTCACTGCTTTCTTAAATAATCTCTGAAAAAATAGAAATCCTTGTAGAGGAAAAAAGCCCTTTGAAAGACCTTGCCAAGGGGAAGCCTGCTGTCTTTAAAAGACATCAAAGAGTCCCAGTGGAAGGCTTCCCCCTTGAGATGTGAACCAGTAGGGTGTCGTTGGCTCCACTGCAGAGAAAGCCACTTGTTTGCTCTATTTGGATAGCTTCTGTCCCTTCTTCAAGTCAGGAGGCAATTTTTTAGTTAACTGTAATGTTAACTTGAAGGGGACTTGAGGAAATTACTATTTTTTGGTTTGGTTTTGTTTTGGACAATAAATAAGTCTAAGAATAAATGGCAAGTCTACCTCTGCCTTCAAAAGTATAGTTGAATTAACAGGTGTTGTGTTAATATAGTTTATTCTGGAGAAAAACTCCCCAGACCAATAAGAGGGGCAACATAGTGTTGCTGTCTCCTCTCATTAAAGAAGAGGGAGAATGGATGGAACACAACAGCCAGTGTTCTCAGTTACCAAAGTGGAAATTCAGTCACTCAGCAGTCATGCTGGGCTGCCTGAGAGAAAAATTTCAAATGACAAGAAGAGATCTAGGGGAAGAACTCCTAAAACTATGTCACTATCTCACTACCCTCCTTCTACTTCTTACTAATAATGGAAGAGGATGCAGGTTAAGCTTAAATATCAGCTATGAAATATGATTTCTTTAGAGAAGACATACCTGGACCATCTTTACCTTAGGTACCATATACATAGATGCTATATATAACAATATATATATTGTTATATTGTCTCAGCTATATATGCTGAGAAGTGCCCGGCTTCTGACTCAGAGAAATAATCTGATTCACAGAAGATGTTGAATCCTGTTAATGGGGTGCACCGTCTCAGCCCTTCCAGTTTATTTCTAGCACAGCTGTCAATGCAAAAGAAATTCATGTTGCACGAATAGGAGTCATTTGGGAAGTTTTGATTGCAAAGAAAAATCTCAGAGGAAGTGGAAACAGCCTGGGACTTACCAAGGTGGATATATGATATTTACAGATGACGGTTTGAATGAAGTCTTGAAGGAGGCCCAAATAGATCAACTAATTTAGCAATTTCTAGTTAAGTTTTTGAACAGCTCCAAAGATGGAGGATACATAAACCCTTAGGTCCAGTATTTGATGACCCTTGTAGTAGAAGAAGTTATCCTAATATTTAATGGGAATTTTGTATATTCCAGCTTGTATCTGCTGCCTTTGGTCGCCTCTCTGTTCACCTCTGAGAAGAGAGTTTCTGCATCTCCTCTGCACTTTCCCATCAGGTAGCTGAAGATAACAGCAAAATGCTCCTCTGTGTCTGTCCAGGCAGATTGAAGTCAGGTTTCTCATCCTGTTCTCACGTGTCTTTTGCTCCAACCCTGACACTGACTGCCCTTTACTGGCCTTGCTCACCATGTCCATGTTTTTCTTGGACTGGCAGCACCTCCTGGACATAGTCCTCCAGACCTTCAAATGGCAAACAGAGGAAGAGCCACTTGATTCAACCTGCTGGCCACACTCGTGTTGGAACAGACTAACAGTTTTGATGGTGCTTATTGTACTGCTTACCAAAACACCAAAGACCTTTATGGCAAAACTTCCTTTTTTTTACCACTTTCTTTATTTACCCAGACTGTATTATTGCTTAGTATTGTTACATCAACTTTGAAAGATGTGGCATTTGACTTCTATGCACTTCATAAGATTGCTGCCAGTCCTTTTCTGAAAGCTGTTGAAGTAAGTCTCTGCATAGCAGCTCTACCTGCAGCATATTGACTGCTCCACTTAGTTTGATCATCTCTGCCTTTACTGAGAGTCTTCTGGGTCTTTCATGATCAGTATTGGCCCCAGTATCAATCTCTAAGGGATGACACTGCTAATGAGCTGTTGGTTGGGCTTTGTGCCACCAATCACAACCCCTTTAGCCTGGTGATCCAGACTATTTTCTCTTAATCATCTGCTTATCCAGCCAATACCTCACCAATTTGGCCACAGATGACAATGAGAGGAAGACATTGATAAAACAATTGTATAAATTATCCTACTGCTATCTTCCTGCCAATCATTTCACCATACAAAGCTATCATGTTAGGCAGAAGTCACCTTTGGTAAATCCATGCCATGTTTCTAATCATGTTCCTTTTTCCCTATTTGTAACATATGTTTACATATTTGAATTGTTTCCTTGTGTTGTCTGGAGTCCATACGAATTAAAGTCTCATTTTTTCTCCTAATTAAATGGGATATAGTGAATCAGTCTATGGAGACAGCACAAACAACAAGAAACTTTTAACTATATCAAGAACAGCAAACCCATAAAGGAAGTGATTTTTTTTCCAGCTTTTGAAGAATAACAAATGGTTATGACAGATGCACAGGCCACCAAAGAACCGAGTAATTTTTTTGTATAGGTTCCCTCTTCAGAGGGTGTTGGGGAGTTCACTACATTGCTCTTACTTGTGTCAGGTAAAGATGGAATGATGACAAGGAATGATTTTTTAAAGGCAATGGCAAAATACCTCCAGGACTCTGGGGGAACACCCAGGAAATGCCAAGACACCCAGCAATGAGCATATGGTTAAAGCTTCCTGCAATAACACATGACCTGGACTGAAACTGCAACTGATTAAAATGACCACACTATGAAAGAGAATAGTAGCAAATTTGGGGATGATCCTAGAAAAGTCAGTAAAACTTATAGTAGTTAAACTGGATGAAATAGCTAGAAATAGTTATAAAGCATCCAGATGACCTGATATGACAGAGCATGAATGACAGTTATATAAAGGAATATATTGCATCTGTAGAGCAAGAATATTTTAAATACTTCAACAGAAAAACAGATAAGCAGAATTCATAGCCACCATTTGCTTGGATTTTAACAGGCATTGATATCTGTTGAAATGCTGAAGGAGTAAAGAACTATTAGTTATGAGTTAGTGTGACTAAATTTCAACAATTAAATGCTAAATTTAAATTAGTCTACTATTTATTTTAAGTCAGCATACTGCAGGCCAAGTAGGTTGTAGCCAGCACAAGTAACAGCTGACATAATCCTTTTATGGTTGAACCCTCCCTCCCTCTCTCCTCAGGAACAAAAGTAGCTGTTGCCATTGAATTATCTAAGACTCCATAAGAAAAACAGGAGATAAGGAAAGCAAGAAAGAAAGCCTCCTTAGAAAGATAAAGAAAGGAATGCAACAGCTCAGGGAGGGAAAGTGACTGCTGAGGTACAATGAGACATTACCCGCTTTAAACAAAGAACTGGAAAAAAATTGTAAAAGGTGAAGAGAACAGAGGAGTTGTGGATGCTTTGAACTTGTGAATGCTTTGAACTTTAAGGAGTTGAATCTGCATGATCTCTGCTGTAGAGCATCTCCAGTCTCATGACTCACAGGATATCTGGCCAACAGACTGGTGAGAGTTTATTAACAGAGGCTACATATCACTGCTTTGCTCTGCATAGTTGTGTATGTTCCAGTAAAGTTCGTCTGTTAGAGGATTTTATCTCAGCTCTTGATTGCCCACTACCCACATTTATCACACTGGCATCAGATTTGGCATTTCTGGGTGGGCTTGAAAGTTAAGTGAAGTGAGAAAGATAGGCTCCCAGGCAGGACTAGGGGTTTGAAGGATCATTGTTTCCTTCCCTGATTGCAAGGAAGGTGGAAGCGCCAAGATAACTGTTTTGAAACAGGAGCAGTTGTGTCCTCATATATTACTATAAAATAGATTGGAAATAACTGGAAGTTAGCAATTTATGCTTCAAATGTATATGCCTCCCACCCATTCAGCTCTGGCGTGCAAAGAGGCACCTGTGACACACCTGGTGATGGGTCTGCTGTTGGGAAAGGCTTGTAAGAATCACATCAAACCCTGGTATAACCAAGTGGCCACTGCCTCATCTGAACCAAGTAGAGGAGGCCAGCATCTGTCTCCATCACTGTCTCTGTGTTTGATTTGTTAATAGATGAAGAAAAAGCAATGTAAGGCTATGAGGGCTTCCTGCCCAAACCAAAACCACAGAAACTACTCTTTTTGGATGGTATGTAAAAGTGACGCAGCCAAAAAATTAGAGGGTATATTGGTTGGTTTGTAGGTGGCCCAGATTACAATGGAGGGGGAACACCTCACACGGGGTGTGTGTGATGGGGACTGTAAGTATTAGCAAAATGATACAGGAAAACTTGCTGTTTCTTTATGTTCAGGTTGACAGATGGCAGCATTAAAAGACACCTTGGTGGATCAGCCACTGCTAGGATCCTGTTTCAGATTGTGTAGTGAGGCACCACCAGCTCTTGCTCTGTAGGAAAAGGGCATGCAGTCATCAAACAGCACACATCCTTTAGTTTCAGCATTCAAGGCTGTAAGTCTTTCAGAGATGGCCAGCTCCATCATCTCGAGGAAGGACAGAGAGTTTTGGCAAGATAGTATTGCAAACACCAGATCTAACCCTCTCTGATTTAGTGGGATAGTTTGGGATGGACAATGGTATGGTGTCACAAGCACATTGACTTAGATAAAAACTTGACAGTGCCTAAACACACAAATCAAGTTGTTAACATGTGCTAACCCTCACAGAAATTCAGAAATGAATAAAACCTTGAGAAGATTGTGAAGTGGTGCCTGATGGTCTAAGATAAGTGAAGATGTAGCGATGTGTGTTAGGAATAGAACATTTATGACCACCAGTTACATGCAGAAGTAATAAACTCGCAAGAGGATGTCTAGACTATAGAGCAGGTTGTGAAATGGCCCATTCTTATCCCAAACTTATAATATTTTCACCAATTGACTGAAGTATTTCCAACTTACAGGAAGAGAGCCAGCACAGCTGCTCAGACAACGAAAGGACAGATGTTTCTCTGACAGAAGCTGGCTATGACTTGGGCCTGTATGTCACAGGAAAAATTATAAATGATTGTGTCTGGCATATTAGGGTTTGCACAAAGGCTTTGCATTGCAGGACATCCCCAGGGAGAACTGCTGGACACTGAGGATGGCTCTGAGGTTGTAAAGCAACAAGGGAAAGCCCGAGAGATGAATCTCCCAATAATCCTAATGCTGGAATGAGGAACTGCTGTGTCTCTTGGAATAGAAGAGACTTGAGGATGCTCCATTTGTGATTAGGAGCGTGGCTGCCAAATAAATTACAACCATATGGTCCAACAGACAGATGGATTCAAGGCATGTTAAAGACAGTGTCAGCTACACACCACCAGGTAGCCGAGCATACATTAGAAGCAAATGTTCAAAAGATGGATAAAGTAGCATGCTTGTTGCACCTGGCAGAATGAAATATTGGAGACTGAGTAACAGAGAGTCAAAGGAAATAAACACATGCTGACACTTCAGGGGATGAGACTTCTTAGAAGTGTCAAGTAGGCCAGCCTCACCAGCTAAATCTAAAAAGGGGAAGAAAGACCAGAAAAACATGTTCTATTTTTCAAATTCAAACACATGGAAAAATCATAAAGCTGAGGATTTGACTTTCATTTTGCAGAAAAATCAAAATATAGCCTGACTGGGACAGAGAAAATGATAAATATCACAGCACCTCTGGCCTTGTTTGAGTGCAAGTACTTTCAAATTTGTGATTTCAGGGTTTTCCCTGGTTCCTGGTACATGTTTAGCACTGAGGATAGAATGCACCTGAGAAAACAAACACACCTGTGAGAAGTACAGCAGGAAAGGTAATAGTTCCCAGTTGAAAAGACACTCTAACAAAGGAAACCAGGACATATTTATATAAAAGACAGATAAAGAGTAGCACGTATTGGTCAAGGTATAAAGGCAACATGAAAAGATATTGGAAATATGAAAATAAAACTTTAAAAAGTGTGCTTAAACTTCTCCAGTATTTAACATTCAGGCTACATGACACATCTTTTCTGTCTGCCTTGAACACAGCTGCTTCATGTATGAAGTCTGGCTGCTCCTACTTGTTGGCCATAGCACTGAGAGCAGCAGGAAACAGAGAACTCAGGCAGATCAGTAGCATGAATGCTGGAGCCCCTACAGTGTTGTACAAGATCTCTTAAGTCCTCCTAACTGAACAGAAGCCAAGCCACAGCACTGGAACAGTGATTCATAGGAGACATGTTGCCTGTCTGGGGAAAAAAACCCCAATCCACAAATGAAAAGATCTAATGTTATTGAAAGTACTGAAAGGATAGAAAGTAGAAACAAAAACACAAACTAAACTCTCTTGTTCTTGGTTGCAAGCAGCACTTGCAGCAGATGCGCTGGGATGGAGACTGTCCTCCCCACTGAGATCAGAAGGATTGTGTTGGATTCAGCTATGGATAAAGAGTGGCAAGCACAGACTTGATGGAAACTATTCACTTTTATCCAGGATCAAGTTCTCAGTTAAATGATTGCCTGGTGTGTCATTTTAAGATCACTCTGAGAAGTATAAGAAAACAGCATTAGCTTATGTATGAAAAAAATGTATGTGAAAAAGATGTGTGTGTTTCAGAATAACATGTGAATCTGTTGTAATTAATGACATTTCCAATCAAACTGTGTTTACTGACTCCAGTGTAGCAGTTATTGGATGCTTTTTTGGCATAAAACACCTGTGTTTTCTGGTTATTAGTGATTAAACACTGCACCAAGCATCAAAATATAACCCCAAAAGCAACTGAGATGAAACTGTCTGATTTAAAAGAAATATTAAAACACAGAGATTTTCAGTAACTATCAAAAATGCTATGGAAGCAGCCATAATGGCCTTGATAGTTGTGTACCACAGTGGTAGATACTGGGATGAATTGGAAGAAGGAAGAATATCAATGGTATGGTTTTCTTTGACTGGTCAGTCACCCACAGTTGCTGGAGTCTTGAATGCCTCTGTCTTACCAAGAAGTGTTGGCTGCATTACTGGGCACCTCCCAGTAAGCCTTAAATGCCATAGACACCTGCCATGCCAGGCCTTGATGCTGATAATAGTCTCATTTATTAAAGGGGAGCCTTCAAGGAAGGTGTGATAAACAGATGGTAGCTGACATGGGTTGCAGTTAGTGTAATAACATTTTCCTTGAGCATTTTGCTCTTGCAAAGTCATAGGTGCTACCATGTGCTCCATATGTGACACAAGGAACAGAACAGGACATTTGGGGAAAATGTAAGTAGAAAGATAGAGGGAGTAGTGTAACAGCTGAGAGGAGAAAGCCAACACTAGAGTCAGCCTCAAAAACAAAAATGGGAACACAGTCAAAAGATCCAGAAGAAAGAAGCAGTGAACACTTTGAACTTAAAGGAGCTGAATGCACTTGGATTCCTGCAGGTGACCCTGCAGGTGACCCAAGCCTCCCAGGATGTTTGAGTAAGAGATTGTTGAGATCTGCTACAAAACAGTGCTTGGATTATTATAGTTGTGGAGGTATCTTGTGAAATTTATCTGTCTCTGTCTCAGGTGTGTAGTGCCTGCTCTACATTTTTACCATTTTAGCAACAAAGGCTGAATCTGCTCTCAAAGCCACTTGAGTCTCTGGAATAATACAAAGACAAAGGAGAGTAATTAATATCAGAACCTCTGCTGCATCAGTTCTTCTAACTTCTGTGAAATAAAGAGGATATTGAAAGTGTCATGAGTATGCAGCAGAGAATGTGTTTGTTTCAATTGATGTACTGCAATGGACACTTTATACCAATAAACTACTTATTAATTATTGGATGCAAAAATTATCTATTGTATTAGTTGTATTTAATTCTCTTCTGTCTGCTATCAGTTTCAAAATCCCTGAATAATTCTTGGGGTTATCCCTCTTCTTAAATACCCTTGATATTATATCCATTACTATGTGTTTTTCTTTTTTGTTTAACTCATTAACTTTCTGTTTTGCCTTTTAGACCAATTTTTTTCCCTGAGATTGTTCCAGTGTGGCTTTTCTGCAGGTTATCTCTGGAAGGAAACTTAGAGTGTTCGGAGTGAAAATTCAGTTTCATTGCTTAAAGAAGCCTTGTTATATAAGAAAAAACCCCAACAGATATACTAACCCTTTTTTCATCCACTTTGGTTATTAAACAAGTCTTCTGGGGGTTATATAAGTTCAGAGATTCTTGAAATTCTGCCAGAACCATGGTACACTTCCAGTGGGTATATATAGCTCTTTAATGCCTAGAATGCAGCTGGATGTGTTGGGTTTACACATACCCAGAGTCTAATGCACATTGTCTGCTCCAACACCGATTTGTTCTTTTGCCATAACTCTTACTGGATCGTTATGTGATAGAGAGCCAGGTGCCAACAATCCTAGCAATGGTGCCCCAGCTAAATCTGCTTTAGATGAAAGTGCACCTGCTAGAAGTATTTCCCAGGACATGCAATCATTTAGCCTATAAATTCAAATAATGCTTATTCTCTTGGTTAAATTACACCTAGCAGTTTAGTCAGATACATAAAGAAGAGTTTGTACGTGTGCCAAAAATGAATAAATTTGAGTCTCTGATCAGAGATCACTGACACAGATTTTACAGCCCTGGAACTCCATGAATTCTGGTGGAATTACTTCAGATTTATACCATTTAAACATGAAAAGGTTTGGAATCACTTGTAAGGAATTTCTATTATTATCTGGAAAAAATATTTACAAAGATGTATTCTCCTGCTGTTTTATTGAATTCTATGCAGTAGTAATGGATATGTGGCTTCTGCCTCAAGCTCTAGTTTTCAGATTTTAGGGCTGGATAACTTTCTAACCATGAACTGTTTCAGAGCTAACAAAGTGAAAGGCTATTGATGCTGTAGAGAAATTTTATTGCCTTTAATGGATGCAGACTTTCCCCACTGACTTCACTGAGCAACAACACAGGGTACAAATCACCAAAGGTAGTCAACCTTTTATAAGAGCTTTTGTTGAATAGTTACAACTTAGGCCTGGAGCACAACATTTAAAGTCTAAATACTTCTTCTTGTGGCCTGGTATAACTCATATGTTGTTCCTTCGAAATCATCCCCTTGAAGAGCTTATTTCTTTCCACTGGATATAAGGTACTAACCTAAGTTTAGGTGGTGAAAGTACATGCTTGTGTTAAAAGTGGCTGGGGGTGTAGGTGCCTTAGAATTAGAATTTAAGGATTACAAAGGACTTTATTTGCAGATCTGTTCAAATCCATGTTCTGTATGACTGGAACTTATTGTTGTCACATACTCAAGAACATCATATCATCTTATGTCATTGCCTGCAGAGTCTTATGCTAACCAGAGATGCCTAACTAGTACTCCTGCTGGGATGTCCAGGAGAAAAGAGGGGCTGGATGGCTGACAGACAGGCTTATTTTCTCAAGTCTTATTGCTATCATGATGTCTGTGATTAAAAGTACATTTATAGTGCCACTCTCACAGGCACTTTTCTATCTGAATTTGATGATTTGGTTTTTAAGCTGAAATCCAGTTTTATGCTGTGTGCACAGTAGGTAATAATAGGACTTCTGGAATGGTCTTAAGTTATCTAATGGCATAATTAGAATTTTAAATACAAAGGTTCCCTTTTCACACCATTACAATCTTCAAAAGTCTCTCCTTGCTTTATTATGAGTAAAACTTCTGTGTGAGGATGAAATAATGGCATATTTTCAGAAGCTGTGAACACAGTTTTTGAATAAAAGAGAATATAAATACAATAGTACTTTTTGATGATACAGAATTAATTAAAACAAATTAATAAATTATTCACATAATTTTAAGTAAGTGTATCATGGCTTGCTCTGTTAGTCAGCAGAGGTTGTGCTCTAGAGACATACAGCCTCTTCTGATGAGGAAGTGGACCAGTCTGGCTTCTAATTAGTTGTACCATGCTCTTTGTTTCCAGTGTCTGCAGGATTATGGGGGTCTGCTATGCCTAAGGGGGCTTTTCTGTGCAGGGGCTGTACTTAAAGAGCCAATGTTCCTTTAGATTTTAGGCCAGCAAATATAAAATCTGAGTGGCCCAAAGTGGTTTTTTTTTTAACAGTACTGGAACTAGAAATGGAGAAGAGGTAGATCTGGAGTCAAACCTGATTCTGCACAGCAGCTGTTCCTTAGCTACATCCAGCAGATCCTGGGCAGAGCTGAGAATTAAAAAAAAAAAACAAAACCAAAAAACGATAAACATGTTAATACTGGTAATATTGCCTGTTCTTTTGGCACTCAGCTTTCCTCTTGGAGAAAAGCCAGCTCATCTTCTTTCTTTTTCAGTGTTATATATTCTCTTGAGATGCTACATAGTCAGGTCAGGCTTTGTGATTTGTGTTAAAGTGGTGGAGCTGAGAGTAAATCTATTACTTTATTTCAATGTAGGAAGTAAGAATCTGAGCACTTACTGCTGTTCTTGAATCAGTAACCAGAGGTTAATAAATGGTGCCACTCTGAAGATTTTTTTTTCTGCAGACAGCACCTGGAATAATCTTACAGGTATTTGTAAGACTTTAAGTATGAGTGAATTCAATGTAATTTTAAACTTGCAAAATTTTAGGTAACGGTGTGGACGAAAACAGATATTACAGGAGTTTTTATTGTAGTTCTGAAGCTGGAGATTTGAAACCATTTTGCAGTAACTAAGTTTTGCTGTGAAAATAAACATGTTTCAGTTGCAGATCAGGGTGATTTTGAGAAACAAGTTTAGTTGCTGCACAGAGGTTATATCTGCAAGAGTTATAAAAAATACATCATATGCAGGAGACCAGAAGTGAAGTATTACAAAGGCAAGAAATAAAATGAGTAAGCCAGGAATGAAAAAGGTTATAGTCTGGCTGGAAAGTAAGTGTTGAGTGGTCTAGGCATCTGCACAGTGCAGATGGGACTGATGTATTGTAAGCTTTTGTACATATCGAGAGCTACTTAAGATTGCAAAGTTTATTGCTATATAATTTTATTTCTGTGAGTACTGTTACCAAAATTCACAGATGGATTCAAGAGAGAAGTAGACTTGTTCAGAGAGATAGATGTGTGATGGTGATGGGCTGAAAATTGTCAGTAAGGGAAAAACTGGGAGGAGAGACAGCTTACTGAGTGGCACAGTGCTGCAGGAGAGACTACTAATTGGAGGTTGTCAGTGAGCAAGAGTTAGAAGAATGAAGCTAAACACAGAATAATTTTTTTGGAAGACCAGTAGTGACACCGTTCCAGATCTAAGCCCGGGAGACTTCAACACTATCCATCAGAACATGTGCTAATTAACAGATCCCACCTTGCTCTAACAGGAGCAGTATGGAATTCACCCATTTCTTGCCTCCTGAACACCAAACAGGTGACTGTACCTGCAGTGATATTTGTTATTAGCTGTTACAGCTGGTGCAGCCTTTAGACAGTAGCTCTGGGGCACATGATGAGTCCTGATTAGGTCATGAATAAAAGAGGTGATGTAGGAAAGAACCTGGATGTTATTACCTGTTTTCTCCAATAAAATAAAGCTGATATGAGTGCAATCTATTTGACTACTCACATAATCTGAGTCTTGTGTGATTTGATTTTGAAAGCAGAAAAGGAAGAAATGAAAGAGGAACAGGAAAAAGTTAAGGGGGAAAAAGCATGAACAATTCAAATGTGGCTCTAGTGGGTTTACTGCAAGATGAAGCAAATGAAATTTCAGTCTGGATTTTTGAAGGGTTTCAGAGACCTCACAAAGTTACAGAAAGGAAGAGTTTTTATTAAGGTGATGGGAATCATTCTGGTGTGGTTTTGGGAAGCATTGCTGAGTTTGCTTAAGTGCAAAATAACTAAGAGAGCATGTATATAAGAGCTTAAAGAGATCAAGCAGTGATATAGATGGGGGATTTGGCTATCAAAATTATTTAGGATTGTCCAGCTTTTCCAGCTACTCCTTGTGACTAAAAGGAAAATGAGGAGGAGCAATACAGACAGTTACTATGATCTTATTAGTCAAATCACTAAAACTAGAAGCATCTCTTTGGAATAGGAAACACACTTGGAGTAACAGAGTTGTGTTTTAATAATACATCAGCTGGAAGGTGGAGTTACCATGGCTGAGGGTAAGAAGGTGGAAAGACAAAACAAGGGGTGGGAAAAGGTGAATATTCTACACCAATAGGTCTGAAGAATTTGCATTACAGTGTTATTTAACTAAAATAAAAAAAGAACCCATAGGTTGCTTTGTAATCCTGGCCTATTTCAGGATTTTGTTGCCAAAACCAGAAGGAAATCTCTCTGAGCTACTGTTTTTCATCCAGGCTCATAGAGAAGCAAACAAAAAAATTTGTGTTAGTGACTCCCTTGTCCAAAGGAGAACAAAACTGCAACAACTGACTTAAATGTAGATGAAACAGGAACTTTGTTGTGTAGGAACATTATTTATATTTATTTCTTTGTTAAAAATACCTTAAATGTATAACAAATTGTCAATATCAAAAACCATTAAGGGAATTAACAGGTTATGTAACTGTTCTGCACATAAACCTGTCTCTTTGGTTGTCACCATGCTTTAGGATAGTCTAGACACCAAGGAAATGTTTTACCTCTCAAACATTACCTGACCCAGTACGAAACATGGAGAGAGAAAATCCTCACTGTTTGGATAGTGTTTGCTGCTTGTGCTTCCATCTCTGTCTAGGAAAGGTACAGTGTGTTGGATGGAAAATACCTGTGGACAGGACCTGAGCCACAGGCAGCTAATTGGACCTTGGGGACTGGATTATTGAGAATGGCAAGTGATGTGAAGTGAAGAATGTAGGTCATTTCAGGAGACTGCTTGTTGGGACAGAGAAAAGTTAAATTTCATGGTGAAGGTGTAATGATGTTGAACAAATGCAGAGTGTGAGGTAGTGTGAAGATATCTGGCGTTCTTTTCCTCAAAAAGGCAACATTTCCTGAAGCATTCTCCCTTAGATCAGCTGTTTATTAAATGTGGTGTGTGCAGCTTGGGAAAAACACCGTAAGAAATACTTCTGTAGTTTGAAAGATCATTCTCTTATTGTTCACTAACCTGTTGTCATCACTACAAGCTCTGACCTGGACCTCTCATTAATCATAGCTGAAGAGTTTTGTAGTTCTCACATGAGGGAAGGAAGTCAGGGTTTTAGTTCCCAGCAATCTTCTCTTGTTCATAAATATTTTTGTTACTTTTGTAACAAAAGGGAAAAGGAAAATTAACTCTCTGCTCCTCTCTCCTGACTAAACTTGTTCCTTATGGTGGAGTGTAGATATCAGCAATAGTAATGGGAAAAGAAAGTTCAACAATTGTGTTACTCAAATTTCTTTTGCAAAAAAAAAACAAACAAAAAAACCCCCAAAACCCTAATGTTTGCAGAAGAGAACAGCACAAGAATGCTAAAAAGTTATCAATCATGAGACAAGGTAACATGCACAAAGAACTAGGTACATTCTGCTTTTGGTTGCACTGAAATTTCTGGATGATGAAACTAATTTCAGGTTACTCTAGATTTTTCTGTTTACAAGAAAGACTAAACTAGTAGATTTATTAAATCAGTTGCCTTCCTTATGATACTAAAATTCAAAGAGTAAAATACTCTGCTTTTAAGTCTTATGAATTTTTTATTGTGTAGAATTCAACACACTGAGCTGGAACATGGAGCATGACTGGTGCAGATTTATGACTCTAATAGTATTGCAATCTTAGCTTTAGCTTTTGCTGTTGATTGAGCTAAATACTATTAAAATATTGTATTATTATGTATATAAGAATGCTTCTTTATTTTGCACTGCTGAGCTGACAGGTACTTAGAATATCAAAGCAACAGTATGGTTGTAATATGCTGTTTAAATTAAACTGGGACACAAACAAAAAATAAAATAAAGCATGTATTTTTCTTTAAGGGTCTGCAATTTTCAAGCTCAGATCTAAAAAGTATTTCCAAAGCCAATGGTAAACTGAGGATATTCTGTGCTTTAAGAGGTCATTTTTTCGGTTGCATGACTCTTCGTCCAAAAACTTTTTAAAGTTTCACAACAAACTCCATCAAGAGGCTTTTCTATTGAAATCTAATGCATTCTGTCACATTTTTTGCCTAAAGAATGAGAACTTGGCTAACCATAGCCAGAGGCAGGGCAGCAGAAGACGTGTACAGTAAGTGGAAGTGAGTGACTACTGACTGCCCAGGCATGGGGTGGGAAGGAGAGCTCAGCTCAGGCTGAGGCACGCTAGCAGGGTTGTGTCGTTCCCTGAAGATGTCCTTTGTGACCCTTCTCCTTTCCTCTCCCTTTTCCTGGGGCAAGAGGCCCCAGCAGGCAGGAGCTAGGACAGGGGAAGATGGCAGATCTGGAGGCAGGGGCTTAAACAGGGCTGTCTGTGCTTTCCCAGCAGCGATGTGGGACAGAGCAAAAGCCTCATCTTGCATCTGCCCCTGAAGGGAGGCTGCACAGCCCTGTGCATGCTGAGGGAAGAAACACTGTCATGTGTACATGAAGATGGCAGAGAGCACTTCTGCTGTGGTCCCTGGATTCTCTGCCAGTCCACACAAACAACGTAATTTGTCTGTTCTCCAGACATTTATTTTTTGAGTGGAGAGGAGGGCTGAGCACTCACAGGACAGCAAACCAGAGAAATTAACAGGATGCTTAGAGAACTAACAATATCATGTGGAACTACTCCTAATTTAGTTACCAGATTAAAAAGTGTCTGAATCAATTAGCCAGCCATCAAACCATCCAGTGCCTGGCTGGCATCAGTGACTGTAGTTTGCAAGAAATCCAGTTTTAAATGCACAGACATAGCTCTTGTTACCATCATTTACACAGTCAGTGCAAACTGGAGCTCATGTTGTCCCTCTTAAGAATCAGATTAACAATCAAATAGCACCAAAGACTTTTCTACCCAGACATCATCCCATTAGTTCAGTTTTTGGATTTGAGTTATTTCTAAAAATTCTGGAAGATGCCTGCATTTTAATGCTATAAATTTCTTCCTGAAAGGAGAGATGGGGATTTGCAGGTGCTCATTGTGCGTACATGTCAGAGAGAGAGAGAGGCGGCTGGCTCACCGCGCAGGTGTCTGTGCAACGCAGCAAACCTCTCAAGCTGGTGGAATCAAATTACAGCATTGTGCAGTGCAAATGAGCTTTCTTTACTTGGCAAATGAGAGGTTTTTTAGTACATAGATATTTAAGTGGGATTTTTTTGGAAGTCAAATCAACAGGCTGTGTGAGGACAGGCTGAAAAAGGGATGTGAGATGCAGGCGGCAGCTGCATCTGTACTGATGTCATTGCTCAGCCTTTCACCTTGCATGTGCTTGCTATATTGTAAAAATAATTGTAAAATAGGAACAATTTCTTCCATGTCTCTTCTCCTTGTAAAGTGCTGAGTGACAAAGTACTGTCTGGAAAACAGTCATTTTTGTGGTTGAGAAGAAAGGAAGATAAGACCTGGGAAAACACTGATGAAGGGGCATTATCCTTATTTCACCTTGGTGTTAACAAAAGCCTTAACAAGCCTGGAGCCTGAGTGCAGAAAATGTGCTGGTGAGCGTGTGACCAGCCCATGCACACCTGCTGCTGCAGCTGGGAGGGAAAGCAGGAGCTGCTGGAGGTTCCACTGTTTCTCCTGTATTGGTTTGCATTGCTAAGGCTGCTGCACGTAGCAGAGCATGGCTGGGGGAGAAAGCAGGGCACCAGCAAGGAGCAAAGCCCTGCGATGGTGCTGTGGCTTAACCCCAGGAGACAGAAAAGCAACACACAACTGCTTGGTCACTCCCCAACCCCGTAGGGTGTAGGGGACAATCGGAAGGGTAAAATGATTGAGAGTTTATTAAACTTGTGGCAGTTTAATAATATTTAACCGCACCCCCACAATAAAACAAAGGAAGTGAAAAACAACAAAGAGGAAGGGACACCTCCCTCTCTCTCTCCTCCCACTACCAAGAAACACAAATTATGCAAAAGTAAAGAATTTCTCACCACAAACTGGTTGGTGCCCAGAGCAACATCAATCTCCACCAATCTCCACCTCTGCCCAGTTTCATTGTTGAGCATGATTCTATATGGTTTGGAATTTTTCTCTGGTCTGCTGGGGACAGCTGTCCCAGCTGTATCCCCTCCCAGACCCTTGTGCATCCCCATGCTCCTCACTGGTGAGGTGGGATGAGATGCAGAAAGGGCCCTGCCTCTGTGTAAGCCCCACTCTGCCATACCTAAGACATCCCTGTGTTGTCAGGGCTTATCATCATCTATCCAAAACCGCCCCACACCAGCCACTATTTAGAAAATTAACTCTACCTTAGCCAAAACCAGTGCAAATTGCTAGGGATGCTGAACCATTGCATTGGGCCCAATCAGTGTTCCTGTGTTCAAGGGGTAGATTCCAATCTCTGGTGCTCTGTGGTGTAGGAGAAAGAATGAATCAGTGCTTGCTCCAACGTTGGTCTTGATCCTTCACCAAGGCTTGCACAAATCTCTCCCCTGCAGGTGGTGGCATTTTTAAATGTATAAGGGCAAGGGAAGGGGAGCCAGTGTAATTAGAAGAAAAAAAAAACTTGAAGGAGAGCTAATTAATGTAGTAATTTTTTTTTCTGGCTTTGTTAATGAGGAAATGGAATCAGGAAACAGAGATACTGTATATGAAACATTTTGACAGTTTAAAAACTGTTAGCTGCATCTAGTGAGACTGCTTAATTTTTAGTACTAATAGCAAAGCAATTCCCAGAACAACAGTTCTCTGAGCTGCAGTGGTACTCTGGGGATGCTGGTGATGTTTGTAACAATATTACCCCTCTTCCTTTTTTTTTTTTTTTTTTTTTTTCCAAGTCTCATCACTCCCCATTTATTGTGATACTTGCTGAGTGTGATGAGAACAAGGGAGATTCCTGTTTGGAGTGGCTCCTGGATGTCTCGCCACATCTCAGCCAGCTCTCCCAAGGAACAGCTGCCTCCTCCATCCCCTCTTTTGCCAATAATTCAGCAGTCACCAACTTTCACCCAGCATCAAAGGCAGGTAAGGGGCAGATCACTGATGACTTTTCTCACAGTGAAAAGCACCTAAGAAAGAAATGTGTTAAATGCCTATCCTTTCCCAGCATTTTACACAATGCTCCATGCAATAGCTGATAACATCAGGTGAAAGTGCACAACTGGAAAGTAAAGCACCTAGTTTTGTGGCATTGACCTTTTTTGCTGTAGTACAGGTTTTTATAGAGAGTTGGTTGAACAAAACCATATATCTACTTCTTACCCTGAAGCAAAAATGAACACAGAGAAGAGCTAGTACATTGCTTTTCTTTTACCTTTATACCTTGTTATCAAAATATTACAATACAGCATGCACTCACATTTTTAATACAGGCATCTTGGCATGGATCCATTTATAAACATTGCTTGTAAATGCCAAGCTCACATTGAAGGCAATGGGATTTGAGATGTCTAGGACCAAACCCAGAGCTCTTGAGTAGATTTGCTGATTTGCATGACAACTCACATTTGTTTGTGTATTTTTTGTACAAAAATAAATTGTTTCTTAAGCACATATTTTATCTTTCCTCATAAATCTATAGCTGTCAAAATGCAGTGGTCCTGACTGCCAATCTTTCCTATGGGCTAACATGCACATAAGTGTCCACAGAAGGAGAAACCCCAGAATTTTCTGTTCTCCCACATTTACTTGCTACAAATGAGTATTTACTCCAAAAGGTTCTGTGCCAGACAGCTTCGATTATAAACATGAGCATTTGAATCTGTCCCACTCTGGGCCAAGTTCAGAACTGGTATTAACTCCAATTTGTCTGTTGGGTTTGGGAAGAAGGTGTTTTCTTCCTTTTCTAGAGAGAAGTGGATTTGCTTCCAATGTAAAATATTGCTTGAGCTGTGCTTCTTCCAACAGTTCTGAATATAGTGTGCAAACACTGTTTTAGGCTGAACAGGAAATCCTTGATTACTGTACGCAATCCATTGCTCTCAGATGAAAACAGATTATAGCATTTATTTAATAAACTTCAATTTACTCCACTGAATGTGTTTTTTCCCCCCTTCTAGTACTAACTAGAGGACTGGTCAGGAATCCTTTCTTCCAATGGCTCAAAATGTTCTTCTGAACCCAACCTTACGTGTTCAGGAACAATTTATACCCATTTGTTCTCATGCCACCATTTTCCTTTAGCTTAAATAGCTCTTTCTTCTCCGTGTGTTTACCTCCCCACAACATATTTATAGGCAGCAATCATAACCCTCATTGTTTATCACATCTCTATTTGCTACTTTAATTAGAAATAGCAGCCTTGATTTCTTCCTTTTTCTTTTCTTTATAAAATAAAAGATTGATTATTGGATATTTGATGCCACCAATTTTCTTTCTTTTTTCCATGTTAATTTTAAATGGCATCAAATTGTTTAACTTGCTGCTCATACAGAAAAAAGAATTTTATGCCTAATTGGCTGCATTTTCATAGCTACACAAAGGGGACATTGCATAAAGGCAAAGCAATTGGATCCCCTGTCACAACAAATTAGAAAGTATATTTTTGGTTCTTGTTAGGGTAACAAAAATACTTGAATCCTTCACAAGCTGTATAATCATTTGACCTATTTATGACCTCAGGTGCACTTGGTTCACCTCCAAAGACCAAATGAAGTGATAACTGTAGCTAGTCAATAATCCAGGACTTAGCTGGCCCAGGAGACATTAGTATTAGTGTCCTATGGGTGATGTCTAAATTAGATGGCAGTCAGGTATGTGTACACTAGAGTGGTCATTAGAGTGGGCAGATGTGCACAGCTAATGGCTTACAGTGGGGATTGCTGCAGGGGGAATTCCTTGAGAAAAAAGTGAGTTAATGTGAGACAATAGGCTATACAAAAGGGTGCTTTTCTGCCACAAATATTTTCAGCATACAGACTAGTTATGAGTCATTGATGGACAAAATATGTGAATTATTAATTTAACATAAAACATGAAACTAATTGGGTGCACAAACATCAAAACTATACAAAGGAAGCTTTTAATTCTAAATATGTAAAAAGCAGGAATGCAGCACAGAGCCTTATGCACAACAGAATAAAGCTCTACACATGTAAGCAAAGAATGTCTGTGATCTCACTGCAGCATTGAGAGATAACCAGCATTACTCCCAGATCACAGAGAAAACTAAGTGCACAAGTGACCTATGTTCCAGCATCTATGCAAATCCCAGGCAGATGCAGAG
This sequence comes from Certhia americana, assembly GCA_018697195.1. Lineage (NCBI taxonomy): Eukaryota > Metazoa > Chordata > Aves > Passeriformes > Certhiidae > Certhia > Certhia americana. Next base: position 129,626,459 of record CM031858.1, on the reverse strand, counting down.
ATTTATATACACTTTACACACCCCTGAGGAAATACCCATTTTATACCACTGATGGAGCAGATGTATTTTCCTCTGTGAAATGTGCACAGAATCTGATCAGAACAAAGTGTTTAATGTATTCAACACAAGCACACACCATCTCTTAACTTTACCAGGAAACTGGAGTAGAGAGCAATGTGGTACCAGAACTAATTAGAGGGTTTATTGTATGCTATGACTGTGCATTTGCAGGAGTACTTTAGAAGAATCCTGTGGCATTCCAGCTGCATTGGAAATTCTTATCCAGTCACAAATAACTTTTATATTGATCAAAATTAGCATTGTGATGAAAAAGCTGTCACTGAGAGGTATTACAATCCCTTGAAAATTTTGATGAGGGTTTCCAATATTTTCTTCTCCTCCCCTCCCACTTCTGTCTTTTATCTTTGTGGATATGGAAGACAGAAAAGTGAAAAACTTTGGGCAAAAGCCATTCCCAAAAAGAGCCTTATAGAGCAACCAGCCCAGTCTTCCATCTGGATATTTTGTAACAGGAAAGTGCAAAATCTGAATTTGTACTTATAATTGTTTTGGTGTCATACCATCAGAATAAAAGAACACAGTGTAGTTATGGTCTGTGTAATCCTAAACTATAAAATGAGATGTATATTTCATTTTCAAGGCGTTTGAATGTGTCTTGTGCCATGGTCATGGAAAATTATGTAAGGATCTATGAATAAAACATTTTGATTATGTAAACAGAGTAGAAACATAAGAAAAAAGGAACAGAACATGCAATAATGAATCAAGAAGGAAATTAATCCTTTAATCTTTTTCTGACTTTGGATTACTCATAGTAATGTCCAGAGAAATACATAATTTACAACCTATCCACTACAAAGATTTTAATCCTCAGGTGTTTTTGAACCCTAAAGATGGAGAAATTATTGTTAGCCCTTCTAAACCATTGACACTTCAGTGAGGAGATCCAAAAAGGGGCTCATTAGTGTCCGTAGATTTAAACTCAGGATTAGCAAGATCGTGTTAGTGTTGAACTCAGGACAGTGGAAGCCAGCCTCACAAAGCAAACAAATCACCCATCCTGCTTCTGCCATCAGCTGGCAATAACATTGCAAGGAAGACTGCTTGTTCCAAGGAACTTGTAGCTCATGTAGTGACACAGATATTTATCAGTCTAATGAAAGCCTAGGAGAAGGGAACATATAATTTGGAAATGACTTAGGTAGCTGAGTTATTGAGGGGTTAAATATAATACAATTATTTCATGATGCCAAGTGATACGGCAGCTGATTTTGAGATATGATGTTTTAATGATAAATGAGCTCCTGCGACTATTCCGGACGTTATTGCTCATTGCCAGTGAGACAGGTTTTGGTGCTTGTTAGCTGAAAACCCAGGATCTGTCAGAAGCAGGGTACTAAGAAGCTCATTTATAATGACTAATAAAAATGAAGCATTCCCATTCCAGAACTGATTCTTACTAATATCATTTTGCAACTAGTGAAGGGATATGAGGAACATCTAAAATAAAGACTATATTCCCAGATTCTTGCTAAGAACAACCCAGACCTTCTCAAAATGCAGACCTTTCTGCTTTTGAATTAAAAATGAAGCATTATTTTGGTGATTGGGCTTTCTTTAGATAATCATCTGGAGATGCAGTAACTCCAAACTAGGTTTTCTGCTGGCTTATAGGTTGGCATTGGTCCAAGCGAGTGAGTGAAACCACAGGGAGCTCGACGTCTGAGAATCCCCATCCCAAGCTGTATCTGACTGAGTTTAAATGGTTTTAGAGTTTTAAAAGCTTATGATTCTTCAAACTGTGTCCATGGACTTAATGCAGCATTGAGAAATCCAATTCCCTGGACAGAGACGTGAGTTTTATGTTGTAGAAACTGTGACTGATGGTGAAACAGGAAAGGGTTTATTAGTTGATCAGATTTGTTCTGAGTGTTTGCCATCTTTGAGAAATCCCATGATCTGGAAAAATAACTAAGTTGGTTTGGGGAATAGAGAGAGGGACTGAGTGTTTCCCACTTTTGGGAACTTTTGAAGAGTTTGTTTGAACAAGAATAGAAATTATTTTTTTTTAAAAAATTGGAAGTCTTGCAGAGATCATAGTTGGGTACAAAGGCTTGGTGTGTCCCTACAGGTAAGAAGGAAGTTTTGAAAGACTTTTGAGTTCTGTCATCTTTATGAACTGGTTTTTTACATTTTCTGATGGTGACACTTGCTATCTGAAAACTTCTACCAGCTCTCAGAATTGACATAGCACTAAGGACAGTCAAATAAACTGGACTGATGGCACAGTGTCCTCATGTGCAGACCCCTGTGGTGAGGAGGTGGAAGAGAAAACTAGCAATGGTTTGGAAGGAAAAAAATAAGCAGAGGTAAGATGAGCATTTTGAGAATTCAGAATTTCTCATAGAGGAGGAGGTGTGCTTTGAAAACTTGAGCATGGACTGACAAGCGTTATTAAATTTCACCCTTTTCTCCATTTAAAATGACTTTTTTGCGGTTAAATTTTGTCTATTTACAAAAGTTCACCAGCCTGTGTGTTTCCTGACCACTGTTCAAATAGAGAAGGAGTGCTGAGCTAATATTTGCCTACCTTAGCAGTGAGAACAAGGTCAATCCTACATGCTGGTATCTCTTCAGGAAATAGTTCTAGTTTAACACCAGTGATTTCTATGTTGCAGCAACTTTTAAACATCGCTCTTTCTTCAGAATCCTTTTCCCTGAGTGATAAACAGGAGACACCACCTGAGAGAGCAGGGCGAATCAAGGCTGAAGGGAATAGCTGGGGCAGGGTGGATGAGGGTGCTTCTCAGCTCGGGTCCCTTGGAGATGGAGAGAGCTGTGGCAGAGGGTCAGGATGCCAGAGGGCTCCTGTCTCCAGCAGGCCTGGCCAGTGGCAGTCCAGGGAAGTGTTGGTGCTTGTCCTTCACCAGCTGTGTGTTAGAGCTGATGAAAACACCCAACAGCAAGAAGGAGAATCACAGAAGTGAAAAGAGCATGAAGGAAAGAAGATGCAAGCATGCCAAGAGGAAAAATCTCCTGGCGGAGCAGGAGGTGAGAAGGGAAACCCATGTCTGTGAGTTCCTTGGTTGTCTTCCTTGGCCTGAAAGATCTCTGCAGATAGAAGGAGCTTACTGTTCTGTTCTGGAAGTAAAAAAAGCTTTTCAAGTTTTTTTCTTCTGGTAAAGAGAGAGATATATGCATGTGGCTGTGAAAGGTGTTTAGGGCACTGTACCTGCCTGGGAGGAGGTCACCTTCGTCCATGTGTGGTGCCAGGTTACTGACTGAGAGTCTTGACCACATGGCTGTGCCTCCTGTGCCAGTTCAAGGAGTATTTCACATTTCTGAATATTCAGCTTTTTTATAGAGATTGAAGCATCTTCAGACAGGCAAGCAGAGGCTTTCAATTCCCTTAGAACTTCTGAAAAATTCAGCTCTAAAGATCTTTTAAGTGCTCATATTTTTTCTGAGTCAGACAGAGCAGGTCTGGAAGCTGGAGTTTTTCACAATTCTTGGCATCCCCATTAAAAATGCAGAGCCAACATCCTTTTTCCAGTTTGACCAGAAATTTTATTCTGCTGCTAGAAAAGATTTTCTGGCAGAAGTTTGCTGATACTCAGATAAACTCCATGAAAAGTTTTTCTGTAGATGAAATAGTGTGTTCCAACTTTTTTGCCATAAAATTTGCCATTAAAACATTATTTCACAAAGATGCATCCTGTGCTGGAGACTTACAGGGGAATTATTGCAGATTTCTACCTGTGAAACCCTAGCAAAGACTGGATTCAAATCCTAGGTTTTGAAAATTTGGAAAAATGAGTTTTCCCTTCAACCTATCTTCCCCTTATTGGGTCTTTCAGTGCACTCATGCAGCACCAGTTTAGTGGGAACCCAGAAACTCCCAGTTGCTCTTTAAAATCTCCTTCCCACAATAGGCTTAATTTACTTGGAATGAGTCAATTAAATTAGCAGATTATCTCAGCTAGCTGACTTCCAAACTTCTCAACTGTCTTTGCAGTCCCGAGGGCAGCTCCATAGATACTGATCACACTGGACAGGAGATGGTGGCGTTGGGTTGATGGGCAGCTCATGCCAAAGGAGAGCACCTAGCTCAACTTGTCAGTGATTTCAGCCTTTAGGATGGATATTTTTGCTGCAAGAGCAGCAGCTCCTCTGGGAAGAGTTATACTCACATTATCCACCAGAGGCTTTTTTAAAATTAAAATTCATTCTCCAGGGAGACTCTAACAGCCCACAAGGATTCTGGGGAGGAGAAAGACTACAAAGAAATGCAATTGGGCTGAGGGGAGCTATTTTACTATGGCACGCTCCCTTCTTTCTTCTATGGCTGCAGCCTGGACTCACTGTCCAGTGCTGGGAGCTGACCATGGGGCTGCAGGGTCTGAGGTGTTGCTTGACCACACTGACCAAGGGGGGCTCGGCCAGGAGCTCGGCAGCCACCAGCTCTCTCTTTCCAGCTGCTGCTCCATGTGGTGGGAACTTCAGCACGTGGCCTCTGTGAGCACTGCTGTGTGCTTTGGCACCAAAGGCGACACAGTGTTTGGAGTATAAACAGGGCTTTACTGTCTGCTTTGTCTCACCTTTGCATTAAGAATGGGAATGAAGAAATCGAGCTCTCTGACTCAGGCGTGAATTTCTGATCTAACACCAGCTTCCTCTCTGTTTCTTTTCTAATTAGTCTCACAGAGAGGTGCTGGAATTGTTGAGAGGGTCCTGGAGGGAATAACAGTGTACATATGCCTTCTGCCCAGAGCATGAGGGGAAAACCCCCTCCTGTTTTGGAATTCCTGGAGAAGTGCAAATAATTATTTTATTGATCTTTAGACACAAATGATCTTTTGAAGCTTAGAACATACAAGGCTACTGGTTTTGGGGTGTGTGTGTGTGTGTGTGTGTGTGTGCGCGCTGGGGACTAAGAATGACAGGGTAACTGAAGAGAGGGCATTTGGAACTGAATGCATTCCTGGGATCTCTGGGAATAAGTTGGTACCAGGGGCTTTTCCCATGGCAGTTCTGCAGCTTTTATCTGTTTTCAGCACAATTACAGTGGATCTGCAGGGACTTTGAAAATTCCCCTTTAGGCTTGATTTGGGGAGCCCTCTGATTACAGAATTGATTTCTGCCTTTCTAAAATTTCTGGCTGATTGTCCCTTTAGTTAAAGTGTGGGGAAGATGTGAAATGGGAAGCTACAGAAAACTAGGCAAGCTATGTTTATTTTTTTGCTCCCTCTGATGGCTCATTCTGAACCCTTTGTGCACACACAGCTCTTATGCTGGCCAGTTGCAATCTTAAAAGTGACAATAATAATTCAGGTCACAGCCTAATAAAGTGTCTATAAACATTCATATCTTCTGTCATGTGAATAGCCTTTTGAACATCAGGAGTTTTATTACCTCGCTGTTTTTGTCAATAAGAGATTTTCCATGTGTCTCAGGTGATACAGTGATTAAGTAAACTAATAAGAGAAGAGAAAAGCAGTTTTGAAAAGTTTTTTGTTTTACCAAGTGGGTAAAAGATCCTAGAACCATAGTATAATTTGGGTTGGAAGAGACCTTTAAAGGTCACCTAATCCAATATCCCAGCAATAAGCAGGGAACACATTCAACTAGACCAGGTTGTTCATATACATCTATCCATTCGATTTTTATGTTTTAAACTTATTAGGAATCAATATAAAATATTAGATGTATTTATATTAAATATCTTTATTTTACCCACTTTCAACAGAAACCTAAAGGGAGTGTTTTGATCAATATTTCCATATGAATTTCATTAGTCATGGAAACCAATTAGTTCCTAGCAGTATCTGTAATACAGATGCTTTCCACTGGGAACTTTGATGAAATTTAGCTCATTTCTCATAGGTCCCTTGACGCCCATGAGAACAGCAATATCTTTGAGGGCCACTACTGGTCCAGAGAGGCAAGGTCGTAATGAAAGTTTCCACCTTCTTCTTTGTCTTGTCTCATGAAAAGGAATGAAGGAATAAAGATTCAAACCTCTGGATTTTGCTGTCTCTAGAAATGCTCAGTTTTCCCATTGTGATGTGCTGTAGATCGAGCACAATTTACTAAGACAAAAGGATATTAGACCTAGATACATTCTCAGCCAGCAGTTCCTCACAAACCCGATTTCTTGGAAATTGTGATTGACTGACAATCTTGTTTGTTTTCTGTAGTACCATTTGAGCTTCTTCTTCTAGCAATTGTATGTTTTTATTTGAACTACAAATAATTTCTTGCCAATTATGCTGATGAAGTGTGAAGTTCATTCACAATTCCTCTTTCAGATTCCAGTTCAGTACACAATAATCTTCAAACTACCTACGGTTGGATTGTCAAGGTAGAAGTAGGTTATTTGTTGCTGACAAGATTTGACCTACATTAGAAGGAGAAAAACATAATTTCCCCTTCTTGCTGATTCTGTAACCTGTATTTACAAAAATATGTGAAGTCAATCCTTAAAGAAGGAATTTTGTGTCTCATGCCAAATACTGTCACCATGACTTCAGTTAGCTGACTTCACTGCAGAATGTAAGAGGAAATTATTTACTCTAGTACTGGCAAAAAAAAAAAGGTTTTGATTTGAAATTTATATGAGCATATATGTCCTTCAGAGGAGCTGATTGAAAAGAAAAAGGTGAAGACTTGTTAGCAGCCTGAAGGATAAGGAATTCTCTTGGGCTGATAGCAGCCATGGTTTGAGCACTGTAGACTGGAAAAAAACTTAAAACACAAATCTCTTTCTATTCAAGCAAACACTTTAACCATGCCTAAGGTGACTGGTGTTGGCACGACTTACTCCAGCATTTTTTTCAGTATATATGCCTAGGGCTGATATGCTCAGAGATGAACCCAGTGCTGCTGCTTCTCTGTGTCAGGTGTGGTCTGTTTGCCCAAGGGGGAGGAAGCTGTGGTACCCCTTGTACCATCTAACTGAATTACAGCAGTGCTTAGGCAGGACAGAGGAATGAGTCTGTTCAGGCTTTGTTCTTCTCAGTAAGAGCAAATGTCTGTGTTTAAGGGTCTGGTTCAAAAAATCAACCAACCAACACCAAAAAGTGTGGACAGAGCGCTGGGACACAAGACTTTTTAATCACCTTCCCAGCCTTGCAGCTACCTGGATCCCAAGCTTAGCTGAGAGTTTATTCTTTTTTTTTTTTTTAATCTCCACTCTACAGCTGAGTGTTATTGCACTTGGCTTTGTGCAGTTGTCATACATTTACACTGTGAACTATCTGAGAACGACCCTCTGGTAAAAAGCTGTTTTCACTACCAGAAAAGTTACTCTGTGTGGACATCAGGGTGACCAAGGTCAAAATCTATCCTTTGGGAATTTAGAAGCAGGCTTGCTTTTGCAGAGAAAGTAGAGGAGTCAGTTTGTATTCTCGAGACTCAGAAGCTGGTCTAGAGTTGGGGCTTTAGCAGACAGGTTTTTTTGGCTGGTAACCAGCCAATTACTTAACACTAATAAAGCCATGTGAAACAGTTTTTGCTGAACTTCTGGTTACAATTATGAATAGTATTTAACTCCAACAACAAGCCCCCTGCAACTGCAGACCAGGGGTACTCCTCAAAATCTGTATGACAAAATTGGTCTCTACTATGTGTGACCCCCAGTGTGATTCTGAGACAGGAATAATTCAAGAACGTAAATAATTAAACCTCATAAAACTGCAGTTCCACTTTCTCAGTCCTATTGTGCCTTGCATGATTTTTGAGGACTTTCACCAGTCAAATGAAGCTACTTGATGAGCTAAGGGGTTAATCAGTTTGGTTTCTTAACAATTCTTAACCACAATGAAAACATTTTAGCACCTAAGAGGAGAGATTGTGGGTGAAAAACGGAAGATACATGATTTATCACTCCCCTCACAAATAAAATTTATTCATTGCATCCACCAGCCATCACACAGATGGTCAGAAAATTGGCTTTGTGTAGGGATGTGGATTCAGGCATGAATATTAATATGAGACAGATGTAAACGCATATTAATATGCATTTGCTTTGCATGGACTGACATTACAATATTTTCATTAAAGAAACCGCATTTGAAATGGAAAGTATAGGTCACCTTTTTAAAACATAAAATAGTAGGGTAAAATATATTTACACTGTCCTGGAACAACAGAAACAATGGAATTAATTTTTTTATTTTAAAAAGAAAGAAGAGCGAGTGACTTTTCTTGTAGGAAAATCTGTTGGTTGCAGCACAACAATTAATAAATCAGGAAAACATCTCTCACTTTGTGGTTAAAACACATTTCCTCCCTTTTGCCTGCCTTGTTATGCTGGCAGTAATGCACATCATAAAGTGGGGGTGATAGATACCGGCCTTCAGATCAGCATACGGTGAAGTTCAGCTAAGTTAGGTAGACTGACTAAACCCATTCTGTCTCAAAATGCACCACTCAATATGTTGTTGTTTTTCCAATGGCAGCAATGCATAAAACCCATAAGATTTATGAAGATACAGTATTTCATGTGGTTTTCTTCTTTTTTTTTTCTAAGGGACAGCATTGATGTTAACAGCACCATTCACATCTGTGCATTGTTACTATTTTCTCAATGCTAGCATTGTGCCTTTGCCCAAAGAAACAGTGTCATTATAGATGTCACGTTATAAAAGACAATTTCACAGATATCTGCTAAGCATTTCTTTTGCAAAGGTACTGTAATGGAAATATTATTTCAAAGGGAACATTTGATTTATTTTATTCTTATATGAAACATTCAGGCGCATTCTAGCTGGTAGCTGTAACACTTGAGTGAAAAAACAGTTCTATAGTTGCACACATTTGCAAGGAGAGGCTGTTGTAGTTAAGATGAGAGGTATCAGCAGGCTGTCCAGTGTCTTCTCAGATCCCATGCACCCTTTGAATGCAACTATGTGGTTTAAAATCTGTGGAAGCACTTGCATTGTAAAGCAAGTGCATCTTGCATGTGCAGTTGAGAATGCAGGGAGCCTACCCTCTCCTCTGCAGCTGTGTATTTTAAAGACAGCACAAGTGTTGGTGCAAACAAGATGGAGCTTTTTGCCTGTGTTCAGTCCCCGTGGCCAGTGATGAAAACCCTTTCTATAAGATGGAGATAAGAATTACACTGCTGTAAATTGCTCTGAGTGATGAAACCCACAGGATATTATTGGCCAGGCCCCACTGCTTGCTAAGTGCAGGATGCGGCACAGAAGCCACAGCCCAGTGGGCTCCCTGTGCTCTCCCCTTCAGTGAGGCTGCTCAGGGCATGGCAGAGGAGCCCCCTGCTCTGCTTTCCCTGTAAAGGAGATGGGTTTGGAAAAGGTTCTGTAGAGACACCTGTGACACCTTCATTGCCCTAGGGAGGTGGCATTTTTGATTAGCTTTGTAGACCAACCAATCTCTCTGGATGGCACAGTGAGAAGGGGGTGGTATGTGGTGCTCCAGTGTTTTGGAAATCTCTATGAAAAGAGTAGTCTGTTAGCTCTTCATGCTGCCAGATGCCAATGGAACTTTCTTGTATTTCTTGCAGCAGATGCTGAGTAAATAAATGTGGACTCTGTGACCTTTGCTCCAGCCCTCCCAGGTGCTTGAATGACTCTGCACGAGTGTGTGCACATATGTCAGTTTAATGATGGAAGGGGAGAAGGAAAGTTTATACTTGTTTTACTTCTCCCCCTCCTCCCTTTTCAACTTCCAGAGTTTCAGAAAGTTTCACACAGAAGAGTGTGTAGCTTCTGGGAGTGTGCTGCCCGTGTTTTCCCTGTGGCTGACTGGCTCCAGCTCAGCTGTCAGTCAAACAGAGCATCTCCAGGAAGGCAATGCAGGGGGGACCCCGCTCCCGGCTCATTATGCGCTCCTGCTGATAGAACAGAGGAGATCTCATTCACACAACGTGTTCTGTAGCACAGGTAACTTCCTCAAATTCCCAGTCATAAATCTTACTAATTCAGTATTCTGTGGTCTGATTCACCTGGAAAGCTAGCAGAGGTTTCAGCAAATCTGACAGCTCCCAGTAATGCTTTTCTCTCATGATTTCCCTCTTCAGCCCATGTTCAATATGTCTTTTTTCTCTCTCCCTCTTTTTTTTTTTTTTCCCGTCAAAAAATCCCAGAAAACCAGTATCTTATTCAGCAAGTTGTCAGAAATTATTTCCAATGAAAAAATATAGATTTAAAAAAAACTCCAAAACTATTTAGTTTTTCAAAAATGAAAATATTTTTGTTTGTTGAACAAGCCTAGCTTATTTATGTCTCATATCAGCTGAGCATTCAATTGGATTTCCCTGGGATACCAAGTTGTTATCAGGGAGTCTGATTCCTTGTGCCTCACAAAGGCAAGTCTCTGACCAGGTGAACTGTGAGAAAATAAGGATGGTCTCCCCTTGTTTGCTTTGTTTGTTTTCTGAAAGTGTCTGATATTCACATTTCCTATCCAAATGCCAGTTTTCATTTAAGCGTAGCACAGGCCACTAGCTGGGCAATGAAAGGTGGTAGATAGGCACAGGTGTGACATGGCCCTGTTACCAGAGAAGATCTCACCCTCTTTTTGAGTGATAGGAGGTTTTTGTAAGAAGTGATGCTGTGCTTAGCTCATTAATCCCCCCCCCTGTATATACATGTTAATAGACCATATACTACAGGTTTTATGCTGGAAATCTTAATGTTGATCACTCGACATCTTGAGAGGTATATTTGCACAGTTGATTATGTTCTGATATTCTGAAAACAAAAAAAAAGGGGTGTGGTTATGTCTAGGTTGTGGTACCTGTAGTACCTCCTTTGGGAATAAAAAGAATCTGGCTGAAGGCCAAAAATTAAGTCTCCTTGTAAATGATATAATTTTAAAAATATTGTTCTCAATTTATTTTTCACTAGTAGGCAATCATTGAAGAAAAGAGATCTGGGATTTTCATCTGCATATGATCACTTCCTTTCCTTTTTATAGTACATGAAGTGTTCCATAAAATTGTTTTCAAGACAATGGGGTTGGAGGTTCCTTGAGCCCCATTGGATAAGACTCCAATTATCCTCATCAAGATACATTTTTTTCTGTCCTAGCAGAAATTTGGAGCAGTGGGCACTGCAGTATTCACCTCCATTCAGAGTGACTATTCAGGCTCTTCCAGGCAGTTTGTTTGTCTTTGTACCTGACTGAGCAACTTTATCTTGCTCTGCTCAATAGCCTGCACATCTCTCAGCTTCTGTTCCTTGTACCAGTTTTTGTTTTCTACTTATAGCTGTTCTTTGCAGTATTAAGAAATCAAACTCTGTTTCTCTCTTTGTGGAAAATACAGATTTTTACAAACAGTACCATTGTGAGCAATGCTTTGGAGAGCTTATGGGGTGCTAATGACTCCCTAGCATGCCAGTGAAGGGCAAAGAGCCTGATGGGGCTGTCACTGGCCATCAGAGGACATGTATCAGTGCCAGGTTCTGTGAGGCTCTGCATTGCTTCTCTCTGGATACTGTGAGGAATGTGCTGGCAAGATAGAACACTTGTACAGAGCTTTAGCCTTTTCTTCAGTTTTATTGCCTTGAAATTACTCTCAAGCCAGTTAAGCATAAATAAAATATTCACAGCACCAAAAATGGATAGCATTCCCAAGAATATTTGTACAGTACTGGAGTACAATTGAAAAATGGGAATCTATGATACCTCTGTGGGTTTTGTGTGGGTAGAGCCTTCTTATGGGTGAGCCCTGGTGTGGTGTCTGGCACCAGGGGTCAGCCACAGGATCTGCCTTTCTGCAGGCAGGTGCTGCCCAAGCCCTGTTAGCCAGTTCCTAGCCCCCTCATCTCCAGGCATTCCTCTTTAGCTTGTTAGTAGGATCAGGAAGATTGATTTCTTTTCCAGACTCACTTCCATCTGAGAAGACAGACAAACAGATTATTCCTCTGAGTTAATGCAGCTGCTGCTTCCCTGCCTAAAAGATGTCAAGGCATGGTCCCCGTTGCTTTACCGATCACAACCATCCCTGAGTCAGTGGAAGTGGAGCCTCCCTTGTTCCTTTGCACACCGTCCTGGGCAGCAATAGATAAACTTTGATATAAAATATGAGTTTCACTCAACCTTACATTTTAACTGCATCTGTACTTTGTCAGACACACTCTTACAAATGCCTAAATGGTTGTGTAGTCATTTCATGGTGAAATAGTCTTAGGATGATTTGACCGCAACACTGTTTTTTTGTTGATGCATACTGAAATAACCACGTATTTGTAGTGCAAGTCAGTCAGGATTGTTTTCTGTCTGTATTGGATTTTCAAGGACAGATGGCTTCAATGTCTAGAGTTCAATTCAAGTTAAAACTGGAAAGGAAAGTAGTTTGATTCTTTGCAGGAATTACTGTCTAAATAGAACCTGACTTCAACAGATTTCTATGCAAACCCCTTTGATTCCCATTTTCCATCTGTGATAAATTTGGGTTATTATTGTTGGATTTGTATCTTTCCTTTGATAAACATATTAAAATATGGTCAAAATAGCTTTTTATCTTCTAAAAGATATACTGTGAATGAAATCCCCTCTGACTTCCACGGGTTTAGAAGCAGTTTTTCTGCTTTTATTACAGTTGCACCAGGTTTTTGCAATTCTTTCCTTGTGGTTCTGCTCACAATGCTAATGCAGAGTTTGTGTTTGGCTCAGAAAGCAGCTGTAAAATGGAATTCAGTACCTGGAGATGTTAATATTTCCCTCACCTTGACACTTTCTCCATTTTTTGCCATTGATTATTACCTCCACCAGAGTGAAACTAGAGTCTTGGCAGTCAGTTTTGGGAGGGATGCCCAATGCCACACTTCTGATGTCAGGCTTCAGAGCATTCCCATAATCCTTTCAGTTTCTCAGCGGAGGACTTAACTCCCAGATGGTGTGAACTCAGAGCTTTCAATCTTTAAGCTTCTGGTTTTGCATCTTCCCTCATCGAGCAAGCCATAGCTGCAAAAAGAGACATCACAGCTGTCAAGACCTTATGGTTCCTGTGATGATGGTCAGTCATAGTTACACTGTTCTTCCCAGAGTAGATAGGATGACCTAAGATGGTTACAGGCAAAGAGAGGAACACTTCAACTCTGATTCACACTGGCTTGGTCATCTGTTCCCAGTTATTTCCTTGTGAAAATATCCCACTTTTTAACCTCTTTCCCGGTATTGTTTTTGCCTTCTGGACTTGAGGGTGTTGGTCGATGAAGAAGCTTGACATGACCCAGCCATGGGCACTCACAGCCCAGAAAGCCAGTGAGATGCTGGGCTGCATCCAGAGCAGGGTGGTCAGCAGGGTGAGGGAGGGGATTCTACCCCTCTGCTCTACTCTGGTGGGAACCCACCTCCACTGCTGTGTACAGCTTCCCCAACAGGAGAAGGACATGGACCCATTAAAGTGTGTCCAGAGGAGGGCTACAAAGACGCTCAGAGGGTTCGAACAGCTCTCCTGTGAAGGCAGGCCAAGAGAGCTGGGGGTATTCATCCAGGAGAAGGGAAGGGTCCAGGGGGACCTCACAGTAACAGTCAATTACTTGAAGAGGACCTACAAGAAGGCTGGAGATGGGCTTTTGACAAGGGCACGTAAAGGTAGGAGAAGGGGTATTGGCTTTAAACTGGAAGAAGGTAGGTTTAGGTTACACATTAGGAAGAAATTCTTCACTGTGATGGTGGTGAGACACTGGAACAGGTGGCCCAGAGAATCTGTCGATGTCAGGCTGGATGGAGCTTTGAGCAACCTGGTCTAGTGGAAGGTGTTCCTGCCCACAGCAGGGTGGTTGAAACTAAATAATCCTAGATAATCTTTAGGGTCCTTTCCAACCCAAGGCATTCTGTGGTCTTCTATTATCTATATTAGTATTATTACAATTTGCCAACATCTGTGTCATTGATAAGTTCAGCAATCTTAGCTGCTGGTCTGTAGCTGACAATGGCACTCTCTTTGATTGGGGCACCTGTGGGCATCCAGCTTCTTGAAGCAAGCAGGACCTCTCTGCAGCAGCAGCTGCCCCTCACTGCTGCAGCTGGTCCAGACCTGGGCAGTGTGCCTGGGTGCTTGGGGGAATTTATTCTCTGAAAGATCCTAAAATTCAGCAGATACTGATACCCACATTTTCCTAAGGTTGTCTGGCTAACTGTGGAAGGCAAAATGTAACATCATGTATGTCTGTCCTGATGGATATGATTTTGATAGGACAGGAGATACTAGTTTTAAACCTAAAAAGGTAGATTCAGGCTAAATATAAGAAGATTTTTTGGTGATGAGAGTGATAGAATACTGGCAGAAGTTGCCCAAAGAGGTGGTAGATGCCCCACCCCTAGGGATTCTGAACAACCTGATCTAGTTGAAGATTTCCCTGCCCATGGCAGTGAGGTTGGCCTAGACAGTCTTCGGAGGTCCCTTTCAACCCAAACTATTCCACAATTCTTTGATTCTATGACTCTATTATTCTATGATTTTCTTTCAGTCTTCCTTCCCAGGATATGGCATGGAGACCCTGGAGTCGAAAGTCATATTAAATTCTCTTGATTTGAAGAGCAGCCTTCATTCCTTCAGCAAATAAAAATATAACCCTGTAACAACTAATTTAACTGACAATATTTCACTTTCAGGATATTTTTACCCATGAATAATTTGTCCCTTGGAAAGGTGAATTTCTCACACCTTTATTGAGAATCTGAAAGATCCCCTAGAGCAGTTGCCCCTCCCTTGAGTAGGCAAGGAAACCTTGGCACAATGAGGATGAAATGGGCTGGTGCAGCCCCAAGATCAGGATCAGCCCCAGGACTGTGCTGGGCTCAGTGAGATTACACAATGCCATTGGATCATTCAGATTGTTTGCTGTCTTGCTAAGTTTAGGGCTGACAGTCAGATTTGAGCCCAAGTTCAGCAGTTTTCATCTTGCTAAGCTTTTGCTCAGTGTAGACACACTGTGTATTTTTGCTTCACTTAATGGGTTATTTCTGATGCACAGGGAGGATTAATTGTACCATGATCATTTTGCAGTTAGTATGTCATGGATATTAATCAATCTGAGTCTGGAAAAAGATGAGTATTGATCTGTGTTATTTGCTAGAAGTACACTGCCACATTTTTGCTTGAGAGCTCCCTTGTGAAATATAATTTGTTCATGCAAGCTTGAAACAAAAATTCAGTCACAAGAAGAGCTAATTAAAATAATGGCTTGTTACTATTTTAATATTAATTCACTTTTCAGTTGTTCATATTGCTGCATGCCTTCCTGTGATGACTGCAGGCCCACAGAATTAAGTAATGGCATGGACTGGAAGAGCACTATGGCCAAGAATGGTTCCTGAGAGCCCAGGGAAGTGGCAGATTACCACAGTCTGAGCACCCATCTGTGCCTGCGTGGCAGAAGAGCATGGGACTTTGACTCTGAATGAGTTTTCAAGGAGTAGGATGCAAACATCTGAATTCCTCCATGCATCCTCCATTCCCATACCCAAGGATTCACTCTCCTAATCTACCATTAGGGCGTGGCTCTGGCTTCTCTCTTGGGCCCCTCTGTTGGGTTGAAGAGCCTGGTGGAGCTGCTCTGTGGCCCAGAGTCCTCTGCCCTCCTGCTGAGGCTCCTTGTGACCTTACTGTGAGTGAAAGGGAGACTTCTTGCAGAAAAAACGCCCCATGCTGATGGTGAGGCCACCAACTGTTATCACAAAGGTGACAGTAGAGCTATGAACTATTTGAAACAGTTTTTGGGCAACACCAATCTGGACTGAATTTAAAAAGAAATCTGTCTCAGTGGTTTCTCTCCCTCCCTTTACATTCCTAATTTTCTTTTTTTGGTGGTTGGTTTTTTAAATCTTAAACACTTTAAAGACTGTTTTCTGGTCTTTAGTTTTAGACAGATGAACAACAGAACTTTACAAGCTGATTGTGTTCAGATGTACATCTGCAGCAATAATTGGGATACACAAGGACAAGGGAATGTGTCACTCTAACATTTCACAATCAATGTTGGAAAGCAACCACAAACAGAAACCACATTCTGCTGTTAATTGTTTGATTCAAACCCATAAACCCTGTAAAACTCAAAGACATAAGAACAATAAAATCACATAATGCTGATAAAAGGCATGCAAGTTTTGGGACCAGATTCCTGTCCCCAGATTCACACCAGCTCATGCACATATCTTGTGAACCAAGTTAAGATGCAAAGTCTCTTTTTTTCAGTCTCCTGCAAGCAGTGCTGCAGGGGAAAACTGGGATGACCTGAATTGTTCAGGAATACAGGCACATCCTACCCTCTCTTCTCCTCCTTTTTCCCCCCTCTTCATTCTCTTTCATGCCCCTTCTCTCTTGGTAGACCTTGATATTATTCAGGCTTTCCCTAAACCACTGTGTTCTCCCAAAGAAGCAGCATTAAGGAGGTTTGCACCTTGCCATGTAGCCTTTTTGAAGTTGCCTTAGAACTCAGTGGAAATTCAGATATAGTAGGAAAGTAACTGTATTTATTGCCCAAAAAAATAGTAAAAAAAGTTTTGTACACCTCCTTCCACAAATCCCAAACCTTCAAAACCTCTTAGCTAACAGGATCTGGGCTTTTCAAGTAACACTTTCCAAGCTGCAATCGCAAACAAGTATTTTCTGTGACTGTCTATTAAAATAAAAAATTATGCTCTTTCATATGAAAAAATAATTTTAAGATTTCAGTGACCCCTAGCTAATAAATTGTCCTAGTTTTGAGCTTTTCCTTTGGAGAAAAAAGTAGATAATTCACCTTTGGTTCAGCATTGTCTAAAGTTACATGGTTCTGCTTTTCCTATTTTGACTATGATGGTGAAAACAAAAGGTTCTTCTCCCAGGCAGGTGTAATGAAGCACCTGGAGCTGATACCTTTGTACGTTTGGCACTGAGACAGACTTTCTGTCAGTCATGGGTTAGGAAAAGGAGGTGAATTTCCACTGTTCTGCACAAAATAGGAGTAAAACTAGTCTCAAGTCTGAAGCAGCCTTGACTGAGATTGATGAATCTGCTACAACAAAGATAAGACCACATTCACTTGACCCAAACCTCATCTGAACCGTTTTCTGGAGATCATGGTATTTACAGTCATATATATACAGGACAGCATGTGATAGTTATAGAATTTGAAAATGTGAGTACATTCCGTGATAAGAAGGTGGAAAGATGGGATCATAGCAACTCTGAATCATCTGGAAGACAAACTAGAAACTACCATGCTGAGAACTTTGGAAATCAGGTTTGGTAAGCTAAATAAACTCCCTATGTCTCTGAGTTTTCAGGTAAAAAGCCTATAAATAATGCCCATACCTTTCCTTATATGGAATTTAGCCATTTGTATTCTGCTCAGGTCCCTGTTTCCCATTCAATTCTTTGTTTCCAAGCTTGTCTATTTTCATTTATCACCTCCTCTACTCCTCTCCAGAATCATATTCTGGTAGTTCACTTGCCTGGAAAAAGTTCACTGCTGCTTCTCTAGAGCCAGATCTACTTCTGCTATATCTTGGTGTTGGCAGAGATGCTGTTGGGGCTTGGTCATTTGTGGGCAAACTACAAAACAGGCAGTGTTGATTGAATGATGAATATCAATGCAAAGTGAGTTGACAGAGATAGGCTTTTGTTGCCAAGAATAGTAGGAAAAGGTTTTATTCCCTAATTTGCTGACAGCACTGCCAGATTAAAGAGCCAAGTGTCATATCAGAACATTGTTGGTACATGGAGAGGCTGGTGAATACTTCTAGATTCAGCTGAAGAAAAAGGGAAGGAAAAATGTAGGATAGATTGGTATCACTTATGCTGCAGTGGGACTTTGTCAGTAATATATTGCTATGAAAAGTTACAAGTTGTTTTCTATATGCTTTTACATTGCTAAAGTCCCTTTAATGTGCAAGTGTCTATTCTGAGAAATTAATGAAAAGTAACAATCACACCATGAGAAAATGTACAGTAAACAGAAAGCTCATGTTATGAATTTGGTATCATTTGTTTAAGGAAGAATATGCATATAGAAATAAACAGTACTTAGAAAGAAAAACATATAAATGAAAATCTTCTTCCACTTAACTCTTAAATCACAGGAAGAAAACTATTATTTTACTATTTTATTTTATTTTATTTTATTTTATTTTATTTTATTTTATTTTATTTTATTTT
>CM031858.1:129542339-129608313 GCA_018697195.1 Certhia americana | reverse complement strand
TTATTTTATTTTATTTTATTTTATTTTATTTTATTTTATTTTATTTTTTTAATAGTACTGTCAGCATCCAAAAACAACTGTTCTGTGAAAACCATGGCGACGTGCACAGTGTCTTCTTAAGGTGTGAAAAAATACCCATATAAATCTTCATAGTTCATTTAAATCTTCATGTTCATTTAACACCTTTTTCTGAACTACACTGTTCGAGGACTACCCTTACATTTCCAGGTTTGTCACTAATATTTACTGCACATGGGAAACCTTTCCCTAAATGTGCTGCTGTGTGTGTGTTTTCAATCACCCCTTTCACCCCTTCTGAGCTTGTAGGATGAAGGTTCCTGAAAGATTTCCAGCCAGCTGTATTTTAAACTTGATTACTTAAGTTTTGTAAAGACATAAGAATTATTTAAATACAATGATCAAATAGAAAGGAATAACAGCAAATCCTGGCTTTGTGCAGTCACCAGCATGTAGCTACATCGTGTTAGTGTTGCAAGTTTAGGGCTTGTGAAATGTACACCACTTTTTCTCTCTAAAGAAGTAGCCCAGAAAACAGAAGGAAGGAGCAAGGTAACACAGCAAATGTGAACCCTGGTTTAAAATTTCTTGAGACTAGTATATTGAATCAGGAGAGAGCATACTTAAAAAGAATTAATTTCTTTTCTTGATACTAAATTTGTGTTGATTGGCAGGCAGGCTTAGTTTTATGATGGGAGCCCATATTTTACTGGGTATTTCCCTGCTTTGTGTAGAGTGGGTGCCAGAATCAGTGTATGCCTATGAGAGTCTGGCCTCATGCTTTTCAATAACTGAGCCACTGGCATCAAGCAGCTACACAGTCGTTCATCCACCTGGCTTCTTTCAAGCTACCACTTTTCAGAACAATCACAACAATACTGAAAATTAAACCCAGTTAATAGAAAAAAATGTTAAATCAGTGCCCATAAAATTTAATGGGTTTATAGCAGTCTTAACACAGTAGGACTGAATTATCATGTTAATTTAATTTCCATTTCTAAATGAACCAGAAGGCACAATGAAGGTCAATTAACCACTGTCTTCCTGGTTTTCTTTAATTCTTCTAGTGTCTCTTTTAAATCACAGTCACCTGCAAAGCACTCAAACATTTTCTGGAAGTTCCTGTGTTTCTCTAAGAGATTCTATATGAATGCAATACAGTTAACAACAAATCATATGTTCAAATACATGGTTTGTTTTACCATGTTCTGTCTGTATCTGTAGATAAGTCTGAGTCAGAGCTACATAAACATTTCAGAGAGGTTTATTTGCTGGTATTCATTGCTCTGTCATTATTTTTGGACAAGTTTTGGGCTTTGGCAGATTAACATTAGCTCTGATCTATGTCCTTACAATCTAATGGGGAGTGTGCATCCTTCCCTGCCTGTTTCCTCTACTCACAGTGTTCTCCATCACTGATGGTGAAGCAACTTCAGAGCCTTCCCTAAAATTAGCATATGCCATGATGCCCTCCCAAATTTACAGCAGTTAGCCTAAGAGACTGCTTAGCACATTGCCCAGGCTCATCTCTTTTTAATTGCTCCCCTCTGCAGTCAATGATTTCCTCCTACCTTACATCTGGAGTGCAAGGTCTCCAGTTGCACCATGACAAGCTCATCTTGGTCATTATCCATAGAAATTTAACAGGCACTTTAACAAGGCTATAGTAATTAATGCCCTAGGCTGCTTCAGAGGCACCTGTGAGTTCCATTGAGATGAGCATGTCAGCCATGTGGTTTATGGTATTCGGGGTCGTGTCACTTGCCAAATTTACGGGTATGTTTTTTGTGTGCGCTCAGGAGGGGCTGTGACACCTGGGTGCAGATGCCAGTAAACTGCAGGATGGCTGAAGCACAAAAGGTAAAGTCTCTGCAGTGCTGAAGCTGATGGGGATTCTGCCTGTTGATTTTAATAGGGACAAGGTCATACTGGAGATGTTTAACTTTCCAAGGTCACACAGAGTCTTAGTGATCTTGCTGGGGATGTAGTCGGATGTCTTGGATTGCACCTTAGCTATGCAGCAAATCTCCCCTCCCTTCTGAGGAGTCGAGTCTGCCCATGTCTTAATGTTTCCTCTGGAATATATTCCTTGTATGTTCTTGATTATTTCCTTTGTTCAAAAGACTGTTTATAGACAAAATTATTTCCTCATTTCTCTTTCTGTGATGAAATGGGATCAAATGAATCATAATCAGAGCAACATATGCATCAGAGTGTTTGTATTTTTTTATTTATTTATAAAGATTTTTGTTAAGGAATCAGCAAGCTTTCCCACCTCATATTTAAACAGCCTTGAAATAGTGACCTAAAGAGATGTCAAAAAATGATAAATCTTTAATTTTTCATATTCTGTGGGCCGGAATTGCACAAGGCCTGAAATGTTGCCATATAAAACAGCACTCTTTGTATGGTCATATGTGCAGCATTGAGCTGTACAGAACTGACATAGCCTGGGGCAATGTTGGTTTCTGTATCCAAGCAGTACTATTCTTGAGGCCCACAATTCAATTTAGACCCACCCCCCCAAACACAGGCAAACCCCCATTATGTACTGGTGCAAAGTGTCTGTTGTGGGACCTGGAGCAAGAAATGGAGAGGTACCCCCTGTCCTGTCAACTGGGCATGCAAGACCCTATCCCCTCTGGCATGTGGGCACAGACCAGCTGCATCTTCTATGTATTTAATAAATGTGCCCCAGGTCTTGTTAAGCAATGTGTGTTCTGCTGGGCTTTTAAAGGACGAGGCAAGTGAGTAAGGTTATGTGTTACTTGGGTGTTGTTCAAAAATTCAGCATAGTTTCCTGAAAGCTCAAACTTTTTTCTACTTTGGGAAATGAAATAAATCGTGCCCAGTGGGTTTCTTACAGCAAAATGCAGGCTGCTGTTATGGCAATGTAAAAGAAGAGCAAAAATAAAGATAGAGAACTAAAGTTTAAAGAGATTTCTGCAATTGTCGATTTCAAATGCAGAAGCCCCTTAGGCAAGTGTCAGGCGAAGCTGGTAGGAGGGAAACCAAGAATAGTCTGTAGAAATAACTCCAAAATGTCATTGAAAAATAGAAGGAATGAATCAATTATATAGAACTTTTAAAGCCATCAATTAGAGAGCAGCAGTTCTTTTCTATAGGAGGAGGGAAAAGATCTGCAGAAGTTTATTTCTATTAAACCATAGTTTGTATTCTACAAGACAGTAATGCTGTCTGTTATCATGTGTGAATTCTTCAAGATGTATTTATAGTTATTCTGCTGAAACAATTCCAACCTGCATTGATGGTATTCTAAGTAGACTCATATTGGTGTCTTTTTTTTTTTGCTTTTTAACTTTCAGTGTCAGATCCAGACACACTGATCTTGCTATATTTTGTGTGAAGGCTTATGCTGGGCATTCCTTTGTGGCTATCACTTAGGTTTCAATTTGAAAAGTCTTGTCAAAGACACCTGGAAATGATAGCTTATGATCTGACACAATGATCCTGTGTCACCTCTAACCACGAGCAGCCAGGTATCCAAAGGGAATAACCCAGGGGTTGAGCTCTGCACAAGGTGTGCTTAGCTCGATAATTCTGAATAATAATCCTGCAAATATAAGACCTGTCCTGCAATTTCCTGAGCAGAAGAAAGATGTTGGAGAGATCATCTGGTCCATAGTTCTAAGTTTTCATTTGGAAGAAATCAGCGTGGAATTGGATGAAGTGAATATAATAATAAAATGTATAGTAAGGAAATCTTGGATCCTGAAACTGGTGGGCATCATTTATCACCCTTGATCTCTATGTGTACCTCTTAATTCTAGACAAGAGTCAAGAAAGTTAATATGTGGATTTTTGGGATTTTAGCCAGCACTGTGTACATCAAGATCTTCAAAGTGATTTTGTATGTGCCAGATTTGAGATAATTATTGTTTTATCCACCTTAAAAGCTGCCTATTCTCATGAAGTGCACAGAGCATGCACTGACCACCTACTCCTTTTCCCCAGCAAAGGTAATACCTGTTATTTTTTTTGTGTGAGGCAGATTACTGAGGGTTTTTCCCCTGCATTTAAAAATAAGCAAGCTTTAGGTTTCTTTCCCCTTTTTATATGAACATTTGTTAGTTAATTTTTATGACTGGAATGACTTCCTATGACTGATGTGCTTTGTATTACAGAACATACAGCATGAAAGCTGGTATCTATTTTCCCTGTTTTTCATGCTGAAATGGCTATTGAGTTAAGATGGTGGTGGCTTGAGCTTCTTGGGGATTGTTACTGAGTTTCAGCCAATTAAGATACTGAGTCATGAAATCATTGGATTAGTTAGATTGGAAAAGACCATTAAGATCATCTAGTCCAACTGTTACGTTGTATGAAATGCAGTGAAAAAATAATTTTCTTTCACCAGCTTGGCCACTGAAAGGAAACTGCCAGCAACATTATTTCTCTGAGAGGAATGTAACCTATGTGTGCATATGTATTTGTTTCCTGCTGCATCTGCCAGGAAAGCTGGAGAAAGATGTTACTCATTACCTACTTGGAAACATCTGTCCATTTTCAGAGCATAGCTTTTACAAGGCATGATATTAAATATTACATTTACACATCCTGAAAAGATTTAGAAAGGGAACAAAACTGTTACAAACAGTGAAGGGAATGTGGTAAGACTTAGCAGTCAGAAATGAATGAACATGTTTTTGCAGAGGAATGCCCTGCAAAGCTGCTGCTGGAGAGCAGGAGATGTGCTTGCCTGGCTTGGAGACAGCCCCATCCAGGGTTATCTGTCTCTCTTCCTGATGTCCTCCTCCCCTTTATGCTAGCTAGCCAGAGTACTGCCTATATGGCATGGCTGGTCAGCAAAAGTACAAAAAAACCCCAAAGAAACCCAAGGCCTCTGTTGCATGTACACAAACCTACCTCCCTTGCCCTAGTGGTATGCTTAGAGCCTGATGGGCTCCTGTCTGGAGCACTTGGGACCTAAATTGGTTGGTAGAAACTTCAAGAAAAAGATCCAAAGTTCAGCTACCAAATTTATCAATTACCTCAACTCTTATTTTTCCTTTGATAGTTGAGTACTCTTCTATTTTCTGCTCCTATATTCCTATAGTCATGAAAGCTCATGACTAAATGAACTAAATGTCCATTTTACGAGTCAGTGTTGCAAGGCACTGAGGAGAAAGAAGTCTTACTATTGACTGAAAAACAGATGATATAGTATCATAATATACTTTTGCACAGGGAGATGAGCCAGTTCAATGCATCTCTCCCTTACCTTGCATCCTGTGTCTCTCCCTCACATCCCCTACACAGACATAGAGAGGAGGGACGTCTCTGGGGCTAATGGCCCTATGGCCCTTCTTCTATTTATATTTCTCAGTTGGGGATCTCTTCAACATCTTCATAAATGACTTGGGTGCAGGACTTGAAGGCATACTAAGTAAATTTGATGATAATACTAAATTGGGAGGGGCTGTTGACTCTCTTGAAAACAGAGAGGCCCTGGAGAGACACCTAGGTAAGTTAGAGGGCTGGGCAATCACCAACTGTATGAAGTTTAACAAAGGTAAATGCTGGATTCTGCACCTGGGATGGGGCAATCCTGGATAGACAGCCTGGGGAATGAGAGGCTGGAGAGTGGAACCACAGAAAGGGACCTGGGGGTCCTGCTCAGTGGAAAGTTGAATGTGAGTCAGCAGTGCCTTGGCAGCCAGGAGGGCCAACCCTGTCCTGGGGGGCACAGCATGGCCAGCAGGGCAAGGGAGGGGATTGTCCCACTCTTCTCTGCACTGGGGAGGCCTCACCTCAAGAATTGTGTAGCATTTTGGTCACCACAATATAAAAAAGACATGAAACTAGTATTGAGTGTCCAAAGGAGGGCCACAAGGATGGTGAAAGATCTGGAGGGGAAGCTCCCTGCTAGTTCCTCATCTGTCTGTGAAGTCTATAGCAGTCTGTGGATATTTTGTAAACGTCTTGGGTTTTTTAAGTTTGGACTTTTTCTGAGAGAATTTGTGGCTAACCACTTATTTTCTTCAGACTTTTAATAAGGACATACTAGATTTTTTTACTAGTGTTGTTCCCATTTTAGATGGATTCAGGTATGTGATAACATTCTAGATGACTACAGCACTTCCTTTTCCAGTTTCCATGCTACATTTACTACAGAAGTTTCCTATTCACTATGGAATCTGTGTATTATTTAGATACTGAATGAAAGCAAAAACATACCAGGCAGCCTGATTCCTATCTTTTTTTACCTGTCAACAAATGGAATCCTTGCAGCAAGAACTGTAAAACTGGGGAAGTCATATTTTAGAGGTCTCACTCTGCAGCCCAAAGCTGGGCAGATGTGGACCTTGTGAGGTCTCAGCTGAAACATGTCCTAAAGATAACGCCATTATATATGACTGCCCTGATTTCATATCCCATGAGTTAATGTCTGTGAGTCGGTAATAGAAACATCTCAGAATATTCCAGCTGCCATACTGACACGAGGAAACACCTGGCTATCATATTAGGTGATCTAGAAATAGCTAGTCTGGACAGATGTGGTAAAAGTGGTTGAGGGAAAGTAGTTTCTAAGATGCTTATTTATATGGTGTTCAGCAACAGTATCCAAAGAGATTTTCACCGTGAAGATTCTGAGGATGCTTTACAGATGACATACTGTCTTGTAAATCCAGGCATCTTGTTTTTGGGTCATGTCATCTCTGGGATAAAGCTTGGGATTCTATTTGCTTCCCTACATTCCATTTCCGCTGACTAATTTTTAATAGAACAGGGACTATGCTGATGGGTTTGTCTAATTTCCAAAAGCCTTTGGGACACAGGTAAAGAGTGATTGCCCTTTTTATTCATAATCTGATCTCTCCTGAGCAGCACCCCTGAGAAATGGGGTGGAGATTGGTCTCCTGAATCCAGCTATTGATGAGTTTCAAGCACTGCCTGCAGTGAGCTATGCTGCATCTTATTAAATGAACTTGAGACCTTGTGAATGACACTACAGATTTTACTTGCAAGGTGAGGTATGGACCACCAGCACCAAGCCTAGGAAATTCTGAAATTCTGCTTTCCTGTTAAGACCAAAAGGAGTTTCACACTGCAGATCAGTCCTCAACTTTTCCAATCAATCACTTTTGTGTTTGACAAAAATTCTCCTGTAACAAGCTGCAATGGAAAGGCCATCTGTACTTTTCCTGTACATGCAGCGATCCTGTTCCATGGAGTTCCAGTGGTCCTTTGGCTCCACAGCACTGAAGAGATAAAATAGTTTTGCTCAGAAAAGGTGCAGGGTAAACTGAAGTCATTTTATGAAAACAGCTATGTTAATTTTACCTTTGAAGGAAACACACACACACACACAAAATCAACGGTTGCCAGGAACCATAACAGAGTGTTGCAAAAAAATGCATAGGAAAAGCCCCTCAAGCAGTGAAGGCAGAACAGAAAAACACAGTCAAAATATTTGTTTCTCCTCTTAAAAAAAAACCAAAACAAAACAAAAAGCAAAACCTTTTACAAATTCTGTAAAGAGAAGCTGTTCTCTCTTATCTTCCAATCTAACATGATAATGATTGAAAAGCTATTTTTTAATAAATTAATACAGTGTGATTGTTAAATACACCTTTTTCCTCATAGGGGCCGTGGATCTTTTTATTTTTTCTAGTGCAAATTGCATCACAAGGCAGCTAATGTTAGGCACTGCATCTGGGTAATGACTTGATAAATTATTTGACTCAGTGGGTGCTGACCTCGAGTTTATATGATTTCACAAAAAATCTGAATAGAAACCTAATGGAGATAGACATGGGTTTTTTTTTTTCTAAATATAGCAGCAACTTAAAGACCAGCAAAAAAAGTAAGTACAAAAGTTAACAAGCACAGTTCCTTAACTTCTCATTGACTCAAAGACACTCAGTTGTGACAATCTTCTGCTGCTGTCATTGACAACTGGTTTAATATGCTGGATTATTTTAAGGTGCTTGTCTGAAAAGGTACATTGATAATAGGATAGCAGTATGGGCCAAAACATGAAAAATGTACTTTATGTCTCTGGTATCTATCTTATATTTTAGGTATTGCATATTAAAAAGTTCAATAAAGCTGTGACCTGTTGCTTATGGGCTGGCATGTAGGCTCAGAGCACACATGATTTGTTTGCCAGCTCTTCTGTTCTTACACTTTGAGGGCCCAATTCCCCCCTCCTCACCTTCACTACTGAAGGCGAAAGGAAGAAAAGCATAGGGATGCATGAGGTACTGTACAAAAGGCATTTGGGAGAGCTGCCTTTGCGGTGTGATTGGTCATTAATATGGACATGGCCAGTCATTTGGGGTAACACTGGAGAGGCTTCCTATAGCCTGGCTGCTCTTGCAGCAAAGCCATCTCTCTATTTCTGGAATGTTTTGTGGAGTCCATGAGGCAGCTCATAAAGTTTCTGAACACTGAAAGGGGAAGGGGGGCTGTGCAGTGTCCATGGTCTTGGCTCTATGTCCCCATAGTCACGACAGCAACCAGAGATAGTTATAATGAGCCCCACCTCTGAAGAACCTGCACTGCATTACCACAAAACAAAATTTAGTCAATCAACTGCATGGGTCTCCTGGTCTGAAACTGCCTTTCCTGCATTGAGGAGGGATGCAGGTTAAGTTAGACATATTTCTGGGGACAGCCATGTGTCTTGAATGGGGGGGACAGTGGTGTGTCCTGAATCACCTCCCTGTCCTCCATGTACCTTAACACAGCTTCTAGGTGAATCTGTCCCATTAGCTTCATAGGCACAGAGGTGAGGCAGACAGGTTGGCAGTTTCCAGAGCACTCCTTTCTACTCTTTTTAAAGATGAGTATAATGTTTCCCTTCTTCCAGTCAACAGGGACTTCCCTTGCCTGCCTTGACTTTTCAAATATCATAGAGAGTGACTTGGCAACTATGTCAGCCAATTCCCTCAGGGCTCCGGGATGCCTCTCATTGGGTCCCACAGACTTACACTTGTTCATGTTCCTCAGGTTCTCATGAACCTGACCTTTATATACAGTAGGAAGCACTTTGCCCCCCTAGTTCCCGTCTTACTGTCCATCCACTCAAGGGGTGTGAGAAGTCTGAGGCTTCCTCATCTGTTGCTACCAGTTTTCTAGTGTTATTTATTGGGGGGTACACCTTCTTTCACCTTCCATTTCTGACTAACATACCTATAAAAAGTCCTTCTAGTTATTCTTCATGTCCCTTGAGAGGTTCAATTCCAGCTTCAAGAAAGGGAAGACTGTGATAGAACTGAAGAATGAGGGAGCTGAGGACTGAGGTCAGCACGCATGTAAATTCAGGGGAACTAATCCATCATCTATGACAATCCCACATGAGATGGCAATAACTTACAGTCAAAATTTAAATTTGGCAAACTGTGTTTGGTGGAGTTGTGACAGGTTTGGACCCATGGGGTTTAAATGCATACAGTTGGTTTATTTCTCAATTAAGCTAAATACAAAAGGGTTACTTTATTTTAGAGATTTTTAAATGTTTGGATTGCATGTTGTAGAACCATCACCCAATGAATATTTTCTGCCAAAACTGAAATAGATTTCTTCCAGAGACATGAGTCTTCAATAAACATGTTGTAGAAATGTGGAATTTTAATCCTGATTATAAACCTGACAGTTTAAAACTTCATATGATTTCTCTGTAATTAAAATAATTTTCAAATGCCTGTCATCTCTTAACCTATTTAGTAACAGTGGGATCTACATCACTGAATCAGGGCAAATGTTGACACGTTCATAGACATGGAATCTGAGTCTTCCTCCATCATGCTTGCAGGAACGCTAAGAAAATTTGCTTGGCCACTAGAGATAAAGTCTAGCCTGTCTCTCTTGATTTTTGGTGAAGAGGAATTTCAATTCTACAAATTTTGTTGTTTTAGAAAAACTTGAAACTCAAGAAAATCCAAAAGTCTACTCTAAAGCTAAAACACTGCCAGCTCCTGCTGGATGCATATCAGCAACTTAATAAGCAACTTAACAAACTCCAATAACAATGGCTAATCAGTGACAAAATTGGAAACACCCACAAAAAAGTTTGAAATTTTAAAAACCTCATCAATGTAACTCTAAGTCCAGTCTTGCACTGATTTGTGACTGTTATTGTACAGAATGGATTTAAGGTTTATTAAACTAGAATACGTCACTACAGATTAAAAAGAAGTTCATGTATATATTCTAGTATAGGCATAATGATATTCTCAGAGTATGCGTATGATTGACACCAGTACCAGCTACATTTTTATTTGTTCCTCTGATTAATCAATTATCATTCCTTAAATATCCTCAGGTCTCTCTCAGATAAAGATAGCTATCTGTTCTTACCTGGGAAGCATATTTTAATTAAGAGTTCTGCTTTTTTTTTCTAATTTTGATGGACATGGCAGCTAAATATTTGCATGGCAATTGTTCACAGCCTGGGCACACTGGACCTGCTCAGACAGACTCATAACACCTGAAAGACACAATTTCATTGTTAGCACAATTGAACTTTCTGACTGTCAAGCTTTTGAGATCTGATTTATATATGGCAAGTGTAATATAAAGAAAAATAAACACAAAAAACTACACTCACACTCACTAATCACCTGTACTTCTTTCTTTCTTTACAAAAGCTCAGAATTCATTATTGAAGTTAAGTTATGGGAAGTATTATTCATCATATCTTACACCTGAAGAAACAGGTGTGGAGAGAATTTAAGACAGATCTGTAGGAGGATGATCTTTCTCTGGACTTTCAGCATTGCCCTTCTTTCAGTCTCAAATGGTGTTTTAATCTATTTCTACTCACTAAAGTTAGAATAGAAAGAAGGTTTATTTTGTTATCACTTTACACCACATCATAAGGAAGTAAAAAGACCCAGCCAACACAAAGCATCTATTGACATCTAATTGTTTATTTGTGGTACTGCTCTTCATTGGCAGAACAGAGATTGATTTGATGCTGTCAGGCCTGGTAGCTCTTTTAAAGCTCTATAGGCTTTGTCTCCAACAAAGCAAAGCATGACTAAATTTAGCAGATTGGATTCTTTGTGGAGGGTCTGTGATAGCAGATCAGGAGAAGGATCTTCTAATGGTGTGGGCCCTCAGCCCTAGCCGGTGCACCATCAAACCAGAGTGTGTTCAGGCATCTCCAATTGCTCTAGCTTTTCCCTCAGCTAGACTTCAATTTTCGGTTAAAAGCAGCATCTGCATCACTTTCGAAAATTCTTCAGTGGACTTTAAACTTGATTGGGTCTTGTCTGATTGCAGTCATCTCTCCACAGTTCCCCAATAATTCACAAAGCAAATTAGCTGTGGCCTTCAGTCCTTCTTCCCATCTGTGGGCTAAGGGAGGGAGTTGGAGTCCATTTTGAGCTCTGAGATGACACCTGAGTCCTGCAACCAGCTTACAGACATGCTCCAAGGGCAAACATGTCACAATGCCCTTCCATTCACTTCACAGTTCCCTTTTTCCTCGAAAACAACTGATCTGTGAGCAGGAAAACCATTTACTCAAAAATAAAGAGTAAAATGTTTTTCCTCTTCGATAATGTTCCCTGTTCTTTCAGTAGGTATTATGTTCTGTAATGTGCTGTGTGTGCACCCATTTTGTCATCGCTTTGGGTCATCCTTGCTCACAATTGGTTATTTACTCAGGGGCTTTTGAAATTATTGAGTTGACACATCTGTCAGACAGCAAAAGCAGAAATGCTAAAAGGTCACTTGGAGAGAAACCAGCTGCTTCAGACAAACCTTTCTGCCTTCAAATAGCACAATCATTATAGTCTAACAGATGGGGCCTCTGCTTTCATTTCTGCTTTTCTCCTTCACTTCAGGTATTTAGATATACTACCTCATTGCCAGGTCAGCACAGGCCTTCTAGTAATTACCTACACAATAGGCAGCTCTCTGCTTAAGAGAAAACAGCTCCATTTTCTGTCTGCAAATGGGGAACCTGTTTCCTCACAGATATGAGCTACAGAAGGTTGGCCACAAACTTTCCTATTAACAGATTAATTTGAACACCAGTCATTACACTAGGAAGCATGCATTTAGTACTGATCTAACACTTCAGAGAGCCTGGGGGCTTTTGGCAAAGATGGTGATAAGTAGAAGTGAGTGAATAATTCTTAACAAACAATTTAGTCAACAAATTTGGACTCCCTCCCTGTTTGGTGAACATTAACCAAACAATTGTGATTTCCTTTGATTTATTCAATATCCGTGTTTTTGAAAAAAACATCCATTCAGATGATTTACATTGCAGCTGGTGAGTGATGATGATTCTGAATCATGCTGTTGGGCTGCTGTGAGTCATAAATCATGTGATTCTGTTTCTGTGCTGTGACTGGGCACAGCAGAGGGATTGCTTCTGACATAATTGCTCTCCTGTTTTAAACTTCTCTTTCAGGGGAAAATATGTCAAAAGCTTGATTGCTTGTCAAGCATGTGGAAAGGGAACAATGGGAAGCTGCAGAAGTATTCAGGTGAGTGGAAAAGAAAGGTCCTCACCAAATTTCTTTAATAAAAGATATTTTCAGAAACATCACATGCATTTACTCAAATTCTTGGACAAGAAAAAGGCTGATCTTCAATAGGAAAATAACACAACAAAATCAAAAGTGTTAAAATGGCAGTCATTGTTTCAAAGAATCCAACTAGACTTCAAATCAAATCAATGTCCAAGAGGAAAGTTATGTATTTTGACAGAGAACACACATTTAAACTGTGTGAAAATTCTTGATTCTCAATAGACATAGTGGAATATGTTTCTAAATAAAATTCATGCACTGTGGGCAATAACAGAAAACTGAAAATTGTGCTTTTGGAAGGTCAGTGCTCTACAAATTAAGTATTGGAAGTGGTGCTTTCAAAATAAGTATGTATCCATTATGGAATCCATATTAGAGAATTTTTAACACCAAGTGGCACCAGGACACAGAAATTTTAAAACAACTGAACCCATTGTAAATTTGCTATTTTTTTGAAACATAGAAGGACATAAAGAAAGGTCTTTACTCTGTGGTACATATCACACTGGCACAAAGAAAGAAAGAACAATGTTGATTGATTATGCCCTCAAGCTGTGGCTAATAAATCTGAAGAATATTGCAAATTGTATGAAAATGAATTACAGGAAGGAAGTATTTTAATCACAATGATTGTGATGTAACAGGTCATAAAATTCTCTATAAGGTCAAATTTTAAAAAACAAATCTTGAAGTCTTTAAAAGCCATCTGGTAAAACAAAAAAGGACCACGAGTGTACTCCAAGTCAAGGCATTTAGGAAACAGTAATCTCTAACATTTGAATTTGCAAAAAAGCAGAAACAGCTCAGTCAAGGATGAAGTATTGGAAAGGGAAAACAGTGCTTCCCAGCAGGATTGTATAATACTAAGTGAAGCAGAAAAAGTATCATCATATGGTGAAGATCTTCAAAACTCAATAACCTAAGCAGCAAAAATTCTTGAGAAACTGCTGTGCTGTGTGTTTGAGCTGACCTAAACCAGGAGAATCTCTGCAGTAGAAAAAGGTCCAAACAGGGTATCCCAGGTTTGTTCAGATCCATGTGGAATCTTGACAGAGACTGAGGGATTTCTCTAGAAAGCAAAGGCTGTTAGGACAGGGAGGTCAAGATCTGTGCTCCAGATTCTTGTTTCACAAATTGAGGAACCCATAGACTAGAAGTGCCAGGATGTCATTCCCTAAAATGGTACTGAAAAATATATTTGCATGAATACACAGAAGTTGTTCAGGGACTGAAAGATCCAAGGTAGAGCCAGAACTTGTCCCAAATGATTAGTGACACAGAGGAAGTTGTCAAGGCTTGGAACTTATGCCAAAAACACAGGCCAAGTCAAGCAAGAGAGTCCATGTTGGCACAGGAAAAATTGTTCTCCTGGAGCAAAGTATGCACAGAATTGTTTAGAATGACTGGAAAACATTATGTACTTGTCCTAGACTATTATTCTCATGTCAGTAGAATAGCATTATGAGAAGATACTAGAGCTAAACTGTGATTATGCTTGTCAAATGTGTTTACACTAGACGTGGAATACCTGGCATAGCAATGCTTGGCAATGAAGCACAGCTTAATAGGCACAAGTGCTGGCTGCTAGTGGTGAGTTTTGAGTTTAGATTTGTAATCCCTAGTCTTCTATTTACACCAGTACAATGGGCAGGTTGAAAACTGTGTCAGTGTAATAAATCTGCTCTTAAAAAGAGATTCTTAAGTCTGACTCTAATCCATAGTGAGGATAAACTGGTAAATTGCTACATGAAAATGATGCTGATTTTAGCTCTGAGCAGAACATAGCAGTGGTATCCTAGGAATTGTCAGCCTGATGGCATTGTCAGCAGACTGAAGGGAGATACATAGTCCCACCACTTTACAGCTTGGAGGTTGACTTAACTACTTTTTTTTCCAGAGAAGATGTTAAGTGAGTAAAATTCCTGGAAGGTTAAAAGAGAAAAGCACAAGGATACTGTAGTTTAAAAAAAGAGCAGACTGTGTGGTAGCTGCAGCTGTTAGGAAGGTGGTAGAGTGCTGTGTGTGGCAGTGAAAGCCCTTCTTCCTGTGCAGCTACTTCATTAAAAGATGTCCTCTTGCACCAGAACAGAAACATACTCCTAAAATAATGTCAAGAGAGAAAGAGAGAACATAGCAAGGAAAAAAGAGGCAGAAACCAAATGGCATCAGTTCCTGCATGTGCATCTTTAAGTCTCAGGGTTGTGCTCAGGCCTCCAGATCCTTTTGTATTCAAGTTATTGGCTTGCATTAGGTTTATGCAAGTTGCTGAAAGTCATTACCAGCCTAAGGTTGTTATATGTCCAACGCGAGATGAATTGGCTGTGCTTGACAGCTGGGGTAGATCTTAGATGCTTAGATGCAGAACATATTGCCATCAGGTCTCTTTCACAGTACACAGTAGCAATTTTTTTTTTTTTTCTTTTCTTTTTCAATTCCCTCCTTGCCATCAAATATTCTGTAAGAGTTGCTAGGAGCTGGATTGGCAGTGTTCAGCCTCAGAATGATTTCCTGTGCTGCTCAGGAGTCCCTGGTTAGGGGTAAGCCTGTGAGATCTGATAAAAGCAGGTTGAGATGCTTTGAGGAATGGTGGCAACCTAAAAACATTTAAAAACCTGGGGTTAAGAAATTTATACTAAAGGGAGCAGAGTGTAGTCTGAGTTAACATATTTAACCAGCTAGTCTCTTCTAAAAAAATCTTAAAATTTGTACCTCCTGAATCCTATGTGTTTCAGGATGTGAAGAGGTAGCATTGTTATCATCCATCATTAAATCCACTGAGTGTCAAACTTATCACCTTGACACTTTAATGATCCTTAAGATGTCCTTGTAAAAGCTGGGTACCATGGCAACCACTCAAACATAGGGCCTTGGCACTGCTGAACTTCTCTTAATAAATCAGGCATAATTGGCATCTATGTATTATAATAAATTAAAAGTTATTCAACTAGAATGATTTTATATTGTACAATATTAAGTCATTAAGTTTGCTGTTCTGATGTCTCCTTTGCGATATAATTCCTGTGTGTGCTTTTAAACACAGAAGGTTTTATCTTCCCTTCACAAAGTATAACTGGGGGGATTTGAAGGTGCAGCAAGTCAGTGCATAGTCTGTCACCCCCAGCAAAGTGGGTTTAAACCAGAACCCCACTGAAATGATTTGCTCCCAAGGACCAAAGTAATTAGATCAGGCAGGTTAAAATTACCCATACATTTACACAGGATGCTGCATGATTCTTCTGCAGTGATCTGTCCTTCTTCCCTTTGTCTTCTGCTTTGTCCTTCCTCCCTTTGTCTGTCCTCTTGCTCAGCCTGCAGACCTGCACAGCAGCTGGGGTGAATTGCCATGAAATAGGTGGGTGTAGCCCCCAGGAAGTACCTGGGGAAGGTGAGAGGGAATGTGCCATGCCTGTGATGCCACTGTGCCAGTGCCACTCAGCTCTGTGCCTGCTCCATCTTGACTCTATCCTGTCCTGACTGTCTCAGGTCACTTTTTGGAAGAGGTCTAGTTAGGAATTACAAACCCTTGAAGATAGGAACATGTGGTCTCTGTAAACAGAGGGTACAAAAAGAAAATTGCCATATATCCAGGTTCTTCCTATCTATTCTGTCCTCTATGGCAGCACCAGCTACAGATTGCTGTAGCTTTGCCTTTGTGTTACTAAGACCATCACGCTGTCTGTGCAGCACTTTCTGGAATCAGACTGCTTGAATGGAATATGAAATATTGGACGGAAAACTTGAAAGCTTTTTAAAATATTCCCCTGACAGAATGAATAGGTCTAGTTGTTAAGTGTTGTCTCCTTCCTTTCTTTAAAGATCTTTTATTTTATTGATTTTCCGAATGGGTCCTTCATGTCACAGAGTTGTAAGGTATTTAAAAAATTATTTATTTTGCCCATAGGATTACTACAGAGGAGGCCATGTGAAATTTCCATTTGTTTTCTGCAGATTTTGATTTTTAAATGTCTGGATTTTAAAGCATAAACCTTTCTTTAAAGATCCTTTATTTTGTTGATTTTCTGAATGGGTCCTTCATGTCACATAGTTGTAAGGTATTTAAAAAATAATACCTTAATTATTTTGCCCGTAGGATTACTACAGAGGAGGCCATGTGAAGTTTCCATTTGTTTTCTGCAGATTTTGATTTTTAAATGTCTGGATTTTAAAGCATAAACCTATTCTGTTAACGAGGCCAGGAAACAGAAAAACAGGATTTATTGTTATATATCATTAGCTAACTACAGAAAAAGACCGGGAGAATGAATTCACAGTGACAATACCAGGCATTGATAGGAAATGGGAATGCAGAGATTTGTCAGGTTAAGTCACTGTGAGCTCTAGCTGGACTGTGGTCTGTCTGAAAGCCTCCTTGTTACCTTGCTCGATCAGATTTTGTGACTCTGTCCTGATTCATGTGCCATGTTCAGTTCTCTCTTGATGCCACAGTGGTGGCTTTCTGACCTTCCTCTGATTTGATACTGAAATAAGTGAAGTCAAAAGAACCAATCCTCTGGACATGTTTGTCCATCTCTTAACCAGCAAGGAAATCATGTGTGAATGCTCTTTTTGTGGACACAAAGTCTCTTTGCACACAGGGTGTACAGTGTGGCACAGTGACAGCAGCATGCTTCTGGATAGGTCTGCATTACACGTGCCTAAGAAGTTCTCAGCACAGCATAGTATTTGTGAATATACTTAATTTGAAACCTGTTTCAATATTTCCCTGATATAAAAAACCTGCTAATACTTATGCAGGTGTTTATCTGGACAGCTGAGCTAATTAAGACTGGTCATCTAGACAGCGAAGCTAAGTCAAAACATAAACATGTATCTATGTGTCATTGTGATTTTAACTGTTATCCTGGCTGCCCTTCATGCCCAGTGGTTTCCTAGGCTTTTCAGTTCTGTTTTATATTTAGGTATCAGCACTCAAGGACAAAGAGAGGGTCTGAGCTTTTGGTGACAAACAGCTCTAGCACACTTGGAAGATGCTCAAAAAGAATGTTAATCATTAAAGGGATGATAATAGTTCCCTTCTTTCACCACTACTGTGCAGTTGTATCATACAGCACAACAGTTTAGAGCAATAAAATAAAAATATATCCTTGATCACAATAACATTATCAATACACAGATATTTTTAAGTAAAAAGGTTATTTTTAAAATATGTCCTTTATCAACACTATTTTTAAAAAAAAAATCTTCTTATTAATATAGGATCAAAGTCTAAAGGAAGCTGAATTTAGTTACTGAAATTTATGTTTTAAACTGAGACCAAATTTCAGATGCTTTTGATTCCTTATGAAAACTGATTTATTGCCCCAAATTTAAAAGGTCACAGAATTGAAAAAATAATAAAAATATTATTTTTGTTTCCTTAGTCTTATATAAACTTTTACTTAAATATTTTGGATCTGATGCACAAAGACTAATGCTTGTCTACAGAGAAATAATAAGAAAAATGCAATGCTACTACAGTACATTTTGTCACACTAATGCCTAGAGTGATAGATGTTATTTAAAAAGTAAGGTTCTGAGAGGTATTGCTTACAAATATTTTCAGGATGATTTTAGCATATTCTTCCACACGCTTCTGCAATGCACTGCTTTCACAATTCCTTTCACAACAGATGAACTTTTCTTGTGAAGCACTTGTGGAGCTGTTATGCACTACAGAAAAGAAGGACATTGTAAGAGGGTGGAGAAGAAAGACCAAAGTAAAACAGAGATCTGCACAAGAAAAGATCTTTACAGTTTAGGTGGTGGCTTAGGACTGGAATAAGAGCATTTTGACTGTAGAGTTATTGTTACCAGATTCCTTGTTTCTGCAAAGACAGGTATTTTTTTTGGATATATTAATGCACTTGCTATCACATCTGAGGTATTTTAGCTGAGCTCAAACTGTTTTGCATACTAGCAAGTTTCCAAATGTCATCTTTCCAAATTTTAATTTATTTCTTTTTATTTTTCATCTATCTTCTTTTTCTAAAGAGGAATTGCTGCTTTATTTGTATCAGGAATTCTTATGTTCAGCAAATTCTGCTGTTCTCTGCATTAAAACATTCACTTTGATCTAATGTATCTAATGGAGGAATAATTATCAGGTTGCTACGTGAAATAATTTATAAAAAAGCTAGTATATTCCACTATATCTACCATTTAGGAACATTAGCCCAGCACTTCAGCAGATGCTTTGCTTCAGGGTTGCTACTTGTGTTTCTTTTGAGGGTGGCATTTTGGTCCTTTAGAAATTGGGATTTTATTAAAATGCAGTAAATGTAAGAAAAAAACCTTAAAATATGAAGTAGGTGCACCCTGATGCACCTGATGTCAGTAATGCTGCTGATGAGAGATGCAGCCTGCCTGCTCATCAGTGGATTTTGCATTCTAATACTAATAATTTAAGTGCCTATTTTATTAGAAACTTGAAACTAAACCAGGACATTTGGTTATATAAAATTAGAAGAAAGGAGTGAGAAAATAGCATGTGATGTGTTGTAACACATCACTCGACCTCTTGCCTGCACCATTGTTTCTTTTCATGGTTCCCTTTGCAGCCAACCTTTTATTTTTTCTGTTTTGATAGAAAAACTGGTGTCTGGCGGCCTCTGCGTTTGACTGTGCTTTAATTCACCATGCATCAGCAGGTGTCCAATACTCAATTCTTGATGCTTATACATTGTGTTTCACCTGCTGTCATCCTCACAGCTAAAAAGTGATGGTCCTCTGTTCAAGTTTTATATCTGTGTAGGAGAGCAGAAGTATGAACTGCAAGTGCAGCTGGTACAGACCCAAGTGACATAGCTTTGATCTTGTTAGTTTCCAATTCCAGCCTCCAGCACCAGTTGTAGCCTCCCAGTGTGAGGGAAGGCTCATACAACCCCTGCAGAAGGGGATTGCTCTGGGCTTGAGCTCAGCTCAGTCTCTTCCTCCCAAGCTGAGGTCTTGTTGCATCAATAGAGTATACCTGTTTTTCCCAAGAGCTGCACAATCTGAATGGGTTCTTATCTGGGTGCTCCGGGCTTTCTAAGGGAGCATAAAATGGCTGTTGGGTAAAAACTGTGCAGAAGAAATGACTTTTTAATTCTTTGTTTGTTTTCTCCTTCCGTAATGAGATCTGACTTGCAGGGCGCCAGTATCTCTCTTGTATAGTGTGTGGGTAAACATGCAAGTGTGAC
This sequence comes from Certhia americana, assembly GCA_018697195.1. Taxonomy (NCBI): domain Eukaryota; kingdom Metazoa; phylum Chordata; class Aves; order Passeriformes; family Certhiidae; genus Certhia; species Certhia americana. The sequence continues at coordinate 129,588,602 of CM031858.1, read as the reverse complement.
AAGGATGGCTATAAATAATTTTACACTTAATTGTGTTCTGATGCATGCAGGCTTTGCATACCTCTTTGATATTTGTGTTTTCTGTGTTGGTCACTCTTAACTCAAGGGAAATTTCCTTTCCCTGAGAGAGGAGGGTGACTGCTCTGTCCTCTAAACTCTGGGAGAACTCGCCCTGCAACTCCTGAGGGCAATGTTGCCTTCATATTTTCTTTCTCCTTTCCTATAGCTAAAATCAATCATTTTAAGGAAAAAATAGTAATTTTATTTTGAATCCTTGCATGGCAGTGCCAAACACACAATTAGGTGTGAACAAGATAGAATTGTTTCAGGCTGGTCTGTCCATCCAGGAAGCTTGACTTCTAGGAAGAGCAGCAAAAGAGGAATAAAGTACTCTTAGCTTAAAATACTTCAAAACAAAGTTTCTCTTGTAAGAATATTTGTTCATCATCACTTATCTGAATGTGTTGAGTTTATTGGAAATGAGTAATTGTTGAGTAATGGTGAAAGGGCTTCTTTCTGCTTTTACAAAAAGACAAGAAACAGATATTTAGAATACCCACATACCCTCATCATGCTGCAACACCATTGTCACTTTTATCATAAAAGAATTATGTATCCCTGTATATGAAAAATGTATTCTAGAACTACTCTGAATTAGTTTTTAATGTACTGTGACCTTGAATTGCCCCAGGATATTAATGCTAAATGATTACTTCTGAATGCCTTTTGAATAGCTGCACAGAGCAATTAAATGCACCATACATCACACATGACATACTTAAACGCCTCTTCTGGTCAAGGAACCTAAACAGTTCTTTCAAATGATGGTAATTCCATATTACTAAAGATGAAAAAAAAAAAAAAGAAGTAATTTGCTAGCATTAAGATAAGCATAACCTGGAAGAGGTTATAACTTTGCCTGAGATAGAACAAAATAAAAAGATTTTCTTTATGGTGGTCTATAAGGAACATGACTGCAAAACCAAAGCACCATCACACTGCATTTTCTCTCTAGACAAAGGGACCTAGAGTAATAAATCCCTCCCTTTTTGACAAGTTGCCATTTTTTTCCTGTAAAATAAAAGAGTAACAAATACGGCTCATAAAATGGGTGTAAAATGTGGACACTGCTATTATGTATGGTATATTGTGCAGCAGTTGGTTTTAGAATGTGGAACGACATAAATCTGATCTTTGCAAAACCTTCTAATAAAATTGGTGAAGTTTAGAAGCAATCACAGGGGCCAAGATTAACCCAATAACTGGAGCAAAACCAGCCTTTTGCTTGGGTCACTGATTCAAATCTGACCTGGTTACATGAAAGTATGTGCTATTTCAGATACAGTGGCAATTTTGGCCCAAGTCAGAGCAGACATATCAACCCTCTCGGTATTCAGTGGGTATAGATGTTGACTGTGACTGTTTCTGCATGTTCTCAAAAATCAGCCCAATTGTTTATAGTACACATCAGACACTGGTGAAAACTGCCTGATAGACTCAACTTTCAGACTACCCCTCAGCACATGCTCCAGACCAATTCCTCACCTCTAACCTGCTTCCTGGCAGCAATTCCTACCCTAAGGTGAAGCTGCAGCATCCCTGCCCTCATTTCCCTTCCCACTTTCCCCCACAAGGTCTGCTGAGGTTGAGACATTACCATGTGTAAGGGGAACCATCTAAAGCACAAAAATTTTAATGCCAAATACATGTTGACCTTGTAAATAACTCCTGAGTACTTCCAAGAAATTGAGCAAGGTCCTGGAAAAAAATAATGAAGTGTATATAGAGCATTCTTTGTACAAGATTTCCAGCTTTTGCAGTGTTTTTTTCCTCAAATTTGGGAGTGGGATGGATTGTGTGTGGTGATGTCCAAAGGATGAAAAGGGTTAAGGAAGTAGGACTGTAAAGCTCTGCTCTGGTAAACTGGGCAGGTTTGGGAACTTGGCTTTGTTAGCTGTGTGCTACAGAGCCCCAGGGCATTGCTGGGGAAAGGCGATGGTGGGCAGGCACAGAAGATGATTGCTAGAGGCAGCAGTTCATTGCAGCAGATCATTACAGCAGTCCTGCAGCACAAGAGAAACCCAGAGGGGGTATGTTGAATTAAGAATTCGTTTCTCTCCATGTATGCTTTAACTTCCATACACTGAGAAGAAACAATCCAACAACCTCCAGAAGCAGATGCTGGGGGAGAATAGGGAGTGAGAGCCACCATTCTTAGGGGCATTGGTAATTCAGCTCTAAGATAGTTTTCACTGCATGTTTTCAGTGTTAGGAAGCTCACTGTGAGTGTGAAGACAAGCTATATGTGCTTTATAAAAGGAGAAAAAAGATTTTATGGTAAAATGGATTTGATGCACCAGCTTCTAAAATCAGCCTCTATGCAGTGAAATCTGCATTAAGGCTGCCCCCCTATCAGCCAGTGAGGATGTAGGCGTTAACATCTTTGAAAAGTTTGAGCAGAGTTAGACTAGCCCAAGGCAAGCAGAACATGCATGACTGGCACTTGCATGGCAGGTAATCCAAGCTGACACTGACCTTGACAACATTACATGACAATATTTTTACTGGAGGAAACTGACCTTGCATTTCCCAGCAGCGTTATATTCCAGCAGGCTTCTCTGCAGCGTGAGCACAGCGTCCAGTTCTTCTCATTATAGAGGTTGGAAGTGTTTGGTGTGGTCAGCACAATGACCTCCCCCTGTTCTGTCTTGGGCCTTTGGTATCACCTCATGGCCTTTGTGGCATCTGCTAGACTGAGACTTGTTTGTGCAGGCATACGTGGAAAAGAAAGTATTCTGGGGAACATTTCTTGTTTACTGGTCTGCAGATGGGGCAGTGACCACCATAAGCTCTATATGCAAAATACTTGGGGAGGAAATTTTCCAGAGACAAGGAGGAGGAACGACTGGTGTCCTTGAGCTGCCTCTGCTTCACTAGAAGTTGGCAACCTTTGCTGTTAGACTGGTGCACCCTGTGCACCCCTGTCTGCCACAGGCTCCTCCACAATCCGTCTTTTTTGTGGGCACTCCAATAAGATTGGGCTGTATTTCATGGCTTTGAATTAGTTTCCCCACCCTGATTTGATATTGATCTTTTGCTTTGTTAATCTGAAAAAAATCAAACCAAAAATCAAACAAAACCAAGCATGATGCATTTTTTAATAGTATTTAATTGATGAAGATGTCAATGATAAAGATGTAATTTCATTGTTGATTGCTTCTTTGGAAAATGTAAAGCTTCATGAGATGTGGTTCCACAAATTAGGTATGAGGAAAAGTGTAAACAAAAGGTAGAGATTACGAGAAGCTGGTTTTGTGGAACAGAGTCAGATTGTAAACACATTTGTTAGCTTTTAGAGAAACAGCTTCTGAGAGGGCAGGTTTTTCTTACCTGAAGTATTACAGAAGTTACTGGCGTGATGATCTCCATGCACTCTGAAAAGGGTTCATACTCTTGCCTTTAAAAAAAAAAAAGTAAATTAATCAGTCTTTTCTTCTCTCATTTATATTCACTGTATGCAGCCTTCTTTGGGAACTGTGCAGTCCAAAGGATGGAGACCACAACAGGAATCTCTATGAGCAACTGGGAATCTGTTTCCTGTTGTTTACCTGGCAGAATGACAAAATCAGTCTTCTCATCCTTCTTCATTAATTTCTCTCTCTGTCCTATAACTGTGTGTAGAATAGTTAGTTAATGGGGCTAATTCTGTTTTCATTTACACTAATGTCATTATGTGTGATACCTGATGACATCAATGAAATGAAATAAACCTGAAGAAACTGCTGAGGTCAGAATCACAGACAGTATTTGAAAACCAATAAGTGTAATCTTTCATCTGGGATATGGAGTCATGTGATTGTTTCCGCATTTCCTATGCATTCCCAGTAATTACTTCACACACACACACACACACACACACCCTTTCTCTGTGTGTAATCAGCACAGCTCAATGTTATTATCTCAGTTTTGTCTTTGTTCAATGACATTATTACATTGTTCAACATCATTATTCCATAAATTCAGCCACTTCGATAAACGGATGGGCAATTACGATGCTTGACTGTACCACAACACTGATATTGCCCAGAACAAAATGAAATTGGTCTTTTTGCTGTTCTGCAACTGTCTGGCAGTTCTGAAAAGTAAGAAGAGGTCATAGTTCTGTAGCTGTCAGTTGAAGCTTTCTGGGGTAACAAAAAGACCAAAACTTTGACATGTAGAAACCCTATTGAAGTAGTTTTGTCCAAATACTTCAAAACTAATTTTGATTTAGTTTTTGTATTTTTGATAGGTCACTTGAATGTAAACTTTAGAATTAAGTCTAGCTTTTTTGTGCTTTAAAGTTAACATAATTCAGATAAATCCCCCATTTACTAATTTTTTCCTCAGACATAGTATATTTTTCTAAAACTATTTTCAGTCTGAAGTTTATTTTTAATACTGGTATTGGCTTCACTTCTACATATCATTTTTATCTCCTAAGCTATTAAAACTTTATTATTGTCATTACAGTAATGTGGTGACCAGAACTGAACACAAGACTCTCAACTCTCTGCCAGAACCTTATATAATAGGAGAACAATGGATGAATGTTGTTAATTTTAAATGCAAAATTATAAATCAATTACAGTGATGGCAAAAGCCCTTCGTGACATGCCACAATTTACTTTCAAAGACATTTAAACCTATTTCACATGCTGAACAATCTGTAATAAATTATGATTTTTTTTCTCCTGAAATGAAGCTATAATTATGACAGTTGAATTCTTGTTCTGAGAAATAAGGTGGCATTTAATTCCTTGAGAACAAATGACACTCACAAAAGAACAGTTAATTATTCTCAGCTGCAAAAAAAAAAAAAAAAAAAAGAAAAAAAAAGGGAAAAAAAAGTGGGGGTAGGGAGAGGAAAAAAAGTATGACAGAGAATGTGGTAGCACTGTATATGAAAAGTGTCTGTTAATGAATTCTTAACGAAAGCTGTACTGCAATTGAACTTTGCTTGGTGTCCATGTGATTGAGTGACAATCTTTTAAGTCCAATCCTTCCCATAAAATCCAAACCACATTCAGATGAGGGGCACAATGAAAGGATGTATCTTCAGGAAATATTACATCTCTGTCAGCAAACCTTAAATAGGCAAAGAACAACATGCAAAACAGACAGCTAAGCCATCTCTGCAGTTTAAAGCTCTGTTGTAATTGTACCATGGTACAATTAGTCCTAATACTTCTTAATTTCCTTGCTTACTATTAGAATAAGATGAATCATTTTGTCTTGTGCCAGAATTCTCAGAGCAGTAAAGAGTGGTGTGCACCAGTCGGCTCCTTCACCCTACAAATGTGTGACCACGTGCTTCACTCTTTGCATGCCTGGGTCCTGCTCTCATCAGTGGGACCACACAAGGGTCACAGGATAAGGGACTTCTGGACACTCAATTTCTTCCCTGGAAGTTCTGATCACCCCAATTTCCTGTTGTAGTTTTGCAGAAAGCAGTGCACAGCTGAATAGGTTATGCAGCACCTCATGTTTTCTGTTCTTGCTGCCTTGATGAAGAGTTGTCAATCTTGTTTTTCTGCCATCTTTCTTCAGGGAAGAGACAAGTTCCACGAGGGCCATACTAAGTGGAATACCCTCATCCTTCTTAGTTCAATTAACATTTGTGAATTGGCTAATTTGGGGACTCTCTAATGTGTAGTTGGAACAACACAGTTGCATGTAAAACAAGGCCTAATGCACTGAGTTACATTAATGTTAAATCAAAGATGATTGGATTAATTGCTGTTTCATTTTATCTTCCGTGCATATGTGATGCTGGCAGAATTTCAGAGTTTTTAGAAAAATTGGTTGAGAATGCTGTGTAAACAATATCAGCAAAAAGACTTTTGTATCAGGTCTTTCTGCTCTCTTTTAAGGGGTCTGAACTTTGGAGAATATACTGTATTTCTTAATACCTACATTTTTTATGCTGATCATAAAATGTATGAAAATGAATTGATCATACAGGATGTGAGGGACTGGATATGGCAACTGCTGATTGTTCATCTGAGAGAAAGCAGACTTCATCAGACTTTCACCACAACAGAGCATATGAGAAAACTTGACTGATTTCTTATGAGGAAAAATAATGTATTTTTAATAATGCAAAAGTACACACTTTTAAATATTGTTCACGTATTTTTAATTTTGTTACCTTTATATTCAAATCTGATGAAATCCCTTGGTAGAATGACATAATAGAACAGTGTTAGACCCATGAGGAAACTCACTCAGTTCGGTATTTTATTTTATTTTATTTGTCTGCTCAGTTCTGATAGCAAACAGAAGATTTATTAATGCAATGTAAAATATTCACTGGCAGGTAGAAGTAATTCTGTTAATGAACATGATTAAAACAGCAGCTGGAATATAGAAAATGCAGCGTTTGCAAGATCCATGGAATTAATAGACCTTAAAATACTTGGGAAATCAATTAAAATACATCTTCAAGATTACAAAAATCACTGTGCATGTGTTTAACTTGAGAATTAACAATAAAAGAATAAAACCCATACTTCCTCGGCAAGAACATTTCAAAGTGCCTTTTCCTGACCACTGCAGAGCTTGCAGAAAGATTTTGGGAACTGATATTTTTCCATGTCTTTTAATCAGGAAGGTACATTGCCAGTGACAGCTCGAGGTAGTTGGAAGCTTGCACTTCTTCCTTGTCCTCCCTTAGGGTATTCTCACACTGACTATGTATTTTCTGTATTTATAAGGTTATTTATATCCCTGCATGTGGGATAAATGGTCATTAAAATTGCTTTGCTGCTACAGCACCTGGACTTGTTGGTGGGAGCTGGATGCTCCCAGGCAAAGCTGGGTGCAGAGAGTGGTGGCCTCAGGGTGACGTCCCCACTGTCCTTGGCCTCATCCCAAGTGAAGACAGCAGGGCAGATCAGTGATGGAGCCAAACTGGTGGAGAACATGCCCCATGTCCCTGTTTCACTGCTGTTGGGGCAGTGTCTGTGCCTGGGGAATATCAGCCCTCCTGATTGCACCAACGGGAGCACAAGCCTTGGCACCAGAGTCTGGTCAGGAGAAAGCAGGAGCTGGAAGAAACATTGGTTTATACAGTGTTTTGTACAGTGAATTTCCATGTCAGGTTTGGCTCCTGGGTGGCTCTTTGTCAGAGCAGTGGGGACACAGTGGGTGCTCACTTCCCTGGCCATGCAGCCAGAGCAGCCATTTCAGGCACAGGCTGGACCAGCCCTGCCTGCCACCACTGCATCATCCAGCCAAATGAGGCTGGGCTTTGACAGGACCACTGGGTTTCCCTCTGCTTCCTTGAGGCTGGCTGCCTCATGTGTAGGAAACATTTTCCCAGACAATCTAATGTGGTGGGGTTTTTTAACTAAGTGTAATAGCAGATTTTTTTCCTCTGTGGATTTTTAATGCCACTTTCTCTTTATGATCTGTATGTTACTGTAGAGCTCTATCCCTGTGAAACAGGAAACTGGTCTGTGCTGTTCTTTCTCATGTAGTCAGTATAGAATAATTATGGATGTGATTGTGCTTTCATTAAAAATTTTTGAGTCTTCTAGCCTTTCTCAGCTCCTGCAGGACTGAATATAATGCTCTGGAATGATGAGGATGCAAGGTGATATCCCTTGGTTATTGACATTTCTGGTCCAGCACAAACAGCAACACATATCCCTATACCAAACTATTTATTTGTTTATCCAGAGATAGCATCACTTGGGGAAAAAACAAGAAAACAAACAATAGGCATTCTCTTTTCAACCACTTACGGACGTTGAAACATAATCACCTGCCTTTTTGACATGCTGCAGATTTAGGAATTTTATTTATCTTACCTTTATTTACCTTATATACCTTTAGTGGTATAATCATACCACTGATGATCTAAACCTGGCAAATCTGTATATAGGTTCAGCATAGTTCCCTGCTGTGGCAATATCAGATGCAATCTTGGTTTAGGCACCAGATTTTGGATCTGAATTAGTGATGAAAATGTTTGACACAGTAGCACAGATAACAAACAAAAGCCAATGATTATGGAAGAATAAATAACTGAACAAATCTAGGATGAATCTCACCATAAGCAATATGGTGCATTATAGTCACATAGACATTCCAGTGTATAAGAACTAGACTGCTGTTTCATAATCCAGCCCATGCCAAACTAATACAAAGCACAATATGCAGAGTATTTTGGGACAGTTACATCAAAATTGAGAGGATAGTGATGTTTAAGGGAAAAGAGGTTTATAGATTTCTTCCCTTTAAAGAACAATTCACTTACATAAACTTCCAGAAGGGATGTGAATTTGAGGATCCTGTCTAGGCAAGAAGTAATTAGTGGATGTCTGGTTGGCAGGTCTTTTTATTTCCAAAATTTTTGAGAAAAGCAATGAGAAAAAGGCTATGAGTACAAGGAGAGTGTTATTGAGACTGTTGTTTCAATCACCAAAGAAACACAAAGAGCTGCAGAAAATCTTTTAGCACATTTATCATTCAAGAACTTGGATTTGAACCTGAAAGAGATGCCTGCTTTTATAATGCATTCATTACTACCTGATTGTTGGTGTAAGACAATAGAGTATCTGCCCTATGCCAATAGCTAAGCCAGAATTGTTTGGAGTTCAACAGGATCTGAAAGCTATAATGACATCAAGCAGTTTGCTTTAAAGTGTGAAAAATCTAGTACTTCAGGTGACAAATACATGGTATTCAAGTTGCTCTTCCAGGGGAATTTTTTTCGAATGAGCATCTTGGTCCTTTTCCATAAGAGAACCCAATTAAAGGAGATTGATGTATTTTTCTGCTTGCAAAAAATAATCCAAGTAACTTTTATCCTTTTAATGCTTTTTACATACAGTGAATCCCTTATTTATGCAAACATGATGAAAAGGAATTAGAGTGAGATAGAGTGTGCACCTCCTAATGAATTTCACAATATATCCTGTATTTCCCATTCAAGGAATGAGGAAGGTGAAATACACAGAAAGCTCAAGAGCTGCTGAAGTCCTCAAGTTTCTCTGAAAAGAGGATTCACCATGATCTTTCTTTCCCTCTCCCAAAGAAGAAGCAGAAGGTCAGGTCTGCCATCAAACCATAAATAAAAGTGCCTGATTCCACGGAGAAGGAAGTCCTGGTGTGTTGCAGCCAGGATAGCTGTTGATGTGGAGATGGTAAAGAGAAGCAGGAAGGGCCTTTTTATGGGTTCCACAGAGATGTTTATTCCAGCCACAGCACGCAGGCAGTCCAGGGTCTGTCCAGGGCTCATGGAAAGGGTTCAGGTTCAAGTATATGGGTGCTGGGGGCTGGGAGAGCATCAGGGACCAATTATCAGGGGGCATCGGGCTACAAAGGTGGGGTTGGGGTATGGGAGCCAATGGGGAAATTGGGTGGGAGTGACTGAGGGACACAGGGATGGGGAGGGGATTAACAGGGCTGACTGAGGGAGCAGAACAGGGGTACATTGATATAACAGAACAGGGTATCCTGTGAGAGAAGCCTCTTATGTCTCCTTAACATAGGCAAAGCCTCTCCACACTGGTGAGCAGGGTATGAATCTCAATGGACCATGGTAAAGCCCGGGCTACTTCCTTCCAGCACACACTGCAAAGGATCCTCTCTCTCCTCTCAAACTTTCCCTAAGAGTGGAAGTCTTTAAGAATATGAGAAATGTTGCTATCCATATGCATCATCATTCAGTCTAAGAATCATCTAATCAAACAAAAATAGAGCAGTTGGGGTAGGAAGGGATCTCTGGAGGTCATCAATCCAATGTCTCTCAGAGGATCATGTTGGTCAGGGATGCATATTCTCCTGTCCTGAATACCTTTGAGGATAAAAGCTCACAGACTCCCTGGGCAGCCTATCCCAGTCTTTGACCTCCATTATGGTAGAAAGGAATCCTCCTGCAAAGAATCAGAATCTGCCATGTTCTAGCTCTTGTCTCTTGCTGCTCATCCCATCACTGCGTACCTCCAAGAAGAGTCTTGCTCCCATCTTCTCTGTGCCTTCCAATACACAGAGCAGCAAGGTCTCCTCTGAGCCCTCTCCTCTTGGAAATACTGCTTCTATCAGGGAGTGCGTGACAACAATTTTCTGGGAATAAAAGCATGGTTTCTATACTCTTTCTATATTTTGTCCTCAGTGGCTATTCTGCACTACTTTGAGAGAAGTTAAAATCTTGTTATAGCCATAGCCTGCCTTTTTAAGCTTTTTAAAAAATATTCTTTGCTACTTCTTGTTCAATTCAGACTGATTTCTTCATGTTTCTGCTTAGGTGAACAATGATAATAACAAATACATCGCTGATTTTTCAGAATGGTGGTGGAAAGACAAAATACGAGAAAGAGTAATAATTTTGGGTATAACATAATACTTTACTGAATTGAAAAAAACTTTTATCATTAATCAGGAGAAGTACTAAAAGACTCAAAAAGATAAAGGAAGAAAAGAAGCAGTGGTGAGTCTCATTCAGCCCTATGTTGAAATCTTTCATTGAGAAGATGTCATCCTAAAATACTTCAATATTTTCCAACTTTTTAAAACAAAATTTCAACTGTATTTGTCAAAAATATATAGGATGTTTTGACTCACCCTGGATTCCATTTTTTCAATCAATAAATCATTTGCCTCAAAGATGTCAGTCAACTACATTCACAACCTTTTAGAAAGCCCCAGCTCAAGTGCCAACATCAGCACATGGGTACATGGCTTTTCGTCTCTGGAACTAACTTTGGAGTCTTTATTGGCCCTTGACATGTCTGCTTTTGACTTTCATGCCAAGAAGACACCTCAAAGCTTGTAGAAAATTAGAAATACTGAAAATGGGAATGACTTCAAAAGTAGAGGTGCAACTGTAGTGAATATTTGTAAAGAATTCCTACAGCATTCTTGGCATCTGGCTGGCAATTTCATATAATCAGATTTCTCCTTTAGCTCCTGTTATGTTAATTGATTGGTTTGTAGTTCTGAAAAATTGCAGCTCACACTCTGTTCAGCTTCCAGGTTCAGGCTCATTGTTTTAAAAACTGCACCGTGCAATATGGAAAGCTGGGGGTTTTATGCAGGTTTTAACAACTGCAGTTAAATTATTTGGGGTGGGGGAAAAGACATATCCAAGGATAACACCTGTTTTGATGCAATTAAAGCCCTACAGCAGTATATGGATAGAATACTTCTAGAAAACCTGGCTTTGTGGAGTTTAAAATGATTACAGGACCAAAGGGGTTGCAAGTAGTTAGTTCCAGGAAAATAGATTGGTAATGATGAAAACAGATTGATTTCAACTATTGCCCAGGTGTAATGGAAGGTGCATGATGGTGGCATTTAAAGACATAGAAGAGCAATTAGAGAGACAGGTGCTGCTTATGCTGAAACTTGCCTGTTGTGGTGTACACAAACTGAAGTAAAACTGCTGGTGCAATGCAGTGGCTTTAAAACAGGATCTGTTAAGGTATTTTATTTTAAAAAAATGATGAAAAGTGTCACTGGTTCCTCTGTCCTTTCCTGCACTGGTGCCCCTTAACAGCTGTCTTTGTGAAAGACATAAATTCCTAATAAATCAAATACAGAGCAAGTCTCCCCAAAGCAAACTAAGCCTCCCATTTATTTCTTTGCCAAGTACTCTCCTGCAGCAAACAAGTGCAGTTCTTAAATCTTTACAACTCAGCCTGATGTTTTCCTAGAGAACATCAGGAAAAAATGTAGGTCCCTGCTTGCAGTGAGATTTTTCCCCCCTTGCTTTCTGGGTTGCCTTGGCATTCACACTGGGTCCGGTCTACAGCACAACATATGAGTGCCCCAGGCTTGGGTATTGTGCATCCTATTTCTTTCTTCTTCCCACACTCCAGACTGGTCATGTTTTCTCTGCTTCCAAACTCCAGTTCAGGTGGACAGGGCAGAATTTGAAGCCCTGTGTTGGGAGGAGATCCAAAGCAAAGGAAGGGGGAAATGAGAATATGGTGTGGGAAGCTAGCGTGGGAGAAAGGGAGGTGCCATCAGTGCTCCGAGGCTTTTAATATGGTTAACTTGCTCATTCTGTTAAAATGAAACCAGGGAGTGCTTCCTCTGCCCAGGCTGCAGGAGCTGGTGTACTTGAGGTCTGGACTGCAGAGTGCAGACCACTTCTGTTGAAAACTTTGAGAAATCTACGCAAAAATAGCCATGCAATTTCTGCCCTCCCTAATGTCCGTGTCTGCAGGCAGGCACTATTTACTGTTTACTACTTGCTGTTTATTTATTCACACAGAACCACACTAGAAGTTGTTTACCAATTTAGTCTTGAAAGGTAATCCAAGAGCTCTACAAAACTACTAATACCACTAGCTCTTAATACTGTAACGAACTACTACAATAAATGTGAAGTTCTTAATATAATATATACATTATATACTACCAACAGAGTATGCTAAGAAACAACAGAACCCAACTAAGAAAAAAGAAAAAGGCCTCCAGAAAAGTCCCACTAACCCCATTTGGATTTGCTCCAACCACTCATGAAAAGAGCCTAATCTTTGTATTAAACCCAAACTCTGCAAATGGCCTGTTCTATCAATTGACAATGAAGAAGGAAAGCGGGAAAAGCATGTGCTGAGAGTTACCCTCTCCTCAGTTCAATTTTGGATAATTTTGGGCTTCACTTGCTCTGAGCCTAGCTATTCACTTGGCTTTGTTATATCCAGTTGTTTTAGCAGTGAGAAAATGCAAGATTAAGATATTGTCTCTCCAATTAGAATAATCCTGGGTAGAAAAATATGTAATGGCTCTGCTGTTAGTTGGGTTGGAGGGGTCACAGAATAGATTAAGACAGAATGAACAAAATTTATCTGTGATAGTACCGTGTTGGTTTTGTTGGAGTTAGGGCAGGGATTGTTTTGCCCCAGTATGTTGCTTCCTCCCTTCTTTAATGAATTAGAGGGATCTGTCAGGGTTTAATCCAATTACTGATGACATTGGAGAAAAGAGCAGCAGAAGCAGGCTGGATAGAAAAAATGTATTAAAACAGAACAAAATCTCATCTTTCCCCAGATCAGTGAGCAGAGAACAAATCCTGGGAATTGTCAAGTGCCTCTGCTTTTGGTTCTTCAAGTAATTTGGGGTTAATCAGTCCATTTGAAATCATGTAGCTGATAAAAACATAGCAAATAAAGAACTTTCGGTTGCAGTTCTTAACATGAATTGAAAGCAACTTTTTTTTTCTATACAGTTTGCATAGGGCTTATAACTTACTGATAGAATATACAGGTTAAAAGAGGCATCTGTTATGAGCTGTTTGCAAGACTCCCATGATATAAAGAGAACAGTTATCCAGAACCACCAGCAAGTTTGCTTCCAAGGGTTTCAAAAGGGATTATTTAAAAGGAGAGATATTTTTAATATGGTTAACTTGCTCATTCTGTTAAAATGAACCATTTGTAGTTACTTTTTTATTTCCAATTGCTTTCATCCTATTTGCAAGTCTAATATATGCACATAATGTTAAGTGAGTGGTATGTAAACAACTTGCTACCCTGGTGTATTTAGAATTTGTTTGGCTCTGTATGTGGGTTGTCTGGTGGAAGTGATGGTTTGTGTTTCTACTTCTTGCTTAGGTTCAGGCAGCTGCAAGAACCAAAAGTTTGAGCAGTTGCGCAAATATGCATAAATATCCATTCAAAATGCACATGTATGACTTTCCCATTTTTCTTTCCCTTGTGGGGATATCCTGAATCAAGAGGTGCACAAATGCTGACAAAAAATGAGAACTCAAGATATTTGTCAATGCTGCTGGGGTTCACATGGCTTTGCTCACCCTGGTCCCCTCAAACAGCCTTCCTGTTCCCTCCATGGTTTAAACTGGGATTTTTCCCTAATAGGGTTGTTTCCAACAGCTGTAATTGCTTAAGATATGCAGATCTCTTATGCCCAAGATCCACTTGTACACCCTTTGAAGTCAGCAGGTCCCATGGGGATGTGAAGTGGTGAAAAAAGTGAATCCCAGGCCAGGTTTGGGGAAGGTGTTTTGCCTTCCTGTCACAGGCAATGGTCTGACTGTCATGTCTAGAATTCACTGCTGTGACTTTTGGCAGTTTCAATTTAATTTGTAGGCGATAATGAGGCTGGTACAAGCCCGTGGAAGAGGTCTTTTTGTGGCTGTGCTGCCTCTTTTAGACAGCTGGTAAAAAAATGCATTTTGTATTTATGACTGATGTCTGTTCTGTTACTATATTTAAAGTGTAATAGACTTTTAGATATACTGCCTTAGCCAGCAGGATTTAACTTCATTAGTTTTGAACCAGGAGAGAAATGTTAGCCACTGTGCAGTCTTTGATTATGCTCTGGGGAATTTCCTAGGGTTAAATTAACCACAGGGGAACTCTGCTTTTGTTCTTTGAATGCCTGTGAAACATATTGAGAAATACAGGGGAAAAATAATTATAATCTTGAAATGTAAAAACTAAAAGTTCATCTTATGTATAATCCCTAGTGCACAGTAAGTTCTGTGTACTTGGTATACTTGCAGCATTTATGTTAACTATACCATTTTTTTTATGTTTTGTTTTGGCTTTTTATAAAGTCACACCACCAGCAATAGGATCTGAACATAAAGGGACATTCAGAAAATTACCATTTCACCAGACTCAGTTTAAATTCAGGAGGGAGATAATTTATCCACTAAACGTCCTGCCTTATCCACAGCATCATTGGAGAATTACTCTCCAGAATCACTTTCATCTCCCAGCTGCTGACAATTTAGCAGTGCTTCTTGCCTTTAATTAATCTCTTTGAATCTACATGTATAAGGTCAGTGTCAATGACTTTGGCAAAATGAGCAGAAATTTTTTCAAAAAAATACGTTTTGGGAGATTTGGGGCCATTGCAATCAAAAGCCTTTTTTAGCATTTTTTTTTAATTTTATACTTTATACTTACACAAAATATGTTTGTGTACAATTTCATATACCAACAAAGATTTCAGTAATTTCATTTCTAAAAATGAAAATTATCTAGTTTTTGTTTTCTTTTCATATGATTTTTTTTATCTCCTCATTCCACTAATTTCAAATGGAAAATTAAGGGTGGAAGACAGAAGTAAGGAATTAACACATCTAAAGGTACACATTTACTTTCCCACATAAGAGTTTTAAAAAAAAAAAATCATAAAAACTCTTGTGAATTTGTTTTCTCCCATTTAGCCTTCCTAAAAATGTTTCCCTCTTTCAGACTGAAAAACGAGTTGAAGAATATCTGAAAATCCATACTTTTAAAATTAGCATTTTTGCATTGCCAAACCCAACCTAATCTTTAAATCAACATGAACTTTCTAAGCAATACAAAAGAAACACAATTTCACTGTTCAAAAATGTTGTCAAAATAAATTAAACTGGTAAAAATTTTTCTGTGTTTTCTCAATTTTCTTAAAGTGCACTTTTCTTAAAGTAGGATTTCTGTCCAACAGGTACAGAGCCTGAGGAGGAGATGGATTCCACACGAGCCTGTGAAAGAAACAGGAAAATATATTTCTTCTCAAATTGCATATACAACCTAATGAAGAAGCATCTACTTAGTCCCAAGACTGCTCCATTTTTTTTTTTTCTGTGTTACAGAAAAATTGTGCTACAATTTTTACTACTTTTTTTCTTGCCTGATCATCCACTAAAATTTGAAGCAAATAGTCCAACAATCTTCTCACAAGGAACATACAAACACCACAACCCTAAAAACCAGATCTGTGCGTACATCCTGTGGTATGTGCTGGGACCCTCTACAGCAGGTGGATGCAGACTCTTCCTGGCAAAAGCAGGACATGCCTCACATGGCAATACCTAGAAAAAGCAAAATCCCAACATGCCAGTACTGGGGGAGATTGTTCTATAACAATGCAGATGAATGCCAGAGCAGAGAGAGCATGGGTCTAAAGATTTTTAATCTGTGCTATTTAAGTGTGTTGGGCTAGTAGGGTGCCTCCTTCATTTAGTTATCCCTCTGCATTTTTGTAGTGTCTCTAATTTCTTGTGCCCTTTTTGGACAGAATTCACATTGCAGTTAGCTTTTACCTAATGTTTATCCATTTATGGCTGCCAAAACCATGGTATTTCAGCATTATCCAGACTACAGGATATATAGAAGTTGGCTGCCATTTTCTCTTGTTGGGGTAATAGGAGTAGTCTTCTGGCAGTCTTCATCCACACCTACACTCCTATTTCAGTACAATATCCTTTCAGCAGCATGCAAGCTTCAGACTAGACTTGGCAATCCTTTGCCTTTTCTGAGAAAAGGCAAACCACAATACCAAATGAGAAAAAAAAGAGGACAGCAATACATTTTTCAAGAGTAATTTGGATGGTTTGGGGTAGTTTATGACTTCATTGTCATTATTTCAACCTCATGCATACCTGTAAGGTAGGATGTACAACACTGCAATATTGATTTCTATTCTAGAGATGGAAAAACAATTAGTTGATTTAATCCAGTCCTAAAGAAGAATGATTCAACACTTGAGCTTCAAACCAGAACTTCATTATTCCTGGCTGTATAAGGAGTCTGTAGCTCAAATAACATGCCTTTCCCTATAGTGCCCCTACACAAAGAATAAAAAATTATCAGAAAAAATTTAGTCCTTGACCTGGAAACCAGAGACTTCTTAGAGAAAACCTGCGTAAGATGGGAATTTTTTATGTAACAGGTTTTCAAAATAAGAGTAGCCCTAATTTACTCTATATTCAGTTAATAACATAGTGAAAAGATAGGGGAAAAAAATCTTTCAGCAGGGCACATTTTGAAAGAAAGATATAATAGGTGCAAGAAAGCAGAAAAATAGGATAAACCACAGGAGAGAATGAAGACTGATGTGAATGCGATGTATTGTAAGATAAAATGATCTATGAACTTGGGTTATGTGTGCTATTTAGAAATAAAGACACTGGAAGACAGAAGCCAGAATGGATGACTAAGGGATAGAAAGGGTCAGCTGGGATACAAAGGTATGTGTGCAAGAAAGAAAATGGTCAGTATCAAGCTTTATCAGAGAGATCCTGGGATGAAGTGTAACAGAAAAGAACAGTGAAAGAAGAGACTGTGAAAAGAGTACCAACTATGCTAAAATAAATATTTCTTTTTTAGATGCTGGAGAGCGATATGGTCATGTAATCTGCATATTGCCATCACAGTTGCTATAGCGAGTGTAATGTACTGTATTTTTTTACCACCAGGGAGACTGTTGCAACAGACAGGGAGCTACATTAGGAAGTTGTGCTTAACAAGTCATGTGTGATTTTACTGTCAAACTGCAAAGTGCCGTTCTCCTATGGAAGAAGGCTGCGAGTACTTTCGAGGAGTAGATAAACACCACATGATGCAGCTTTCTGGGAAAAACAGAATCCTTTGAAGCATTTCCAGCAAAATCCTTGGAGAGGCAAAGCATATTTTCAGATGCATGATTCTAGGTTAAACAGCTATGTCCCCCACTTGTTTACAAAGCAGCTCGACAGCTGCTGCGAGCCACTGGCCCCCTTTGGACAGACAGGATACATTTGGATCTGTCACAGTGAGCCACAGCATGCTGTCGCTGCATTACTCTGCAAAGATCTCATCTGAGATCTGCTGCTGGCAACACTAAAAGCTTCACCAGCTTTAAGAGCAGCAGATGATTAGTTTCACCCTCACTGTAAGCTTCCTTGTTGCTTTTAACTCTGAAACTTGGGGAAATGTTTTTAGTGGTGGAATTTGTCCTGGGAAAGCTGCACCCTGCTTTATGCATGAGGAATAAAATATAAAAAGAAAGACAAACAGCTGGTTGTTTGCAGAGAATAGGTTCTTTAATAGAAGAAAAGACCTGAAGTCTGTCTGAACACAGAGACGTGGTGTCCGGTTTGAAATAAAAAAGTTTCATTAAAACAGCAGAGCAAAGGTGGTGTTATATCTGTCCTTCATCATTTGGAAAATCAGACTGAGAGCTGCAGCTCCTGGGCTGTCTAGCCCAACCACAGCTCCTTAAAATGCTGCTGGAAACAAGCCCAAGCCAGGACACCATGTAAACACCAACACGACAGCCTATTTTGGAGAGCAGGGGCAGAGATTTAAACTTCACCCTGCAAATGAAGACACATGCCTTAACACGGCCCCACTCCTGTGGATGGATTTGGTAGCCTCAATGCACCTCTCTACATCACAGGGGCGCTGCTGGTCCCAAAACAAGGACTGATTGGCAAGTCTCCTTTTCCTGTCATAGCCACGTTGCTGCTGTGGAGAGAGAGGGAAGCAGGACAGTAGCAGCACAACCGGACAGGGTCACCTGGATCCTACTGCACCTCCCAGCAGTGTGTACCTGCTGGCACAACCTAAGGATATATAAGGGAAAGGTCTGGGGCTGTCTTAATTATCTGCTTGGTCTTCCTGCTAAATTGCTCATGATAAATTCTTGTTATAAAATACTGCTTGTCCGGCAGCTCTTTTGCATCCCCCTTACAAAGGCTACAGTGGTCTTTTACCCTATTTAATATGCTATTTGATACCTTTAAGCCTATATAATACTCCAATGTAGGTACTGCTGCTTACCTCTGTGCAACATATTCCTATGCTCTTCTTCCCCAGCAGTGTTTTCCCTTTAACCAAGGCAAAGGAAATCAGTAGAGATAATAAATCTCTCTCTTGTGAAGAGGGTGGCAGCAGACCCTCTGCCTCTGAAACCCACAAATCACAGGCGGCTGGTCCCTTGCAGTCAGCAGCAATATTGTTTCCTTTGCCCTTCTTACCAGAGACTGGTCACAGCAAAAATTATTACTGATGGCATCTGACAGTTCTACATCACGTTTTGACATTAGCTTTTAGTAACTGTTTTTTTTTTAATAGCTGCTGGTGTGTTCAGTCAAATACCTGTCTGTCACCACAATCAGACAGACCTTAATGTGTCTGCATTGTGGAAGAGGACCTCAGCGCCTTTCCAGCACTTTATTATGGCCCCAGTGTAGCTTTTTATCAGAAATTCCTCACGCATAGCTGTCCCTGCTCCACCACAGAAATCTTCCGAGTTGGCAGTTCCGATGTCTGCTGCCATTAATCTTCTCCATGCTGTGGAGAGCAGGTGATTTATGGCAATTACCTGCTCTGATGCAGCAGAGCTCAGGTGAGTTGGGTTGAATCATCATTGCTGGTATGAGTTTTGTCCCCAGGCAGCCCAAGGATGCAAAATATGCCATTGTACACTTTGTGCTGACCTTCCTCTATATTGGTCTTCCATGGCCTGGTTTTTGGTAGTGGAGGGGCCACAGAGGTGGCTCCCGTGAGAAGCTGCTGGAAGCTTCTACCATGTGCAGCAGAGCCAGTCCCTGATGGCTATGAGGATGGACATGCTGCTGGCCAAAGCTGGGCCAATGAGAGAGGTTGGAAATGCCTCTGTGATGACATATTTAAGAAGAAAATCAAAACAAGTCACAGGTATTTTGCTCCTAATCAGACAAGAGGAGGAACAGGTGAGAACATATGAGGAAAACAACACGGAGACCCCAAGGTCAGTGGAGAAGGAGGGGAGGAGGTGCTCCCGGTGCTGGAGCCAAGATTCCACTGCAGCTCGCAGCAGACAGGCCCGCCGAGTCGCGCCTCCGCGCCGCACCCGCCGTGTCCTTTCCTGCCGCGGCGCCGCACACCGCGCGCGGGCCCGAAGCACTCTCGAGCCCCCCGCCGCCGAGGAATGCCGGCCCGAGGGCGACCGCCGCCTCGGGCGCGCGCTCAGGCTAATCCGCTCAGGCCGCGCAGGGGGGCCTGCTGCCCTCGACTGTGGGGATCCACGGGGGATGCAGAGATCCACTCACAGCCTGTGGGGATCCACGGGGGATGCAGAGATCCACCTCAGCCTGTGGGGATCCATGGGGGATGCAGAGATCCACTCACAGCCCATGGGGGAGGTTCCCACGCTGGAGCAGGTGGATGCCTGGAAGAGGCTGTGATCCAGTGGGAGCCCAGTGGAGAGAGAGGGCTCTTGCTTCCTGACAGGAGCAGCCTGTCCTTGGAGGACTGCACCCCATGGAAGAGTGACCCTCATCACAGCAGTTTTGGGAGGACTGTCTGCCCATGGGAGGGACTCACGTTGCAGCAGGTGTGGTTTGGCTGCTGCTCATGAGAGTGGACCCATGCTGGAGAAGTTCATGGAGAACTGTCTCCCGTGGGAGGGGCCCCACAGCCTCACAGAGGAAGGACTCTTCTCCCAGAGCAGTGGAATAAAATCTCAGTGATGAACTCACCAAAATTCCAATGCCCTGTCTCTCTGCACTGTCGGTGGGAAGAAGGGAGGGGCTGGGGGAGAAAAAAGGTGTTTTAAGGGCTGATTTTACTTCTCATTATCCTCCTCTGATTCTATTAGTAATAAATTTACTTTATACCTTTAAATTGAGTCTGTTTTGCCCTAGGAGTGTTTTCTCCCAGTCCTTATCTCAACTCATGAACCCTTCATTTAATTTTTTTCCCTCCTCTGCTCAGCTGTGCCAAGGGAGGGTGTGCAAGAGACTCTCATGGGTGCCTGGCATTGGGCCAGTGTCAAACCACGACACCCCCTTAAGCATTATGCTGTTACACAAGGGGAGGGAATGTGCATTTTAATCACAGTTTAAAATAGTGGTGGTGCACTGGTGTAAGTGAAAGGTTAAACACTTTGACACAGGTTCAGTATTAAATACTGTAATCAAATGTCTTTGCTAGTTTTGTGAAAGCAATATATTCCCAGGAAGGCTATAAAATGCACATCTTTCACCTGTGATTTCCCAGACTAAGTTCTAGTTTTAATTTTATGCATCATTCTCAGGTTTTACTCCTGATTTTCTATTTTTTGAATTGGCAGGGGCCTTGAGTGGTGCGCGGGAAATGAAGGTTGTGCCAAGCTGAGATCAGCAGTGATGCCTTGAGCCAATTAAGGAGCAATGTTAATGGGCTCTCTGTGAATCCTCCTAAGCCTTCCATGCCAGAAAGGATGATGTCCACAACACAGGGCTGAGCTGAGCACTTAAAGCCTATAGAAATAAGAGCAGATTTTCATGTCTTCATTTTTAAGCAGCTTCCCTACTGGTTGTGTTGAAAGGGAAATGTCCTCTATAATAGGAAGATGCAGAAATCATTTTGTGTCTTATGAAGATTCATATGGTGCATGAGTGTGTGTGTGCAGGTATGTGTTACAGCATTGCAAGTTTATATCCACTGGGAATTAAGCTGACTTCTACATTTCTCTTTCTTTGCTGCTGCTTTTATTTATTTAATGTCAGCAGGGAAAATGGAAAGTAAGATGAATCTTGTGATTAGTCTTCTGTATAGAGGAAAGGAAGTGAATTTAGGAGGGAATATGTGTATACAGCAGGCTGTGTGCATACACCCATTTGAGAAAAGCTGCAGGAGGAAGTGGGACCAGCTGCTGGAGAAGGAGAGGCAGAGGAGGAGAAGCACTGGGGAATCTGCACATGGAGAGGTTTAGGGAGAGTGGCAACTGGCCCTTGGCTCTGCAGAGGTGGGTCTACCCTGCCCTGCTATCCCTCTTTGTTTTCATATGAGAAATCACAGCAGTGAATAGCAACTCAGCAGTAATACTGATGTGGGACATGCTTATTTGGGAATAAAGAGCAGCTTTTTCTTGCTTAGCTTGAGTTGTTTTCAAAGCAGCCTAAGTTAAGCTGGAAAAATGTGGTCGTTCTGGAATGCAAATATGTGAGCGCCTTATAGGAATATAAATATAGCATCTTATCTTGCACTGTTATATACTCCCACACAGACAAGCCTGGAGGCAAGTGGAAAAAATGAAGGCTGGGCTATTCATGATACCCCTGGCATCAGCTCCAGTCACACGTGGGCATGTGGGCAGCTGGAGCTGACATATGCTAATAGAGATTAACATATGTGCATGGAGCTTGGCCCCACAGAGCTGCAGCACAAAGAGCCTGGTCCAAGGGACCTTTACCAGTGCATCCTTTGGCTATTGAGCTTTCTATTAACTGCTGTGTGTGATCCATGCACACAGTGTATGAGCTGGACCTCAGTGATCCTTGTGAGTTCCTTTCAGCTCAGGATATTCTATGTTTCTATGAATATGTACCAAACCTTTAATGTGCAGCCATGGTTTTCCTCTGTGATGCCTTGAAAGCCCAGGTTTTGTACAGCCTACTAAGAGCAGATAAATTCAGAGCCTCAAGGAGATTTTGGGCTACATTTCTTCCCATTCATTGATTCCTGTGAGAGGACCACACATGTCCTCCCAGTTACAGGAATGCTGGCTTCCAGCATTCTCACTGCTTTGGGACTTTCAGGCCTGTTGTGGTATTTGAGGCAGCCCAAAGTAGCTGGGTAATGGTGCTCTCAGAAGCAATTCTGTTTTTTGAACACTTTGCTCTTTTAGCTGTCTAGGGCCATCTCCAATCTGAAGCCCTGTCATAATCTGGTGGCACGCTGGGGCTTGTTTACAAGATAAACTAACAGCTGCTTTCCTCTCATCTGCTGCTCCTGCTTCGAACTTGAAATAGGAATTTATCTGTGTGTGTCAGAACCAGGAGAGTCAAAGCCTCCTTGGAGATGCCCTTTGGGCCTCTCTTTCTGCTACCTTGCAAACATATTTCTATTTTCAGAGATGGCAACCCAGCACCTAATCTTCCACAGGCACATGTATTGCTCCCAGGGAGGAATGTTTGGAATGAAGGAACCGATTTTTTTTTTTTTAACCCTCCCTCCATGGGTTAGCCCACTTCTGCTTATCAGCCTACCTCAGCACTTGGTGTTTGAAATCTGGATCAGAATTTTTCAGCTTTCAGGTCCTATGCATAGTTTTTCAGCAATGGCCTCATTTGCTTCCAAAGCAGCTGAGTGAAAATGCATCCATTTTGGGGTTTGTGCATCTGTAGGCAGAAATATAAGAGGAGCGGTCTTACTGTTTTTTTTCTGAACTGATGTTTAGTGACTGTATCAAAAGGCCACACACAAGCTCCTCTCTTATTTGCATATCAATACTTAGCCTATTAGAAGCCAATGGAGTGAGGGTCTTGCAGTACATACCCTCTCACAGCATGACTCTCAGACTTCCCATGACATCCTTTCTTCAGCTTTCATGTCAGTGAATATTATATTGTGATGCCTTGAAGCCAGGATAAACCGGGGCCGTTAAATGTTCAGATGTATGCTCAATCTGTGAAGCTTGCAGCTGCTCCACTCTTTTGATAATGCTAGTAAGCAAAATTAGTAAATAAAATAAATGCTTAAGGTTCATTTGCTGCACACCCCAATACATGAATGAGAATAGAATTGAGGACATCAAAGAAAAATAAAAAACAGGCTAGTAATAACTTGTTCCCCTTAGGCCTACTGCTTAACCTAAATGTTGTGTTAAAGTGATAAATGGGTGAACTGAATTATTATACATAGTTAAAAGCCAGGAATGAGATTTGAGATCACACCCCTGTTAGTAAAATCAGCATTATCTCCATAAGACAAAACCCAGTAAATGTTTAACTGAGAAAATGTGTCATGTTTAATATATTCACAAAATTTTCATATTATTTGCCTACACAAGTAAATAATAATATCCTGAAGTGGCTCATGAGGCTGCAGTAAGGTCACCCTCCTTCCTTCCCACTCCCCCCAGCCCTCACCTGTTTTGGTGCCCTGAGAAGGGGCACATCCGCCGTGGCTGCCTGTAGCTGAAATGAGATAGGAAGGCTCCCTGGGAAAGGAAGTTTTTAAAGAGATCTGAAAGGCAGAGAAGAAACCAAACCTAGATGTTTCTCTCTCCATGAAGGAAGTGGTAGAGGGATGGGGATAAGGTGACTGGAAGACACCATCAGCTTATGGTGGCTACAACTGATGAGGAAGAGGAGAGGAAAGGGGAAGGTGTTCAGGGGATTGGGGCAGGAAGGATGGGGCCACCTACTTTGCCTGAGGGGAGGGGATGTGAGGGCCTGGATGGGGACTCCCAGCACAAACAGCACATTTGAATGGAGAAGGAAGGTGGCTCAAATAGATTGTCTCAAGGCCTCCACCCTTCCAGAGCTGCACCATTCCTTAAAGCCAATAGCCACCTTTTCTCTCTTGCTAGCCTGTGGATGGAGCAGGGGAATACTGTTTTATATGCATACACCACTATATCATACTGCTGCCGTATTAAAATATTTGAAGATGCACATCCCAGATGTTCTGTGCGTGAAAGAATATTTCTGAAGGAAGCACAGAGAGTTGGACAAATGTGATAACCTCAAATGATAGTGATCAAGAAAATGGCTGAAGGAAAAATACTTGTGGGATGACCTTGTGGCACAAGCGTGGAAACAAATGTCCCAAAGAGGAATGACCGAGAAGCTCCTTGTGGGGGTCCAAGCATGCTCAGAGCTGTAATGCTGAACTGAAGCTGTTGCCTTCTCTGCCATGAGTAAGCACATTAGAAAAACTCCAAGACTTCAGAAAATAAAGGTACTGCTGCTCCAAGAACTGGCCTGTCCCATGGCAGAAAACTTTATTCCAGAGAACTGAGATTAAGCCCATGAATTACTTTGACTTGGAAGAAAAGAGCTACTTTCTGTGAGAGGAACATGCAGAAGAATACGATAAATTAATTACTAGATATGATACCACTAGAACTGCTGATTGGAAAAGGCTGCATTTCTCTCTCACAGCCTCTGCTGCTTAAGTAAGATATGACTCATGCCCCTGCAAAATATTCACCTCTATTTAAGTCCATGATCTCCTCTTTATAGTAAAGTTAATTAATTAAAAAAAAAAAAAAAAAAAAAAAATATAGTGGTAGGAGTATCAATGATAGAATAATGGATTGCCTTGGGAAAGGTGATCAGATAAGCTGGAGTCTTAAAAAGATCAGGTAATGCAATAATATGAAAAATAGGATCCAGAAATTGACACTTATATTTAGGAATATGTTTTCTCATAAGAAGGGACTGATTGTATCTAAAAACTGCTTAACACAAAGAAAAAGGAGCAAGAAAGCACAGTATTATTCCACTTAATACTGGGGTTGGAGATTGTATTCTAAAAAATAAAAATACCACCTGGAGTTAAAAGTTAATTCGTCAAATTTTTCCCATCTACAGTATGTGTTTGGTTTTTCTTGTCTCTACAGAGTTGAATGTACCATTCTAGTGTTAACACTAACTCTTAATCTGATTTTGTATATGCTTAACTTTACACTCTGTGAGTCCTCATTAAAACTCAAAATGTATAAATTTAAACACATGCTTAGCTCTTTACAGAATAATGGTTGCATATTGTGAAATGCATAAAATATATAATACATCTGAATTAAAATTACAACAGAATTCCCAGCTGGATTTTCCTGGTCACTTTTGTTATTTTAATACAGCTTTAAAGACTGTGCTACATGTTAAAATATTAGTTGGAATTTTAAAACAGAACCATGACTGAAAAAAATAACTGACATATGCAAATAATTTTACCATTGTGAAGTTAGATATGAGTAACTTAGAGTTGTAGGAAACGTATGAGAGAATTTATACCAAAATTTCCCAAATCTTATTGATAAACAGTTCATTGGGAATGCTCAGTGTATGGCATTTCAGATGTTCCTCAGCTTTGCCCTGGCAGGTAAGTCATATCATTCATCAAAAAAGCCAGTCACTGATATTCCAGTAAATCTCATAATTCTAACAAGCTTTTCTGCCAGTGAACTCATCTCTTGCATTGTCAGTGGAAATAGAATGACAGAAATGTGAAGATCCTTGAAGAAAACAAATCAGAGGGAATGCACACAGGTAATTTCCAATATATACTCACCACCCCTTAATCAGAAGCAGAGGAAGATGTCCCACCCTGGCTCCAAGCAGAGGACCATCAGACATGGAAACTATGGCTATAGGAGATATTTCAGAGAAGGGCATAGGAAATCTTGTAAACAATTATTGTAATGATCTACTTCTAGGGAAAATACAACTTTCTTATCTGTCTGTGCAGCCATTCTCCTGCACCATGGGAATGTCAGTCTCTTAGTTTTTCTGTTTTATCTAATATCAGGATATTTCCATTTCTCAGTGAAGTGCATAACTCTTTTTTCTAATCCTGCCATGCTGTTGGCCTCAGTGAGGAGAATCTCGTTTACAGCAATGTCACATTATATCCCTTCTTTTCCTCACTTGAGTGTGTTAGCAGCCTGAGCAATGGAGAGTGGCTTTGGATGGCTGCATTCAGATTTGATGCGCTGATAGCAACCACAGAATAAGATAAAATAACAGACCTTTGACACACCTACTCTACATCTGTATATTAATTTTGAATCTATTAGATTCTATATGAATTTAAGCCAGTTTTGAATCCCCTTTGGTAAATCCCCAAAGGACATGGAAGGAACAACTGATGCTGAAGCACAGTTCGAGGGGGACCTGCCTCAGCCCTCCTGGAATGGAAAACTCCAACTTCAGATCTCTCAAATCTGGCTTCAAGAATTAAATCATTCAGTGGGGGAAGAAAGGAGACTGAAGATGAGAAAAATGAAAACAAAACACTAGTTGGTCATAGGATCAAAGGAAAATTAATACTAAAGAAAGGATTAAAAATTAAGAGTGTTTGGGGAATATTGCTTTTGTGGAATACCTCCTGAGTATAAAGACAGAATAAGAAAGATTTCATGGAATTTCATGCCAGAAGGGGACCATTAGAATCATTGCTCAGACTTTCACTCTGCTGTTAAGGATGCTGATGCAGCCAGCTTTGCTGCGAGGCATCCCCGGAGGGATGGCAGGCGGAATGCTGAACCTGTGGCCTCTCAGCCAGCACCACACTGTGAAGGCTGCAGGTGAAGCAGGCAAGGGCTCCCTCCCACCATGTGTGCAGAACCTGCTTGGGCACATGTTTCCCTGTGAATATTTCCCCTTTGCCTATGGCTGCTCTCTTGGCTGCCACGACCTTCTCATCTCTGCCCTAAGCTGTTACTCACTCCCCTTGCCCACCTAGACAAAAAGTCAGAAACAAAACATTGCTTCACAAAGCTTCTCC
The DNA here is from genome assembly GCA_018697195.1 of Certhia americana. Lineage (NCBI taxonomy): Eukaryota > Metazoa > Chordata > Aves > Passeriformes > Certhiidae > Certhia > Certhia americana. The sequence goes on along the minus strand of CM031858.1, from coordinate 129,561,630 downwards.
AAAAACCCATACCTGTTGGCTGCTTCTTGCTCTTTTGAAAAGCAAGGACTACCTGTATGCTGTCAGGGTTGGGAGGCAGGTGGGAGGAGGCTGCTCCATGGCAGCACAAAAAATTCATTTTCTTCTCACTTGCTTTGCTTTACTTTGATTTGTCTCATCTTCCAAACATGCACAAATCAGGAAAAGACTTGTTGCTACATTTTGTCTGTGTAGTCTGTCGAGACCTAATCAGAGCTGTGGTTTGGTCTGCAGGAATCACTGGTGGGACCTCTAGGGCGTCCTGTGCCTTGTCCCCACTGTGTGCTTCTGCTGCCTGTGCTCTTGAAGCAGCACCTGCCATGGAAAGGGCTAAGGACTTCAGTGCTTTTTCAGCTCATCATAATGTTTTGCACATTCCTCTCACCAGCACAATGAAGATTTTGATGAAGGAACCACGTTTTTATATGTAGCAATAACAGACTTTTTCTTCTATTTTACAACACATGCTAACAGCTGTTTACAAAGTAGTGATGGTGGAATGCAGTCCAGTGGGTATACTGACTACTCATTTATCCAGAGGGATTACACTGTGGTGAACAGCATTTGGACTTCAATTTAGTATGCATCCAGCCGAATTATGCGATTAGCTGATATGCAATAAACCAGAACAGAAACACATGCAGTCCAATGGTGCCAGATAAAAAGCATATAATTCTTATTCAGGGTCTAATGATATTGTACAGGTAAATTATAAATACATAGTTATAAGGGATTTAGCTATCTTGCCATATATCTATACTTCTTGGTGTGCTGAGTACATGTATCTGCAACTATATGTGCAGAGCTGCACTGATTTCAGGTTCTTTATATTACTCATTAAATAATTTTATTTTGTTGTTTTATTTGAAATATACCACACTTCAAATGTTGGCACAAAGCAATGTTTTTATGCCACTTAAAAGAGGATATAAGGCTTAAACAGCAGTCTTTTAATAAAAAAAAAAAAAAACAGTTTCAGAGAAAACTCCTCTCCCAGGAGAAACGTTGCAGTGATTTTTAAGAACAGAAAGAAAGAGGTTTTTGGGTACTGTTAGGAATTTTTACAGTTTGGGGTCACCCCTCTCCAGACCCTCTGGTAGTGCTGTCTCTCCCCTGGATGGAGGGCATGGGGACTGGAGGAGAGCCCACCTCCCTCCTGTCCTGCCACAGGCAGCAGGATGGAAAGAGCCCTAAGCAGAATTTTTGTCTCCAATCACCCCTAGCAGTCTGGTGAGCACAGGGAAGAGAGCAAATAAGGGAAGGAGCCAAGTTGAGAGGTTTGCCATCACACTGGAGGCTCCTGACTGTGGATTTCATTCTTTGTACCATTGTGAGAATGGCCACAGTCCTTACCCTCAGCCTGCTCCTCATGAGAAACCGGAGGATTGACAACTCAGTCCTATGGACCAGCTGTGGGCAGGAGCTGGGTATTGACACATCACGTGCATAAACACAGATAAAATGAAGTTGTAACTGAACAAACTGCACCCTAAATTGAGGGATGCTGCTTAATCCACCTGTGCATGACTATCCTGCCTGCACACAGGAGTAAGATCACTTCCATCTCTCTTCATCCAAAAGGGATCCTGTTGTTACCTTTTCATCTTTATCACTTTGCTTGATATTAAAGTGACCGGTACCCTGGCAAAGCTCAGAAGGAAAGAAGCCTTCCCTTGTTTTCTCGTTTCATAAGACATAAAGCATTGCCCAGATTACAGAAACAGTGAACACGCACTGGCATGGTGATTGCTATTCATCCTCTGTGTCATGTGAGGCTGGAGCCTTATGGGAAATAGCATGTACAGAGGTAATTAAAACTATATGGATGTACATGCCTAAGTAGGGCAAATCATGGCTGTAGGCAATTTTTCCAAAACGGTGCAATAAGAAAGTTCTTAGTCTCAACATGAGGCTCAGATTATGCAGGGACAATCCCATGTGATCCCAAGTGAACGAATAAACAGACTTAGGTAAAAAAAGTAATTTGTATTAACTGTGCAACCAAAAAGTAGTAAAGATAGTAATTAAAACATCATAATGCAACTAATATATTTACAGTTACTGTAATCATCAAAGATTGCTGAAAAACTTTGACTTTTTGAAGTGCTCTCTTCTCACAGATGAAAATAAGTTAGCAGCTCTCCATCTCTGCCTTTCAACAGCTTAAAAAATTGTAGGCTTTATATTAAAAAAATATTCTTGCAAATATTTCTCTAGTTTGTTTTTTAACTTGGATTTTGAATTTGCACCAATCCTTCAGAACAGCTGGAGGTCTGTAGTCCATTCTGTACATACCTGCATGTATTTATTTTCCCATATTTGCATTTTCTGGAACATTTGTTATATTTAAAAAATATTTTCATGTATTTTCAATACAGAAATGTGAAGGAGAGAAAAAAATGTCTGTGAATTATATATTCTAAAACCATGTTTCCAAATGCATTTATCTGAATTCAAGCTGTGACTTAATAGCTGTAGCTGTATCAACACTGTATCAGTTTACCATAGGAGGAAAATATATGAAATGAGACATAACCTACTAAGGTCACTTCAGGGGCTATCACCGAGCGGAAAATGAATGCTAATATTTTCAGATTTAACATGGGTAAGCTAGTCAGAACCAGTAGTTTGGGGCTGAATTCTGAAATGCCCTCAGTGAAAGCAATGCAAGGGGGATGGTCAGTGAGATGGAATTATTAAAAGATAGGGTGGAGCCAAGCCCAGCCATATGGTGAATGCCATAACCGGGGCAGACCTGTCATGGCCAAGCAAGCTGGGAAAGCAGGCGAAAAGAAATTGTCCTGAAAGAACAACATGCATCCCGCCATGAAGAAATGAGGGCAGAGGGCTGTGGGCAACGCGTTGGCCAGTGACTGACACTTGCACTGATGAAAGACAACACTGGAAGTTGAGCCCTGGCTATGCAAAGTTGATTAGGGTGGATGGGACCCTTCATCATGCCTTAAAAAATCATTGCAGCTCAAAACACTCACTTCCAATATGCCTAATAAAACCCTCAGTCGTTCATGCAAGTTGGGTGAGTAACATATCTATCAGCAAAATAGCTGCACAACTGGGTGCATCAGACATAGCTGTTCATAACATCCAACCCCCAGAGTCCTTTCTACCAACAAAAGATGTGAGGGTCTTGTTGCAACTACAAGAGAAGCCAGACTTACTGTAGAAATTCTTCACTTGTCCTCTGTTGTGTATTTTTTGTGAAAAAGACTATGTTACAAAGCATAAACATGTTCGTGTTTCGAGAAGTAGTATAATCAACAGAGCAATTAACTAGATATTTAATTAATTATCAAAATTTCATCTCAGTCCTCAAACATTTTGTTAGTTGGATGACTCCCATGGGATAGATAACCTTAGTAACATTTACTTCAGGTGCTTTCTGAATTGAGCTCTCATGCAGCAAATAATCCCTGCCCCAGTGTTCCCCCAGTCTGCACTGACACACCCTATAGCACTCTCTGGATTACCTACTGGTCACTAAGGTCAACCAAAATTACTGGATATGCCTGAGCTGGTGTTGACTCCAGTTTCTTGAGTCCATGTGGTATGTGCTGCACCAATGTGGTCTAGTTCAGAGCTGGCTTGTCTAGTGCTGGTCCTGTGATCTTTGCAGCAGTCCATGGTATGACACAGATGATGCATTTTTATTATCTACATCTTTTTGGCAATAATCAGATTTGTGTGAGGTTTTAAAAATTCAAAAGTAACTCATGTCAATTTTGGTACCTTCATGAGCCTCTGAAAAGACAGACCTACTCAGTGCTAAGAAGACATTGAGTAAAATGTTGTTTTGGTACTGATCAGATGGGTGTATCTCTGCACTTAGAGTATTGAATTGAGAAGAAAAATCAGTCAATTAAGCCCAGGAAGACAGGTCCTTGTTGTTATATAATGTTCACATTTTCACTGTGTTCTTGGGCTGTCTTCCACCTAGTTCACAATACAGCTACTGACCCTGTGCATGAGCATGCACCTTTCTTATATGCACAGTATAAATCTAGTACACATTCTCACACCTATAGTCACTGAGGTTTGTTTATTGAGTTTCTGCTTTGACATGATACAGATCAAGTTGTCATGTTCATACAAGCAAATTATATGTAACCAGCACTCTTCTTTGGTATTTGAGCAGACCAGCACAAAATAGGTTGCACTTGTATTAATAAATTCTCTTCTGGATAAGGTGATTATGTCCAAAAATATATCCAGAAATGGTTCCTGGCCACAATAGCTTCTAAATCATGCCCAGAACTTGTTTGAAAGAGTTCTTATTGGCCTGGGCCAAAGTTCTGCTGGGGACAATTTAATTGTACAGCTGATGGAATACCACAGCTGGAAAAAGTCCCAGGCATTATTTAGTTTCCATACATGGTATGGGTATATTTAGCCTGACCAGGCACTGACCTATAAAAAAAATACAATTTAAAAAATAAAACCTCAGGAAAAAAGCATTCTGCTTAATTCTGATTTTTTCTTTGCACCCTTATATCTGTGTATTTGTCATTTTGAAAACATTCACTTGGATCAGTTCCCTTGCAAATGCTAGAATGTTGAAATGCTCTTTTGCTCAAATAGGAATACTATTCACCCATTCCTTTTTGTCTGATTTTCTATAAACTAGAAACCTTTACAAGGTTCTGCTTTAAAAATTAATTTTTCTCTCAGTTTTTCTAGAGAAAATATACTGCCTTTCAGGTGGGAAACTTAAAGAAATATTACATCTCTGTTAGGTTTTAATTTTTTTTAAGAATAATCCATCTAGTACAGCTCAACATCTGTAAGCCTCAAGAGCAAGTTGTCATACTTCAGACAAGCTCAGAGAAGTGAAGGAATTTTCTAAGAAGCCAGATATAATTTTATGGCAGTGAATTGCTACCCTATGAACACTGAGGAATTGTGGCGTTCCACTTCTCATTATGTATGCCCACAAGAGAAATATTAAACTAGACTTTTCTTTGACTGTTGCCTTCGTTCTCTCTTTCTCTTGTACATACTTATAAAATAAAGATCAAACTTCCTTGAATTCTTTTTATCTGCTTTGAAGTCTAAGGAAAACTTTTTGGAAATTCTATTTTCATCTCTGTGAATTTATTCTCTAATACTTCTAGCTTGTCAAATATGGACTGTGCTGTTCAAGGAGCAGTTAAGAAAAAAAAAGCCCATCTTTGAATCTGCATGCACGGACAGTCATTCTCACAATTGATGAAAGCCCTCAAAAATGTGGAGCCACAAAATACTCCTCTATTACCATTTCTTTTGGAATGTTCTGAGGCATGTCTGCTAGATTCTGTGGAGGGGAAAAAAACAGGGTCTTTCTTTGCTTCTTTTGCCCAGTAAATTACTTTGAGTATGTAAAAGAAGCACATCCTACAGCTTTGGACATCTCTTTTAATAGAGAGGAAAAGAAAAATTATTTCTTTATTTTTTTCTGTTGGAACTCAATTTTTACCTAAAGAGTTGTTACAGGAGGACATATTGTTTTTAGAAGAATAAAAAGTATCCAAGCCAGAGCTATTGCTCAAAGGTGGGGTGACAGACATACTCCCTTTCCCTGGGGAGGTGCAGGGGGTGTTGAGCAGGAGTCCCTTGGGTTAACAGAAAGAAGCCTGAATCTCTGACTACTTGGAGAAGCACAGAAGAGACACCATTTCCTGTAGGGGATGTTACCCTGTTCCAGGAAAGCAGACCATGTGAGGGCAGTCCTCAGGCTATGCCTTAATGAATCTAGGAACCTCTAATTAGCAGCCATGCATGCATCTCCTGCCCTGGAGGTCTTGGTCCCACAGGCCCACCTGCAACTGAGCCCTCCTACCCAGGCAGGGAGCTGCAGCCTGGCCCCTTGGGCATCTCAGAATGGCCCTGTGACATGAGTCTGTGCCCCACTGCTGAGATTCAGCCCCTTCCTTATGGCTGCTGCAGTAAATCCTCCTCCTCACTTCTGCCCACAAAACTAGCTTTACTTCCATATTTTCCCAAGCACCTGAACCCAGCTCATCCTAGACAACATGGTGCTTCTCAGCCCATCTTCTGGGACCTGCTGGTGGCCTGAAATGAACCACTGAACCATCCGTTTGTTGCTTTAGGCCAGCTGCGGCCTTTGAAGGAAAGTCAAGATGTGAGCAACCAAAACCTTGCTTCATTTGGAGAATGAAAAACAATCTGATGGTCCTGGTGGAATCATGGGAGATGTGCTGCGTTTGTAGTTAAGCATTACTGGGGGAAACTTGCTGGCTGGAAAAGCAACTGAAGGAGCAGTGCTGCTCTCTGAGGGTATCCATTCAGCTCCCACTTCACGTGTCTTTAAAAACACATTTTTCCTTTGCAACTGATGGTCTGAAAAAAGTTATCCATTGTTCCTAAAGATGGATGACACCCTGTTTAAGTTCTTCTTGGATATGAAATGAATATGTATTGATGTGGGACAGTCTTTATTCTAAAACACTGTTGTAGAAGTTGAATAGATATCATAGCTGTAAAAATTTCCAGAATAGCCAGACAGATATTTCTATTTTGCAAGAGTACATATCTAATGATGGATGGGTATATACACACACAGCCTGTTCAGGTCACATCAAAAGGCTGAAAATGACAGGCTTTACATGGCTTAAGCGACAGGTCTTATGAGGCAAAGTAGCTAACTCAGAGATCTGAAAAAGTATTGTATGGTTATGTTTTTGACAGGAAAACAACCAAACATAGAAGCCTGCAGATAATGAAGTGCTTAGTGCAAGATTTCAATTCTCTTGCAGCTATTACATTTCAATTTGATGCAGTGAAAGATTTTGCTCATCCTAAACTAGTAATCAGCAAGAAGGAGGTGTCTATTTTCTGCCTTTTGAAGCAGGTAGTGATTGTTTTAAATTATTAGGGGTCTATACTTGGCCACCATCCAAGATATGTCAGCAGCTTAGGTTTCATCTTCAGAATGAAAAGCACACACACAAATATTTGGTCAGAACATATTCTTCCAGCCTTGTTGACAAAGGCAAACTCAAAGATGACAATACAGATTAAAATTTTCATTTAAAATCAAAGAGGTTGTGATTTTTGTGAGGTTTTGTTTTATGTTCCTCCCCAGCCCCCCATCTTTTTTCCCATGGAAAAATTAGAACATGTTCAATCATAATGTGCAATGTGTCTCTATCGAACAAGAAAATTCCTCACGGGTCCAAATTAAGAATAAAACAAGTGAAGAAGGGGGCAACTCACACCACTGCATAGACACTACCTCTTTTATGGTTTTACTTTTGTGTATTTGATTGCCTGTGTGAGTTTTGCATCTTGTTATGTTATTTTTTATCAAAGAGCAATCACTGAAGAGAGAGATTAGAGGGGAGGAAGAAAGGAAAACAAGAAAGGAAAGGAGGAGAAACCTTATGTATATGTGAGGCCAAGGGATATTGCCTTTCAGGGTTCATGCACTGTTATCTTTAATTTTTATGGTATTTGAAAAGAATGATAATGAGTATCAGAGTTAAAATGCAAGGACTGATGATTTCAGTGAAAATACATTGCCCAGAATCAGCTAAGGCAATGGCCCCAAGGCTTTTCTAGACCAGTGAACCACCTTTAACCCTCAGCTGCCATGTGCCCTTTGAGGAACGTACCAAGGCATTTTTCAAAGAAAGGCCCAGAGCAAATGTGCAAATTGCACTTAGCTGAAAACTTCCTCCTGGCAAATCAGGAAAACTATGTTGAAAATAGCAGCATGGCATGTTTGGACACAATGTAAGTTGGTGTATTTTTCTGTTTATTATCCAAGGCTTTTGGGCCATTACAGAGCCATGGGCTACAGCTTGTGGACCACTGAGCTATGGAACCAGTCCTCATTAAAGAATACCTGCCAGGGATTGTTCATACTGCAGGGTAACTTCCATACATTAAGAGTCCTCTTGGTAGCAAAATACAAAACAAGAAATTTTAAAAGAACTGGATTGCTGTGAGGTGATTTGCTTTTGTACATTGGGCTAGTTCAGCTGATGATGTCAAGCAAGTTTGCTGTGCTTTACTATTATTTAACTCAGAACCTGGAAAGCTGATTCTTTCTGGTATCTGCTTTTAAAACATGCTCCCAAAACTTGTTTGACCCTGTAGCAAAAGCGAAGATGGTTTTGGTGATCAGCAAAAATAACCAAACCACCTCTCTAGCAAGTGAGATTGTGGAGTCTACCCCACTGGAGACATACAAGAACTGTCTGGATGTAATGTGCCATGTGCTTAATGACCCTGCTTAAGCAGGGAGGTTGGACCACATGACCCACTGTGGTCGCTTCCAACTGGATCTGTTCTGTGATTCCATGATTTTTTAAGCTTAACACAAGAAATAGACCAAATTGCGAAGCTGGGTTGAAATTTCTTACACCTAGTAATTTTGCTGGCAAGTATTTGCAGTGTGTTTGTCTGCTTACACAAAATCGGATTTATGTGTGTTCAATAACCACCTATTGAATATCTAATATGACAAGTCAGGATGTGCTAAAATGCCTGCTTACTTTGGTAGATATATAGTTCTCTCTGATGATAATCAAATATAACATTATCCAACCCTAATGAGGGTGAAAACAAAGAGGAATGCAGGAACAGATTATGAGTGCTGAAAACGAAGATAAGTAAAGCTGCAAATTTGGGGGGCATAGTAATGCAAAGCATTAAGAAATGGGCTTACAATCTGTAGTACCAGTTTGCTTTTGCTGACCTGACATACTGTCTGTTCATGGACCACTTAATATAATGACAATGTTGACCTGAGATCCTTCCTGTGAGGCACAAGAATGAAAGAACAGCCTTCCCATTGACTTTCCTTAATTTTGTGCATTTGTCAGAAACCAAACATTTTGTGAGGTATTGATTTGTGTTCGTACTTTTCTTGATCCTTAATGATATAATACCATGTAAAACATTTGAAAGGAAATGTTGTAATCTTATATGAGAACAAACTGTTCTGTCAATAAGTGTACCACAAAACCAACTCACCCTTAACATGACAATTTCTTCAGTGACATTTACGAGCTCATTGAAAGAACAGTAGCAATTTTATTCATTGTTTGCAGCTCACTCTACCCAATGTATAATGAAAGTGTTATGAAAATTAGAAGTTGCGTATAACACAACTCTTTTGTAGTGTAAATAACGCAACCATATAAATTACACACATACTAGAATTATATTAAACACATATACATTATATGCAAAGCAGAATAGACCTTTTACCAAACTAAGCTGTATTTTAATTAGGAGAGTGGTAACAAGCCTTTAAAATCAGCCAACACTGTATTTTGGTTTTAACTCAGAAATTCTGGGGCTTTATGAATTCATGACAGACCCTTAGGGATACATTTTCAAAGCACTGCACAGGATTTTAGCCATGCAAATCCCATTAAAATCAGTGGGAGACATGTGGCTAAAACCCACGCAAGGCTTTGGAAGCAACATGCCCCTTAATGTTATCTAGACAGTGTTTTGGCCTGTGAATTTCCTTGCTTCCAATTTTTACAACTGAATTCAAAAGGAAATAAAATTTGCCATGGGGATGTGGGAATTTTAACAGGATGCAGGCTTTTTTAGTTCAGAGACATAGTTCTGATCTAACAATTATATTGCCACATGGTAAAGGTAGCTTTGGTCTGTGCTTTACATGCTTTATCTCTACCCAGCTATTTTGACCTGCATTTTTACTTATGCAACAATGTGGACAACTGACTTTGCAAATAAACATATTGGAGTGCTCTGCAGATTATAATTTCTCTTAACAGAGTCTTTGAACTGAATAAACAATGAAGTTCCTTTTGGAATGATGATTGCATTTGGCTTGGTACCCTGAGCGATGTAACATCTGCTGCTAGGCGTTTCAGAAAGACCCAAGTGCATTATAAAAGTCACTGATCAGGTATTCCCTAGTAAGAGTAGTAGCTGGTCAGCATGAGCTTTAACTGCTTGCTTGAGTTGCAGGAACACTGCTGGGGATCTGCAGAGATGGGCAGGGATGAGCTTGGGAACACATTTTGCTGTTAGGTGAGAACAACTTCAGTCTCTGAAGCAGATAGAGAAATGAGGCACCCTCTAGACAGCGTGACTACCATCAGACATTAAATATGGAAGTAAAAAATTATTATCTCTGAGGAGTTTACTCAGAGAAGTCCAAGGTCCTTTAGTCAAACTCAGCTCGCAGTCAGTGAAGCATAAACTGATTTGGAAGGTTGGTTGATACCAAAAGGAATGGGGAAAACTGGGTCCACAAGAAATGTGTGTAGGCACACACAATGGAACAAGGGGACCTGTGTATCTGTATGGCAGGTGAAAGCACACACAAAATTTGAGTCCTGTGAAGAAACCTTACCTGATGACATGACTTTTGAGACCTCAAAGTCCAGGTGTCTTGAAGAAAGTTGAAGAATTCAGAATTACCTCTCCATGCTTTCCACGCCTACAAAAGGAGTCACAATTTCACTTAAAACCTGGCAATTTTACAGAACCTCTGTAAGGAGTCGAGCAAGAAGATTTTTGGTTCTGTGGGGCACCTCAGGGAGGTGATGCTCAGGCCCTGTGGGGCTCCAGGCTGGTGCAGGCAGGGCAGGTAGCACAGGTGCTGGGCAAGCAGAGAAGGTGCTGGGCAGGCAGAGAAGGTGTTGGGCAGGTAGAGAAGGTGTTGGGCAGGCAGGGCAGGTGCTGGCCAAGCAGGGCAGGTACTGGGCAAGCAGGGCAGATGCTGGGCAAGCAGAGAAGGTGTTGGGCAGGTAGGGCTCGGCAAGCAGGGAAGGTGCTGGGCAAGCAGCGAAGGTGTTGGGCAGGTAGGGCAGGTGCTGGACAGGCAGGGTGGGCGCTGGCCGGGCAGGGCAGGCGCTGGCAGGGCAAGGGTGGGTGCTGGCCGGGCAAGGGTGGGTGCTGGCCAGGTGGGCGCTGGCCGGGTAGGGCAGGGCAGGGCAGGGCAGGGCAGGGCAGGGCGGTCGCTGTCCGTGCCGGGCAGAGCAGGGCAGGGCAGGGCAGGGCGGTCGCTGTCCGTGCCGGGCAGAGCAGGGCAGGGCAGGGCAGAGCAGGGCAGGGCGGTCGCTGGCCGGACAGGGCAGGCACTGGCCGGGCAGAGCAGGGCAGGGCAGGGCAGGGCAGGGCAGGGCAGGGCAGAGCAGGGTAGGGCAGGGCAGGGCAGGGCAGAGCAGGCACTGGCCGGGCAGGGCGGTCGCTGGCCAGGCCCCGCGCTAGGTGGAGCTGCAGCCCGCACCGCGGGAGCGCCGCCGCCGCCCTTTGTCCGCCGGGCGGGCGGCACCGAGCGCGCCCAGAGCCGAGCATCCTCCCTCCGCCCGCAGCTCGCCCAGCCGGGGCTTGCTGCGCACAGCGAATCTTCCCCTCGGCGCTGCGGTGTAAAAATCCCGTCCTCGCGGATTGGGGTTTGCGTTTTGTTTTGTTGTTTTTAATTGTTGTTTTGGCAGAGCTTAAAAATAAATTGGCCTAATTATCCCACCTAATACTGTAATCTCGGTATTAAGGCTCATGAAAACGAAAAGATATTTAAAAATTAAAATTGTACTCCAATGTAATTTGGCGTGCCATTGAGACACATTAAACTGCGTTGCTTTATCTTTCTGGTGTTCTTAATTCACAATAGGATGATATGTTTCCCTGTTTTCCTGAATTATCTGTCAACACCATTATAATAAATTTAAACTTTGGGGTCCACCATCCCATCGTGTCTGTCTCCACCACACCCCCTCTCCCCAATTTTATGTTTCTAAATTGTCCAGGAAAAAAATATAAATAGCGCGTACCCCCCCCTCCCCTCAACAGCCACCACACCTTTCCCCCCCCCCCCCCCCCCCCCCCCCTTCGTATGTGCCTTTACTTTTTTTCTACACTCTAATGACATTTGGCAGGCTCAACTGTGTAATGCTTGACTGGTTTTATTGTTGTCTGCTCCCAGTGGGGAATAGTTGACACTGCTCTCTGTTTTCAATTGATATCCATTTTCAACAATATTGCTTTCTATTAGATTCCTGCACAGTTTGTGCCAGCCAAACTGAATATTTACCGTGTTGCCCTCAAAGCCTCAAATCAACAAACATTAAAATAAGTAAAATATGCATTTAGTATCTGACATTTTCAAATTTCCCTTTCAAATTATTATTTTGACTATATTTCACAACAAATGAATCAAGGATTAAAGACACAGTATTGCCACTTAAGGTAACTCAGATTGATTTTGAGTTTTAAATGACAGGATAAGAGGGTGCATGAAAAGAGGAAAACCTAATGCACTTATCTGCATTTCATTAGCTTCTATGATCACTTCTCTGAAAGAGGGTGCACAGATTTATATTGATCCTAGTTTCCAATCTTTGTGTTGAGTGACATTGTTTGTTGTGTAATCTGATTAATTCCAAGTAGTTGGCTTATGTAGTAAAAAACTAAAATCAACCCTTGGAATTTTTAAATTTTGAGTTACCCGCTGAGCTTAGCAGCTCTTCTGGGGCAGATTTCTGTTTCTTGTCGTTGCTTTCATGGCTTGGTGTCTGCCTGCATTTCCCAGCTCTCCAGCCCTGCACTGTCTCAGTTCCTTTCACCAACTCTTTTCACCTCTGACACCTCTCTATCAGTTTCCATGCTCATCTCAGAGGATTCTCCATTAATGTGGAGAATGTGGAACACATGTAAATGTTGCTAATTTTGGGTCAAGAGTCATTTATTATGGGCAATTTTGGATCTGTAAAGCCCAGTTTAAGCAGTCAGGCTTGTTGATTTGCATGAAAATTACAGTAGTGAAACATCATTTGTGTACCTTTCCGGGTTTTTTGTGATGACCTCTTCTACCTCCCTCTCTTCCTCATGCATCTCCTTCCTTTTCTTTGTCATCTTTGTTTTCATCTTCATCTTTAAAAGCTCTAAGCTGTCTATCTTGTGCAAAATGCCTTTGAAAGTTGTTAAGTAGAAGACTCAAACCAGAGGAAATTCTGCTGCTTCTTCTCCTTGTGCTTCCTTCCAACCCTTCCAAAATGCCAGCTAGAGCTTTAGATGAGATACAAATTTTGAAATTTTTTTTCTTCCTGAGTTTGTGCTGTTGGGAAGACTGAAGATGAACACTGAGAAGGGCCATGGCCTAGCCATCAGCCCAGGAGCAGCAGCAGAAGTTCAGGCTCAGCAGGAGCACCAGGACACAGTCTCTGTGTGAGGGAAGGAGACAGGCCCTATCTGCACTACCCTGTAAGCACTGCTGGATCAGCTCTCACTCTTCCAGCATGAGGATGGAGAAGGGTGATGCTTGTGCCATCTACCTCTAAGTCATTAGGGGTCTAGAGACAGCCTTTATCTGTCCTTCAGCAGTATGATCCTGTGATATACTATAATTAGCCTACAAGCCTTGCTGGAACCCGAAGATTCAGTTTACAAAGTAAACTTGCATAATGTTGAAGCTGATTTATTTTCACATAAGCTGCTTATTTTTACACCTCCTCATTAAAACAGTAACAAAAAGGCACCAACTTCATAATGAAATATATAAAAGAGCTGCATTCAGAGAAAAATGTGAAGAGACAGAAATTAGGGAACAGAATAAATGAAGCTACTGTGGGAATTTATTTGGCCCCTTTGTGTGCATAGCATTCTGATGCAATTTTTTTTTTTCAGGTGGAAATATTCTCCTTAATCCATAGACAAAATTCTTCCTTCCCTGCACAGAGTGGATACTGTAGCTGAACTGGTGGTTATTCAATATTTTGTTTTCCCCATCAGTCAATGCATGACCTCAGGCTTTATTTACCAAACACCATCCAAGCTCTGCACTTAATACAGAATTATTAATTTCCTCCTGGGCTGTTCTTTTACTCTCCTCATCAACAGTGCTTCACAATGGTTAATGGAGTTCTATATTTGGCCTGTGGCATAGGACTTTCAGTTTTTCTCAAATTGAGTGTGTGATATCCTTTCCTTTCCTGATATTTATTACCTTTCCATAATGGCACAGATGTGCAGAGGTCTGATCATAAATTGGTTTCATCTCCTGTGCGGAACCCCAAAGCCCCTGAAGTCCTGGAAGTGAAACACTGGCTCTTCCCCAGTGCCCCAGTGCTTCAGGGTGGGCAGGGCAGAGCCTAGAGGGGAGCTCCATCAGCCTCTCCCTGGTCACAGCCCCGCTGCTCCTGCTTTGTGGTGTAAAGAGGATGAACTGCACTGTTCCCTTGTAATCTGTCTGGATGATTTGTGTTGTCATAGCTTGTACACTGTGGAAAATGCATTCAAATATAACACATAAGCTGTCAGAAAGCTACCAGTCTAAGACAAATAATGTACAAGAAAAAGGCACTTGACAGAGCAGGGATGACTTAAAGGCTTAAAAGAAGCCAAAACCTCAAAATATTTTGTGACGTGGAGCAAATTGGATTTTTTTTTTTTTTTTTTTTGTTTTTTTGTTTGTTTGTTTGTTTTGGGTTATTGTTTTCATCAGTCCTTAGAACAAAATTCATTTGTTTACGACTGTTTAGAGAAACCCCAGGTTTTCTCTTCTGGAGATTAAATAGGAGCCTTTGACTGAGCCAAAGGTGGGGAGGTGATTTTCACCTAAGTTTCTTTTGAAGGAAGACAGCCATCAGAGTCATTGAGTCAGGTAAACACAGGCAAAGCAGCGAAGCCCTACACTGCTGTAAATCAGCATAGCACAAGGAACTCTAGACTTGGGTTTCTACCCAGCAGAGATGAGACTTGATGTTTTCACCTGGCATCACAGCCCTTTTGTGTCCATTCCAGGCCCAGCACTGATTAAAGCTGGTTAATTACAATGGTAACCAACCACAGCATCCCAAGGTGCTCCCTACCACCTGTGAAATCCAAGGTATCCTGTATAAGACAGGCATGCACACAGACATTGCAGGGATAAGCTAATGTTGCCTGAGAGCTGGTTATTTTGTGAGATAATATTATGGGATTGTGATTGCCTTGTAGATAATTGTGTGTGAAAGGGTATTTTGTCATACTTGTTTTGCTTTTTTTCCTTGGGTAGGCTGAAAGCTGGAATGTATTGACTTTCCAAAATAGAAGGAGCTGGATTCTAAAGTAACTCCACAAAAAATAAACACATAAATTACAGCTTTTGCATGAGAAAGGATGAAAAGGAAATTCTGCAATTACCAAGGTAGATTCCACTTTATTAAGTGAAGGGGAAAATAAAGCTTTGTTTTGTGGTTCCAGGATGCTTTTAACATTAACTATATATGTTTGCCAACTGACAGAAGGAAGAGTGTAGTATATTCTACAGCCAAGGTATGATTGAAGACATGTAGGCAAGGGGCAACTTGGGAAGCATTGATCACAATCTCATTAGATCTGAGATTGCAGCAAAAATGAATGCTAAATGAGGAGAAGGAGAACAAAAAGATGCTGGAGTCAGACTTGTGTTTCTCCAGAGAAATAGCTACACGGTCATAAAAATCAAACTGGCTGAGGAGTGGGACTGAGGGAACAGAAAACCCCAAGAACTATAGAATAGTTATATAGGGAAAATATAGGGAAAGAGAAGCATGTAGCATGCTCCTCTGCCAGCAAGGAGTGTACCAAAAGACAAATGTGGCTAAATAAGGAGTTTCACACCAAAACTGAGAAAAAAAAAGAAAAAAAAAAAAAAGAACAATCAGATGGGCAAGTTAGAAAGGAGAAACCATGTGCTACATGCAAAGTCAGAAGAGAGACAAAAACAAAGAAAGTGTGTTGAGTAACAATAGCCAAAGAAATCAAGCTAATTAGTATGAAGCAAACAAGCTTGACAGACTGGCTGAGGCCAGACAGAGGGTGGAGAGGGGAGGGCAGGTAAGAGGTCAAATGAGCTCTTTGCTCTAGTATTCATTTAACAAGATGAAGGTCACATCTCAGAAAGTGTGATAGATTTTTCTGGATGGGGAAAGTGAAATGTCATCAAGAATTATGGTTATGTCATAGCAGTACTCTCATAATCTTGACAAGTCTCCAGTCCTCACTTAATTAGCAGGCTTCGTGTTTCTGAAGGGGCAAATATAATAAGAAAAGCTAGCTGAAAATATTTAGCAATTCTGAGGAGACACATGACATTTTCTTCATTGTATTTTCCCATTTTCTGTGCATCAGTCACAAAATTTTAAATTGTCTGCAAAAGAAGTAACTTGGTGGAAGATGAGAGGCTTATACATTTAATCTCCATCATCTAATGCCTCAGTGCCTGCCTATTGTCAAAATTCCACAAAACACTTATAATACAGACGTTCTTCTGAGCATACCAATAATGCATACTTTCTTCTGAGCATACCAATAGATCTGCTGAAGTCGATAGAATTACTCTAGTGTTTAAAATCAAGCATTTTCTCCAAGATTGTATTAAAGCAAATGCTGAATGCTAACATAATCAGTCACAGTGATATACTTTGTTTTATTTTGCTATGAAAGACATGCCAGTCCCATAGCAGAGGGTGAGTTGGGGACACTCCAGTCACAGAAAATGCACCCACAAAGTCTCTAATGGACACTTGTCCTCCCCTGGGAAAAGAATTATCTCATTCTCAGGGTCATAATTTTTGCACTTAGCACAATTGGACAAAAGCTCTTCTAATGCCTTACCAATGCTGGGGTGATATGATGTCCTAGTTTTGCATTAATTTGTTTTTTGGTATGAAGAGGAATACGGTTCTCTACAGTTATTCAAATAAGTTGAAACTTAAATAAAACAAGGCTGATGGCTGGGAAGTGCTCTCAATCCCCTCCTTCACACCCTGTGTAGAAGCTGTTACAATGTGTTTAATATGCACAAGGAAGAACAGGTAGATTGATGCATTCTTCTAGAAACATTTATGTGTATATTATATTTATCATAATTTTCTTTAGAAATGTAAAATAACAGTACATCTTTCAACAAAAGAGAAAACTTTGGAGGGGTGTTACAAACTCCAAACACAAACCAGATTAATGTTTTTTGTTGTTTTCTGGTGTTAGATCAGAAGTCCTGGTATTTAGTATGGAAAGGGAACAAAAGAAAGAATGAAAGAATGAAAGAATGAAAGAACGAAAGAACGAAAGAAAGAAAGAAAGAAAGAGAGATAGGAATTGATAGAGGCTTGAAAAATCTTGAATGACCTGTCAAGAGCTCTTACTGATGAAAGTTAAAGGCAACACTTGTAAAAATGAATTACATGAGCTATTTTTTATACTGCACACAGTTTAATAGTGGATTTCAATCTATTTTATGGGACAAATACCTTAATACAGATGATTTGCAAAAAGAATGCAATATTTATCCAAATAAGAATAACATTCTCAACTACATTTAGTGCTAATTTAAAATGACAAGGGCTATCAATCCTCAAACTCCTCAGTATAACCTAATCGCCAGCTGGGGTCAGGCCAACATTTGCTTTCTAGCAAAGTATTGGAGAAATAGATGAATTGCCCTGCTTTCCAGAGCATTCAGTATTGGCTGCTTCTGAAATCAGAAAGCCAGCCTTGAGGAAACATCACAGTATCTTGTACCTTTTTCATTACTGGATTTTATTATGCCCTCAGCTGCTATTATTTTGCCACTTTTCAAGTTCTGTTACTTTCTTATATGCATATTAGTTTAGAATCTGTAATTTACTGCTGTAACCTCCAAAAGACTCTGGAAAACAAAATCTGCCTCTCTGAGATCTTTGTACCTTAGGTATATAAATTTGAAGAAAATTAAGAGGCCAAAGTTAATTGCCAGAACAAATAAGAAGTTTGGAAAAATTTTTGCTTTTAGGAAATTAAAAGAAAATTACCTGAGCCAAAAGGCAAATATTGCATGTGGAAATAGATATCCTGATGATGGAAAATCTCTGTTTATAATTATCGTGGTAGATTTCAGGGTTTTTTTTTTCCTGAGCAGATACAAACTTCATACCTTTGGTACAGACTTCACCGATTTTATATATTCCTGCTTAAACTTAATAACAATAATAGTGTAGTTCAGTCTAAATTAGTTTGATGTTTCCATTTCTCCAAGAAAAATGTTTTGCTGAAGAAGCAACAGCATGAAACTGTCCTCAACTCTCTGGATTTTGGGTCCTGGACATTGAAAGAAATCTGATTTGGATCCCTTACAAAAACTTTACAAAGGGTTTTCTTTTGAGAAGACAGACATCCAAACCTGAGGGAAAGATACGAAACTTTTAAAAAAGTTTCTCCCCCTAGACAATTAATTTGCAATTTTAAAAGATGTACGTCTAGAAATATAAGTGTACTGAGTAGTTCAGTTGGTGGGGGTTTTTTGTTTTTTTTTTTCAGTAGCTAGAAAACAGCAAAATAATTTTACCTTGTCATAAATAAATGGACTTCTGAGTAGTTCATTGGGAGGTGATGGGTGAGAGTTCACCATTCCACCACATTCTCACAAGCTCTTGTAACACAATACCACAGCATGGGAATTTTTGTATAGAACACAAACATACATACATATATTAATATCTGTCAACTCCTGCCTAAAATCTTACCAAAGCAATTTTCAGAACATCTTCAGCATGATAGTTTCTCCTTATTACTGCATGCAATTTAAAAAGCCTGCAGTGACACCTTTGAAACTCAAGACATTTTTTCCTCCTAAGTGCGGACACTTGACTTTAAAAAATGCTGGTATTTTATTGTCATACTACCTTCATCCTGTTCCTAGTTCCCTCTGTCCCATTACTCCTAGGCAGCAGAAGAGTATGGAAACATCTGTATACAGCCAGAATTGGAATGCTGCAGGATAACACACTTCTACTGTCCCTTACCTCATTCAGTAAAAAAAAAAAAGTTGTGCAGCATGTTATGACTGCTGTTTTAGACATGAGGCCAAAAAAGCTTAAAAAATTTCCAATGGAGCAATTTTTCTCACTGTCCTGCTCCAAAACAGCAGATCCCAATCTTCTCTATTTGTTTCATCAATGATTACAGTTGTGAATTGAAGAAATGACGTCTTAAAAGTGGACATTCCTTAATCAACTTCTTATCACCCCAGACGCTGACTGCTAGAGGTTGTGATGTGAATCATAATTTACCATGTTCTGGAATCTCATAATTTTGGTCTTTAAATTATTCTCAGGTGATGCCTTGGAAATATCTATATCTAATCTATATCTATATATCTATATATCTATATATCTATATATCTATATATCTATATATCTATATATCTAAATATCTATATATCTATATATCTATATATCTATATATCTATATATCTATATATCTATATATCTATATATCTATATATCTATATCTATATCTATATCTATATCTATATCTATATCTATAT